>JADRCH010000018.1:7316794-7477521 GCA_019843965.1 Rhynchomys soricoides | reverse complement strand
TCTCTCTCTCTCTCTCTCTCTCTCTCTCTCTCTCTCTCTCTCTCTGTGTTTGTCTGTGTGCATGTGCACATTTGGCTGTGGATCTCAGTATTTGTTCCAGTCTCTTCAAAAGAAAGATTCTCTGATGATGACTGTATAAGGCACCATCTATAATCTATGAGGACAATATCACCAGGAAGCATTTTATCACTACAGACCTTTAGAACTAGTAGTATTTAGTTTTATCCTATGTCCCTATGCTACCTAGTTTCTCTGGTTCTTGATGACTCAAGAATTATTGGGTACGGGTTCCACCCTTTGGAGTTATCCTTAAGTCTAATTGGACACTCATTAGTTACTACCACAAATTTGTGTTACCAGTGTCCTAGAGTATTTTGAAGGCAGGACAGCTTTGTAGACCATGGGATTTGTATCTGAAATGGTGTACATGTTTTACTTTGGTTCCCTGCATATTACCTTTCATGAACCATCATCATCACTTAAAATTTTATTATTCTAATTAGAGTGTATATAAACAATTGTTATATTTTATTATTAAAGAAATAAAGGTAAACAAAATCTACATATGTTCATGATCTAGTCCTTTAACATATTTTTTCAGAATTATTTCTTTAATTTTATTTGTAAACATTTTGCTTACATGCAATTGTGTGGAACACATGTGTGCAGGCCAGAAGAAGATGACAGATGCCCCTAAATTGGAATTACTGAAGGTTTTGAGACATCATATGAAAAATTGGAATTGAACTTGGGTCTTATATAAGAGCAATGAGTCCTCTTAATTTCTAAACCATCTTTCCAGCTATAGATTTTTTTAAATACATATTTTATTATCAAGTGAACAAACGCAAATTTAGGGATATGGTTTGTTGGCTGCACTTTAGTTAACTGTATTCTAATCCTTTCTAAGCAACTTAAAATAGGTGACAGAACAATCACTACTATTTCAGAAATTATTTTAATTTTTTAGTTATTATGACATGAGGATGGTAGGAGGATAAAATTAACCTAAGATGAAAGGTTTTCCTAAAACTGAAGCAAGTAGTACACATGTTGGCAGAATATATTTCCTCTAGGTAAACTTTATGACACTTTCCTAAAGGGGAACACCGAAGCTTTAACACAAAATTTCTTTCCACCAGGAATGCCAATCTTATAAATTTCTCTTTCCGAAATTTTATTCAGTTTTAAAGGTAACTACGTCTGGGGATAATTTTCTGTAAACACCTAATTCTTCAGGTTTTGGAAAATATCTATATGATAAATTGAGTTTGTAATATATAAGTCATAATTTATATAATACACAAATAATATAAACTATATATTTCACACATATATCTAGTGTGAATGTGTATGTATGTGAGTGTTTGTGTGTGTGTGTGTGTGTATGTGTGTTTGTGCATTTCAAGATTTCGAGACTACGGTTGAATGGGGATGTAGGATAGGAACTTTATATCTGGCATCTAGACAGTGGTCTTTCATTAGGTCTAAGCTATTTGTTTTCTGGAAGTCCAGATTACTTTCTTAAAGTTCTGTGCTTCTCCTGCTTTCACATCCCCACCAGATTCACTCCTCTTAGATTTTATTATTCTTCAGCAAATCTTTCCTCATTCCAGGTCAGACTCAGACGCAGCCTATTGTGTTCAGCCTCATAGATACACATTATTAATTTGGAGTTCATGCAAGGGGTTCATATAGAACAGCTTTAGCCATCTACATAGGATACTGATGTGTCTTTCATCTTTGTATTTCTTCTACTGTACCTTTCTGTCTCATCACAAATTCTTCTCAGTTTTCCCAGTAGAATCTGTACTATTGTTCAACATTGTATTATTCAGAACAGCCTGTCTTTTTTCATAGTTGTTACTAGGAAAACTCATTTCCATGGGATTCAACCACCTAAAAAGGGCCTTCAATGCAAAGAAATGTAAGCTCACTCCTAGTTTAAAGTTGATTGCTGTAATAAAGTATCATGCTCAAAAGCAATTGTGGAGGAAACAATTTATTTAAACTCACAGTTATAGTCCATCATAAGATGGACATCATAACGTGGTAATTCAAGGTAGGAACCTCAAAGCATGAACTAAAGCAGTAATGAAAGAATGTTATTTATTGGCTTGTTCTTTATGTTTTTCTCAGCCTGCTTTCTTATGAAATTTAGTACATTTGCCTCATATAGGTACCATCCAACATTAATAATTAATCAAGAAGATATTCATCAGATTTATCTTCTAGTAAGACTGATGAAAATGTTTTACCAATTGAGGATCTTTTATTCCCAGAAAACTCTAGTCTGTGTCAACATAACAAAATTGTAATCCTATATCCTATTCTAACAAGTGGACATGAACCTACAGACAAATGGTTCTTTCTGGCCACATGAGAGCTCATGACACAGTTACATAAATACTCAAATTATTAAGAGATCAGATGACAGAACAAACCGTCAGTACTACTAAAAACAATTCATCTGGAGCAGGCAGAAACTTCCCAGTAACGATTTGCTGACTATTCTCAATTAAAAATAAATGCCTTATTCAATAATTTGAATAAAGAAACTGCAGTCTCTATGTAAACAAGATACATTTTTGAATCTACTATCCTAAAACATTTCCAGTTTTACATGACTAATGTAGTTTGTAAACACTAAACATGATTGAGGAATTAGAAATCTTTATTAGTGGTAAGATTAAACACATTTTTGCATATTTTAAGTGTTTATAGATCAAAATTACCTATTAATACCCTCGAGCCCTGTGGGAATTCATTAAGATCCACTGTTACCATTGTTAGTGTTCATTTATTTAGTCCTTTATATTAAGAAGGATTAAAGCAGAATAGCATCCCACTCTCCTAAACATTCTCAAATATTCTCATCTTGATTTGAATCATTTTTAATGTGTAATAACTAAATCTCAGACGAGTGATACATCATAAAATAAGAACTAACTGTGGCATTGCTCACTGCATTGATACCATATAAATTCCAGCACAGAGATGAATTCATTCATTGAAAAGGAGAACACACACAAGTCAGAAGTAAATGGAAGATAAAGACAAAATAATCCTGGCCTAAGACCACAAATGTTGGTTTTCCATAGTATCAATATATTTAATTATAAAATGTTTTTTTTGAGATCTATAAGTTAAAAATTACATGAAGCACGAATCAATTCTGTTGAAACATTGTCCCCAGAGTTTTTAATAATACTAGTTATATATTAACTCTATTTTTTTTTAACCAAAATGTTCAATTATCTAGTAGGAACATGTGGAAAGATTTCCATTATTGAGATACTTGAATAGTCTCACATTCAGGAAGTGTGCATGCCATTTGAACTTAGATATATTACAAGTTAAATATATATATAATATATTGATATAGAATATATATTGCAAATGTATATATAATATATTGTATATGTGTATATATGTGTTAATGTAAATATATATAAATATGTATATAAGTAAAACAAAATGTTGAATCTTGTTAGGAGTGGACTGTTTATCTGGATAGTCAATGCTTAGAGAAAAGGTAAAAAAGTGAAACCCTGAAGTGAGGCAAAGGACAAAGAATGATCCTCCTGTGGGAGAACAGCAAGAAGCTAGTCATCTCTGAACCAGGGGTGATGTTAAGTTGATATTTAACTACCACTTCCTGGTCATGAGTTCCTAGTCTTTAACTTTGTGGAAAAAGTTTTGTTAAGTGGCTTAGGTTTGTGGTCATCTCAAATAAAATAGAATAGAATGGATACATATACACACACAGGTAGTACCGTGAAAGAGCAAGTAATTAAAATCCCAGAGGAGTAAAACTGTTAGAGAATACGGCAAAATGATTAACCAATGCATTTTTAGTATTAAAGTAAGCAAATTGTCATCAGAAACATTGGTGGCCAACAGTCATGAAATAAGTTAAATTACATGCCAAAAAGCTCATAATCAATCTGGTAGGTTACATATAAAGAAGATAGAAAATGTTCATGTTTACTGTTAGAAGGATTCTCAAAACCTTGGGAGGAAAAGGAGCTTGAAGGTTTCCTGAGGAATTCTCTACAGATTGACTCAAGGAATAATTCAGTCTCTTGAATTAAAAATGAACTTAAAAGATCATATTTTTAAAAATGATTTATAGGTGTTCAGACCTTCTACAGAGCATAGCTTCATTCAGGTCTGCTGCTAACACTCTATAAGAGGGAGCAGTCAGCATATTAATGACTTTTTTGATAAGACAATATTGAGAGATGCTGGACCATAAGTTAGATCTGAAAATTATCTGTTATATAAGTGGTTATGAGACAGTTAGAGGCATGAGGAAAATCATGAAATGAAACAGTTAAATGTGCTATATCATGAGATTTTTTTCAATAACGAGAGAGTTCACTGAAAGAATAAATGAACCACATTTGAACCTAAAAGTAAAAATCATTGTGTGACATCACAGCAGAAAGATCTGTATGAAACACAGAAAAAATTATAATTATTAGTTTCACATAAGAAGTAAATTATTTGGAGGATTTTTGAAGGTATTACTGTATTTGCCTCTTCAAGATACACATATATAATCTTAGGGGTTTAAGAGACTTTTTAAACTATGGGCAGATTTCCATAACTGACTAGTGAAGTATCACCAAATGAAGATGTACTTGATTTTTAAAGATTATCCAATGAGTTGCTGAAAGA
This sequence comes from Rhynchomys soricoides, assembly GCA_019843965.1. Lineage (NCBI taxonomy): Eukaryota > Metazoa > Chordata > Mammalia > Rodentia > Muridae > Rhynchomys > Rhynchomys soricoides. The sequence continues at coordinate 7,472,838 of JADRCH010000018.1, read as the reverse complement.
ATGACAGCATTGTTCATTTTTATTCATTAAAACCTTGTAACTCTATTCTCAAACGTACACCTTACTCTAATGATGTTTACGGGTAATTATAAAATTTCATGCATAAATGATGTGTGAATTTTCTTATCTCAATGAAATTTAAAATCTTACTCTGTCTTTACTACTCTATGTATACATTTCTATAAGTATGAAGTGAGTTATATATAGTAATATATTTTTCTATTCCTAGTATTACCACAAATGAACATGGCTATCTGTATGAATATAGCTATTCAAGTAGATATTGCTCAACTGCATAGAGACCGTTAACAATTGTATCTGGGATTCAGATTAATAATGAGTCTTTTTTCTTTGTTTCTATGCCTACTATCACTGTCAGTTTGGTAAAGGATTAAGTAGTGACAGGACATCTAAGTTCAGAGACTATAAAGCTGCTAACTTTAATCTAAAGTAATATAGTTCTAAGGTGAAGGAAATCTCAGAAGGAGAGGGATAACTAATAAGGGATATCACGTGCCACTTCTGAATCATCTCCATCAATAGGAAAGATTTCTCTCTATTAAACAGTCATAAAAATATATAAGGCATAATGTAAGTGGCTTTCTATCAGAGCTTCTATTAACATAATTGTATGACTCCTGTTGTGACACTCTCAATACTCAGGCATGAATGTTCAGAAACCTACACTCTCAACAACATAACGCTGCACAAGCAAAAGGAAACTGGCATTCAATGGTCATTTTCTTAATCATTCTTTCCGAAAGAGTATGCCACCCAGATATATAGTTCATGTAATCCCCTAGGTCAAGAAACAAGTCATCTTTAGGGCCTATCTTCCTGCTTAAACTTCATCTATCCTTCCTGAGCAAAGCTATTATAAGTTTTCTTTATTGAATTAGCCAAGATTTGTTTTTCTGGAATCCAGGTTAAGAAGAGTTTGAAAACTTAGTACAGCTTAAAGGTCCCCATTCATCAGTCTGCTCTCAGTAACTTGCTTTTACTTTCTTCTGGCCAAGTTAACATAAAGCCATACTTGCCTTTCATTTCAAGAATTCATTTCTTTGTGTCATAAAATCTTGTGGCCAGCACCTTAACATATTTATAATTAACCTACTACCCTCTACTCTTATGCCTCTAATATTAGAAACATTTTTTCTAATCTATATCCAAGAAATATGCTCTAACTAGTCTCATGGTTTCTATTACTTTCACAAGTAGTATACATTTAATGTATAATTCTTGGTGATCAATGTTAAAATCTCAGTAACCCTTTTCATTCCTCTACTCAAATGTTTTCAAGGTCTCCTACCTTAAGATTAACAGAAGCCAAAGTCTTATTGGCTTCCCATCTTTATAACTGTTACCTTACCTTTCAGTTGTTTTTTTCTTATATAACTTCAGTTAGACTTTTTTGACCAGTGTTTTGTTTTCCGAAGCATCTGAGCACACGTGCTCCTGGTAACTTTGTTGATTCCTCTGTATGAAATCCTTTCTCAGCTGCTGTCTCTACTTCTGTCATGGTATTCACTTACATGACTGTGTGTTGTAGTTGAGATATCCTATTTCTATGGAACCCAGTATCTTCTTTATAGTTATCTTCTCTATAACATCGAATCCTGATGATAATGGCCATGATAATTTTCTCATCCTGAATACACGTTTATGATTAGTGATATTCTCACTTATATATACTTTTCTCATCTTAAGGGATAGGGGTTTATTGTTTCCTCAGTTTCTTGAATCTAGACCATATATTTTTGAGCAGAGAATATGATATTTTACCCTTATGATTTAGGCAATAGAAAGTAAGCATTCAAGCATATGATCCTATAGGGGCCATTCTTATTCAAACTACTACAGAAATAATGCTCTCAGCTTAATAATTTAATCATATTTTTAGTGATAGAAAAAAGACTTTTTGTTTGCTAAATATGTACTAAACACTTTTTAAATGAAATTTATTATCCACGTAACTGTATATCTTTCATTTTTCCATCAGAATGAGATGTCATTTCATTCCAAAAGTCTATAATCTTTTGGATAAAACAGAAAGGAAATGTACATTCTGGTTACATTTCCATCGATTAAAGATAGGACACCTACCACCTGAATAAATAAAGTCACTGATTCCAACTAAGCCTTAGATTTCATAAATCCCTTACCAAAATATTACTAATATGGTTTATTTGCCAGAAACACATTGATACACACACACACACACACACACACACCACAACATTCTAGATAAGATACTACATAGAAATTTTCTGTCTACTATACAGAAAATTGTCCAGTTTTTATAGAGAGATTTTCTCTTAAAAAACACCTAAGTGCATACTTCTGGTCAATAAAATCTCATTCGATTGATTTGATTATTTTAGAGCTACTAAACAACATGGTTAATAAAGTGTTCTTGGTTTACACAGAGCACATTAGAACTAAAGCCAACATAATTAAAAGTATGATGCTGATTTTAGAAGAGCAACCTTAAGCAGGGCATGTTTCTATTAGTACCTTGTTACTTCCATAATTTTAATTCCATTTATATTTAGCACTGAAATTGAATGTTGAAGGTATATTCCCTGTAGAACACCAGTCTTTTTTCCTTTGTCTAATATGGAAGCTCAGAGCTAAGTCTAAGCCCTTCAACCATTTAAATTATTCCTTCATTTCTCCTGATAGATTTTAGTCAAATAATACAGTTGCAATTAGTAGCAAAAAAATTTTTGCTCAAATAGAATGCTTCCCCAGGGTGAAGACATGTATACAATGTTTGTATTATACAGTCTGGAAGAAAACAAAAATTTCCAACCTGGGAAATCAGTGAAGTCTTCTAGGAAGGGACAAAAATAAAAATAAGGAAAATGAAAAGATACTTAAATTGTCTAAATGAAGGTTAAATTCTGACAAAAAGAAAGCTAACATAAGAAACACATTATCAATAATCCTTCACAGGAATAACTGAAAAGCTAGTTAATACTAAAAATAATTCTAATTTCATCAAAAGACTTTTTTTTTATAAAAAAGCATCTATTTTTCCTCTGATGCATCTGGTCTTTGTAAAAAGCATAGAAAAAAGAAATAAAGATTTATAATGAGGGAAAATTATAATCACAACTCCTACATATTCTTCAAAATAGGTGTATTGACATCAACTTTTTGTTTGTATATTTATTTTTAGCATCAAATGAGAACTCAAGGGAAAAATCTATATTTGGTATTATTAGTAAATCCTGCTAGTAAATTCCTCTGTAACAATTACACCATATCCAATGTAAGAGAGGCATATTTTTATTTTAATGGTAGAAATAGCAGGTGAATCAAAACACATTGTTATGTGTACATTTACCTTCTGTGGAATACTGTGTCAATTAACTTTATGTAACTAGTGAATAGTAATTTACAAAAGAACAGCCATTAAGAGATTGATGCAAATCTATGTCTCCATCCCAGTAGCTATTATGACTTAGATTGCACACAGGATTTTGTTTCCCAAGATAATTGAAAGACAAGTAATGAAAGCCAGGTGAAGATCAGATTTATGATAATTCTTCTGAAAATATACTGAGTCTTCTCGAAGAGGGAAGGAGATTCACGTTGATCATTTCAAATGAAAAGGAAAATGAGATTTCTCTAAGCCTCCTTTAGTCATCTCTCTAACATCTGTCTGTCTTTCTGTCTATAATGCATGCATATATTTATGTAGGTGTATATATATATATATATATATATATATATAATCTATCTCTCCATCTATTTATCGTGTGTCTATCATCTCTATATCTTTTTCTAATCTAATCTATCTAGCTATCACTGAATCTATTTCTGTATCTGTCTCTGTATCTATCTATCTATCTATCTATCTATCTATCTATCCATCCACTACCAATCTAAAATCAATCAATATGTGTTTGGCTAATAAATATGCCACATATTATTAATACAATACTACACTCCTAGTCCAAATATCAAGTGGTTTCAAAAAGTTAAGTATTGATGACATTAAAATGAAGTTCATATAAAAATATTTGTAGAAAATTGAAATCTATTTGAAAATAAAATCCAAGTAAACCAAAACTGGAGCATTCTTATTCTTTGCAAATTGGAACATTTACTCCTTGCTGGAGATCTCAAAGATATTACAGTCTGTCCTCTTTAATATCAAAACAAAATTTTACAGTTGTAAAAGACAGAACACATTTAATATTTTTTATTGAAATTTTGAAATTGCAATTACCTCGTTTTCTCTTACATCCTTCACACTTCTCTCATGTAGTCATTTGTACCTCTCAAAATAGATATTTTATACACACACACACACCACCCCACATACACACACACACACACACACCACCCCACATACACACACAAACACACACACACACTACATACCTACATACATGCCTAAATATATAAACTCTAAGAAACCTACTCAATCCCTTTAGTGTTACTTCTATGTATATGGTATATGATTGCAAGAATGAAGTCAGCAATCAAAAAGATAGTACTTAAATGTTAAATTTTCATTGTAAATAGGAAAACTAAATTGATAATTTCTAGTGGATATAAGAATTATCTAACCAACAATGAAAATTATGAGTACTACATAGTAAACACTCTAACAATCCAGGATACATGTTCATGAGTTGGTATACAATGCTTGTTTTTCTTATCACCTGCTTGTCTCCTCTTAGTGTTCCTACAAATCATGCATTATTATAATTTTCTCTGATTTACAGGTAAAATGTACTTATGCAAGAAACTCTAGAGTACTTCCATCTATTTTTTTTCTATTAAGCAATATTTTTCAAGCAATGTATCCATCCAAGTTTGGAAGGTGTTTGGCCATAGGCCCAGATAAATGCCAAAGAGCAAATTGCTCTGGTATCAGGTACCAGATCTGATAAATTGGTACTGCCTGTGAGGAAAAGTCAATGGAGGATTCTGTGACTCATATCTTTTGAGGAAAACATAATGGGATGAATTGCTGGGAGGTGGGCAATAGAACATCAGTGTATTTCAGATAGCAGAATTCCTTGGATAGTTTATAAATGAAAAAATAGAATAAAAGTTAGGACAGTTAAACAAGAATGATACTAATGAGCACACCAAACTGGACAGAGAAAAGCCCAAGAAGCTGTGATGATTCAAAAGCTCATCCTTGAAAGTCACAATGTGAAGTTCCTAGGGCTTTCCCTATCTGAGTTTAGTCCACACTGACCTCTCTTTGGAGTGTTTGATTTGAGTAATCCTGCTCAAATTGTTTTACATGTCTTGTGACTGAATTCTTTCCTTCATGCATAAAATATTATGGAGATGACTATAACAGTTTTTGTTTTGTTTTGTTTTTTTCAGAAACAAAGAACTTATATACATCCACTATGGTTTAGTTCTTAGATCCAGAGTCAAAACCAAGCACCATGACTTCTACAAGATGGCTGGCAACAGGGTACACTGGGTAGTGCTGGGTGATGACAAAGGATTGTCTGACTTTTTTCATTGGGCCAATTTTGATATTCCTCTGCTAGCCTGACTAAAAATGTGACTGCAGTCTATTGACATCCAACCTCATTCTCTCTCAGGCATCTTGAACAAAGAAGTTTCCAGTTTTAAAATGTATTCATTTTACTTATTTATCTGGGTGATGTGCCACTCTCTTCTCCTAGGAAGATTGCATATAGTTAACAGCCATTAGCCCCACTCAAGGATGCAGAGATGGTGCCAGTGGTGACAATGAGCAGGTGCAGTTATTTCCATTCACCTGTATCATACTAAGATCTCCTGAGAATGGAATTTGTTGAAAAAACTCTTATCCCATTTGGGCTACAGGGGGATTTAGCACTAACTGTAGAACCCAGAGCCTCTAGTTTTAGTCAAGTGACCTGGAAGAGAGATAAGCACATGCTCCTGAGATGTGCTTGGTAATTATCTCTCAACAGCATAAATTGTTCATCTCCAAATGATGAATTTTAATTTTCTTTCCAAAACCTTTCAAGGGGAAGGTGTCAGAGTTTAACACTAGCTACTAGATTTAACATAAATGGCTATTTTCCAATTAGCGTCTGTTTGCCAATCCTTTGTATTCTAATATATTGAAAATGAATTATGTGGCTCATGGTGAAATGAAATCTATAATCCTTTGTATAGTGTTGAAATACTAAATCATGTTAATGAAGTGAGCTTCAAACAGGATCACACTGCTGATTTATATATAAATAGCAGGTGTGTGCCTCAGTCAGCTCTAGATTTGGACTCAAAAGGATGTGGCTTGTGTGACTCTGAGGAAAACACGGATTTCTAGGTCAGGAGTGGATATCAGAGTGAAGGTGGAAAAGTCCTTTTCTGCCCTTAAAATCATTAACATAAGCAACCTAGCAGAAAGAAGTGGGACAAGGAATGGCTGAATCACCAACCAACCATCAACTATCCTGGAAACTTAGGAAATATGTTTACACTATATCATAGGACCAACGAGTTTAAACATAGCATAGAATAAATGGTAAATGAACCAAGAGGAGGAGGGAAGCTGGTTTAGGACCTCTGTCTTACATATATATCAAGCCAGGTGTGTTATTACTAGAAGCAGTGGACTTGGCATATATGTGATACTGAAATCCATCTTTATATTCAAACTAGTTAGGAAGTTCCAAGATTGTATGGAGTCATAGGAACATGTCCTCTAATTTAGTGACTTTAAAAACTTATTCTTGCCCGAGATACTGTTATTTGTTGAATTTTGTATCCTAAAAATGTATATTGAAGTTCTGACTCAGTACTTGATAATGTGGCTGTATTTAGCAATAGGGTCTTTGCAGATGCAATCAAGATAAGATGAGGTCATGCTGAATTAGAGTGTGCTCTTAATCAAATATGAATGATTCTCCCATAAAACGAAAGGGTTTAGACTTTCTGGAGACACATAATTGGGCCAGGTGCTAAAGGGCAAACAGCACATAACACGATAGGCAGGGATTGAAGTATAAATGCCTGCAGATTCCAGGAGCCAGAAAGAAGAAGAGAATCTGTTTCACAGCCTTTGGAGAGACCATATCCTGTTGGCTTCTTCACTTCAGATCTACATCCACAGAACAATAAGAAAATATAGTTTTATGTTTGTTTGCTTTTGTTTTGTTTTTTTAATTATATAAACTCTCTATAATTCAGCAGATCATTATGATGTTGACATGATTAAAGTATTTATGAAAAATCACAAGTGACCAACTGAAACAGGCCAAGTCCCCTGTTCCTCATGACAACAGGGACCTTTCTGAAGAACAGTTTGCCTTCCTAGTAATAGAGATCAAAATCCATTAAACATTTCATTTACATATGTTGGACTGTCACTTTTCATGCTTGTTTATCTAAATGAACTTTACATGCAAAAGACTCTATTGTAGTGACCTCTGGCATTCAGCAGTGGAGCATCATTAGTGGCCCAGAGCCTCTTGTGATTTACCAGTGCCCTCATGCCAACTATTCTATTGCCTGATGTCATGGAAATCCAAGTGTCTTGAATTGGTTTTGGATGGAAGGGGACAAGTGTTGTGCAATCTGTGTTCTGGCCAAGACACAGTCATTTCCTAGATGCATTCATAGCAGCTGTGGTTACCTGTACAAGACCTATCTCATAAACATGAGTATCCTCCCTTAGCTGAAGAGCTATTGACAATTAGTAGCTGCTAAGGACGAGGACTCTTTTTCTCTCCAAGAGTGTAGCCATTATTAACTTGCCCACGATCCAGTGAAAACTTAGCACCCATGTACATACATAATCCCTTACAGAATTCAATGAATTTTTTCTTTTCATTTTTAAAAGGAGGCTTTATTTTTTTTAAATTAATTAATTAATTTACATCTTGTCACAGGTTCCCCTCCCACTGCTTTTCCCAGTTCTTTCCCCTCCTCTCCCAGCTTCCTTCCACTCCTCCATTTCAACTCAGAAAAGGGGAGGTTTCCCATGGATATCAACCAGCCTTGGCATATTGAGTTGCAGTAAGACTAGGCACATCTTTATTGAGACTACATTAGGCAGCCCAGTTAGGTGAAGGGTCTCAAAGGCAGGAAACAGAGTCAGAGACAGCCTCTGTTCTTGCTGTTAGGGGTAGCACATGAAGACCAAGATGTCCATCTGTTACATATGTGCAGAAGACCTAGGTCAGACCCATGCATGATCTCTGGTTAGTTGTTTAGTCTTTGTGAGTCCTTATAGGCCCAGGTAAGTTGGTTCTGTAGGTTTTCTTACGATGTCCTTGACCCCTCTGGCTCCTACAATCCTTCCTCCCATCTTTTGCAGAATTCTCTATGATCTGCCTAATGTTCGGTTCTAGATCTCTGCACCTGTTTCCTCCAGTTGCTAGTACAGCCTCTGATGGCAGTTATGTTAGGCTCTTTTCCACAAGTATAAATAAATATCATTAATCAGGGGTGGGCTACCTTTCATATCATGAGCCACAGGCTGAATCAGTGATGGGTTGGCTATTTCTTCAATTACTGCTGCATCTTTACCCCTGGATATCTTGTAGGCAGGACAAATTATAGGTTAAAGGTTTTGTGGCTGGGCTGGTACCCCAAACACTCCATTGGAAGTCTTGCCTTGTTTGAGGAGATGGTAGGCTTAAGTTCCAAATCCTCCAATTGTTAGGAGTCTTAGTTAGGGTCAACTTCATAGATTCCTAGGAGTAACCAATGCCTTAGGTTTGTAGTTCTTCCCAGAGATGCCACGCTCTCCAGTTGTCTCTCCCAGTACTCTCTCCCTCTATCTACCTTATCCCTCCTGTTCCTAAAAGGTACCTTATTAGATATGTTTTCCCCACCATTCCTTGTCCACCCATGTTGTGTATTCTATTTCCCCATCTCAGTGATATTATCAGTGAATTATTTTTAAATGTAGACATAAATATTGAAGGGGGAAGGTTGTGAAAATAAGGGTTTCAGAGGGACTTGGAGGAAGATCACATAGGAAAGGGGGTGAGCGTGATTAGAACAGGTAACACATTTAAATGAAGTTGTTATTAATATATACATTTTTAAAATTTAAATTAAAAATGAAAAAATATTCAGGGAAAATTATTAAATAGTGTCTCTACCAAATTTATTAAATATTCAGGGATATTTTTATTTTCTACTAATATTTAGAAGCACTAGTGTCTGTCATCACAGAGAAATGGCAACAACATACACAAATTTAATGAGGAAAACCCATCTAATAAGGTACTTTTTTTTTTCCATTTTAAGTTGTTAGATCTCAAAATAGAATTAACTCCCACATCCATAACAGAAGTGCTTCCTAATCTCTCTATCTCTCTCCTTATTCACAGAGCACTTTCGCTAAATAACTTTTAGGTCCTAAAGAACTCTTCTGTATTTTAGTTTAGAACTTCTTTTACTATCAATACAGAATATAAAGAAAACTATTCAGGGAACATTTCTTGGTCCAAGATCTATTCATAATAACAATGCTTAACATTAGCAAATAACACATTCTATATTTTTCAAATACTTTGTAGTGTTATTAAATAATTATCAATCCATGCTTACCAAAATTATATGGTATTATAGGTACTAACACAGTAATATTTAGTTGAACTGGCAAGGATGATATAAGAGAAAGCTGATTATGTAAGAGATACTGATGACAACAACTTAATAAACATTAAGAACCACTTATCATATAATAATTTATGTGATAATTAAAGGTAATACATTAATAGTTTTTTAATAATTTACTTAGGGAGGGTTGAATATCAACCAATGGTTTTACACATACTAAGCCACTCTCAGAGTGTATAGTGCCACTCTGTCATGATCATAAATAGTCTTAATATAAGTTTTTGACATTCAAGCTCCCATCTATAAGACCATTAACTATATATAAAACAAGGTGATGCTGCAATTTTTTTGTGTCTGTAATTTTCTCAAAATTTACTACATGACATCTAAAACTTTCCAGTACATAACTCATTTTTATTTGAACCAGGTATTTCTCTAAATACTTTTAAATAGCCTAAATTACTTAACTTAAGCAATGCCCTATGAGATTAATGATTATTATCCATATTTTGAAGGAAGAGATCACAGATAATTTGAGTGAATTCCAAGAGTCAAAGACACTTGACTTTGAGTCCCAGATTCCCACCCAAAATAGGTAGAAAAAACAAGTCCAAAATCATCTAGTTCCAAAAGATCCTAACAAAACAGCACTCAGTATAATTAAATCACATAGAACTATAGAGACACACAAGAAATCATAAATAGGAAATATTTTTTTCCAAATGATGTTGTCTAAATTTAAGAGAAAGCATAAACACACCAAATAAACTAAAGCTATTCAGCTACATAGGATTTAGAGATAAGTATAAAATATTGAAAGAATTTAATTTCTTCAAAAGTCTTTATAAATACTAAATTTATTTATTTATTTTTTTTTAGGGAGCACTAGAAAATGGTTCAACAGTTAAGAGAGCTTTCTCTTCTTGCAGGGTACCAACCTGCCTGCCAGTCCACAAATATCTCAGCACCAAGCAAACACACACACACATACACACACACACGCACACACACACGCAAACACACACATGAGACAAAATACTCATAAACATAAAATAAGAGAATTGTTAAAAATATTAAATCTTTACATTACAAAATTATTTCTACTTAGACCTATTAATTCTAAGTTAGGTGATTTATCAACCCAATCTGTACACATACAGAAATGATTTGTATTAGCAGAATCACTGAAGATCTGGGCTTAGTAACAGAGGCGTGTAAATGTCCTAATTTTCTGTTAGTAGAAATAAATCTACAAGGACTTTGTTGTTGTTGTTGTTATTGTTGTTCTTGTTCTTGTTGTTGTAACATGTGTGTGCAGACATTAAGGATGAAAAACTGTCTCTAAACACTTTTTAAATAATCAACCTAATTTTAGAACACTGTGCATGTTCAGAAGCTATATTATAATAAAAGTAGAATTGATTATTATCATAACAGTGACTATCACATTACATGAAATGAAAATAATAAACACTTATACTTGAACATATTCTGAAATATGATGATAGAAATTATGTATATCCTCATAGGTATGAGTGAAATATTCTAATGATGCAAGAGTTTTTTTATTCTTTTTTTTTTTTTAAATACAAATACAATTGCAGCAACAAAAATGTAAAACATAAAACCACAGTGTCACATGACAGTTTTGGTAGCATTTACCATTTGTAGATCCCACTGATTTCACTTACAGCACATGTCTCAATTTATTTTTCAAACCAGTTACCATCATCTGCTCCTGACTTGAATTTTCATATGTCTGTGGGAATAGATTCTCTAACTTTAAACTTTTAAACCTATTCAAAATGGGAGCTATATGTCTTAGTCAGGGTTTCTATTCCTGCACAAACATCATGACCAAGAAGCAAGTTGGGGAGGAAAGGGTTTATTCAACTTACACTTCCATGCTGCTGTTCATCACTAAAGGAAGTCAGGACTGGAACTCAAGCAGGTCAGGAAGCAGGAGCTGATGCAGAGGCCAGGGAGGGATGCTTCTTACTGGCTTGCTTCCCCTGGCTTGCTCAGCTGTTTTTCTCATAGAGCCCAAGACTATCAGCCCACAAATGGTACCACCCACAAGGGGCCCTCACCCCTTGGTCACTAATTGAGAAAATGCCTTACAGCTGGATCTCATGGAGGGATGTTCTCAACTGAAACTCTTTTCTCTATGATAAATCCAGCTTCTGTCAAGTTGACACAGGAAACCAGCCAGTACAATTGACCCCTTGTTAACTTGACACACAAACACATCACCATTAAGCCTTGACTTCCTTATTCATCCCCAAGATCTAAATAACTTTAAAAGCTCCACAGTCTTGCATATTAAAAGTTCAATACCTTTAAAATATCCAATATCTTTTAAAATTCAAGGTCTTTTAAAAATTCAAAGTCTCTTAACTGTGAGCTCCACTAAAATACCTTCTTTCTTCAAGAGGAAAACATATCAGGGCACAGTCACAATCAAAAGCAAAAATCAAATTCCAACTGTCCAATGTCTGGGATCCACTCAGGATCTTCTTCTAGATTCCTCCAAGGGCTTCGGTCACTTCTCCAGCTCTGCCCTTTGCAGCACACACCTTGTCTTCTAGACTCCAGATGCCTGTACTCTACCGCTGCTGCTGTTCTTGGTGGTCATCTCATGGTACTGGCATCGCCAAAACACTGCTGTCTTCTGCTGTAACTAGGCTTCACCAATAGCTTCTCATAGGTTCTCTTCATGGTGCCAAGCCTCAACTCCTTTGCATGACCCTGTCAGTCCTGGACCATCCATTGCAACTGAGACTGCACCTTCACTCATGGCCTTCCGAGGCCTCTCACAGTGCCCAGCCTCAGCTGCTCTTCATGACCCCTTCATGGTACCCTTTTGAAGTGGTACTCAAAACCAGTACCACTTGAGTGACTCTTACACATTGCCAAGTCCAGCCACAGCACAAGGTACAACCTTGGCTATCTCTGGAACGGAGCCTCTGTGCTCTCAAAAACACTTCCCAGAATATTTCACCTCAATGATGTTGGTTGCTTCTTAATCACCATTAATATCTAAGCTCCAGCTAACAAGCATCAGTAGTTCCAGTAATGCAAAGTCTTTGCTTTGTTAGTTCTGGTATCTTGTTAATAACAGCGGATTCTTCATCCCCAGCTAACCAAAACCAAGGAATCTTCAAAATCAAAATAGCAACAGCCCTGAGAAGAGCTTTTAATTTTCCCTCTGAAACTTCACAAGCCAGGCCTCCATCCTCTGCATTGTTCTCAGCATTATCTTCCAAGCTCCTACACAACATCCCACAGAGCTCTTAACACCGAATGGCTATTCTAGACCAAGGTTCCAAAGTCCTTCCACAATCCTCCCCAAAACGTGGTCAGATTGTCACAGGGATAACCCACTATGCTGGTACCAATTTATCTTAGTCAGGGTTTCTATTCCTGCACAAACATCATGACCAAGATGCAAGTTGGGGAGGAAAGGATTTACTCAGCTTACACTTCTACATCTCTGTTCATCATTAAAGGAAGTCAGGACTGGAACTCAAGCAGGTCAGGAAGCAGGAGCTGATGCAGAGGCCATGGAGGAATGTTTCTTACTGGCTTGCTTGCTTCTCCTGGCTTGCTCAGCTGTTTTTCTCATAGAGCCCAAGACTACCAGCCCACAGATGGTACCACCCACAAGGGACCCTCCCTTGATCACTAATTGAGAAAATGCCTTACACCTGGATCTCATGGAGGCATTTTCTCAACTGAAACTCCTTTCTTTGTGATAACTCCAGCTTCTATCAAGTTGACACAAAACCAGCCAGTACACTATATCATGATTTGAAATTCTCTAGGTAATTTAACCTAAATTATTAACTTTTTAATCAGTCTCTTCTAATCAGCCTTTAGTAGGCTTAGGTGGTTCTACTGCTCCGACTATGACTGGGAAAAAAATTACTCATTAAAACATTGTAAGTTGTGTCTTTAAAATAATAATTTTGTTCCTAATTTTAGATTTCTTCATACATTGATATTTATTGCTATGAAGAGTAAACACACCTACATATGCAAAATAAGATATAAAGATATCATTACCATGATGGTGCTGGCTAATTTTCTCTACTTGACAAAGTAAAATGACAGTCATCTGAGAAAAGATAACCCGAATCAAGAAAATTCTTTCCTAAAATACGGTTGTAGGCGAACCTGTGGAGACTTTTTAAAAAATTAGTGATAGATGTGGAAAGGTAGAGCTCATTATGAATGGTACTGCCTCTGGGCAGGTGGCCCAGGATTGTATATAAAAAGTGCAAACTGTGCAAGCCATATAGAGCAAACCAGCAAAGAGCATTCTCCATGGCTTCTGCTACAGATTTTGCCTCCAGACCATTGTGTTGAGTGCCTACCCAAGCATCCCTTGATGATGTACGACAAGCAATAAACCTTTTACTCCAAAGTAGATATTACACATAGTGTTTTATAAGAACAATAGAAAACCTAACAATGACAAACATTAAAATTGCTCTGTTTTGTTTTTAACACTAACTACACTGATGTTTAAAGTAATTTAAGGCCTTGTCCTGAGAGCAATCTCGGAGTTGAGACTTAATGACTAAGTGAGAAAGGAGTAAATCAAATTAAAATAAAAAATATTGCAAGATGTGAAATTCTGGAAAGTAATTTTCAACTCTTTATTTCATTATTCCTCCTCCTCTCAACTTTCTCCTCGTTGACTCCATTGTCTAAAATTAATGTTACTGACAAATTTTAACCATTCCTTGTCTGATGAAACCATTTTGCTATGTTAAACTTTAGCCAAGATTCTTAAACTTTCCTGTACTTCTTTTCATTTTCTAGTTGGATTATATTTTAGCAATCCATAGCAAAACAACACTGTGAAATTCTTCCTCTCCAAATACGTATTGAGCATCTGATAAGCTTCTCTAACCTCCACCATCCACTAGATGATTGGTCATTTTTACCTGTTGTTGGCATGAATAACATTTGTCTGGTATAGTCAGAATCTGCCTTATCTCTCATTTTGCCCTTAGTAATTCTTCACCTATTGTTTTTATTTTTTAATTGGTTCTTGGACGATTTAATTTGTTAATGCTATACTAAGAGTTAAAACATTGGCTCTCCTAACTTTAAGAATTTTTGGAGAGACCCATGGTGCTGGCCACATATGTGGCAGAGGAGGGTTTTCTTGTCCAACACACGCCTGAAGGTGTTAGATGCCCCAGTGTAGAGGAAAGCTAGTGGGCGGGTGGATGTGGGAGCACCCTCATAGAGGTAGGAGGATGAGAGATAGGATAGGGAGTTTCCAAATGGGAGACCTGGAAAGTGGAAAACATTTGTAATGCAAATAAAGTAAATATCCAAAAATTAATAAATAAATAAATTTTAAAAAATAAATAAAAGAAATTAGAACCACCACTATACCTAAACAGTGTACCTACCACTTTAATCTTAAATACACTTCTCTATGCTGATTATACTTTAGGAAAGATTTATCCATAGAAGAGACACAAATAAAAATGAAAAGAAAAGAGAAAACATTCTATATATCATACCAGAACAGCCTACAAGAAAATTTCATACAGGCTTCTTAAAAGATGGGGCTCTGTTTCTAAATTTTTTTTTTTGAGGTCACTGCTATTTTGTGTTCTAGGAGTATAAATTAACTCATATCTGCAAGCTGTTCAGGTACTGGTCCTTAAACCTTACTGAGTTAAAAACAGAATTTCAGTATTTAGTGCACTAACTAAATTAATATATTTTTCTCCATCTATAATACCATATGAAGATAACAGATGCCACCACTTTTCTGATCACTCTCTGAACCACCATTACTGTGTGACTTCACTACTGAATGTAAGTGTTCAAACCTATATTACACATTCTAATTTGACAAAGATTTCTTTGATGCCTGACTCTAACCATGGGAAATACTGTAAGTTCAGAGGCCAGCATAAAATATGCAGAATATAGTATCTTAACACTCACCACTCTTGTGGCATTTGCATCCCTTTATTTATGATTCAGAGATGTGTTCTGGCTTTACAGTGTCAGGTTTCACAGTCTAGCTATGAATCCAAATTTATATTGAGTCAGAAAGCCCTTCATCCTATGGCCAACTGACTGCCCACACTAGCATGTCACTTACATGAGATACCACAAGTTAATTTGGCTGAATCTGAAACTGTTCTTTGCCCTTAAGTGACATCTCAAAATTGGAAAAGGTACATTCTGTTTTAACAGGAAGCTCTACTTCAGAGAATACAACTTCAAATAGCATGATATAAAATACCAAAAATAAATATAAAAATATGTTCATCAAAGCATTTCATTGAGTATAATAATAAAACCCTGAAAACAATCCTTGGTCATGAATGAAAAGGAATAACATGGAAGTACATGACTACTCCTAGATATGATGGAGAAGGTTCATTGTTGTTTGAGAGAGAGCATAGCCAGAGGCAGAGACAATTTGGGAGAGTCCAGATTGAACATGACCTTGAGATAAACCATGTAAGAAAATGGGCAAGGCCATAGGCACAGGTCAGGAGACCAGGAGACCAGGAGACCAAGAGACCATGATGCCAAAAAGGAAAAGTGTGGTAAAAATGTTTTTTTTGTTTTTTTGTTTTTGTTTTTAAAGTAGTCAAAATGACTTTCTGATACACAGAAGAGCTGTTGGAATAACAGTAGCCCAGTTCCAGGGCTAGAGAATTTAGGGGAGGGGGAGGAGTAGGCCAGCCAGGACCCTGTAATAGGTAGGGACAAAAGAATGCTGGGAAAATATGGAAGCCAGACTCTGCTTTAATATGTTAAATAAGCACCTCTACCATTGTTCCTAGATTTGAGATGTAACAGATCAATAGAGACATAGTTTAAGACAATAATTTAGGATAATAATTTAGAATATCCATACTGTATAATCACAAGATACCCTTAAAAAATTAAATGAATCTATATGAGATTCTTGTAAGCATTTGGGATCAACTTTTTACAAGACAGAAGTATTAATCATATGAGGTCATTAATATGTTATACTTGATATTTATTAAAAAATGTCATCATTGGGACCTACCTATACTAGGGATATAATGATTGATAGGAGCATTTTGTTATTTACTTTAAAATAATAGATTTTGTGTTTATGAAAGACGGGATTAGTTTTTGTTTAAAAATAACTGAAAGATGGAAAGTTATAAGAAATTAGGAGCAGTTTGCATTGTGCAAAGACATAAAAAATGTTTTGGTGTGTTTTTGTGGAGGCCTACTTTCCCTAAATTATATTCTGACAAATGTCATTGATGGTGCATCTTTATCAAGTAGGACATTTCCCAATGTCTAGCGGTCTACTGTCAGAATCTCAGTAGAACCGAGAGATTGATGCCTCTCGCTTGGCTTTCTTTATACTACATTGGACAGCAAATCTACCTGGTACCTGTGCCCCCTCTCTGAGATGGCTTTGCATAGATCACATTATCAAGACAGGTTGAAAAACTGCCTTGTGTGATAAATGAGGGGCACAACAAAATCCATACAGAGATGATAAGTTTATTTGGCAAAAGATTAACTCTTATTAACTTGCTGTGGGTGACTAATCGTATGCTATATCTCATATCTGAACAGGGAAAGTCATAAATAGGTCCTATGGGGCATTTTTATAGTAAAGGTTTGTGCAAAAACCCAAACAGCTGCAGAGCTGTAACCTCAGAATCAGATTCAGCATCTACTGGAGTCCCAGAGCAAAAAGGTGAGTTAACTGTGGAACTGAGTTTCTTGACTGACTATCCATGCAGATGAAGCCAGGTCCCCATTTGTAAGTAAATGGTACTAAGGAGTTGTGATTTATAACCAGGATCTGTAACATATATAAGCCTAAGCCTATAGTTATGCCATAATATCTGTCTGTTGAATTGGCCAAACATGCTATATTTTAAAGATATTGCAAATATGCACAAAGAAGTGTAAGTAATGGTCTCCATATGGGTTTTCTAAAGCAGTGAGGATTGCTTAGAAAGGAAGCAGATACTTACACCACTCGGTAGTATTTATAAGCAATTTGACATCCAGGAAAAGTGTGGCAATCACTTTAACTTTCTCAAATTTGTTTGTTGAAAACATTCATTTATGTGAGTATGGTTATGAATTAATTACCAGAATCTATCCTTATAAGATATTGCTGCTGATACATAACATTTGCTTTTCTGACTATATTAGTACCACCTAGAATAGAATGCATGAAGAAATATACCTTAAAATATCAATGTGTTATAACAATAAATATTTATTTCCTATTTGTACCATATGGCAGGCTCATCTTTATATCAAGGTTATGTTTCTATAATATGTGTCCAGTATGTTGTCTGCAAATATATTTTCTAGAAGTCACAGAATGAATAATTTTCTTAAAACTAATGCAGGCCTAAAATCAAACTACTTAATTTAAACCATTGCCTATTAACCTGAGTTTTATCGAGTTGGTCAGTTCAGTGCATTAGAAACTGTTAAATTATGTGGCTGAATGTTTGGGCAGAACAAAGATAAAGAGATATTTTAGGCTTGTATCTGTCATGCAGTCTACACTCACAAGTGATTTAGAATTCTCATGTAGGTTACATGAAAGCAATGGGGCAAAATTGTGTTATTAACCACGAGGACAGATGCTAGTAATGGGGAAGAACTTGTAAATTTCTGAGGCAATGAACTAAAATAGAGCCCTATAATTTTAAAATCTTTAAGGAACACTGATTTATTTTGTTTGTATTGAAAAACTTCAAAATTATTTTTCATTTAAGCATTTATTTTTAGGACTGATTTTTTCTTTAATTATTTTAAACAATATCTTCCTTTCATTATTTACTTTTGAGAGTACTTCACTGTGTTTACATCAAGATGGTATGTACTCTTATCTCCAAGTTCTGTCAAGCATTATAAATTATGTTTTCTAGATTTTAGCTTTGTTACATGATTTCTTTTAAACATAGAGTAAAAAAATATGACATTACTGGGGACATTGAGTAGTAATATGTCACACACACACACACACACACACACACATATATATATATATATATATATATATATATATATGCAGACACAATTTAGTCACTACAATATAAATTTAATAATGAACTATATAAATGGCAGGAACAAAACACATGGTAAAACTTGTACTTGAAGTTCCAACATAAGTGAATGCAGGAAATGATATATTGTAAAAGCATGACTTCAAGTACCATATATTAGTCATAACCTGAAGCAAGAAGCAATAGTTCTGTATAGTCACTAGAAATATAGTAGTTGATTAAGAGCAAAGCCAAAACTAGATCCAACAAGGAAGTGTATGATTCAAGTTATTAAGCTATCTGTTTAAGCGAAGAGTAAAATTAAAAGTAAAATAAGCAAAATTATTACCTGCCCTCAATAAGGAAATTGTGTGTTTTCTTAGTAAAAACATTGCTGTATAGAGAAGTTGGCTTATGAAATGTGCTTTAAATAAGAATAAAGAAATTCCTTCAGAAGTCATAATTTAAATAAAAAACAGTTGATAGCTGGTTGGAATTATCACTGGGTCATAAATTACAGAAAACACTTTCCTTATAATTTCAATTTGTAAATTACTATGTTAAAAATAAGACTATATATAATACATCATATATAGTATATTATGTAAACACACATATATTATATATATTATATATATTATATATATTATATATAATATTTCTCTTAGTTTAGTTTCTGTTTGATAAAACACTATTGGGAGTAGAACCTAATTCAGCTTATAGGTCCATATTTGAAGCAGAAAACAAAAGACAAAGAAGTTTTCCAGTCCTCAGTTTAAAATGTTCAAGATATTCGTTTAGCATTTTGCTTGGAGAAAGAATACCATATGTGCACAAAAGGAATACAATTGAGAAACTGAAAATCATTTGTGCATTTAGAAAGTAGGATGAAGGTGATGTATTGACAGTACCAGCTGTGTATTGCTGGTACATTGTAGAGTTTACTGAAAAATATCTGTGCAAGTACTTTGTTGAAAGTATGTGTGGTGGATAGGGCAAGTAAGTGCATCTTCTCTTGCAAGAAACTCATCAGAGCTTAGAAATGACCATGCTACTGGGACTCACTGATGGACCATGAGTAAAGCCGGTGGCTGCAATATTTCCAACAAGCCAATTTTCTGCTCCGCCTGCTTTGCTGCCAGCCCAGTTAAGGAGAGATGACACCTGCTGTGGCCTAAAGTAGAACATGGAATGTGCTGTACCTCTTTCTCCTTTAAGCTCCATCCATCCATATGTAGGATACTGTCCAGAGCCTAAGGTAAAGGATAAGACCTTTGAGCCTTTTCTTATTTTGCCAGCCAATCATCTTTCCAGGATAAGAATGGCAGAGGGCAATAGATCACTTGAGGAAGTAGAGACTATGAACCTGTTTCAGAGGCAGCCTGAGAACAAGCCCCAGGTATGTTAGCTTCTAGCACATACTCTCTTGTCCATTGGACTTTCTTTATAAAACACAAAGTCAGATTTCAAAACCACAGTTGTGTAAAATTAAACTTTAAACCTCTATGGCCACATGACTAGGAATCAAAACTGGAAACAGTAAAAACGAGATTGGTAAAAAGTAAACAATTCCCTTTGTTTTCATGCTAACATATGGACTTCTACCTAATAGGGAGATTATTGCAGGATGTTTAGAAGCAAAAGGACAAGGAGTATTAAAATAAAATGAAGAGAAGAACAAAGTGACAACCTAGAACATGTGGACTTCTTACTCTAAAAGCAATATCAATGTTGATGACACTTGGGTTAGCTCACCTGTTAAGTGCACTCAGTGCTCTTGCAGAGGATCAGGGGCCAGTCCCTAACTCATAAAAATCTCTACCTCCAGAACCGTGGAATCTGCTGCCATTTTTCTAGCTCCAAGGACCTGGTTCATAAACATGCATGCAAGCAAATTACTCATACATAAGAAATAAGGCTAAAAGGAAAAATTCAAGTTAATACCTTTTGCTTTAATCTTTCATTTTTATGACTTTTTGAAACCCATATGTACTTGTACAGCTTATAATTTTATTCAGTAATTTTTAAAGAAGAATATTTGATTTCAAAACTTTAGAACATGGGGTCCATGATACTGTCATAGGGTTCATTCTTCAGGATTAATATAAAATTGGGTGACAATTATTATTAAACTCAGTAGCTCCATATCATCATGCTCTTATAAACTTGTTTACTTTTTAAAAGTTTTAGTACTAGTAATTGAACCCAGGATTTATGATGCATGCATGTTAAACATGTACTCTCCTGCTTGGCTATACCCCACCACAAACTTTAGTATTTGAAATACAGAGTAAGAAACTGTTGGACTTTAGTTAGAGTTATGATTGCTTTGATGAAACACCATGATCAAAAATAACTTAGAGAGGAAAGGGGTTAGTGGCTTATGCTTCCATATCATTGTTCATCACTGAAGAAGGTCAGGGCAGAAACTCGACCAGAACTGTAACCTGGAGGCTGAGGCTTCAACTGGCTTGCTCACACTAGCTTGCTAATCTTGCTTTCTTATATGACTAGGAATATGAGACCATGCATAGCATCATCCATAAAACACAAATACCACCCATAGCAATAATTGAATACATAAATAAACTACTGGCATGCCTATCATTCTGTGGTATGGAATCTTTATTTAATTGAGATTCTCTCCTCTCAAATAATTTTAGTTTATGTCAAGTTGACATAAAATTAGCCTGAATCGTCACTGTTATCATTCATGTACCTAAGCACATCATAGGAAATTGACAGATGATATAAAATCACAGGATACTTTGCCTTGCAGAAAATGTCTTAGAAATTATATCCCAGAGATATCAAAAATATACCCATAAATAATCCCATAAAATCAAACTTATAAAATCAGCTTTTCTAACACTTTTCATGGAAATTTTAGTTTCTAGGCTGGAATGATGGATCAGTGAGTAAAGGTATCTGCCGTCAAGTCTAAAGACATAAGCTTGATTTCTAGAACCCACACAATCAGGGAAGAGAACTAACCCTTGGAAGATGTCCTTGGACCATCATATACATGTGTATATATGGAATAAATTTAGAAAACTTAGAGAAATTAAAAGTTATTTGTCTCAGTATGCTGATAGATCAATGGTTCCAAAGTACGTGTGAAAATGTGTGTACTAAAACCAGTTCAATATCTTCACTGATTCAGACACCCAAAGTATTTTGGCGTTTAAACATTGCCTTTTGTAAACATGGCTGTGGTCGTTTTTCTACAGACTTACTGTCATAATATTTATAAAATACTTATGAGCCAGATTTCTCTCAAAATTTTGAGCTTAATTTAACTCATCCTACAAACCGAAAAAGAATGAAACAATATCATTTCCAACGGAAAAACTTAGAAATGAGTCAAAACCATGCTTTAAAACCATGAGTTTATCTAAGCCAATTTTCTGTGGGCACAGCAGCCCATCCATGTAGCTTTAATTATGACATAATGGGATAATACATATGACCATATCCCTCTCTCTAATCTCATTCTCTTACAGGCTGTTCCAGCTGCCTCAGAAGATTTTACAGCATTGTTAGATGCTTCGGTGGACACAGACCATCGTCATCATAGCCATTTGTTGTTCTTTGTCACTTTACTGTATAAACAGTCTGCATTTTAATGTCTATCACTGTCATTAAAATATTCATAGGGACACAGGCTTAGAACAGATAGCCAGACAATTCATACCTTCTTGTGCTTCTTTGTATTCTAATTGTTCTTCAGTAAAAAATTTGAAATAACATTGACGAGATCTTCCCAGAGAATGTACATACATTTCCAGTAGACAGTTAAAGAATGCATAGAATTTTGTACAACTGTATCTTTTTTTCATATTCACAGATTCTAATAGTACATCAGACTTCTCTACAATTAGAATAGTTAAGCAGTGTTTTTAGGGCAAAGTGTAATAGGGTCTTGATTTGAAAGAAGCAACCAGAAAAAGCATTGAATGCATGTACTGTTTAAATTCATTTAAATAGCATCTAGGTTTATGGTATTTTTGCAACCCTTCTGAACATCCAGAAAGTACTGTAACAGTACTTCATATGCTGTATACATTTCACAAAGTACCTGGTAACACTCATGGTTTAAAGTAATGTCTTTCTCCGTGCTTCTGCTTGACTTTGTTCTATCCTTATGAGGAGGTTTTGCTACAGAATGCAGAAAAGGTAAAACACTGCGGCTTCCAGTGCTTATCATTGCACATTCTCACAGGTTTTCAGTCTAGATGCATTCAAGTAATCTCAGAGCATCCCTTAGAAATTTCCATGTTGACAAGGAGCTTAACTAATGAATGTGCAAAGGTGCTAAGATGGAGACACAAAGTGCCTAATGACAGACATTGCTTCTACACACATCACCTTCCAATGTCTTACAATCTCACTGTTAACCTCAGATGAGATCAGAAGGGTCTTCATTGGGCTTGAAGGAATAATTTGGAAAAATATAAATTACCATTTTAAACTGGGCTGTTATCTACCTGAAATACAATCAGTAACTTATACACCTACTTTACTTTGTCTCTTTTTGTCTTTGAACTTCACTCTAAACTGGTATAAAATGCATTTAAAATACTAGTATCAACATTAAATTATATGTTTTGCATTTTAAATAACTTATTTTATTTAATGTTTTAAAGATTAGATGGCTTGCTTTTAGTTACATAAAATATGAAGGACTTGTGTACACTTACTCAGTTTAAATTTTGCTGAGTACCAGTTCAGTTTTCTGGACACCATTCATAAATGACAAATGATAATTCTTTCCATTGAAAGTGCTAAGTTTAATGTAGTTATTTGACTTTAATTTATAAACTCATATGGATTTTACACTAGTTTCTGTTTCTTGTACCGTATTATTTTTCCTATTGGAATTTTTTCTGAATTTTATAAGCTGTTAAAAATAATTTTAATATAATCCCACATACAAATCTTCATTGCGTTAGCAAAGAATAATTACTTTAGTTATTCTTACTGTGCCTTTTGGGGGAGCTTTTAGCTTAATTTAAAAATAACTTAATAATAGACACAAAGGAGTGTTCGAAGACAATTTTACTTGAGTTGAAATGAAAAACTATAAAGCGGATAAACTGCAAATCTCAGAATCTTCTTGGAGTAAGGAGATAGCAAGGAAGAAGAAGTGAGAAAGTCACACTGTTGGGACGAGACAAGCAGGAAGGTCAGCTTCAGAGGAAAGTAGCAGCTGCATGCAGGGAGGAAGGCTTTAGAGAAAGGACAATAATGTTGGAATAGAGACAATTAAAAAGGAAAGAAATAAAATGTTATAGGCAATTCCACCAAATGGACCAATTTATAAGAGTGCTTGTCTGGAATTCTGGAAGCCACTCCAGGGGATAGCAGAAAACCTAGGAATGAAAGGGAGGTTATCTCATCAAATCAGTAATTATTTTCCATGTGCTTAGCATGGCTTGAAGATGAATTTCCTTCTTAGGGGTGATTGGGACTTTCAGATGGTGGTTCCTTAGCTGGATGATTGACATGCCCACTGGATTAAATCTTTTATGTGTTGTGTGTTGTGAAATGCTCAGGCATCACCTAGGCCAGAGAAATAGATTTCCCCAATGCATCTCCTTAGAGCCCTGATCAAGACCTGTAGCAATATTATGTAGTCAACGTCTAGTATGCAATCTACTCCAAAATGAATATTTCTGGAGATATATTACTTTTATCTCACCTGCCTTCTATCCACTTTTACACTGATTTTACCGAAGCTAGGGTCATTCATGACTGTGCATTGAAGATCCACATGGAAAACTCCCTTTATGTCAGGTGATAAACAAGTGTCAGGTTAATTATGAGTGGTTAACTGTTTATAGGAGCTGCTCACATCTATTGTAATGTATTCCTAAAATATGAGTGTCTGCCAACATAATCTTAAAGTTTCTAGAAGAGAATTACCAATGTATTATACCTCAGAAACCTCCAGAACAGAACAAAATAATGTACACCGTTAGAAACTTGGTAAATCCATTTGAAAAAGTAAACAAATGAATCATCCAGTCCCATCTATGATGATGTGATCTTTAATCTCTTTATCTTGTGTCTTCATTTCCCCTGCCTCCCTAGTTATGTCTTCTAATACATATAGGATTACTCATAATTTCATTCTTCCCCTGATTTCATGAATTTTCTCCCATCATAACATGAGCTCAGACAGACTGAAGTCTCAAAATAATTTCAGGAGGTCTAGGCTTCCTTGCTTATCACAAACTCTGTTCTGATTATTTCCACTGATTTTCAATATTTGACTTACAACTTTACAAGCACTTAAGTAATTCAGTGAATCCGTAGAGGAAAATATCTAAATTTTTACATTGGTTAAGTATTGACAATTTTTAGAAATAGCTCTTTAGACAGCAACAGATCAAAATGTACTTCCTCAATTGTTTTCAATAATATATGTTACTACAATTAGCTGGATAGAAATTTTAGGATGACTATACACTTTAAATTAAAAGCAGTGCTGCTACTATTGCTGTTTTGAGACAGGAATTAATATACAGGTCTGACCAGCCTGGAATTAACTTGTTTGTTAAGCTAGCCTTTAACTTGCAGTGATCCATCAGACACTGCTTTCAGTTGCTGGGATTAAGGAAATGTACTCAGAAAGGTCTGCTTTATTATTATACAAATAATCATGGTTTTGAATAATTTTACTGTAAAAACTGCACAACACTTTAATATTCACCAAATCCTCCATTTCTTATTTTCTACCTTCCTGTGCTCTTGATTTTAAAACTTTTTGTTTATTTTTCTGTCTCTTTGTCTTGAGAGAAACAAGTGAAAATTAAATCACCTTAGAGGAATGAGACTTTAAATATTAAGTATATTTTTCTTGAACATAAGTAAAAGATTTATAAATTCAATCATAAGATGAAATAGTACTTTTAAAAGCCCTTTTAAGTCTATCTATAAGATAACAGAAAACAAATGTTTATGTTTGGAGATAGCCTGCTTAGATGCAATCAAGAAACCAAAGTACATGGGCTTACAGCCTTGCAAGTGGAAGCATTGAAACAGCACACTGTGGCAGCAGCAGTTAGAAAAGGGCGTGTATGCCTTCCTTCTCATCAAGCATTATCATCTTTCATATTGGTAGGATCATCGCTTAGTATCCAGAGTGGCAGTTATAGTTTGCATTCCTAAGGCTTCTTCATTGCATAGAATAAAATCTGAATCTCTTCCATCAGGAGCTCTTTGACTTTCCTTGTGAGAGCAATGGGGCTGTTCAGGAGAGACACTCACTCGGCCAGTTCTGCTAGCCCCTTTATGGGTTCTATAAGGGACTCATTGACAACCCAGGGAACATATACTGCCCTTCATAGGAATACCTATTAAGGAGGCTGAGACTAGAGTTTTAAAGGATTGAAACCAAATAAAATAAATATTTCAATCTTGTCTGTTCTATAATAAAGTTCCTCTGGATACCCATTACAGAAGACTCCAGGTGAAGTAAATATTAGACTGCACTTAGGCCCAGAGAGAAAGCACTGCACTTTGTGATAAAGTGCTATTAACATTTCACAGCTTAACATAATTGGATTCTAATAGGACGTCTCTGTCATAGAGCCCTTTCAGTAAAGAATCCATCAAATAATTTGGTTTCACTTACATTTCTATTTAGAAAGACTGATTTTTTTTATCCTATCTAAATGCAGTATCAAAAAAAAAAAATCCCTGAAAAGTGCCTTGGCAAGTGTAAGTCCAACAAAGAATCTGTAGTAATTATTGCTACTTCTGTGCCAATTTGTGAAATGCATATACTTGAGAAAGGAGTACTTAGAAATATATCTTTTATTTCTTAGTCATTATTTCAATGAAATGAACAAGATCAGGTTTCACTTTCTAATACACACTAAAGTAAATTACCAGGAGTAGATAAGAAACATGCTAAGTTAGACATTAGTCATATGATAAATACCATGACAGTATAAGCACATGCTAGCATCCACTGGTCTTAGTTAAATGAAACTATGGTAATTAATAGAAGATTGAACATAAAGAATTCTCAATAATTTGGATTTGCTTTTGGATTTTGGTTTTTCTGTTTCTGTGTTTGTTTGCTTGCTTGCTTTCTTGCTTTTGATATTGTGGACAAAGCCTTTTAAATTTACTCTTCTCTTACTCACCATTATTACTCAACTGTAAAACAGGATCAAAAATACCAAATGGAAGTTACCAAGTGTATGCTCTAGTTTACCATCTGTTCCTATGACGAAACTCTGACCAAAGGCAAATTTTTTCAAGGAAACCATTTTTAGGGATAACAGGTTTATTCCATCATCAATGGACATCAAGGCAGGAATATGGTGGCAAGAAATAAAGCAAAGGGCACAAAAGATTTCTACTTACTGCCTTGTGCCTAGGCCTGAGGTTAGCTACCCTTCTTATATTGTTTAACCCTACCTTTCTATAGATGTTATCTTACAGAAAGGACTAGGTCTGTCAAGAAAATGCCCCACTGACATAACTCAGGCTAACTTGATGGAGACAATAACTCAGTCAAGATCCATCTCCTAGAGAATATCAAGTCCAGAAACAAATTTTACCTCCATAGGAAAGGGTTTCAGCTCAGACTGACAAGACCAAGTTCTCACCACAAAGGATATTTATTTGCTTCAGTAGGACAAAGGAAATAAGAAACAAAGATAGGCGATAAGGAAGAAGAGGAATGGAACAAGGGAGTGGGAGCAGGGGTATTTGTCCTGATAAGAAGGACAAAGGACTGTCTCTAGAAAAAGAGCATGCAGACATGGCCTCTAGGGGGGAAAAATGGCAGTTTATAAAGGCACAAGAGGAAATCCCGTGTTAGGATGAGGTGTTCAATTTTAATTTGTCATGTTAATTCGATGAGCCAAAGGGGGCTTTTGATGGCTGGACTTTACTACTTTGATAACTGGACCTGGGTAGTCAGCCTCAGAGGAGGAAGTGGACAAATAAAAGTAAAAGGACTTTGACCAGCCTGAGAGAAAGAGAAGCAACAGGCAAGAAAGGATTTCATATCAAATCAATAAAGTTGCCAAGTGTACACGCTCTCAGAAGGTTCAGAGAACAAGAAGGTGGCCAAATGAATTGGAGAGTAAGCTGAAGGTATGCTGATCTGCTTGAACGTGGTGAGCATGGCTCTGGAGGCCATTACTCTTTTCTCCAGTTCCCTCTGCCTTGTTAAAAATGGTTAGATTATAGTCCTAAAGCTAGCTCTCCAGCTCTATTTCCTTATTTGGCAACTTCCTCCTCCTGAAGCTGTCTACCAAGGTTCAACTATCAAAGTACTGAGATCCAGCCAACAATCAAACCCTCCTTTGGCTGACCTAATTCACATACCCAATGAAAATTAAACACTTCATCTTAGTGATGTGGAAATTTCTGCTTGTGTCATGTGATGCAGACTCATGTGACGTTTTGCTAGAGCAAGACCCATGAGAGGACATGTGGTGCTTGGGAAAGTATAAGTAGCACCCAAGAGACAGTGACAGGGCACTTGCATAGCTAGCCGTGTAATGCTTCCTTGGTCTCTCATCTTCACTTGCTTGGTCTTCATTTGCTTGAGAGAGGCATGGCATACACCTTATAGTTTTCAGACTAGTTCTTGTAGCCCTAGCTGACACAATGCAGATTCAGCAGAGGCATGGCTATTTCTGCTAGACCATGTAGTCACTGTTGATTTATGTTTGGAGGTACTATTTGAACTGGGCTGTTGGTATCCTGATAATACAGAACTGGACTGCTGGAATCCTGACAAGGGATATTGGAATCTACCCGAAGAATTATGTCTAAATAGATATACCCTCTCTTTTGTATTTATCATCTTTTCTCCCCTACCTGTGGATGGTGAGCTAGAAGGGGGTGGGGTAGAAGCATTTGATAACCTTATTAAAATAAGTTTTGAAAAATCTAAGCCTACATCCTCAAGTGTGATTTCCCCTTGTACCTTTAAAAACTGTCAGTTTCCTATAGGCCAAGTCTGTCTGCTCTCTATCCAAAAGCAGTTCTTTGTCCCTCCATAACAAACACCCCTGTCCCATTTCCCTTATTTCTTTCTCCTTCTTCCTGTTCTCTGTCTCTTATATTTTTCTCTTATTCCCTGCAGTCTGTCCCTCTGTGGCAAATGTATCTCCTTTGTGGTAAGAAATTGATCTTGAGAGTTCTGAGCCAATCTCATTGAGCCTATTACCAACAGTACATGTAATTTTATAGTTTTAAAAGGTGCCTGCCCAAGTATTTTACTTTGTATGAATAGAAACAAAAATAACCTAGAGAAGAACTTATGCTTCTTAGAGCTTAAAATGTAGCTTGGGAAGGGATCTTTCCAGAGCTCACATGAAGAATCATATTACAGATAGTTGAAGAGGTAATTTGGGTCTTTATAAAAACCCATGCAGTGCCCTTGTGAAGATTTTTCACAAATAATTTATTAACTTTTCCAAAAATTTAATGACTCAATGGATGAGAGCAATTACTACCTATCCACAGAACCCAGGTTTATTCCCAGTATCCACTCTATCTGTAAAGGTAAGGCCAGTAGATCCAAAGCACTTTGTGGTATCTCTGAGCACCAGTTATTCACTGGGTGCATAGATATACATGCTGGTTAAATATCACATAAATAAAATAAGGTAAAGAAAAAGCAAAGAAAAGGGAAGAATGTAAAATACATGAAACAAAATAAATTTATCTCAAATTACCAAGAAAAATATTATTTATCAATGCAAAATATTTTAAAATTTTTCTGTAAGATCAAATATAATGTGTTTTGAATATTAAGTGTCAGAATATCACTATAACTAACCCTTCAACAACTTAAGAAATCCATCTATATCTCTAATTAGAACATAGTTCAACTTGTAAAAGTAATCTCATATACAAAATAAAGAGACTATTTGGGATTTAGTAAAGAGATTCAGCTATATTTATTTCCATTCTTTCTATAGTATTGTTGATATTTAAAGATTGTGTCACAAAGATATTTACTCACTACATACCTCCCAAGAATTCTGTAACATTATATGGACAAAAAAAATATGGAATGGAATAAAATATTCCCTGCCTACTAGTTTTAAGAATTCAAATGGATCAGCTACTCCAATAATTGTTATTAAAAAACTTGAGTCATTAATGATATTAGATTATAGTAAAAATAATAAATATGATTTTATATGAACTTGATAACAATAGGTATAAAATGATTTCAGAAAGATAAAATAGATAAACAAGACTTATTTTAATTTAAATAATTTTAGCATGCCAGAGATGATGTCACAAACCTGCAATCTCAGAACATGAGTTGTGGAGGTAGGAGGTTCAAAGGTTCAAGGTCATTCTTAGTTGCATAGCAATTTCAAGGCTAGTCTGGAATACATGAAACTTTCAAAGAATAAAAGAGATAAAATTCAATAAACAAGTCTTTGGAACAAATAATGTTAAAATAGTTGGACATTCATAAGTAAAAAGGTCAATACAATATATAAAAATAGAAGTAGATCCAGGCTTCTTGATAAAATGAAACTAAAATTATATAATAGACCTAAATATAAAACATAGTATTGTGAAAATATGAAGAAAATGTAGCACAAAAATCCTAGTAAATTGTTTGATATGATTTTTTTTTCGTATTTAGCTGGGTATAACATAAATATCATCATTAGTCACACTAACAATTGCTAAGCTAACTTATTATAGTTTTAAAGTATAAATATACTGTTAAGAAAATGAAAGACAAATTAAAAATGAAGAGAAACTATTTATTATATGCCCATATAGTAAAAGACTACTGACAAATATAAGAAAGATATTCAAAACTCAAAAAGAATAAATTAAACCACACAAATAATCTGACCAAAAAGTAACTCAGATCAATTAATATTTGCATTAAAGAATAGCTCATTATGCCAAGAATTTCTATGCATATATCATGGCTGAAATCCAAAATTTGACAATATTTATTGATGGCAAAGACATATATCAATGAAAACTTCCATTCTTTGTTAAGAATACAAATGACAAAGCTGCTTTGGAAGACAGATCAGCAGTTTCTCATGAAGTAAAACATATTCTTTTCTTAGAATATGTTTTCCTTGGCCTTTAGTCAACTTCTTTATATATAAAAGGCTGAATATAACATGTTTTTCTTATATTTAAGTGATATTATTCTTAATTGTCAAACTAGAAGCCACCATGATACACTTTAATACATGAATTTTAAAAAGCCCTGTGTCAGCCAAGCAGTGGTGGTACATGCCATTAAACCCAGCACTTGGAGGCAGAGACAGGCAGATTTCTGAGTTCGAGGCCAGCCTGGTCTACAGAGTGAGTTTCAGGACAGCCAGGGCTACACAGAGAAACCCTGTCTCAAAAAAACAACCAAACCAAACCAAACCAAACCAAACCAAACAACAACAACAACAACAAAAACCCCTGTGTCATAACCCTTAGGGTACATTACACTGTTGTTCAGCATCAAAAAGCAGTAAGCTGAGGAGCCATCAAATATACCCAACACATATATGACTGAGTGAAAGGAGTCAGTCGGGAAGGAGGCTTTTACAGTCATATGATTTTCTATGAAAATCAAGATTGCATAACCTGTTACAATATAAATAACTGTCAGGAGGTGCAGGATAAGAACTTAAGGACGAGAGGTCTAAGAACTATGCTGTGTGCCATGGTAATGAGCTATGTAAAAGTCTGGATTTTCAAAGTTCCTTTTACTTCATACTGTGAGGAATGAATTATTAATAAATGTAAATAATGAAAATCCATCCATAGAAGATCATAATATTCCCTAATAAATTGCAGAATCTGATATTATGTTGTAAATTTATTATGATTTTTTTTAATTACCTCAACGAAAGTGGTTGAGGCAAAGTTGCTGATATTGGTGGCTTTGAGTCAAGTATGCAAGGCTGAGAATAAAGAGAACTGTGTGCCCTGATCAGTAGAGGTGTTATTCATTGGCATTTGAAATAGGAATACTGACAATGATATTTACATATAATAAAACTTAAAAGTAAATAAATGAAGAGCAGAATGTGATAAGCAGACTTCTTTCTGTTGCAGTGAGGGTTTACAGATCAGCATGAAGAGGCCATAATGCACCACACTATACATCTGTGTAGAATTAGAGTCAGAAAACTCATGCTTAGAGAAATTAACATTCATAAAGGGACAATATTTATATGCAGCAATATGGATAAATATATGAGCATGCATGTGTTGGAATAAACAACAATTTTACCTTTCTGATTTCCCCTAAATTGATAACCCAAATCATACCACAAATAAAACAAATATAATTTGGAAGATATTAAAAGTAATTTCTTAGCAAATCTGCAAATGTCTATGGTCACCAAAAACAACGAACTTCTTCTAAGTATTGGATAACATTTATTACAGACCAGCTAGAGATTACTTAAAACATTTGCACTTAGTGTGGCCAAAATTTTGTTGGCATTATAATGCAGAAAGCTCAATAATACAAATACAAATAAAAAAATGTGGTGACAGTATCACTATCTTAAAAAGCACAATTTAGGACATGGAATAGATCAGACAAAGTAAAACTGTATTAATATATATTAACTATTATATTCACATATGTGTGAATATAAATATATATATATATATATGTACTATTACTTGTGAGAAATAAGTTCTAAATTAAAATGCATTTAATAACCTCACTTAAGTGCATGGTAAATGGTGACAACTAAAAATGAAATATTGATAAATCCAACATCTAAATTAAAATTTGTTCAAAGTCACAAATTGGTGTGATCTCTCAAAGTTTAAGGATGTAATTTTTAAAACAGTGGTAATTACTAAGAGACTATTGAATTCAACATGTTTCATAAGGGAAAGTACTGAATGTTTACAAGACAAGATGGAAAGCTGACATAGCTCTTAGGAAGAAGGAACTATGCTGATCTCTGCAGCACAAAACAAATCCAGATTACGTGAGTGAGAAATACTAACAACACTCACTGTTGCCCAATCTTTGGAAAGAGTAATCTCTTAAGCAATCCAATAACAACAGTAGCAAAAACAGCATAGTAAAAATATGAATAAGAATTTTATAAAATGAATGATTAATTGAAAATTAAGTGTATAGGAACATTGTGAAGAACATAATGTCCATGAATTTTTAAAATGTAAATAAATTCCTAGCATCTCTGAAAGATTCGACTTATGAAACTTAAAAATCAATCTCAAAGATACATGTGTTAAAAGGTTGAATCAATAGTTAAAAACATGTCCACTAAAAGAGGAAGGAAGAAGGTTACATGATCCATATTTGTATCACACCCATCAGTTTAATACTCTTAATGTGTGCATATCTAGACTCAGATCCTAATTAATGGAAACATTAAGAACAACATTAGACCAAAAAACCTAAAAATATATACAAAATATATTAATTATGAACATGTTGGACTGGGTACTTAATAGTTAAGTGCTACTTCACATTATGAAATTATTTCACCTAAACCAGCATATTAGAAGTATGAAGGAGAGAACTCCTATAACTGTCCTAATAAATTATAGATAAAGGTAGATTATCTATTACATTGCAGCGTTTATTTATTTAGTTTTCGTATATTACAATCTGACTAGATTTCCCCTTCCTTACCTCCTCCTAATCCCCACCCACTCATGTCCCCTCTGCCCAACCCTAAGCTCTCCTCCATTTCCTTCAGAAAAGAACAGACCTCCCACAAATACCAGCCAAACATGGCATACCAAGTTGTAATGAGGCTAGATGCATCTTCTCATTCAAAAGCTAGAAGATGCAGCGCAGAAGGAGGAAAGAAGTCCCAAAAGAGGCAAAAGTGTCAGAGATAGCCTCCGCTCCCACTGTTAGGTGTCCCTCAAGTATACCTAGTTAAGCAACCATAAAATATATATTGAGAGAGGTCCTAGGTCAGACCCATGCAGGCTCCCTGATTTTTAGATCAGCCTCTGTGAACCCTTATGAGCACAGTTAGTTCATTCTGTGTTTTTTCTTGTGGTATCCATTACTCCTCTGGTTCCTACAAGACTTTTCCCTTTCCAAGGATTCGCCAAACTCCATCTAATGTTTGACTGTGTGTCACTGTATCTGTATCCATCAGTTGTTTGATGAAGCCCCTCTGATGATGATTAATTCAAGACTTCTGTCTTCAAGGATAGCAGAATATAATTAAAAATCATTTCATTGTTTTTTCTTTTGTTTTTTTGTTTGTTTGTTTATTTAATTATTTATTTATGTTTGAGTCAAGGGCAGACTCAAATCCCCCAGGAAGTGAGAAGAGAGGACTGGAACTGAGAACATTAGGAGGCAAGGTAGAAACCCAGTGCCACAGAAATTCCCAAGAATCTGTGAGGGTGACCATGGTTAAGATTCCTAATATAGGGGGACCTAAACCAGCCATTTCCCGTAACTAGGTAAGACTTCCAGTAGAGGAATTTGGGCCCCAAACCATCCGTAACACCTTCGACCTGTAATTCGTCCTGCCTGAAAGATTCAGTACACATTATTTTAAACGTTAGTTTAAAGAAAGAGATAGAGACCATTTTTAAGACTTCTGCAGAGAGACTGAAGGTACATCAATCTAAATTCAGCACATATTATGAAAAATAGAAAGTGTGCTCAATGCCATCCACTGAAGAAGCACACAGGTATTCCAAAATTCAAGAGTTTGGGGCTGAGAAAGGCACCAAGGTTTGTAAATAGGACATTGGTAACATTCTTGTCAGATTTTGCAGAGCACTAGTAATCAAATCCATTAATGTTCTCAGTGAAACTGATGAATATTCACAGCAATTAAGATAAAGACTGCAAATAGCCTCACATCTGTTCAGATCAGTTCTGGCCTTGGAGTAACATCTTGTGCCTAACTTACTAAAAAAAGGGACAAACTCAGATTTGAAGTTTGGAATTATGAAAAAAGAGTCATGAAGCCAAGTGTTCAACATGGTCACTAAAAAAATTAAATGTAATGGTGCATTTTAATAGCATAGCTTCATATACAAGTAAATATAACTTTGAAAATTATTAAAATCAAATGTCATAAAATAATTAGAATAAAGCTATGTGCATATCCCATATTTTTACAGAGAAAAATTAATTGAGAATAAGGTACATTTAACATATTGAACTGCAGAGAGACTTAATAGTGAAAAAATATTTACTTAAAACCATTTAGTTCTAAGAATTCTAAAAGCTGGTCATGCAAACTCAAAAGGGTTTTAAAATAATTTGTTAAATTATGACAGGAAAAAAAAAACAAAGACACTAAATGGGAAAATCCATTTTGTAATAAAAATATCAGCATCTTTCCTAAGCAAATTGTAAAGCTGAAAAGACTTGAACACGTAAGGGATGGATAGACTGAGTGCAGTTCTCATGAGTGTGAGCAACAGGGTAAGAAAGACAAGCATCAGCATGAAGTAAATGCCTCTCTTTCTAAGCAAAGAAGAATATAACAACATAACTTCACAATCCCTATACATTTAGAATGTTGTAGAGGAAATCTCAAAAGTATTCAACATATGTAAGTATTGCTATAATATTTTGTATAAAATGATGTTAAGATGGCATAAAATGGCAATGCAATCAATATACTTTCTTGATTTTAAATCCCAGTCACAACATTGACAAGCTACAAGCTAGAAGAGAAATTCTGTGTGACTTAATATGACAGATTATTAGAAAAAGATATGTTGAGGTCTGTCCCCTCCAGCATGGCTATAGCCATTTTCTTCCATGCCTGGTACCTATTTCTTACTGTTACAGTAACATGCCTACCAGGCATTGACACAGAGAAGTGACTTGACTCAAAGCAGGGTTATGCTGACCACATCACATCCCTGCTCGGCTCTGTATGTTCTGAGACTATAAACCTTAAGACATTCCACAAAGCTTTATGTAGGACCCATCAAATTAAAGCTTAAGATAAACTGCTCTGTCTAAAATTGCTTGAATCAAAGCAGACCACTGGGCTCCCACACCTTCATATGAATTCACTATGCTTCTATGGGTATTTTTTAACTTTTATAAGCTGACAAAAAAAGATGTTCACTGCTGTGGCTCAGCCCCCATCTAAGCTATGGTCCTGATTGGTCAGTATAAGGGTGTTCGTTCAATAAAGCATCCGTGTCTGAATGAGATCGTGTTTGTATGGGTTGTGGGACAACTCATGGACTTCAAGAGATAAAACAATAAATGTAATCCAGTAGGGTTTTAGAAAGGGTATAGCTACAAGTCAAAAAGGAAAAGATTTATATATCAAAGAAAATATGCAGCATTTATTTTTGCACATATAAAAAAGTATTTTTTTACACAATTGTATTATTGTTGTTATAATAATAGTAAATCTTTAGTGAAATAAAGTAGCAATTTATGCTGATTGTCTCAAGAAGTGAGTTTTGTTGTTTTGATTTTTGAGATAAGTTCCTAAGCTCATTATGTAGCCTAAGTTGGCCTGCATGTCATAGTCCTGACTCAGTTTCCTGAATGCTGGCATTACATATATGAGTCACCACATCAGCTTAAAAAGTTGATTTTTTTTTCCCAAAATAGCATCTGAGCAAAATATTATATTTGGTTGTTAAATTTCTTTAAAATTCTGTAATCTTACCATTGTTTACCTCATTCCTTTAAAATGTCATTTGTCATTGAGTAAATCAGAGAAATATACTGTAAAAAAAAAAACATACTGTGCAAATTTGGATTTGTTGTAGAATATTTTGGTTTCACCACTTCAGCAAAGTGGCTGGATACAAAATTAACTCAAGCAAAGCAGTAGCCTTCCTATACTTGAAGGATAAACAGGCTGAGAAAGAAATTAGGGAAATGACACCCTTCACAATTGTCGCAAACAATATAAAATATC
Source organism: Rhynchomys soricoides (assembly GCA_019843965.1). Classification (NCBI taxonomy): domain Eukaryota; kingdom Metazoa; phylum Chordata; class Mammalia; order Rodentia; family Muridae; genus Rhynchomys; species Rhynchomys soricoides. The sequence continues at coordinate 7,436,342 of JADRCH010000018.1, read as the reverse complement.
TTGGTGTGACTCTAACCAAACAAGTGAAAGATCTGTGTGACAAGAACTTCAAGTCTCTGAAGAGAGAAATCGAAGAAGACCTCAGAAGATGGAAAGATCTCCCATGCTCATGGATCGGCAGGATTAACATAGTTAAAATGGCCATCCTGCCCAAAGCAATATACAGATTCAGTGCTATCCCTATCAAAATCCCAACTCATCGACTCATAGACCTAGAAAGAGCAATTCTCAAATTCATATGGAATAACAAAAAACCCAGGATAGCAAAAACTATCCTCACCAATGAAAGATCTTCTGGGGTAATCAGCCTCCCTGACCTCAAGCTGTACTACAGAGCAGTAGTGATAAAATCTGCATGGTATTGGTACAGTGACAGGCAGGTAGATCAATGGAATAGAATCGAAGACCCAGAAACGAACCCACACATATATGGACACTTGATCTTCGACAAAGGAGCTAAAACCATACAGTGGAAAAAAGACAGCATCTTCAACAAATGGTGCTGGATCAACTGGCGGTCTACATGTAGAAGATTGTGAATTGATCCATTCCTATCTCCCTGTACAAAACTCAAGTCCAAGTGGATCAAAGACCTTCACATAAAACCAGATACACTGAATCTAATAGAAGAGAAAGTGGGGAAGAGTCTTGAACATTTGGGCACAGGGAAAATGTTCTTGAACAGAACACCAATGGCTTGTGCTCTAAGATTAAGAATTGACAGATGGGACCTCATAAAATTACAAAGCTTCTGTAAAGCAAAGGATGCTGTGAATAGGACAAAATGGCAACCTTCAGATTGGGAAAAGATCTTTACCAATCCTACATCCAATAGAGGGCTAATATCCAATGTATACAAAGAACTCAAGAAGCTAGACTCCAGAGATCCAAATAACCTTATCAAAAACTGGGGAAGTGAGCTAAACAGAAAATTCTCAACTGAGGAAACTCGAATGGCCGAGAAGCACCTAAAGAAATGTTCAACATCCTTAGTCATCAGGGAAATGCAAATCAAAACAACCCTGAGATTTCACCTCACACCTGTCAGAATGGCTAAGATCAAAAACTCAGGTGACAGCAGATGTTGGCGAGGATGTGGAGAAAGAGGAACACTCCTCCATTGCTGGTGGGAATGCAAGTTGATACAACCTCTCTAGAAATCAGTTTGGTGGACCCTCAGAAAAATGAACATAATACTACCTGAGGACCCAGTTATTCCACTCCTGGGCATATACTCAGAAGATGCTCCAACATGTAATAAAGATACATGTTCCACTATGTTCGTAGCAGCCATATTTATAATAGCCAGAAACTGGAAACAACCCAGATGTCCCTCCACAGAGGAATGGATACAGAAAATATGGTACATTTACACAATGGAATACTACTCAGCTATTAAAAACAATGACTTCATGAAATTTGCAGACAAATGAATGGATCTTGAAAATATCATCCTGAGTGAGGTAACGCAGTCACAAAACAATGAACATGGTATGTACTCACTCTTAAGTGGTTATTAGCCCAAAAGTTCGAAATACCCAAGAGTCACTTCACAGCAACAGTAGGGCTGAGTGTGAGGTCCCAGATGGAGGAGTTGGAGAAGGGACTGAAGGAGCTGAGCGAGTGTGCAGCCCCAAGGAGATAGCAACAGTGGCAACTGGCCTAACCCCCCCCCCGCCCCCCGATACTTCTGGAGACTGATCCACCAACTAAAGAATACACATGGAGGGATCCATGGTGCTGGCCACAAATGAGGCAGAGGAGGGTCTTGTTAGCCATCATGGGGAGGAGAGGCCCTTGGGCCTGAGGGTGTTATATCCCCCAGTATAGGAGAATGACAAGGAGGAAAGACGAGAGTGTGTGGGTGGGTGGGAGGGTGGGTTGGAGAATATCCCCATAGTGGCAGGGGGAGGGCAGAGGGAATGGGGAGGTTCCAAAGGGGAGATCTGAAAAGGGTGAAACATTTGAAATGTAAATAAAATATGAAAAAAAAAAAGAGTACTATCCAGTTGTTTAACAATATAATCAAAACACATTCAGGCAAATGAATTGATTTAGAATATACAATATTAAGTTATAAAATCTCTGAAATAAATTAACTGCTTGTTGTTGCTCATATATGCATTTACCCAATTTATACACACACACACTGTGGTTACAGTGTAGCATGTATAAAACAGAACAAAAAAGGCTATATATTTGTGACTTATGAAAGAAAATGTGAAAACTAATTTGTATTTGCTTTTCTAATTCTATCATCATTTTGGGGGAATGTCGGTGGTAATATGCACTGTCATATGTATTTGGGTCTCATTAGTGAAGTTGTGTGGAGTATTTTTATCTGCGAATTTTAGTTAAAAAAAAAAAGGTTGAAATGAAAAATACTTGCGTTGGCAAAAGAAAATTTATAGGAGAGACAATTTTATACTAACAAACTGCCAAACATTGAGAAGCCTGAACCTGCCAATTTAAGTGAGTACTAGAGAAATCTAAATACAAGGTACTTGGCAGAGTAGTAGTCACTTAATAATATAAAATACATTTATGTATCAGAATATTCACAGGTTCAGAGTAATTTACAACCAAGCAGTAGTGCTTCTGACACATACTTTGCAACATGTAAGCAAAGAAAACAGAACAACATTGGAGTTATTGTCATAACACTGGATGGGACAAAATCTACATAAATATTCTTTGATAGAAAAATGAGTGCATTTGATATAATCATACAATGGAATAAAGTGTAGAATCACACTAATCTTAGTGTTTTACTAATTAAAAGGACTAAATCTCAAAAATAGAAAGTTAAGTAAATGAAAAATATTCTGGAGAAACTCTTTATATTTGACTCAATCAATAGCATTTATAAAATTTAAAGCATCAAGAAAGAATAAAAATATATAAAAGACAAGTTTAGTCTTATCTTCCAGATAAGAATGGAAAGGGTGGATACTTTTAACTCCCAGATATGTCTCTCCTTCAGCATAGAAGAGGATGAGAGGAGATGTATCTAAAAATGGGAACAGTCACACAGCCAACCTTGCTTCTGTAATCATTTCTTCAGTAAATAGAAATGTCAAAACAAACCTAAGATTCCACCTCACACCAGTCAGAATGGCTAAGATCAAAAACTCAGGTGACAGCAGATGCTGGCGAGGATGTAGACAAAGAGGAACACTCCTTCATTGTTGGTGGGATTGCAAGCTGGTACAACCTCTCTGGAAATCAGTTTGGTGGACCCTCAGAAAAAATGAACATAATACTACCTGAGGACCTAGCTATTCCACTCCTGGGCATATATCCAGAAGATGCTTCAACGTATAACAAGAACACATGTTCCACTATGTTCATAGCAGCCTTAATTATAATATCCAGAAGCTGGAAAGAACTCAGATGTCCCTCAACAGAGGAATGAATACAGAAAATGTGGTACATTTACATAATGGAACACTACTCAGATATGAAAAACAATGACTTCATGAAATTCTTAAGCTAAATGGATAGAATTAGAAAATATCATCCTGAGTGAGGTAACCCAATCTCAAAAGATCACACATGGGATGCACTCACTGATAAGTGGATATTAGCCTAAAAGCTCAAAATACCCAAGATAGAATTCACAGACCACATGAAGCTCAAGAAGGAAGACCAAAGTATGCATGTGTTGGTCCTTCTTAGAAGGTTGAACAAAATACTCACAGTAGCAAATACTGAGACAAAATGTGGAGCAGAGACTGAAGGAAAGGCCATCCAGAGACTGCCCCACCTGGGGATCCATTTCATATACAGTCACTAAACCCAGACACTATTGTGATGCCAAGAAGTGTTTGCTGACAGGAGACTGATATAACTTTCTCCTAAGAGGCCTTGCCAGAGCCCTACAAATACAAAGAACCATTGAACTGAGCATGGGGTCCCCAAAGGAGGAATTAGAGAATGCAGTAAAGGAGATGAAGGGTTTTGTAACACCATAGGAAGAACAACAATATCAACCAACCAGAACTCCCAGGGACTAACCCACAAACTAAGAAGTATACATGGAGGGACCCATGGCTCTAGCTGCATATGTAGCAGAGGATGGCCTTGTCCAGCATCAATAGAAGAAGAAGCCCTTGGTCCTATGAAGGCTCAATGCCCCAGTGTAGAGGAATGCGTGGCTGGGGGAGGCGGGAGCGAGTGTGTGGATGGGAGAACACCTTCATAGAAGGAGGGGAGGGGGATGTTATAGGGATTTTGGGGTAGACAGGAAAAGTGGCTAATATTTGAAATGTAAATAAAGAAAATATCCAATAACATAAATAAAAGTAAAGAATCTGAAAATCATGTTGACAACATTATATGTAACCTTGAATATTATCACATAAGTGCTTTACTGTGTTTTGAATCATGACATATTTAAATGTGTTTGAATCTAAGTTCTCTTAATCATTAATCCAAGTACTTTCTGTGTAGACTAATTATTGAAGGCCTTGGTTGTACTGAGATCTGTTTTTCAGTTTATAGCCTCATTAATCCTTACAGCTTTGTATCATAAGTACTCATCTCTGGATTGCATTCGGTGTTTCAAAAACCAAATTATAATGTGAAAATCACAATAAATAGCAACTTTGATTTTGTTTGTTTCTGTACTCAGGTCTGTGAACTGTCATTAATGAGGATGTGAATACTTTCACACTGTGACAGATTTTTGAGCAGAGGGAAGAAGGACCCAACCAACATCAGGGACTGAACAGCTTTTGGCTTCCTATCCAGTTTATCAACTGAGGTGTCTTCTAATACCTAAGCCTTAGCATCACATAATGCCTGTAGCTTCACGGTACAATTATTAAATCATTGTAAAATTACTAAATATTTCCTGTATTTTAGATAGCTTTTATTGGATATTTTAGCAGACTTCCAATATCTGGTTTTGAGTGACTAAAGTCAAAGGGTACTACTGTGGTTTTATTCTGATAGCCTGGTCCAAATCTGGTCCTACTTTTAAAAGGAAATGTCTATGTAAGTCTGTGGTCAAATTAGTATATTAATCCCCGATAGATTCATTCATTATAAGACGCCCTTGTGAGGGATGGTAGATAGTATGGAATGGAGCCTTATTAAAGGAAATAGGACACTGCAACGGTGTCCTGCAAGGAGATGACCTCATTCTTTCCCTGTGGTCCTCAGGCTTAGCCAGAGGACTCTGTGTTACACTGATTGCCCTACCACAGCAAAAGACTATGACCAAGTGAGCACCGGCTGAATCCACTCAATGAATAAAACAAAATAACCTTGTATTGTTTCTTCCAGGTATTGTTTAAAACCATAGGGGAAAAGATTTTGAAGACCCAAAATTTTATGACATAATATGAAGTTATTTTAAATTTTATTAGCCCCAAACCGAGGGTGTCTAAATCAAATCCCCTCTGCTCATTTAGATAGAGCTGTGGTATCGCCATGGTCTTTTCAAGGCTCATTTTGTCTCATTTGGAATGTTCTCTGTTTTCTCCTTGCTTTATCATGATAATGTCCTACTGTGTTTTTACTGAAATCATTTTCTATCATCTCTCCTGTCACAAATAAGGCAATGCCTACATGATATGCAGATGTTTCTCTGTGGTACATCTCAACCAAAATAGACCAAATATTACATTGATTTGGAGGCTTTATGACATTTTATCCATTTATTTACTGTTACTCAATTTCCTTAAATTTTTCTGTTGACTTGATTTTTTTATTGTTTTTTCATTTTTCTTCTTATAAATATTTCTTTACAATTTTTGTGCTGCAATGAATTACAGTTTTTATTCTGAATATATATATGGTATTTAATCACTCTTATTAGGAGAAGTAAAATCATTGTATGTTTATATATACATATATGTAATATATGCATATTATACATATATTTATGTAATATTTAATATATATATGTATGTACATGTACATGTTATAAACACATACATAAATTGTGTTTTTATTTACCTGCCAATATAGGTTGTAAAGAATTTTAGTATGGAATCTGGGGAAATAAACTCTGCCAAGTAGCCTGCAGGCTGAAGAGGAAGGGAAGAGTCAATGTTGCATTCTTGAGTCTAACTAAATTCAACATAGAATTTCATTATCTTCTCTCTGTGGAATTTCATGTGTTTGGCTCCAATAGATTTGGTGGAGTGGACTGAATGTGCTGATTTAAATCACCATCATATGCGTAAATTACTTTCCCAGCATCATTCAGACTGATCTTTATCTAAGAAATGGGAATCATGATCTAGGCCAGTGCACTCAAAATCCATGATGTCATTTCATTTTTACTTTGAGTGGTCATTCGTGGATGTAGAATTCATGGTGACACTGTTTTCTTTCAGTACTTTACTACTACCTTTTCACCCCTTCTATTTTATGTGATAAATAAGAAAGACTTTGCTGAAACCTTCATCTCTGAGGCTTTCATTTGATCCTGTAGGACTATTATCAATAATTCAATATGTCTGGTTTTTGTAGAGTTTATTGAAAGCTATCAGTATGCATACCTATTGTTTTCACTTAGTGTTGGTACTGTTCTGCTATCTTTTTTCAATATTTGATTGTATTTTTCTCCCACTCCACTGACCTTTCCATTCTTCTCTGAGCACACATGTTTAAAACTGTTGTACCCCCATTCTGTTCAGTCTAGTCCTTTCGTGATGCATGAGGGTAGCTTTCTGGATGTATTTTGAAATATCTCCAAGCAGAAGTGGAAAAACAAAATGTGTAGTAAGCAAGTGTCAGTGCCTGTAAACATCAAACCTCACATCTTCCTTGGGACCATAGGCTTTGCATTCTATTGGTTAAAAAAAAAAAGAAATTTTATTTTTTGTCTGCTTTTAAGCCATCCCATAATGATATTAACTCCTCTTCCTTTCTTCTATGAGCTTATGATGCAGACTGTTCATTTCATGAGCTGCATTCATCACTGTGTTCCAGAAAGTGATGAGACATTCCCCTCTTTGAGCACTACACTGTTCTCAAGAAATGTCTCCACAAGCCAGAGAGGAAGTGATCCATTCCATTCTGTCTATGATTTATAGAGAAGAGACTACTTACCACAGCTTGTTCTCATATTTGGATACAAATTGCTAATCCACAGAGGAGATCTGTCACTTGTAAAGAAATCTAAAGCTGGTGTTTTATTTTTGTTTTGTTTTTCAGTATTGGAGATTGAATTTAGGCCCTTAGCATGCTAACTAAGCATTCTTCCACTAAGCTACCTCCCCAACCCTCTAATGCTGGGATTTTGAAAATGTATTGAAAAGAAATTTCATTAGGTTGATATTTAATTGTTTCTCTGTGACAGAGCTATTTTTGGTTCTAGTTGGGGCAAGTTCCAAATAATTTCATTGAAAACATGAAAATGTTAACACTTAGCTATTTAAGATGAGAGTCAGATCATAATCCTTAAGCATCTCAGAATGGGTTCTTTGGAAGTAACCAATGATAACTGTACAATAATAATTAATTGAATGACACATATTCCTTTCTCATTTAACTATTAAAAATATTAAATACACCTAATTAGATAATCAGCTATTATAATATAATGAAGTGAAGCCTTTTTTACTGACATCATAGTCACTGCATATGGTATAAGACATAGTAGTTACCCTTTTACAGGAATACCTGGTAGATTTTAATAAAGATGCCTCCGGTTTAACCTTTATTAATCTCAATTAATATGTAATAGGTTCATGTTCCTCAAGGATTTTAGTAAAACTTACCTTAGATTATTAATCATTTATTTAGTTACTTATCATTTCTTTTCTAACTTAATCATAGGCTAGCTATAGTACAACATTGTCATAGGCTCACTAAGTATATATGAATAAAACACAGTCAGGTGATGACTGGGAAATGATCTTTATAAACCATCTCATTTCTATCTTTATTTCCTTCCTTATTCATGAGACATGACCTGCTCTTTAAATCCATCCAAAACATGAAAGAAAACAGTCTTTTCAATTACAGAAAATGAAATAATCCCAAAGAAGGAAACTGGCTTGTCCCAAGTTTTAAATGGTCCACTCAAGCCCGGGATGTGCCTGTTTGTTCGCTGTGCCATTATTATTTCCTCTCTCTCTCTCTCTCTCTCTCTCTCTCTCTCTCTCTCTCTCTTTGTATTAATAAATATCTAAATTGGAATTGCTAGGACAAAAAAGGTCTTTGCATTTTTATTTCTCACAGATCTAGAGTCTAGGAAGCCATGATAAAAGTGTCAGCATTATTAGTTTCTTGTCAAGGAAAATTCTCCTATTCCTGGATGTCTAGCTTCTCCATGTATCATCACATGATAGAGAAAAAGAATTATGACATGAACTAAAGAAGGGGCCATAATCCATCATGGTAGATTCATGCTCATAATCTTATATGAACAGACTGAACTCTTCAGAGTCCCATCTTCAAACTCTGTTCCCCTGGGGATCCTATAACACAGCAGCAGGTGGGAGGACACACATATCCCATCTACCATGAAGCACAAATGGGATTAGAGCTGGAAATTCAAGGAAAAAGGCAAATAATTTTTAACATGTATGTATGTATGTGTGTGTGTTAGTGTGTGTGTGAAGTTGTGCATTTGTGTGTGTGTATGTGCATGTTTGTGTGTTTGTGCTGTGTATGGTATATGGCATGGTTCACATGTAAGGGTCAGATGTCAACTTTATTAATTTGGTTCCTCCTACCAGCTTTATACTGGTTTATGAGATCAAGGTCAGTACTCCTTTAAAATTCTGATTCAAATACCTTTACCCACGGAGTGATCTTACTGGACCATGCAATGTAATTTTTCTGAGGAGTATAAGTTATTGAAATTGAAAAATACTTTCAGTTTAATAAGTAAAACAGAGAAAGACGGGAAGAAAAAAGTTCATTTCCGTTATCCATAAAACTGCTTCCCCCCCCCTAAAATAGCCTAACTCTCTGATTTAAATATATTCATTGTATAAACAGTTTGTATGAACTTATTTTTGTTATGTTTCTACCTGTGCCAATTTATACTGTTTTTGAGAACCCATGATGAGATTATAATGCTCAAAAACACTCAGAACTTAAAACTAAGTCCCATGACAAAATATAATGGATCCATTTATAAACAGAAACATCTATTCTGGAAAGCTGTTGGTATTTCCAAAACCAGCATTCTTTTGTATGGATATTGAGATTATGAAAAATCCTACTCCATGATTTTCTTTGTTCTTCATTGGGTACTGGAGAATAACTAACATTGAAACAACTTTGCTGATTTGCAGGAAAAAAAATGAACAACGTTTCTTTAAACAAATCAAGTGCTTTGAAATAACAACATGGATTGCCACATTTTTTAAAGTATGGGATTTGAAGATGATCACCTGAGTAAAGCAACAAATAAAGCCCCAAGATGCTCCATGACTCATCTGTCAATTTTAGAGGACAGTTGCTTGTCTACCATCTCAACTATTTTGTTGCTTTTGAGAACATGTGACTAGCTCAAAGTCACCCAAGCCAATTAAACTATAAGAAAGCAAATGCTCTACATTTTGCTTCAATAGAGGATTTCTTGTGTTTACTGAATTATCTATTTATTTTTATTGAATTCATCAACTAAAAATCTCATTTAGGTAAGCGTTAAATAATTTCTGAACTAGAAAGAAAGAAAGAAAGAAAGGAAGAAAGAAAGAAAACAGGAAGGAAGGAAGGGAGGGAGGGAGGGAGGAAGGAAGGAAGGAAGGAAGAAGTAAAACAAAAACTATTTTCTTGGAAGAGAAAGGACCGAAGCCATTTCCATGAAATTGACCCAGATCCAGACAGGCCTGACTTAGGACAAGGACTTTGAAGTGAAAGCCTGACAGTGTGTGATATTACCAATTTATAAAATAATCATGTCTTCAATGATACAATGTCAACCTGTCACACTATAGAAATGTCCTTTTATCCTATCAGATTATCCAGCATAACAACTGCTTGCTCTCAGTCTTCAGAAGTCTGAGGGCAGGGGTGAGGGGAAATTAGTTTCTTTTCTGTTGAGAAGGCTTTTACCTCCTTTGTAAAAGGATAATAAACAAAATTCTATGTTCTGAAAGATTCATGTGCATCTATTCTTTTAAAACAAGCATATAGTTCTAATTCTGTGAAATAGAATATTAATAATATCCAACTGAATATTACTTTATCAGTACAGTGTGGTTGTGAGTTTTGTTTTTTCCACCATACTGCAATGCCATCATTCATGAAAATTTCATTGATTGCTTTAACAAAATGTTTTAGTGAAATCCATGCACACCTAACTTCTGTATTAGATATTATTGCTCTTTAGAATCAGGATCATGACCCACAATGTCTGATGTGTTTGGCATATTGTGAAAATGAAGACATAACATACCTAAACTTATGGGACATAATGAAAACAGTGCTAATAGGAAAATACGTAGCACTAAATGTCCTCATAAATCAATTAAAGAGATCTTAAACTAGCAAGCTAACAGCACATCTGAAAACTCTAGAACAAAATGAAGCGGACACACCCAAAAGGAATATACTACAGGAAATAATCAAATTCAGTAGAAATCAACCAATTAGAAACAAAGAGAATGATACAATCAACAAAATCAACAAGATAGATAGGTAAAGCCTTAGCAAAAGTAATTAAAAGATACCAAGTCAGTATCCAAATCAACAAAATCAGAAATGAAAAGGGAGATATAACAACAGAAAATGAGGAAAATCAAATAGTCATCAGATCCTTCTACAAAAGCCCGTATTCAAAAACCTGGAAAATCTAGAAGAAATAGATGATTTTCTAGACAGATACCAAATACCAAAGTAAAAATCAAGAGCACATAAACTATCTAAACAGTTCCATAACACCCAAGGAAATAGAAACAAGTCATTTAAAACCTCCCAACCAAAAGAAACTCACAGAGCCAGATGGTTTTAGTGCAGTATTCTACCAGACTTTCAAAAGACCTATTACCAATACTCTGCAAACTATTCCACAAAATAAAAAGAGAAGGAACACTACCTCATTCATACTATGAAGCCACAGTCACTCTGATAACTAAACCACACAAAGACCCAACAGAGAAAGTGAAATTCAGACCAATTTTGCTTATGGATATCAATGCAAAAATACTCAATAAAATTCTTGCAAACCAAAACCTAGAACATATCAAAACCATCATTCATCAAGATCAAATAGGCTTCATCACAGGGATGCAGGGACAGTTCAATATACGAAAATCCATCAATGTCATCACTATATAAACTAATTCAAAGTAAAACATTACAAGATCACCTTATTAGATGCTGAAAAAGACTTTGACAAATTACAACATTCCTTCATGTTAAAAGTATTGGAAACACAGGAATTCAAGGTCCATTCCTAAACATAATAAAAGCAAAATACAGCAAACCAACAGTCAATATCAAATTAAATGGAGAGGAACATAAAAATCAGGGACAATACACAGCTACTTGTCTCACTATCTATTCAATATAGTATTTAAAGTTGTACCTAGAGCAATTAGACAACAAAAGTAATACAAATTAGAAAGGAAGAGTCCAAGATATCACAATTTTTATAAATGAATATTTAAATTATATTTCATTATTGTTAAGAAAAAATGCCTGCTTATTTTTGTCTCTTATTATCAATTTATTGATATGTTCTATAAGAAATTTGGACATGTCTATTAGAAGAATACATTCTCTGAGTCAGATAGTCCCTGGTGGTTTTCCTTATATTCTTTCAAAAGTAAGTTATTTGCATGATAAGAGTGAGAAGCCCTGGAGAATGTACACACTCCTTATCTTTAAGGAGGGATGCCTCACTCCCCATCAGAAATGGTCGAGGTTTCTCTGATGTTTTTATTCTGATACTGAGTACACAGATCAATTTAACTTACTGATATTCTAGCTCAGTGAAGTGAGGAATGGAGAGAAATTACCTCAAAATAATAAAGACTTTAAATGGCAAACCTATGGCCACCATTATGATGTATAGAGAAAATCTCAAACTGTTCCCACTAAGATCAGGCATAAGGCAAAGGGTCAACCTTGTCTTCATTTATTTAGTGTAATGCTTAAAAGTCTTAGCTGGAGGTATGAGAGAAAAGGAGAAATAAATGTGACTAAGAGAGACCAAGATGTCAAAGAAGTATGTGCAGATGAAATGCCACCTTAAGAGACTCCAGCAAAAGCTATCAGAGGTCATAAATGATTTCAGCAATGTAGGAACATAGGAATTAACAATAACAATAACCACCACCACCACCATCACCACCACCACCACAACAACAACTCAGTAGTCTCCCCAAATGTTTTGATTTGTCTGAGGTTTTTGAAAAACTATCTCAATCTGGTATCAAATTGACAGCAATACTCCTGTCTCAGCATCACAATCACTAGGATTGAACTACCATCCAACATGTCACAGGAGAAAGATTATACAGAATTTGGACTAATTTTGTCTGTTGGATTTTACTTTTTTAACCTTTCACCACACATAATGCACAGCACATAATGTTCTAGTGATGCTTCATAATAGAAAAGACCTGTTAGGCAGAATATTTGGAGAAGTCTCAAAGTAGCCATGCTAATAATAGATACCTGACAGAGTATTCCAAAGCTATGGAGTTCATTATGAGAGGTGGATAAGATACATTTTGGATAAAGATCTTTCTAATTTATGATGTTTCTAGAATATAAAAATTTTTCATCGGAGCCATTAAATTCCAAGGAGTGTTTGTGATTTAAATATTAATCTCATCTGACAAATATTTCTACAAAGAAATCCATCCTAATATTTGACTGAAAGTTTACCCATGTCATCCTGGTCAGTCTGGTCAATGAAATTAACTGCACATCTTGATTACCTTTGGGGATCTGAACTCTAGCTTCACAATATTGGATGCTTTTTATGTTTATGGCTTAAATTTTTAGTTTGTTGTCAATTAGTTGTAATGTCTCATTCAATTCTAATCTGGATTTAGAAACTTAAAAACAAATGAGACAGGAATAAATTTGTTTCCCAAACACCTGTGAACAGTTGAGATGGGTATAGATGTCAGAACAGTGAAATGATAAGATTAACCTCTATACATCTGTATGGAGCACAGTGATTAATTCTAAATTAAACATAGTGTTAGTGGTAGTAATAATGATACTACTAATAAATTATTTGATCTGAGCATATCTTCCTATGATACGGCATAATATATAACCTTTATTAACCTACTCTATTCACCTTTAAATCTGTAAATGCAATTATCCACTTATTACTTCAGAAACATTTTTGAAGTATACGAAAGGTAAATTTCTCTAGGGATTAATGAAGGTATTTGTTTAAGTCACCATAATGAAAATGTGGATGAGTAAGGTGATGGAAAGATAAATCAAAAACTATTAAAATATGAATTTGATTTTAAACTTTTAAAATTCCAGCATCTATCTATGTGAAATATTACAGTGGGAGAATCTACAACAGTGGCTGGATATTTGTTTTGATGTGCTTTTAGAGAAACTCAGAAGTTAACAACAAGAAAACATTTGGAGAAAACTCTTTTCTTCTAGTGACTGATTCAACTGGAGGGAAACCCAACCAGCACAGCATCCCATTGTCCCTACGGTGCCAAAATGCAGTAGAAACATTTGGTTCCAAGGAGGTTTAATATTTTTCTATTATAAATTACTGTTGCCTTGTCTCTTGCCTACAGATGGATTACTGCCTCTAGACCACTGATAACTTCCACCTGAAATCCCATCTGGAGTTAATTATCAAGTGCAGTGATAAAAGTCAAACACTGGTAGCAAGTTTAATGCCTGGCTTGATAAAAAGGCATGCCTTTCTTAAACTGCTGATTGTTTGCAAAACTATGACTGTACAGACTGAAGAGAGTGCTCCCCAGTTTGATTTTTATTGGATATTTTATGTATTTACATTTCAAATGTTATCTTCTTTCCTGGTTCCCCCTCTGGGAAACCCCTCTCCCATCCTTCCTCTCCCTGCTTACATGGTGATGCTTCCCCTCCCACCCACCCACTCCCACCTCACCACCCTGGCATTCCCCTACACTGGGGATTTGAGCCTTCACAGGACCAAGGTCTTCTCCTCCTAGAGATGCCAGACAATGCCATCTTCTGCTACATATTTGGTTAGAGCCATGAACCCTCCATGTGTACTCCTCGGTGGGTACTACTCAGCTATTAAAAACAATGAGTTCATGAAATTCTTAGGCAAATACATGGAAAAACATCACCCTGAGTGAGGTAACCCAGTCACAGAAGAACGCACATGGTATGCACTCACTGATAAGTGGATGTTAGCCCTAAAGCTCAGAATACCCAAGATACAATTCACAGACCGTATGAAACTCAAGAAGGAAGAGCAAAATGTGGATGATTCAGTCCTGCTTGGAAGGAGCAACAAAATATTCAGGGGAGGATATACTGAGACAAAGTGTGGAGTAGAGATTGAAAAAAAGGCCATCCAGAGACTGCCCCAACTGGGAATCCATCCCATATACAGACACCAAACCCAGACACTGTTGCTGATGCCAAGAAGTGCTTGCTGACAGGAGCCTGTTATAGCTGTCTCCTGAGAGGCTCTGCCAGAACCTGACAAATACAGATGTGGATGCTTGCATCCAACCTTTGGACTTAGCATGGGGTCCCCAATGGAGGAATTAGAGGAAGGACTGAAGGAGCTGAAGGTTTTGCAACCCCATAGGAAGAACAATAATATCAACCAACCAGAGCCCCCAGAGCTCTCAGAGGGGTCAGCAGTTAAGAGTGATTACTGTTCCAGCAGCGGACCCAGGTTCAGTTTCTAGCACCTACGTTAGATGGTTCTAAACCGTCTGTACTCTATTTCCAGGGGATCAGAAGCCCTTTGGCCTCTGTTGGCACCTACACCCAAGTGGTACATATAAATTCACATTCATGTGAGTGCAATGTGCAAGCGCCCACCTGCCTCCCCACAGACCCACACATTCATATGAATAAAATAATGATAAACACCTATCAAAACATTGAAGTTGTGACTGTGAATAAAACCTGATGGTCATGACTGGTTTAAATTCGTTAAAAGCTCATGAAAATTCGGTTTATTCATTCATTTGGTGTACGTTCTTGAGCTTCCTAACTTCAGCAGGCCCTCAAGTGGACTGAGGCAAAGCAAACATGATAATTTTATTTTTACGTGGTCTAAAAGTTCCTGCACAGTAGTATTGCTTTACTTCATTGATTTTTATTTTTGAGATAGTCTACTCAGTTTGCTGGAAGGAAAGCTGTAATTAGTTTATCAGCTAAAGGTGTCTAATACAGGAGGAGAATCTAGTCAGTTGTTAACCTGAGAACTGGGTTTATTTTTATCTGTTTGCTATCATTGTCTCTTTTATTCCACTGCAACATTATCTTCCTCTTTATCTTTCCCTTTGTTTATTTGTTCATCGTATTCCCTCATAATGGTAATAATTACTTGGGCACAAAAACCAAATACTATTGAACTGCAAAATAGAGTAAATCATAGAGGAGAGAAATTTCAATGGTAGTGTTTTATGAGTTATCTTAGTTTTTCTCATTTCTTAAAAGGAATATTGAAAGGCAGCATACTTCATACAACCTCAGGTACGTAAGGATAGTCAGATACTCAGGAGAACCTTGAAATGACTGAGAAGCCAGTTTGAAGGTCCATTCCAGTGATAGCTAGTCCTTGGCACTCCCCTTGCTTTCTCCCACTGAGAAAGCAAATTGCCTAATTAATAGATAGCAACAGGCTATAGGCATTTGATGCAGGAGTCCTTGGCACAATCAATGACATGATGTATAGTTAGAAAACAGCAAAGATGTGTTAATTGTATTTATTTTTCAGATGAATGTGCCAGGTAACAAAATAATAAGAAATAAATATCAGCATTTTTCTAAGTTTTTTTTAATACCCCAAAGTATATATCATGTATCACATTATGAAAAGAATAACAAAAAAAAAATGTAGAACTTATCCTGAATGTTATCAAAGATGATGTAAAGCTTCTTCTGTTAGTAGCTGGACAAAACCATAAAAGTTAATTATAGAAAAAGCTAATCCGATTTTATAGACCTGGGGCCAGTGGAGAGATTAACACTATGTAAGCACTCTCTTACGTGTTTCCTCCAAACATCAGCACAATAAACTTTTCCAGCTCCCCAAGAATATGTGGAAACAAGGCAGATGGCACAATGGGTTTTGTTCTTCACGCTTACAAAAGATACATCAGGAAATTATGGTCAAAGTAGTTCACCTTGTGGATATTATCTGGCAATCTGGTCTCACTTGAGAGCACTGTCCATATCTGATAATGTCTTGCCAAGTTAAGATATAACTTGGGAATTTAAAGATTTCAGTTTATGACATTTAACTTTTCTAAAACTAAGCAACAGTTTATTCTTCTCTAAGAGTAGTGTAAGATGTCAATAAATTAACAAAATGAACAAGCAAGTAAAAACCTTTCTTGGACCTCCTAAATTGAGTATTTCCTCACCACCCAACCAGAAAGCTAAATCGTTCTATTTTGAAAGAAAAATTCCTTAGTTTAACGTCCTGGATGCACCCATAGGATACAAGATAAGACTATAAATAAAAAGTGCAAATCAGGAGTAAGGGTAGAATTGAATTGGATACAGCAGAATCAGTGAGTGATCCCTGAAATACACAATTATAACTTCAAATGGGAAGAAAATGTATTAAGGACAAAGTATGACACCAAGTCCCTGTGATCACTTGAAATATGCTGGCTGTTGTGACTCTCTGCCTGTTTGGTGTGCTATGTTCTTCAGACACATACACCTAAGGAACATAAACACAAATCAATTGTTTTAAACTCTGTTGGAAAACAAGACGATTGTGCTAGAAATTCCCAGTGCTGACATAGTTCTTAACAGAATGTTTATGGTACTTGGGCAAACTCAGTCCCAAGAGAGTTAACAAATCCAAAACGATATACTGAAAAAAAAAAAAAAAAAGAAAGAAAGAAAGAAAGAAAGAAAGAAAAGAAAAAAGAAATGTATTATACAACTTAATTCACACTTGGCACACGTAGCACATTCTTTTTCTTTCATTTTATTTTATTGTGAAAAAAACTATTGAATAAATAGAAACAACACACACTTAGGAAAAAATGAAGCTAAAATATTTGCAGGAAAATATTTAAGGTACATTCCTTTATCATCACAGACTCTATAGTCAAACCATAAAATTATGTGACTGGACCACAAAAAGTGTATTAGGTAGTCAGTGAAGGAGAAGGCTCTGTTTGTCTAGACACAGATGGAGATTAATGTTTGGGTGGCAAGATATTTCACTATTGAGGGAAGAAATGACTGTTGTACCAAAACTGCCAATGAGTGACTTAGACAGGAATATTTTGTTTTTGTTGGTCCAAAGGTTAGAATTTAAGAAGAAAGCTAACATTAGGATTGACTGTTGGTAAGATCCCTCTTGATGTCTTGTAAATAGGTAGTTATTGATTCTTCTAGACCCTTCACATAGACTTTCTTTCACAAGAAAAGATGAAGAGGAGAGAGATAAAGGAAAAGACTTAGGAGACAGAGCTAATTTCTTCTATAATAGTAGACCAGGATTAGATTAAGGATCTACCTTTAAAATCTTATTGAACGTTTTATTTTCCCCCAAATGACTAAACTTTGAATATCTCTTAACTGCTTGAGACCAGAATTATTGCAAAGTTTAGATTTTTTTCAGGCATTAAATTATTTACATAAAAATAGTTATCTTTGGGATAGGAGATACACCTAAACAAGTTTATTTGTATGCAAAGACTGAAAATGATTTTATGTAACATTAAATAAAATTGCATGCATGTCATAAATTAATCAGTTTATAGATTGGAAGCCTATAGCACCAAGGCATTGCTTAAAATGTTTTGAAGCAGTCTAGATATTTAGATTAGGGCTGCTCAATAAGTAGTCATATTAAGAGACAGATTTGGCATATACATTTAGGGGTGAAAATTAAATCTTTGGTGGATAAGTAAGACAATGGCTATAAAGTTTGAAGTGCTATACAAATTTAAGGATGTTTCCTGAGAAGGAGTGACTGTCTAATATACTGTCCGCACTGAGCTACAAAGGCCAAATCCCACCTCTTTGGATAAAGGCAGCCCTAGAGTGAATATGATTTTAAGCAATGCAGCTATCCACTTCTAGAAAGTCCTTGAAGTTAGTGAAAACTAGAAGATATGATGACTGGTTGATTACTCTTCAGCTGGAGAGGATGTCTTTCTTGAACGACTTTGGCTAGCTCATCTTGGTGTCCAAAATGGGGAATTTACAACTTTTTGCATGGATATTTCATTAAACTAGAAAGTCAAATATTTCATTCAATATTTCAGTGGCAATTGGAGATTAATTTTTGAGATTGTAATGTGTTAAGATCTTCAATCCATTCAATTAACTTACAGTGTTCATTGGTTCATATGTTCCTTCAGACATATTCTCTTCATAATTAATGCAGCTATGAAATTAAGGGACTATTTTAAGTAGTAACTCTAGTGTGTCCTAACTTTTTCTTTAGAATCTTCCCCAGCATCTTATGGACATACTTTTCTTTTTGTATTTTTTTTATGTATTTTTGTTTTGTCTAAATTCAAGTGAGCATTGTTGAATATGTATCCTAAATGATTGCTAATTTTTTCTTGATTTCAATAACTGTGTATATAGCCAGTTTGACTAACTCTGCAATGATAATTTTTACTTGCTTATTTTCTCATTGTTTTTCCCAAATCTTCATTCCTCCGTGACACACTGGAATTGAAGAATTTATCTGGAAGAAACAGAATGACTGAGTCCCCCTAACACTCCAATAGCAAATCAAGGATTCAAAATCGATTAACATCTATTTACTCTCTGTTAAAGTATAGAGTGTCTTTCTACATAGGCTCTTCTTGTGAGCCTTGGGCTGTATTCACAAAATTTGTTTTTGTAAAACTACATTCTGTTCTGTATAATCTACATTTCTCCTTACAAACTAAACCAGTTTCATTAAAACACAACTTTGAACTTGTATTTTTTTTATCTGAAACTATCACTCGGTTGACTCTACTTACTGCTAAAGCAAACACAGTTTTGTTTCTCAAAATCCCTTTTATGTTTGTACTGAGATTCTTCTGTCAGAATCATCATTCCTGCCTTTCCCCACTGTGCTGTCACCAGCATCCACACCAGGGTGAAGTCTACTTCTCTTACAGCATGAAACCAGGTCATGGTAAGGTCACTATTGACTTCATCTTACCATGTGGGTTTTTTCTGGTCTTTATCTTGCATAAACTTTTAGATATATTTCAACTGTGCATTTCCTTCATCTCACATAGCCTCTTCCTTTGACCTCTACAGCACCTCAAATTTTCTCTAGCGACACTCACTCTGTTCATCTCCTCCTCCTGATTAGCTTGAATTTCTTTTCATTGTTTTCCTTGGAGTTTCCCACAGAGGCTTGGGTTAATGAAGACAATATTTAAATATAGTTCTAAGGCAAAATCTTCATTTATCTCATATAAAAGGTGCTCACGGCACAAATATTAAAGGCCTTGGGACTGTATTGCTTTTATTGCCTTATTTCCTTCCCTCATTAGCAACACCCCTATGCAAATGAGTCTTTACTACAGGAGTTGTGTGTTCTGCATTAATTCCAAAAGTTAATGACATATTTAGTTCTGGTAATGAGGTCACCATTGAGATAACACTGAAGCCATATAGATGCAAATCCCATAAACAAACAATTGTGGTAAGTTACAGAAACAAAAGTAGCGTAGAGTCAGAGACATATACATAATGTTCTGTATGTTATGGCCAGGAACAATGAAGATATTCTATAGGGAGTGAACAGCTGCAGAAAGTGCCATATCTTAACCATACTTACCAGAAGTCAGTAAGAATGTAGAACTGTAAGTTTTTCATCCAAACATGCCCTAAGCACATGGTTTGATGTGCTGTGATTCCTCAGACACTTCTATTAAGAGTCTACTAGTAGATGATAGAGATGGATCCTTATTTACTGGTACTTACTGCTCTTCCAGAGGAGCAGACTGTAGTTCCCAGACTCCAAACCCCAGCAGTTAACAACTTCCTGGAACTTCAGATTCACAGAATCTAATAGACTCTCCTGACTCCTATGATCCTCATCATGCATGTGCTTAGATAACCCACAGACATACACAAACATACAAACACAAACGTGCAAAGAAAAATTAAAACGCATCTTAAATAATAAAAAACAGATCTTGCTATTGAATTTATGCATGACAAAGGGAATTAAGCTTGCTGGTCTTAGACCTAAAGTCATGGTCAGGAATATTCGTCCACTGATATATAAAAAAGTTTGTAATGTAATGAGGTAACTATTGATTTTTCAAACCAATGTACTGTATTTTAATATTGCCTTACATCTTGGAGAATTTTTCCTAAACAATACTACTATGCCTGTCAATGAGTCTTAGAAATTCTGAAAGATTATTTCACCCAATATAAAAGTCAATGAGGATACAGTGACTCAAGTGGTTTAGAAGTACTCAAGTAACACTGAAACACAATAGATGTCCATAATTAAAGATGATAGTTTTCCATATTCATTCAATAAAAAATGTTTGCAAGTCATATTAAGACTTTGCAGAGATCCCACAGAATTAGCTCACAATATTTTTGGTGGGAAAACTTCTTAAGTTCTTATTTTATATTAATAGTATCATGTTACTTACAAACCTTCAAAAAAATACATCATGAATTAGATCTACTTGTCACTATTATTGTTTCTGTGATTGCTGTTGTTACTAGTTTTGCTATATCTATTGTTTGGGGGATTGAATTTATTGTTAACAAAACAAACAAAAAACCTAAATTTAAAGCTTACTGGACAAAATAAATAAATTAATCTAAGTAAGTTTTTTTGTGCTTCAGAAAGGTGATTAGTGATACTCATGTATGAGGTAAGGATTTCAGAAACAGTATTTGTAGAACAGTCTAAAATCATTTAAAATTACATAAAAGCTGAACCAGAGTTATTAAAAGAAAACACTTATCAAACTTATGCTTGTGCAGTGTGTGTGTGTGTGTGTGTGTGTGTGTGCATTGAAATCTGTGTAAAGTGCATAGACACAAACAGTATTTACTCAATGGGAAGCAAAAATTACATATCAGATTACTGAAAGATGTAGTATCAAATTGATAAATACTATAAATAGGATATATACATTTTTGCAGAATATAAAATGCATTTTATAAAATATTTATAATCCATATGCAAAACATTTAGAAGAAAAAGAGGGTATCTATAATTGTGTTTGCAACTTTTTATATTTACAGTGAATATTTTCAAATATGATTGTTCTCAAATATTAATGTGTTCAAGAGGGAATTTTATTATGTCTCCATCAACTCCCTTTTTTGTCCTGTTGAAAACTCAAAACAAACTTTAGGCTGGTGAGGTCATTTGCATCATGCTGAGCACAACAGTTACTACACAAGATAAAAACATTGCAGTAATAATTTGTTTCAATTCCTTCAGTAAGTGTATTTTTTACTTTCAGAGCAAAGAACATGCTGCTGATTTTATTTCCACTATATACATATGGACACTGAAAAATACAGAGGGCTAGAAACAAGTCTGGCTGGACACAGTATGAAAGCAATAAAACTGGAAGGTAAACATGGGAGTCTTGAACTAGAGTATGTGACTCTTAAGATTAAGTGGATATGATGGTTTTCATACATTAGAGAAAAGAATGTCTAAGGACATCACACATCCACCTTCCTCCAGAAAAGCCTCATGGTAAGGTTCTTCAGAGCAATAGCCCACTCCCTGGTAACACTTATCTATTGCTTGCTTTTCAATGGCTGTTATAAAACAGAGGCCACAATTTTTTACTGCACCAAACAAACTGAATGTATCACTTTTATACAGCTCATAGTAGACCATCAGACTTAGACCTTGTGTGCCTGTGTGTGTGTGTGTGTGTGTGTGTGTGTATACAGACTTCCCAGGAGCTCAAAAACAGCAGCTTTGTAAATCTGTAACTGGTATCATTTAGAATCTTTGTGATCAGGTTTCATATGACCTACTGATGACCATGACTGTGCTTTAAAGGAGACATCTGATTTCCTAAAGTCTGCAAAAGTGCCTTAGCCTTTCTGAAGCTTGTCAGCCCTCGTTCACAGTTTTCTGCAGCTTTCAGCTAGAACATGATGTTTCAAGTCATTATTTTCTATGGCATCAATCACACTTAGATATAAAAGGCAGCATAATACTTTAGAGGAATACACTATGAAAGAGATTCATTATTGAACAAAAATCATATCCCTTATCTCTGCAAACAGTATAATTTGGCTGAAGCAAATTTATCTTGCAGAAGCAAATTCCCCCACAAATTTTTCTTTATCTTCTGATAAACACCATGAGTACTATGATCAATCAATCAACAATTAAGTATAATATTTCCTTCCTCCTTGCCCAATTTTAATATAGCATCATTTTGCTCAAATCTATTTTCTCTCTAATATGTTATGTATGAACTGAGAATTACAATCCTCAGAATAATTGACAACTAGGTTTGTATTAGTCTGGGTTCTCTAGAGTAAAGTAACTATCATAAGGAATCTCTCTATTCTTGTGCGTGTGTGTGTGTGTGTGTGTGTGTGTGTGTGTAAAGAGGATTTATTAGGATGGCTTATATTCTTTTTTTTTAAATTTATTTATTTTTCATATTTTATTTACATTTCAAATGTTTCCCCCTTTCCAGATCACCCCTTTGGAATCTCCCCATTCCCTCCACCCTCCCCTTGCCACTATGGGGGTATTCTCCCACCCACCTACCCAACCACTTTCGTCTTCCCTCCTTGGCATTCTCCTATACTGGGGCATCTAACACCCTCAGTCCCAAGAGCCTCTCCGCCCCCTCATGGATAACAAGACCTTCCTCTGCCATATTTGTGGCCAGCTTTAGTCCAATGGTTGCCTATAAATGGAAAGGTCAAGAATACAGTTGTTCAGTCCATGGTGCTGGGTGTCTCAGCTTGTCTTCTATATATTCTGGAATCCTGAAGAAGTAGGCTATAGTGCCAGTGAAAAAATGTGCTTCCTAGCAAGCAAGCAAAGAATATATATATTCATTCCTACAGAAAGGGTGCCTGAAAACCAGGTAGTAAAGCTGTGTCTCCCTGCCTCTTGCCTCAAATATCTAGGATAAAAGTAAATCTCCCATCCTCAAATTAAGTAAAATTTTTCCAAAGTGAGCCCTTTATTTTGGGGTTTAAATTGATTCCAAATACAGTCAAGTTGACAAAAAAGGAATAGCTATCACAAGGTTCCTCTGTAAATAAAATCAAGGAAAATAACAGGCTGGAGCCCTCTTGGCTTTCCTAGCAGAAGCAGAGCATCCCAGGTGTCTTTCTGTCCAACAATTAGCTTTGCTGCTCTATTCACTTAAAATTTGAGTTTGAGGCTGCCTCTGACTCCTACACAAAGCACTTGAACACTTGAAGACAACTGGTTATTTTCATAACCTTTGCTCTTAAATATTTCCACAAGTCTCAGCTTTATAGTATTATTTAAGACTATTCTCTTAAAGAATCTGAGGTTATTTCATTTTTTCTTCATTGGATTACAACATATATTTTTACATGTAAGCTTAAAAATAAAGCCACATATAATTTTCTTCTTAATTTATTTTAAAAACAAGTATATGAAATGGATATAGTATTATACCTCTATAACAAAAATATTTGTTGAGCCCTCCTAACTTTTCTTTAAAGATTTTTTTTTATGTTATATATATGAGTCCACTGTACCTGTCTTAAGACACACCAGAAGATGGCATCCTATCCCGTTACAGATGGTTGTGAGTCACCATGTGGTTGCTGGGAATTGAACTCAGGACCTCAAGAAGAAGAGTCAGTACTCTTAATCACTGAACCATTTCTCTACACACACACACACCCCCTATAGTTTTTGAAGGAAAGACATAGGGCAAGCTAGTTGCAAAATCAGTCACAGTATTCAGCATAGTTCTGAACCCCCCCATAACATTGCTGTATCCCATACATTAGGCTGAATGCTCCTTCTTGAGGAGAAGCTGAATTCTCAGCTATAATGATATTAATACTAGGAATAGCTGATATAAGAAGTCAGTAGACTAAGAATTCTCTTAAAATTTTAACACGCAGCTTATGTTCTTTCTCCACCCATACACTTTCCTGAATGTTTAGTCAATGTATTTAATATGAACTAAATGTGTTTTAAGCAAACACAAAAACCAACCATGTAATATTTGTAAATTTCCTTTTACATTATGCATATGTCTATTAAACTTTTCATTGAAAATAAAACTAAATTGAACATCGGGTCAATAAGGGCATTCCGTGAGTGTGGCATCTGTTTTAAAGACTTCTTTTTTAAAATAATCATTGAGTACTTTCTCATTCTTGTCCATTTTGATAGGAAGAAGTAGTTTTGAAATCTTAAAAATGACTTTTATTTCTTATGCTTTTCTTGTTATTTTACCACTTACATTAGAAGAGCAAGTTCCTGTGGAAAATATTTTACTGAATATTAATTTTACTTTTAAATTTATTTTACTGTACAGAAAATTAATTTATTATAGTATTGCTTTTAAAAGTATACTATGTTGTATATTTAAGTAGAGTGCTTATATCATATTAGTGTACTGTGCTTTCAACACAAAATGATTTATTAAATCTTTGAGTTAGCTGTTAAGATTTTGCATCTAGAAGTAGAATCTAAAGAATTACTGAGTTGGCAATCATTAAGTATCCTTAAACACAGGAATAAAAAAAATCAGGAATAACATGCATGGTTTTTTTTTTTCAAAATATGAAAATGTACATTACTGTAAACAATTTTTCCAAAGGTTTACTCAAAGACAATCATTTGATAAAATTTCTTACTTGACAAAAATAAGCCTTGAACATTTTCATCATGGTGATGATGACAAAGTGATGATCATTAAGTCTATTTAATTGGCAGTTACTTCTAGGTTTCTTTCTGGTTTCTCTAGAGTCCACAGCATAGCCTATAAAATTACAACTTTTTGATTATTAATTTTATACATTTTATAAGGGGAGAAAAATTTATAAACAGTTGTATTTTATATAAAGTCCAGATGGGGTACATAAGCTTCTTGTTTTATTTGTCCCCTTCTGCAAATTGATGTTGATTTTTAGAAGCTATTAACTACACAATATATTACCAATTGTAACAAAACAAACCTTAATTCTTTAAGCAGTACCCAAAACATTATAGACTCATCATGTTATTTAAAGTCTATTTTAAAACTAAAAGCTTCATATTAATTTGCCACGTGCATTTATTAATCTTTTTATAACCTATGAAGTGATTCCTATAAATCATTCATATTTTACAAAAAAAAAAATTTTTCTTTAGGTTCTTCAACTAATGAGTTATTTGGTTTTGTTTACCTGTCCTACTGTCCCATTACCATGTGAAACAAACATTAAAATATTGCTGTTATGATTTGCTGCATGATTTTGCTTTCATTTACTGTTTTTAATTACCTGAATAAATCCTTAATTAAACTGATCATTTTCTTTTTAACATGAATCCATATAGCAAATTAATGAATCCATCATTTGATCTGATCATTTCTAACTCCTAAGTAGATTAGCTTTTCACAGGGATAATCAATGGCAGGTCTAAGTTCACCATTGGGAACCAGGCAACTGACTTTTCCTAGATCTTGGCTGCCCATATAGTTATGCTATGAGTTGAAAAGGAATACCAGAAGACATGGATAGTAGAACAAATCATATCAAGGATGCTTGAAAACAACAGAAACTTATTCTGCTACATTTTCAACCCAATCAAGATATCATCAGAGCACTTGCTTCTCCTCACAATTCCAAGGAAAACTATGTTCCAGGATTTTCTCTATGTTTTTCTGCCTCTCAGAAAGATCTGGAGTCCCTTGACTTACAAATACATTAATCAGCTCTTTGCTGCCAATGCTTCATGGCCTGTTTCTATGCCTTTTGTTGTGTATCTGGCTTTGGGACACTATAAGTCTACAGTATTTTCATATCAGAATGCTATATTTGCATCCACAAAAACACTTGCATTATATAAATACAACAACATAAAGTTCTATAGGCATGTTCCTTTGGGGGAGCAACTATTCAGCGTAGCATAATCCATATTCACTTGTATAATTTATACTCCTGACTGACTTGACTAATGTCATCAGAAAATCAAAAAGTCAGCAATCATGTCCTGATTACAATTGACTAAATTATTACTATTTTTTGATCTGATATTTTCCTTTGCCATTTCACTTCCTGCAAATATAAAATAAGTCCTTCCCAAACTTCTAAACTCCGACTGTTTATCAAATGTTATAATTCAGATATGTGGTTCCAGGCTCCAAATCAAATCACTTTACTGGAATTCCTTTTACTATGGACAGATACCTTAATTACCAGAGTTAGTAAAGCATCAGTTTCCCAGAAGAGAAGAATGGAGAAAAGATAGGAAATGGGGATGTCTTTTGAGTTAATCTGAACTGGGAGTCAGCCACATCATGGCAGGTAGCAACATGGCTGAAATGTAGGGGAATTCATAAAAGAATATGGAATCTTAAAGTGCCAGAAAATATGTATTTACATTCTGGCCAGCATTTAAGAGAGGAAAAAAAGGCTCAGGAGTTGGGGATGGAGGGTTGGGGGAAGTTGTGTCTTTTTGAGGTGGAATTCAGAAGGATGAGCAGATTCATGCCAACCACATAGCTATTCCTAGGACACTGTGCTGGAACAGAAATTCTGGAGAAGAAATTTTCAGTTCTCCTTAAAAGGATTACTATTCCCCCTAGCTCATTAGCACTACTTAAGATGACACTGCTTTCCCAGTGTGGTCCTGCCTTCCACATAAATCTACCTCTTTTTGAGCTACAGGCATTGCTTGTTTTCACTGACATCCACATTCTTTATCTGATAACTTTCTGTGCTCCAGTAGATATAGTAAGAAACAAATTGGTTTCAGCACTGAGATGGGTGAAATGGTACAAATATTGTCTTGAGGTTGAAATTATTTCATTACTTTTCTGTTATTTTGTCTAAAGACAGACTAGTCTGTTGCTATGTAGAACAAATGTCACAGTGTCCTTATTTGTAAATATCAACCTATATCTAGAAATTAATCCTTCAAATATTGTATAATACAAACTTTCCTAAAATTACTCTATATGTATCATGATAATTCACAGTTATTTTAGTATTTACTTAATCAGCATCTTTGATCTGCTTAGTATGTTATTACTAACTTTATTATCATTTGCTAGGGTAGTAATTCAAATTTTAAAAGATTATCTAGAAAATAAATACTATATAAAAGCTAGCGGATTTGCCATAAAGAACATCCACTTCAAAAAATTGTAACTGAATTTAAAATTATTTATAAGAAAATTAGTAAGTCAAATACTTACTAATAGGAATGTATGGTATTATAAAGTCATATTTTTTTCTGACATAATGTTTGATTTTTGCCTCACAGTTTCTAGCAAAATGAATGAGAAGAAACTGGTAATTGAATGAACCCTGGAAAATTTAATATTCTTGCCAATAATGAGAATTGGTAGCAAAGAAATTGTCATATCTGTTATTATACATACAAAATTGAGTTGAACAACACAGACATTTGCACATGTTTCTTAAACTCTAATGAATAGTTTAATTTAACTCATTTCTGAAAATATCTGGGTAAAGCGGCTTAACCCAAAATACAAGGTAGGGATACAAGTGGAAGAAAATATAGAGCTAAAATATTTGCTTAGAGACACTGGAAACCATAGCCTGTAAGTGGGGAGATTTATCATGGCTGACATGGCAACAAACAGACATAGAATTTAGTGATGGTGATTTCAATTAAGTGAATTCCAGTAAGCTGCTAAACAAGATTACTTTTGTTTCAATCAACTTACCTTGATGTATGGGTTTAAGACTTAGCTCAGTGGTAAAGTACTTGCCTAACAAAAACAAAGACCCATATCTGATATGCAGAACTTGAATATAATAAAGTTCTGATATAATTTACTTATAATAAATTGCTACCCAGACATATAATAAAATGCACTGGTATAAAAATCTCTTCATACACCATACACCCCCAAAATCACTACTTCTCCAACGCAGTATAACTCTATTTCTAATATAGGATTTTTTGTTTTTCTTTGCTGTCACAAGACCAAGCTCTCTGAGCAGATAACCACTCATTTGTTTTCTGCCTATAAACACTAGCTTTGTCTCTTCTGAATTTTTATACAGAATCATCCATGATGAAATTTTGTCTGATTTTCTACTCAGGAAAATTACATTGAGACATAGCTTCATTGCTGCTTCTACACAAGTTCTCTTTATCTCCATCTCTATCTATCTCTATCTCTATCTCTGTCTCTGTCAGTATCTCTAATTCTATATCTATCTCCATCTCTATCTCTCTTGTTTTAGAGGAATACACATTATTTGAATAAAATACTTGTTCTATACATACCTGGTGAATAACACATAGATTATCTAAGACATGCAAATATTCTAAAGAAATCGGCTGTGTACATATATTTCTATATATGTAGAAATTATTTCTAGATATATATTATGAAGATGAACATATAGTACTAAATTATGCTAGTTTACATGGATATTTTGTGCTCAATTTTATTTAAAAAGCCAAATTTTTATATTTGCAGATGATATAATAAGATACATATATGACCTTATTTATTAGGAAACTAATACAGCTAATAAAAGTTCTTTGTAAAGTATCTACATATGAAATAACCCACAAGACATCAGAAATCTTCATATACAGAAATGGCAAATGGACTGACAAAGAAATCAAAACAACACAATACTGCAGAAAAATATAAACTATCTTTAGTTATTCTAACTATGCAAATGAAACAACTGTATGTTAACATAAAAACATTGAAAAAGACCTTAGATGATAGATCCCCAGTTCTCATGCATCAGTAGAATTAATATAGCAAAATTTGCTATCCTGTCAAAAGTCCAACATAATTTTTCACAGATATTGAAAAGCCAATCTTAAGCTTCGTATGGAAATTCAAAAAACCCAGGGTAACTAAAACAATCCTGAATAATAAAAGGCTGATGGAGGTATTTCCATCTCTGATTTAAAACTCTACTGCAAAATAATTGTTATAAAAACAGCATGGTATTGGCACAGGACAGACACATGGATCAATGGAAACATATTGAAGATACAGACACAAAGCCACACACTGATGAACATTTAATATTTGATAGAGAAGATAGAAATATACACTGGACATAGACACATCGAGAAATGGTGGTAGTCAAACAAGATGACTTTCCTACCTGCAGAAAAACCCAAATAGATTCATAGTTATTACAAAATCAACTCCAATGGATGATAGACCTCAACATCAAACCAAGTACAATGAACCTGATAGAAGAGAAAGTGAGGAACTAAATGACACAGGGGGAAAAAAAACGTTTTGAACAGACTACCAGTAGCACAGGCACCAAGATCAACTATTCAATTTGGACCTTGTAGGACAATAGACCTTGCCAGGAAACTTGGTAAGAAAGAACACATCTGAGTCCCCTGCATGTGGGCAATCAACTGAGCATCACCTGACCTACTCTCTGCCAGATTGCTGGACTAGAACATGTGTCCACACTTCCCATATAAGTCACATAGCCCAAAACAGAGTTCTCCATGCTAATGAGGTATCTAGAGACCCTGAGGGCCTGGCCAATAAGCTTCCCTTCCTATACAATTCTCTCTGTAAAAGGTATTTTATCTCTGGCCTACCCTGAGAAATTGGTACACATCCATTTTCCACAATGAACAGTCAGTAAATGGTATGAATAAACATAGACTATCTCTTCCATTGAAACTCAGAGGGGAGCATGGAGAAGTCCTTAGCCTACAGAGCCACAGCCTACATCTCCTGTAGAAGGCCACTCTGCATTTCCAGACAACCGCTGCTACCTTCCGAGAGGAGCTAAGCCAGAATTCCCCATTTCCCCTGCCCTGAGATCCTCATTTTCTTCAGTTCTCAGACCCCAACAGTCCAGGTCTTATGAGGGACAATGGACCTTTGATCCTTCATTCCCAACTCTTCTGCACAACATTGCAGAGATGACTGGGTGTCCAAGAGTCAGGAAACCCCAACTTCATCCTCCTCATTTTAGATTGCATTTTCCCTCCCTCTACACAGTGTCTCACTGCTGCCCTAAAGCCCAGCACCCAGCAGCAGCAGTACAGGGAGATTCAATCAAGCCCTCCCTGAATTTTGCCTCTCCAATGGCCATATACCACAGTTCAGCAGTGGGCAGAATGTGGACTCACAGGACCTCACAAAACTCATATGGCCAGGAACACCATTTACACAAAGCAGGGACTTATGGAATGATGAAAACTTTTTACCAGTCACTCATCTAATAGATGACTAATTTCCAAAATTATATAACGAATACAAAAAAATTAGATAGCAAGGAAAGAACCCAAGTTTAAAATGAAGTACAGATATGGTCAGAGTATACTCATGAGAGGAAACAAAAATGTCTGCAAAAAGCTTAAGGAAATGTTCAACATCTTTAGTCACCAGGGAAATTTAAATCAAGACTACACTGAGCTTTCATTTTACCCCTATCAGAATGGCTAAGATCAATAAAACAAGCGAGAGATCATGGTGGTGAGGATATAGAGTGAGGAGAACACTCTTCCATCATTGTTGGAGTAGAACTTGTACAAACACTATAGGGAACTATGTGACAGTTCCTTGAATCAGTTTAACTCCAGACCCTACTATAAAACTCTTGGTCATATACCCAACAAAAATCACTGCATCCCACCACAGAGACACTTGTTCAACTATGTTCCTTGCTGCTTTATTCATAATACACAGAAACTGGACAAAACATAGATGTCCCACAACAAAACAATTGAAGAAAATGTGATACATTTATACAATGAAGAACTACATGAACATTAAGAAAAAAATTGTGAGGGTGGCCTGCCATCAACCCATGTAGCTAGAAGAAACCCAGAGGCATGGCTACCATTTGGCCTGCTCACAGCATAAGTCACTACAATGTATAAATAAGTATGGAGCAGAGAGGTAGGAGAGAAAGAGAAGATGAACAGTTTGAGCACTGTGAAAAGAGGTAGAACTGGAGACTCAAGTGTGGTAAGGAACTATCTGTTGTGAATACCTTGTCCTTCCATTTGAAGCCATGGTGAAGTCCAGGCCTGTGCTGCAGCTGAGGGCCACATCTGGGTCCATGGCCGTGTAGCAACAGGGATCTGTGACCTTAGCTCATCTTACCACCAAAAGTCATGTGGATTTCTTTGGTTTAGGCTGCTTCCTGAGACCATGTTAAAGTCCAAGGGCTGAGCAGATCTAGCCCTGCACCTTGTCTGCCATGAAGAGGGAGAGATGACCACTCCACTCCTTGCCCCTTGCCACCTGAGGCAGATGGGAGAGCTGGCACCCAGGTCATAAGAGCAGGAGAGCTGTCTCTGCCTCTTGCAAGCCACAGCACTTGGGAGAGTGAGCTTTGCACCTAGCCTGGGCAGCACAGTAGAGCTGGCCTTGGTAGTAAAGGTGTGGAAGGTATGGTAGCCTGTCTCTCAGAGTGTAAAAGGAGAAGACCTGATCCTGCCTCATGTTGAATGTGGCATTGGTTGAGCTAGCAGGGGCAGTGCTGATGAACTGGCCCTGGTAGTGTGGGTGCAGGAGAGCTGGCAGGCTGACCAATTCAGCTACCACATAGGCCTTGATCCATGGTTTTGTGTTGGCCCACCCAATATCCATATTTACACATATGTTAAATGCCAAAGCTGGAGAAGAGACTGGTCCTGTAAATCCACAGCTGCAGAATCTCCATGACACTGGACAACAATGGGATATCTGAGGGGAATCCTGGTGAAGATCCAGGACTGCTAGGGCAAAAACCAAAGGCCTCCAACTAGACCAGTGATTCTTTGCAACCAAACATTTGCTAGTAAAGATGTGTGGACAAAGTGTATGTTGTGGAACACACTGCGACACATGGCAGCTTCCAGGAGGAGACTGATTTTGGTGGTGGTGGTGATTTTATTTTTTTATTCTTTGGTGGGAGATGTTGAAGGCAAATATAAAGTGTGGAGGGCAGATACAAACAGATGGGAAGATGGAACTTGGGTACATGATATGAAATTCACAGAATCAATACAATGTCTTGGTTTTTTTTAAAAAAGAAATCATCTAAATTTACAGGTAAATGCATAGAACTAGAAGGAAATCATAGAGTAAGACAAACCAGACCTAGAAAAAGAAGTATGCTAATATTAGCTGTTCAGTAAATGACAGCCAATCTATAATTCATAGAACCACAGAGGTCAGATATAGAGTATGAAACTATTGGGGCTCATAATTAACTCTTCCTATATTAAGGAAATAGAACATATAAGGAGGGAGGGAGGGAGGGAAGGAAGGAAGTAGGGAAGGAAGGAGGGAGGGAAGGAGGGAGAGGGTGACTGTCATAGAAAGAACTTGTGGAAGGAAGAAGGAGATGACAGAGGGAATACAGAGAGAGAGAGAAAACTAAGGGTCATTTGATGGGTCAAAATCTAAAAGAGTAGAAGCTTCCTAAAACATAAATACTAAAGGCAATATCAACCACTATGTGTAATGCTTTTGGTACAAGAAGGTACTCTGAATGTTCTCAAAGGAAAGACATAAACACCAACCAGCCACAAATCTTTGGTCTACTATGTAAGATATGTCAGAGCAATAGTAGCACAAAGTTTGTTGCAGCATCCTAGCATCTGATTTTGCTGCCAACATTCTTTGTGATATATGATATGGAATCCATTTCTTGGATGATCAATGATCAAGAACCTAAGAATAAATAACCCAAGAACCTAAGGTAAAAACAAATACTATGAGAAAGAGAGAGAGAAAGAGAGAGAGAGAGAGAGAGAGAGAGAGAGAGAGAAGAAAAGGAGACAGGAAAAGAAGAAAGGAGAACAGAAAAAACAAAAATGAAGAAGAGAGAAACCAAGCATTGGTGGCTCATACCTCTAATCTCATTACTCAGGAGGAAGAGACAGTCAGTTCTATGTGGTGGAGAGCAGGCTGATCCACTTAGACTTTCAGGACAGCCAGAGCTAAGAAAGGATAGCTCATAGATTAGTGCCTTGATCAGCCATCATCAGAGAAGCTAATAAGGAGCAACACTGCCTTACATTAAGTAGAATGTAAGAGACCTTGAGACACTTGGGCCTAAATGGGGTATCTCCATCAAATACTTTTCCTTGTGGCTTGGAAAGTCCTGTGGACCGAAGGTAGAAAGAGATTAAGACCCAAAGGGGCTGGAAAACACAAAGAAAACAAGGCCCTCTAAATAAATGTTACCAATCCACATACGAACTCAAAGACTGAGGCAGCATGCACAGTCTACATGGGTCTGCACCAGTTATAGCAGAAAGAAGAAGCAGACACATTCTGATTCAAAAAGTAGAGAAACAATCATCTCCAATTGACAACCTCTTCTCCTGCTATTTCTGATTAACATGGAGTCATTAACCTTGACATAGAGAACATTCCCCAGAAAGAGGAACATGAAGTTAAGCATGGACTTTATTTTGCAAACAAGATCTATACTTACAGCAACAATCAGCATTGGAGGCTGATATCATCTTGATTCTGCTCCAGTGGTGGGAACCTTGTCATACCATCCCTTCCATGACCATGCTAGACATGGCAAGCCTGTTTGTCATTTTTCTGTATATTGTCATTTTCCTGTATATTTCAAAGTATTTTTCTTTCTTTGTATCTGATCTTTGTTTCTGCTACCTCAAATACAATAAGGATCTCAGTTGCTACTTGGGAAGTATTTTCAGATATTTTATAATGACCCTGTTATAAACCACAGTACCTAGTATTGATAGATATCCTGCATAAATTCCTCCCATCGTGACTCTGATCTTCAGCTACATTATTCATGTCCTATCTGTGTGACTTGCCATATCTAAGGAGGCATTCTACTGCATGCTATAACCTGAACTTCCATACTCATAATCTTTTTCTGTAAATTTGCCACCATGTTAAAAGATGATCAACACTGCTGACCCTGTGGGAAAGAACACAATGAGACCACACTGAGAGAGATATCTCGTCATTATGAGTCAATGAGTACAGCTCCCAATAGAACTACAACATAAAACCAGACATAAATTAAATCTCAGCAGGACAGTCATGGCGCACGCCATTAATCCCAGCTCTTGGGTAGCAGAGGCAGGTGGATTTCTGAATTTGAGGTCAGCCTGGTCAACAGAGTGAGTTCCAGGACAGCCAGGGCTACACAGAGAGACCCTGTCTCAAAAAACAAAAAACAAAAACAAACAAACAAAAATATCAAATCTCAATGGAGACAACAGAGAACAATCTAGCCAACACAAATTTGTGTGAAAAATAATAAATATGTAGTAATTTATAACTTAGACATGAAGCAAGCCACTGTGTATCTATGGAAATTTTACTTTTATTGAAGAAACAAGAAATCACTATAGACTTACTCCAAAATGGTTTTTGTGCTCTTGTATAAAAATCCTAGAAACTGATTTTGAGAGAATGCTAAAACACACCTTAAGTTATTGTCAATTATGACCATAATTGTTGCAATGTTTGAATTACTTTTCTCATTCTTGACCATGGAGTCCTAAGTCAGTTCACAGATAAGCTTTGTTTAACTCGATACTGATTAAAATTGCAATTAACAGCTAGTTCAATAAGTAAATAGAGTAGTAAGATACTCATACCATGTTTAGATAGTGTCTTGTAGTCTATGTACTAAGTTTATCTCCACATTTTTCCTCTCTGAAATGAGATGAATGACAATTACAAATGACTCTACATAATTATTCATTTAACATTATACTATTTTAGGTACATCTTGTTTTCTCAAAGAAAAGGGGACACTCTTCCATTGTTAAGGGGAGTGCAAACTTGTACAATGACCCTGGAAACCTATCTGGCTGTTTCTCAGAAAATTGGAAATAGTACTACCTGAAGACAGCTATAACACTCCTGTGCATATACACCAAAGATGCTCCACCATTCCACAAGGTCACATGATCCACTAAGTTCATAGAAGCTTCATTTATAATAGCCAGAAACAAGAAACTACCCAGATTTCCCTCAACCAAAAAATTGATACAAAAAAAAAAAAATGGTTTGTTTAGACAAAGAAATAATATTCATCTCTTTTTTTATTATTCTTTTTATTTAAAGAAATATTTTCCAAGTCTCCCCTTTGGAAAACCTTATCCCATCCCCCATCCCCTGCCTCTATGAGGGTGTTCCACCACCCAGCCACCCACTCCCATCTTCCCTCTCTAACATTCCCCTATACTGGGGCTTCTAACACCCTCAGGCCCAAGGGCTTCTCCTCCCACTGATGTCCAACAAGGCCATCCTCTGCCACATATGCAGCCAACTACATGGGTCCTTCCATGTGTATTCTTTGGTTGGTGGTCCAGTTCCCAGGAGCTCTGGGGGGAAGTCTGGCCAGTTGACACTGTTGCTCCCTCCATGAGGCTGCAA
This sequence comes from Rhynchomys soricoides, assembly GCA_019843965.1. Taxonomy (NCBI): domain Eukaryota; kingdom Metazoa; phylum Chordata; class Mammalia; order Rodentia; family Muridae; genus Rhynchomys; species Rhynchomys soricoides. The sequence continues at coordinate 7,400,703 of JADRCH010000018.1, read as the reverse complement.
ACCTCCTCAGGTCATTCAGTCCCTTCTCCAATTCCTCCATCCAGTACCCCACACTCAGTCCAATGATTAGCTGTGAGCTTCTGCCTCTGTTTGTCAAGCTCTGGCCAAGCCTTTCAGGAGACAGCTTATCATGCTTCCATTAGCAAGCACTTTCCAACATCCACAATAACATCAAGGTTTAGTGGCTGTATATGGGATGTATCCCCAGGTGGTGCAGTCTCTGCATGACCTTTCTTTTAGTCTCTGCTCCACACTGTGTCTACATATTTCCTGCTGTGAGCATTTTTTTCACCCTTCTAAGAAGCACCTAAGCATCTACATTTTGAGTTAGACTCCAGAAAACCATATAACCCTATTAAAAAATGAGGAACAGAGCTAAACAGAGAATTCTCAACTGAGGAAACTTGAAGGGCTGAGAAACACCTAAAGAAATGTTTAACATCCTTATTCATCAGGGAAATGCAAATCAAAACAACCCTGAGATTCTACCTCACACCATTCAGAATGGCTAAGATGAAAAGCTCAGGTGGCAGCAGATGCTGGATAGGATATGGAGAAAGAGGAACACTCCTCCATTGCTGGTAGAATGGCAAGCTGGTATAGCCACTCTGGAAATCATTCTGGCAGTTCCTCAAAAAATTGGACATAGTATTACCTATGGAGTGGACCCAGCTATACCACTCCTGGGCATATATCCAGAAGATACTCCAACACGTAATAAGGAAACATGCTCCACTATGTTCATAGCAGTCATATTTATAGTAGCCAGAAGCTGGAAACAACCCAGAAGTCCCTCAACAGAGGAATGGATACAGAAAATTTACTACATTTATACAATGGAATACTACACAGTTATTAAAAACATCTTCATGAAATTCACTAGCAAATGGATGGAATTTGAAAATATCATCCTGAGTGAGGTAACTCAGTCACAAAAGAACAAACACAGTATGTATTAACTGATAAGTGGATATTAGCCCAAAAGTTCAGAATACCCAAGATTCAATTTACTGACTATATGAAGCCTAAGAAGAAGGAATTTTCATCCTTTTAATAAAGGGCATCATGAAGTTTCAAGCAAGTAGATGGAACTTAACCCAGACCCAAAAGGACAAGTATGGTATGTACTTAGTTATAAATAGAAATTAGCCATGAACTACAGGATACCCATAATATACTCCAGAAATCCATGAAGCTAAATAAGAAGAAGGACCTAAGTGAGGATGCTTGGGGGCCAGGAGAATGAATAGAAATCTGCAGCATGCAGGGCTGCGGGATAGGAGGCATCTTTAGGATGTGCCAGAGACCTGGGATGGGGAAGGCTCCCAGAGTCAATGCAAGTGATCTTAGATGAGAAGCATACCAGTGGGATATGGAACCTGAAAAGGACAACTTTTGTAGCCAGGAAAGGACCCCAGTGGACACCATACACCCACAATCCTTTTGACTCAAAATTTGTCCTGTCTACAAGAAATGCAGGGAGAAAGATGAAGCAGAGATTGAGGAAATGGCCAACCAATAAACTTCCCAACTTAAGATTTATCCCATATGCATGCTCCAGTCACTGAGACTACAAATGATACTCTGTTTTGCTTACAGATGGTTGCCTAGCGTAACTGTCTTCTGTGAGGCTCACACAGCCTCAGATTGAAGTATATGCAGGTACCTACAGCCTAACATTGGAGGGACTTCAGGGACACTTAATGGAAGAGTTAGGGGACAGATTGTGGGCCCTGAAGGGGATAGGACCCCCACAAGAAGGCCAAAAGACTCAACTAACCTCAGCCACTGTGGGCTCTCAAAGACTGAGACACCAACCAAAGAGCATACATAGGCTGGACCAAGGCCCCAGGCACATATGTTGATGTACATCTCAGTCTTCATGTGAGTCCCCCAACAATTGGAGCTGAGGTTGTCTCTAAAGCTGCTGCCTGCCTATGGAATCTGATCCCCTAGCTGGGTTCCCTCGTCTGTTCTCAGTGGGAGAGGATGCACTTACCTGTGAGGAGAATACCTACGAGCCACCCCCTCATCTTCTCAGGGGAGAAGTGAAGAGAAGGATGGAAGAGAAGATGTGTGAGGTGTGACAGAGGGAAGTGATCTGGATATAAAATGAATGGATAAATAAATAAATAAATGGAAAAATACAAATGAGAGTGTATGCTGGTGAGGATGTGGAACAAGAGGTTCACTCCTCCATTGCTAGTGGGATTGCCAACTTATATAACAACTATGGAAATCAATATCCTGGTACCTCTAAATTTGGGAATCCATCTACCTCAAGACTTTGATATACCATTCTTGGCAAATACTCAATAGACATTCCATCCCTCAATGTGGGAACTTACTCAACCATGTCCAATGTAACTTTATTCATAATATCAGAAACTGGAAACAAACTTTATGCCCCTCAAACAAAGAATGGATAAAGAAAATATTGTATATTTCCACAATGAAATATTACTCAGCTCTTAAACACAATGACCACTTTTAAAAAAGAATAAAGCAGTATGCTAAAATATCACAATGTAGATAAAAGAGCAAATGAAAATACTAAGCAAAACATTAGCTTTTAAATAAAAAGATAATTTATCAATAAGCTTTTATTTTTACATGCGTTATGATTGATATATGACAGGTAAAGGCTCATCCTGTGTTGATGGATTCTCCTGTGATTATGTCTTTTAGGAAGGAGCTAAGTTGATAGCTTCGCTGTTATTGCAAGTATATTGAAGGTTGGGGTCAGCCAACAGTACCCTGAGCTTGGCAGTGAAGGATCAGACTAAATACTTGCAACACTATCCATCATTACCTATTATTATGGAGGCAGGTTGCTGCAGAAATTGAGTACGTTGACAGTTAATTTTAACTATCAATTTGACACATCAAATCAAGTAAAAAGTTATAACAGGGAAAACTGCCTGTTTGTTGGAGAAGCTTTTGAGTGTTATTTCATGTAGGGAGAACCAGTCTATTGTAAGTTGTACAGGTCCTTGGACATAGAATCCGAACAGTGTGAGAGTAGAGAATCGAAGCTGAGGTCAAGCACACATGATCTGTATATTTAATTTGTACAGAATTGTGACTATGATGTAAATGATTTGAACTTATACACTTAAACCCCTCAAATTAGTGAACTTAAAAAAGGTATAGTATACAAAGCTATTTTTTCCCCTAAAAAATGTCAATTAATCATTTATATCCAGAGGAAAATAGTTGAGACTATTAACACATAAGATACTGCATAATTAAGTGTTTAAATAAAATCTAGGAAGCGGTTTTACTACTACTCCGTCTTTCTAAACATTTGCTACCAGAGGTAGTATGGAAGCAATACCAGTAAGGTTTGTCCTGTTCCTTTTGCTTTTCCCTGAAGCCTCTTCAAATGTTAGGATAAAGTCATTCTTTTCTCCTCTATAACATCACCTCAGTTTCATCTTGAGTAGCCTTTATAACTCTGTTCTAGTCCAGCAATTCCAGGAAAGAAAGATTTAAAGTCACACTATATTGGAACTCCGGCCAGCTCCTCTGCTGGATAAATGCACAGGTTGTAAAGAGCTGGAACATCAGACCCAGATCACAGGACTTACCAGAGAGACAGAAAGCCTTATAGCTCCCTGAGATCCAGCGTTTCAATGACAATGGACTTAAGGAGTAAGCCCAGGTTGTCTATTAAGTAGCTTTTGGATTTCATAAAAATACCCAGTAGAAATTTGACATTGAATAAAGATTAATCAGAAGCCTTGCCCTGACTTCTTGAAGACATCTTTTGGTAAGAGTTTGATCTTCTCTGTATGTCAAACATGGAATGAGATAAAAGTACCTACTCTACAGGGTTTCATGATCGTCAAATGAAAAAAATATTTATACAATAACCTGTTTGCAGGAGAGAATAGCTTCCCAATGTTAAGTCATAAACCACATAAAACAGCATTATTAGAGAATTCACAAATGGACACACACAGACACATCTACACAAACACATATGGTCCAGGGTTTCCTCCAAGTTGAAACAGGAGCTGATGGTTGATTGTGGTACTGTGTTTCCTTCTTTTAAAACCAACAATTGTGCTTCCCTTATTCAAATCAGCTGGTTTGAAATTATGTTCAGGTATGTACATTTTGATAAAGTCATAGATGTAACTCTGTAACTCTGATGTGCATTCAGGATTAAACTCAAATTGACTCATTTCCTATGAATGACGCCTTTCAAAGCTAAATCCAGGTATGATTCCATTGTTTCTTTCAGAGTAATCTTATCTTGAGTATATGGTCAAAATATTCAGTCGTATTTAATCTTTTTCCTTCTTATTAAATGGGTAATCAGCAAAAGAAAATATAACAATTCTGAATTAGAAAAGAAGGTTGACAGTGGCTCTTGCTCTTATATCTTGAAGGGATGCAAAGCTCTGTGTTCCTGTACAATACTTCACTACCACACACTGACACTACTAGCTTAATCATCTCCCATGACAATGGTATATACAGTGGATATAGGCTTCATGGCTATGAAATTTGTGTTACTAGTTTTCTCCTAGAAACAGAGTACACATTTAAATTGTAGAGTTACTCACCATGCATTTAAAAATAATACAAGTCAGAAATAAGAAACACTTACTTTAGCTTTTACAAATTTGGATCAACAATTACTAGCTAGTCTAAACCATCTGTTTTATTTGCATAGCACATTCTATAACTCATACACACAGAAACATATATACAATCATAGAGGTAAAAAATATTTGCATGACTGAATAAGTTGGAGACATCATCGGTTGAAATACAGGCATTTTTACAAGTCTAGAAATTCAGAGACCTGGAAGATGATATCCAGCTTGAGATATTCTAAGCAAGAAATTTTCCAATAATTCTACTAAAGCAAAATTGGCAAATATGAACTATGTATATTTAGGTTTCATAAATTATATGTTGAAAAGTACCTCAAAAAAATTAATGAGCTTATTTAAACATCTCATTTTTTTTTTTTCCTCTTTCCCCGATGCTAACAGCCAAGCACTAATTTGCTTCACTTTTGGTCAATATTCCTATCAAATTCTGAAAGTTTGTGTGTATGTGTGTGTGTGTGTGTGTGTGTTTGTGTGTGGGTACATGTGGTATAATTACAGTATGTAAGTCTGTTTACTTTTTAAATTTGATATGATTATCTTGAGCCTCATTCACATTGTAATATGCATAAATAGTTCTCTGCTAAATAGTTCATATGTGTGCACATATAAAAGTTTGTTCATCCGTTTATAAAATAACTGGTGTTTGACTTGTTTCCAGTATGACACTCCTATGAAGAAAGCCACTCTGAATATTGTTTCTTGCCCGAATATCTCAGTGTATAGTGGATATCCTAGTATGTTGGGCAGGAATGTGCGTAGCATTTTGTCATTCCTTTTCATTAGTCTTTAATTAGCTATAGTACACACAGTAATGGATTTCACTGAGGCATTCCCACACCCATTTACTTTCTGTTGATTCTCCTTTCAGACTCCCTTCAACCAATCAACCTCCCACATCCTTCCTACTGTTTACTGGTGTGCTTCATCTAAATATCCCCTATCCAAGCTCATGTCATATAGATTCTCTTAAGGTCTTAAATACTAAAGTTGCTAAAACTTCTGTTTTCAAACCTGCCGTGTTCAAGTTTCTTCTTTCATGTGTATATCCTACACACACACACACACATATACACACACATGTTTATGTACATGTATATATAAAATCTATGGTATAATCCATGTATGAGAGATAGCATACATAATAAATCTGGTTTACTTAGCATAGTATATAATTTTTTTGTCTTTCTATTTTTCCTGCAATAATCATGATTTTGCTTATGGCTAAATAATTTCTATTATATTGATTAACAGATTTTCTTTATTTTCTGTTGGTGCATTATCTATGCCAACTCAGTTTCCTAGCTACTATAACAGTGCAACAATGAGCATAGATAAGCAAAAGTTTCATTTGCCAATATAGATTCTCTGGTGTATATTCTCAGGTATGGTATAGCTTTTTGCAGATAGCATGATCATCAACAAAGGAACTTCTGATTAACCTTTGAAAAATCTGCAAACAATTTTCAGTAGTATATTACTTTAGCTCTCATCAACTGCATTTGGCAGCAGTACTTTCTTCTCATTCCTACCATCCTGGTATGGTTACCTTCCTTAGTGTTGGTTGTTTTCTGATGAAGTTTTCAAAATCTCTCTCTGCACACAAGTCTTACACTGTATACATGAACAGAAGTATGTTTTCTTCTGCTCAATAGCTTCTAATTTTCTCTTCTTTTTAATGTTTGGAGAAAAGTCTGTTTTACAGTTTTCTTATTTTTGTAGCACATTTGTTCCTTCTTTGTCTCTGTGACCAGAATTTCAGATTAAAAAATCTTAATAATGGAAAAAAATTTAGATTGTCCCATAGTTATTTCATCCTGGGAAAGGCATGAGTGAGCGCCTCAGATAATGCAGAGTAAGACTTGTTAGACTGTACAGATGCCGGAGTAACTCAGCACAGCAGAGCAGGAAGCAGAGAGCAAGGAGAGAATGAGGGCTGGGTGACTTCCAGAGGCCTCGATTTAGTGTCCAGTCTCCTCCTATAGACACAACAATCTAGGTACCACCAATTTTCAAAAGGTGCCACCAACAGAAGAAGAAATGTTCTAAACACAAACTTGTGGAGGACAATTCAAATGCAACTCGTAAGTTGTAGATTCACACTTGTAATAGACAAGCAGTTGTTTAATTGAAGATTTCTTCTTTTATTCCTTTTTTTATTACTAGTTTTGTATTTTGTACTTTGTTATATTTCTTTTCAATTTAGTTATTTAATTACAGTCTACAACAGTGTCAAATATGAATAGAGAATTATGTTTTTTGTTTGTGTATGGATATTCAATTTTTCAACATCATTTGCCCAAAGACTAACTGTTCTTTACATCTGATCTCTCTCTCCCCCCTTCCATCCTTCTTTCTTTTCTCTCTCTCTTTTTCCTTTTATTTTCTTATTAGGTATTTTTAGGTAGGGTTTTTCTTCCTAGTCCTGGATGTTCTGAAATTTTAAATATACAAAGGTGGCCTCAAATTCAGATACATCCTTGCCTCTGCTTCCAGAATGCAGTGATTAAAGGCTATTACCAGCATGCTTCACCATGTTATTTGTGTTATTGTATTTTTTCTATTCTGCATTCTTAAAATAATATTTTAAGATACATAAATATCAAATACTTATAAAAAATTGATGCCCATATTTTATTAAAAAAATGTCTGGAATATTGCCTGTTAAATGTTGATTTCCTTTCAATGCCATAGTTAATGCTGCAGTATGTGTATAATAAAAATTTAAATATCAAAAGCAAAGCAAACTAAAGATATTTACTTGGGGCTCTTGTATTAAACCTCTAATCAAGGGAAATGACTTCATTTCTTCCCATTCATTTTTGCTATTTCCATTTTATTCAGTAAAATACATAACTATGCCACATATTCAGAGGCCACCTGCTTATTGTTGGGTACATTTTAAGGTTTCTCTTGTTTATTAACTTGGGAACACTGGATGATGAAGCCAAAATGTCAGAGCAAAGGAAAACAAAACAACAACAACAACAACAAAAATGAATCTTTTCCCCAACAGTGGTATCCCATACCAAAAGCATTCTACATAGGAATTACAGAACCCCCACAAGACAAAGGTTGTTTTACTATTAAATTTATTTTGGAAGAATAGAAATAAGATATGTGACAGTTCTAGTACTGACTTTTCTACATTTTTGCTTGCTATATGACATAGTTCTATTGTCTAGAGTGTTCACTCTACTTTTGTAGTCATTGTTTTATAAATGTAGAACTATAATTAGTTTCAAGTTTTATACTTAAACCGTATAAATGGTATTTAATACTAAATTTCTTCTTTTCAAATGCAAACTAAATTATCAGGACTAGAACTTGAATCAATTAATATTAAAAAAAAAGTTTATTAGCCTGATACAGCCATAGAATATGAAAGTTAGTTTACATATATGTATAAAACTCTCAGCTTCCACAAAAAACAAACAAATCTTGAAACATCTAATACACACACACAGAAACAATGGATTACACAATGTAATCCTACCATCATACCCCATGAAAACAAAATATGTGTGTGTGTAGTCAATATATCTAGTTTACTAAGAAATGATAACCATGAGCTGCACAGGTAGATAAGTGTCTAAGAGCACTGACTGCTCTTTCAGAAGTGCCCAGTTTAACTCTCAGCAACTACATGCAATCTAGAATGGCTGGTACCTCATATTCATCGAATTTGAAACCCTATTCTAGCTTTTGCAGACTATGCATGCACATGGTATAAAGATACACTTGCAAGCAAAACACCCATATATATAAGTAAAATATAAATATCTGAAAGAAGTAAAAAAAAATCATTACCACTGTTTGAAGAAACAACCTTGACTAAACTTTTTCTCCATTAATCTTTTGCTTTATACTCCAATTTGTTTAGAAAATTTCCTCTCATATCCTCTAAGATTTGTCAGTCAAAATCATGACCAAGCGTGTGTTTTGTGCTTGGAAAGACAAACCTGGCTGATTCAATGTCACTCGCATCTCTAAATAATTATAACAGTACATTAGAAGATATATTTTGTTTGACAAGAAAACAGATTTCATTAAAATATGGGACATGTGGGCATTTGTACCTATGGTATTTTGACTCCTTAGTAATGTCTGGTAATTCAAGGTTCACAGGTACCCAAAGCTTTACCCAACAATGGTCTACAAAAAGTAAATTTTTGGTAGAACGAGGTTCCAAAGGTCATATGCTTTATTTCTCCCACTTTAGCATGATACAACATTGCAAATTATCTCAAATATTTTTCGTAATGTCATGTACAAAATGTCTTGCAGAGGACTGAATCCCATGCATTAATCCAAATAAAATAAAAGAGTAATAAATAACTCTCATTTGATATAAAACTATTTGCTCTGTTGTTTAGCAAATTTTGTGGTGTCTTTGGACTATTGAGATTAAATCTAGAGTTAATAAACTTAGATAATTTTGTTTATAATTTCAAAGAGTATATAATAAAATTGACTTTGGGAGATATTATAATATTCAAGGTCATTTTACATGAAAAATGAACAAATATTCACAATCCATGGAATCATATTTTTGAACTTTAGGAGTTTTAGAAATCACACATAATATCTAATCCGTGCTGAATTCTAGGACAAATGAACAGCAAAGAATTCAAATGTGTTTCACAATATTCAGTCTCAAGAATGCCAAGTCAATGTTGTAATTAACAAATATATGTGTATATATACATTTATTTTATATTAAATACATAGTGAAGTATAAGTGCATTTTGGCTTTCTTATATCTTTTATCCAAATACAGAAGTTTTTTCTTAGAGACTTGTTTTCATGCCATGTACTCTGTAAAGTTCCATAATCCAGCACTTGGAAAGCTGATGTAAAGGACTGTGTGAGGGTGAGGTCAGCCTGGGCTACTTAGTAGAACCCTGTCTGTTTTTATTTATTTATTTATTTATTTATTTATTTATTTATTATTATTATTATTATTATTATTATTATTATTATTATTATATTTAAATTCTAAATGTTGCCTTCCTTCCTGGTCTCCCCCTTCGAATTCTTAATGCTGGTACTCTCCACATACCTCACACGCCCCACCTCATCCTCCCATGCCCACCCAACCATCCCACCTCCCCATCCACCCACCCCTCTACTCCTAGCCACTCAATAACTCCATCCACTCAATAACATGACCCTTCCAACAACACTCCAACCTTGCCAGCATCCCCTTTTCCTCTGACATCAAGCTTCTACAGGATTTTCACATCCTTTCCCACTGAGGCCAGACAAGGTAGTTCCCTGCTACATATGTGCCCAGGGTCACGGACTTGCCCTCTTTGGTTGGTGGCTAAGTTTCTGGGAGCTCCCAGGGGTCCAAGTTAGTTGATACTCTTGGTCTTCCTATGGGGTTACAATCACCTTCAGCTCGTTCAGTTCTGCCCCAAATTCTTCCATAGACGTCCCTGATCTCATCCCAATGATTGGCTCTAAGTATCTGCATTTGTCTCAATTAGCTGCTGGTAGAGCCTCTCTTAGGACAGCCATGCTAGGCTCCTTTCTGCAAGCACAACATGGTATCAGTAATAGTGTCAGGGTTTGGTGCCTGTACATGGGATGGATACCAAGTTGGGCCAGTCACTGGATAGCCTTTTCTTCAGTCTCTGCTCCATTTTTGTAGGACCCTGTCTTTCCCAACAAATGTGGTCTTTAAGTTCTCAAATTATAGAAATTAGACAGTTTGGATTAACATTAATTTATAAGCAACTAGAATGTATGTATGTGTGTGTATTTATACATGTGTGTGTATGAAAATCACATAATGAAATAAGGTGCCTTCAAAATACGGACAAACAGTAGTGTGTCCTGCTATAATCTTCAAGGAAGAACTTCTTTTCTCTTTTGTTATTATGGAACTATCTAAGAAAGTTTGTGTGCAAACTATCCTAACTAGTATAAATTCTTGCATATTAGGCACCATGTAAAACTTTTATATTAATTCAATTTGACTTGACTCTTAATTATAGAATCTTGAGTCTGGACTAATCAAAGCCTGATAACTTCACTTTTGGGAACAAAGATAAACTAGCACGTTTCAGAGTTCCTGGGTTTACATAGTAAAATTTAGAAAAATAGGAAGCCTGAGAATTCAAGAAAAATTTCAAAGGATGTAAAATAATTTCATAGACGAATAGCAACAGAAGACATGTCAATGGTCATCCAATTTTTCACTGAATTTCACAACTCACATTCCAAAAAGCCTCAATAACTTTCCTGCTTCAGAAAGTGAGTCATATCCATTCTTACATTTTTCATTTCTACTTCTGGATTCTGTTCACATCGTTTACTTACTTCATAATGTCTTTTGTTGTGCTAAATGGAAATACCTCCTCCTGTGTCTGAAATATTTATAAGAGTTTTTCTGAGTGGATCAGGAAAACTCAGATTTGAAACATAAACATACTGAATTCACCGAAGCTCTACTACAAAGAAAAATACTCAGGGTAGGAGACAATTATACAGACAAATGCGTGATTTGCTGTATAAGATATTTGACATTTGGTACTAATACTATAAAGAAAGTTGAAGATACCTGCATTTTTGAAAATCTGTTTTGGAAATTTGTGATTCATTATATCATGAATTTTTCACTCTGAAATTGTGAGATGAATTAAACTTATTAGTTCAGTTCCATTGGAGTCTTTTGTCTACTTTTCTGTTGTGTTTTCATATTTACTTTATTTTGTTTGATAACTTCTATTGTCTACAATGATGCCAATCCAATTTCAATATATTTTGTGTATTCTTTAATCCCATTTTTTTCTTTCGTATTCCTATTCAGACTCAATATATTTTTCCAAGATGACTAATCCACAAATGCCTCAAGTTGGATCTGTTAAAAATGAGACCCTATCAATTCCATCCCAACTTCCCTCATCCTCACATTTCATTCTCCCTTTAACAACATCCCATTTGCTTCATGCTTTTTATCTATTTGCTAATTTAGCTTATTGATTCTAGTCCTAAATAGTCAGGGTTCTAAGATTTAGCCTCTACACTTCCTATATACTACTCTTTTGTGATCCCTGGTTCCTTGCCTTATTTTTGTTATCTACAAAGTAATTTAGTCACTTTGTGTTGCTTGCTATGTAAGAATTATTCTGGGTTTTATAATATGGGAACAGAAAATATATAGAAGCTCCTGATTTTTCTATTGACCAAATATTTCACAGTAACTGTAAATTTTATATTTAGAGCCGTGAGCTTCTATGGTGGTTTAAATGATAAATGCCTCAGGCATTTGGATGCTTGGTCTTCAGTTGGAGGCATTGTTTGGGTATCTTTAGAAATGATGGGTTTGCTGGAGGAAATGTGAAGCTTCAAAGTTCAGTTCCATGCCCTACTTGGTTCTCTCTCTCTCTCTTTTTCTCTCTCTCTCCTGAAAAAAAAAGTTTTTTTTTCTCTTTTTCTGCAAAATGTCAACAAAGTTTCAATGTATGAAGTCTTCAGAAATGTTTTTTTTAGATCTCTGGAACTATAAGCATATATAAACCCTTCCTTCTATATAATTTGCTTTGGACATGGCATTTTATCATAGCAATAGAAAAGTAACCAATTCAAATGTCTTAAATATTATCCAAGATAGTTGGCCCTTTCTTACTTTTGATCATGGCATATTTGATTAAATCCCAATATTATTTGATGAAGTTCTATATTTACTATAAAATATATTTAGCCATTTGTAAAATAATTACAATCTCCCTACCACAACAGCTACTGAAAGCATCCCAGTTTCATGTTGCTAAAATAATCTGTGCATGTATCTTAAGTGACATTATCACACTGAATTCTAACAAGCTATTTCTATGCCTAGCCTTTCAAATACTGTGGCATTCATCTGAGTAATAGTTGTGTCACATTCTTCTTTTCAAGCACATTATACTGGAGCAGCCATAGTGCTTACAGACATCTAATCTTATGAAATAAGGGGAAATTATAAATCAGCAAATTATTGGATAAGTGAAGGAATAAATTTAAGTCAGCTATAAACCTTTGCTTTTCTATCTCAGGAAGGAATTGAAGTATAAATTTATTAGGAAATACCCCTATACATGACTGTGTAGATACAATAAATACCAAGAATAAAATATCAATAAATACCAAGGACTATGGGATGCACATACCTTTCCATATGTCCCATTATATAAGACTTAAAAGTAGGACAAAAGAGTGCATCACATCATTAGAGAAGTAAAGCCAGTTATGACATATGCAACTAATTTCTAATGCATGGTTCAATGCCACTGAATGTGTTCACAGCCCTGAATGAAAACAGAGTAAAGATTAAGATTAAATTTATTAAAGACAAGCTTACCAGTCACATAATTTGAAAGATACATATATTTATAAGACTCAATTTTTCTCAATTTTAAAACTGGGAATATAGTAATAGGATTGTTATTTTGAAAAGTGTTACAAAGATGAAAATCAGTAAATTATTAACATGTTATTCACAGAAGCATGTCTTATATACAGGAAGTAAATAAGACTATGTAATCAAAATTTAAATACTTATCCTTGATATCAGGTTTCTCTTAGAGTTTACATTAGCAAGTGTGTTGATGGATTCATTGAGATACAGTGGGATTACAGAGATCGGACAACCCAGAATTCCAGTCATGTTAACCCTTGCTTCCAAGTCAGCAGTATTATTAGAGGAGGATTATGTCTTCAGGTTTGGGTCCTCTCTGAGAGAAAGATGTTAAGGGGCATGGGTTTTGAGAGTTTAGCTTTTAAGTCACTGCTAGTTTGCTTTGTTTCATGCTATGTGTGAAAGTGTGAGCTCTAAGCTTCTTTTAGGATAGTCACATGGAATCTCTTTCAGTCTAACATAGTTATGAGCCTTTATCTGAATCTAAATTTGTTGCAGAAATTTTAATCCCATCTATTTTTCAAATATTTATTAAATATTCTTTATCATACAAAGGGCTCAAAAACCCAAAACAATTGGGGAGTTTTCTCTTTGAAACCATCAGAGTACAGAAAATATAGGTTGTATAGAATTTAAAGAGCCAAAGAGAGTGAAGAAAAATCCTCAGGACCCATTATTAAAGGAGGTTGTGTTTTCTGGGAAACAACAGCAAAACAAAACAAAACCAACCAAACAAAAATAATAAATAAAGCAAAAGACACTATGAGAAAGGCAGAAAAGTTCACTTGGGCTTACAATTCTAGAGTAATGGGAGTCTACCATGGCAGAAAGTATGCTATGCAGGAAGAGCAGCTAAGAGCTCACATCTTTGAATACAAGCACAAAGCGAAATGAAATGGAAGTGACTCAATGATTTAAATTCGCAAAGCCCATCTTCAGTGGCATGCCTCCTTCAACAAAACCATACTAAACCACCCCGAATAGCAAATGCCCAAGACTATGGGGAAGCTTTCTCATTTAAACCACAAGAGTAGCAAAAACAATAGATTGTCCCACACCTAAAAGCCAGAACTCATTTTTAATTTAAAATATAGAGAATAAAGCAGGAAGAAAATATAGAAATAGCTTTTTCAATTGACTGAGCTCATTTGGGTACCACAGACTCTACAGCTATAAAGTAACTTGTCATTTATTTGTTAATTTTACACACCTCTTATTAAATATATGAAAATTAAACACAAAAGCTAATTAAGTATCCGTTGGAAAAAAGTCAGTAAAAAATAGATCTGACAAGATGGCTCAGAAGACAAAAGGGGTTGGCACCAAACATGATGAATTTAGTTTGGTTCTGGGGATCCATATGGAAAAGTAGAGAACTGAATATTGCCAGTTGCCTTTTGTTCTCTGCATGTGTGTACAATATTTGCAAACACACACACACACACATACACAGAGAGAGAGAGAGAGAGAGAGAGAGAGAGAGAGCTCTCTTTAAATAAAACAGTAAGCTTTTATACAAATCTGTAGTAAGAATTTTTGTGTCTTTAAATAGAGCAATGTGATAGAAATATGTTTTGTTTTAATCCCAGGTGTAAGATATGGAGCTGCTTCAGATCGTCCACAGAGGCTGACCTTGATCTGCCTTGTGCTCTAGCAGGTGTGTGATTTTCCCCACTGCAGATAGTTCTTGTAATTGTATAAGATTTGAAATTCTGTTGAAAGTCACAAAGATTCTAGACCTCAGAGAGGCATAGTGGTTACTGATCCCCCTGCTTCTGTTGCTGCTGTTGGTTGCTGGTTGCTAGTTGCTGGTGGCTGGTTGGAGATAGCCTGATGACAACCCTGTTGTCTGAAGGAACTTGACACCACTAATCAGCAGAATGTAATCTAATGAGATTGACACTTCCTTTCCCCTCTAGTCATCTTTCTCTCCTGTGCAGTGTTGGAGGGTTGGAAGGGAGAAGGATGGAGAACGGTGATAGAGAAGGGAACCCAAAAGACAGCCAAAAATATGGCTGTATAAATTATAATAAATACATGTGAATAATAAAAACAAAAATCTGGAACATATAAATATATAAAGGTAAACATGTGATTCTTATGAAGCCTTTTAAATCATATCATCAAATCAAGCCAACTTTAGAGAAAAAGTTGAATAGAACAAAAGATTATTAGAAATCCTTACAGGAGGTCAGATGAGGCTGAGGCAAAAGTCTAAGGCCTCTGAACAAATCCCTAGAGATTCAGACTGAAGATTTCTTGCCATTCACAAACATATCAATAAGACTCAGTCAGAAATGTATTAAAGATATGCCTAGATATCCACTGTAGTCTCTCCTTATCTTTGACCAAACAGCTACACTGCAAGCCCAGATTCCTTTAAGCATTCATGTTCTTGCATTTACTGTAAAGATATAAAAGCAGAAATGTGTTTATCCAATCATGTGTGTGTGTGTGTGTGTGTGTGTGTGTGTGTGTGTTATAAATACCATAGGTTTTCTTTCATATATTCCTTCTACCTCTGAGAGCAAAGCCTTAATAAAGTCCAATGTAAAGAGCCATATAGTTTTTAAAGCAAAGACGTTTGGTTCTATATGTGATTCTGAGATAGTGTGGCTCTTCAGACTTAATATCACCCTCACACCAGGTGACTGTGCTCAGTCACTGAACATGTATTGTCTGTGCAGTATCATTGCGTTGGACTACCATTCTTCTCTGGAGATAATTACTAAAGAAAACAGAATCATATAAATGTGGCTTTCAAGACCCACTTCCCACTTATTAAATTTGTGGCCTTGAACAGGTTGTCATGTTTACAAGGTGCAAAAATAGCAACTCATATCAATATGACAGTTTTTAATTGAATATTACATAAGGTAATATATACAGAAAGAAAACTTTTTATTACTTTTATTTTTTACAGTCCAGTCACTACCCCCTACAGATGTGAACTCCCACAGTTCCTCATCCCATTCCTCCTTCACTGTGTCTCTAGGAGGATCCTCATACCATATCGCCATGCCAGGCCTCCTCCACTTGATGGGGCCTCAAGTCTCTGGAGAGTTAGGTATGTCTTCAGTGAATGAAAATATTTTTAAGATTAAATACTTCACCTAAGAAAGAATAATCATTATCATTAGGTACGCTGCAACCACCCTGGACCTCTACACACATGCCCACACACATCACAGACATGTGCACACATACACATGTGAAAATAAATGCACATATGAGCACATACATACACTTGTTTATTCTACCAAGTACAGAAATGAAATACCTGCACAGCTTGCAGTACTGTTTTGATAAAGCAATGTCTATATGTACAGATTGTCAACTCAATAAAACCCAAAAGGCAATTTCAATTTTTTTGCATACAAATAACAGATATACAGAGATTCTTAAAGTTTGAGGATTTTTTTGTAAGTTATAAATTCTAACATACAAACTCAAATGTCACATACATTCCTCACAGCAAGAAAATAGGTGCTTCTTTATATAGATGAAAATGTACATGCAAATTCAAGTATATGTATACACTACCTTAGCAGCTGAGATCTTTGCAAAGATCTACCCACTTTTCAGCACTTGGCATGTTTTCCCCTGAATCAAAATAGAATTACTGAAAATGCTTAAAATGAACAGTTACCTCATTGTTCTTACAAAGAGTATCTGTTTAAATGTTTTAAGATTCATAAGGGTGGAGTTCTAATTCTTATTATTTTTGCTTGTTGCTCCACAAAATAAAATATATTTCTTTTAAAGAGATGCACACAGAGGTTATTTAAGAAAAACGTGTCGCCTTTCTTCAACCTCCCATTGATTACACTTGAAATTAGATGTTTCTGCAACTAAGAATGTTAACATTATAAGTCTATTTCTTTTGGCTCTCACGTGCACAGTCAATAAGATTTACAAATCACATGAGGGTCATTAGTAAACAGCAGTTTTCTCCTAATTCTTCATACCTTTCCATAGCAAACCATAGCATGCATTCTCTGGATCCCTCTTCCATTTGGTCAGTGTTGTTTAAGATTGAGGGTTTTTTTTTCCTAAATCCCACCCTACCATCTCCTTCACCACACCCCTTCACTTTTCCTTTCCTCGCCATTGTTCCTCTAAACTGCAAGGCCATCTGTTCACCGGCAGATGCTCTTCAGTTCTATAATGGTTGTCATTCGTAGCATAGTGCAAACCCTGCACTATCCAGAGGACGAGAAGTACTACATTCATGAGTTGGCCAAATGTATATTGTTGTCGAAATGACTTGTCAAGATGTCAACGGGAACAACATTTGGTTTCTAAAGCATGGCACACATCTATCTAGATTACAATATTAAGGCCCTATTATGTTGTTACTCATGCTTTGCATCATTCAGATTTCAACTAAAGTAAATAGCATGAGCTTTGCAAGCTCTGATTTCTATTGTGTGAAAGGACAGGAGTTTGCTACAAAATCCTTTGCTCAAGCAGTGAATTGAGAGGTTTTACTGAAGTGTAGCAAATACATAAATTTGGATAACAGAAACCTCCAGTATGAATGTATCTCACTTTTAAACAGACCCAGAATATGATAATCAGGAATAAAATACAAAGCGTATTTGAATATGAAGCAAAGGAAATTGTCAAGCCCTAAGGCAATAAGATAGTATGGCAATTTTGTATTGCTTTTATAACAAATTATTGGGAACACTGGGACTTTCAAGTTTTCCAGTTTAGGTCACACTAGACTAAAGTCACCAATTGACAGGGCAATGTTCCTTCCATAAGATCATCACAGAATTCATTAGCTTGAATTTCCAAGTTCCTAGAGATGAACATTCTTTAGCTAGAGCTTAGTAACCCTTCCATCAAACAGGTATGTCTTCAACCACTCCTCCATGTTCATATCACCATGAGAGATGATTGCTTGAGAAGAGTGGTGAGCTTAGTTTGATTCATCTGGATAAATCCAAGGTACAATTTTAAACTGAAGGTATTTAACAAAATTTCTATCTGTACGCTCCCTCTTTCCAGATGACCCAACATGTTTAACAGATCCATAGGTTAAGATGTGGACATCTTTGGACTTATTCTCATAGACATCATCATGTAAAATATTAACTATACCCACCAAACTCAAATTCTCTGTTCCTATGATGAAAAATACACTTTATTTGGGTAAATTTGTTTAAATCTTCTGTTTAGAAAAAAATGACCAAAATTATCCTCAAAGTGGTATTTGTACTTCCTACTCTCACAACGTTTTTTCGGTGACACAGTTAGTTATATGTACAACTTTTTAGCAAAACATCTGCCACCCCATGTCAGAATATGTGTTTAATTAATGTGGATATTGCCCACAAGGACAATGATGAGGTCGTATTACAACATATCCCTGAAAGGTTCTCAAAGGTGCTTTTGATTGTTAGCTGGTGTACAAAGCAATTGGAACAGATGAACACTGAAGAGAGATGAGTTAGAAACCAACCAATTAGCATGCCTGTCCATGTACAACTTCAATGAACACTTAGTAAGTAACTACTCCAGGCTGCAAGTTAAGTCAGATGCTGGAGATAAATGATAAATAGGGCATGGAATCTGCCCTGAATTTACTTGCAGTGTTTTTAGCAGTTAGATGTATAATGCACCATGTACTGCATAGAAAGAAAATAAGAAGTAGACATTGGACAAGATCAATAAAGAGTGGAGGAGCATTTCAAACTGATTTTTAAAGGATAATTGTGGTTGAAACCTTTTAGATAACTGCTAAGAGTCTTTCTTTCATTTTTATATGGGAACCATAAAAGGGTATCAAGTTAATAAAATTTAAATAGTATAACAAAATAAGCCTCTAGGTAACTCAGTTGAGGAGTATTATTATTCCTCCCGTGTCTGGACTTTCTTTGTGCTTTAAAAAATGTAAAAGACTGAAGCAGAACTCAACACATGTCACTACAAGGTAAGAGATTGCTTTCCCTATGTGTACTGTGTGCTCTGGAAATCTGTGTGGGTGACTGCTCAGCTAGTGTATTAGGGATGATTTAAGATCTTCACACCTATAACTTTCTGCCAAATAAAGCAGAAGCCTTAGCTCCTGAGATTTTTCAAGCAGCTACCTGTTAATAAAATGTTGATTTGTTTTCAAGAATTGTTAAGCCACATCAAAATGAGTTATTTTAATTTGAGAATATTAAGTTCACGGTAATTTGATTTTAGACATGCCAGAAAATGATTGCATTTGTTAAGGTAAATAAAACCTGTGTTTCACAAGAAAAAAAATCATGTGAATCCTAAGTACTGTAAATCTCTGCCTTAAACATTGGTCACATGTCCCCATAACCATTTCAGTGACAGACAGCTATAGTGACAGTACGATCTTAAGATCTCCTAGTTATAAAAATCGGGGATGTAAGGGGAAGGAAGAGAGATGAACAGGGAAGAGAAGTGGGAGGAAAATCTGCAATCCGGATATAATGTAAATAAATAACTTAATTAATAAAAATATCGACAAATCCAAGGGAGAAAAAATTAGGGCTTTTCTCTTCTTCTTGACTTAAATTGGAAAATGTACAGGATTGTGGAATATGGCAAATTACTGCTATTACAGCCCAAAATGTTAATAATGACATCTGTCTATAAAGTCAGAGACAATTCCATGGCCTACAAAGCTGAAAATCTGTAATATGTTATTTAGAGAAAACAGAACAAGTGTGACCGCTTGATGGTATAGCAAGGGATGTGCAGCTCAGCTTGCTTGCAACTTGCAAACTTCTGTGAATTAACCTAAGGGACTGGACATCTCATTTATCCTCTCAAAATTTTAAATTCTATGAATCACATCTTGACATCTCTAGACTCCCTATACTCATAGATCTTAATTGCTGTTATTTCCTAGGTTTTCCTCTCACCTCATCTCCTATGTCCATCCCTCCCTGATTCACAAACTTTACTTTTAAATAAAATATATGAAAGAGACAGAAGAGACAGAGAGAAGCACAAAAAGAGATAAACATAGATAGATGATAAATAATATAAATGAATATACATATATAAATATATGTATATATATACATATACACATACATACATATTTTTATATATGTATGTATGTTCACATAATAATAAGCTCATTTATCATAACTCATACATACATGTGCACAGTTAAACACACAACATTAGACCATACATATAAAAGCTTATTCCTTAAAGAGCCTGATTATCCATTTCTCAGCAATCATTGATCTCACTGGTAGTGGTATCCATGTATGTAAACAAATACACACACACACATATACACACACATGCATGTACACAAACCTATAATATATGTATATTAAGTAATTTTGCAACATAGCATGCTTGCTTATGGATTTAAAGAGTATCTTTATTGTTCTTGCCCCTTTCCTCTCTCTCTTCCTGGGTTATCCTTCTTCACTCCTCCCCAGGTACAATCACCCCACATTTTCCCACAGCACTCTGTAAAGCTCTCCTTCCAGGTTCCTACTGTAATCCCTAAGTTTCGTTCTCTTTCCCTCCCCAAGGTTCTTTCTCTTCCATCCACACATGACACTTCTGCTTTCCTGGTTTCTCTCTGTCTCTGGATAATAACTTTATTATTATTATTATTATTATTATTATTATTATTATTATTATTATTATTAAACTAAGTCACCTCAATTCTTTGTCCTAAAAATGCAAGCAAAATTTGTATTTGAAAAGTCTTAGTCACCGTTTAAATCCCCTTCAGATACATCTTTGTTTCAAAGAATGCTAATATTTATGTATACTCCTCCCTATGGATTCCACAGACTTCATTCAAGTCACGAATCTTTCCAGCAAGTACTTTACCTGCTGAGTCCTATCACAGCCTCAAGTTTCTTTATTCTTAATGTAGAGAATTCATTGTGTCCCACTGGATGGAATGTGCATATGTATTACATATTTATATGTGTATTAAAAGAAATAAACATTTGATATACTGTTTTTAAATATATAATAGTTGATTTCATCTCAATTTCTTGGGATTAATATAGTTTCTGAATGATTAGAATAAATCAATTACAGAGAATTTCATGGATGTGTTCAAGAAATAATCTGGTATGTCAAATTTGATTATTCTCTTACAGAAGCAAAAATTCTAGATTTTGATACTATCTATGTTTCTTTATTTAATTTATATAATAAGCAATATACTTAGTTGCATATAATTAATTTATATTTTTCATTTATTCTTTTTTTATTACTTTTATTTTTTAACAGTCCAGTTATTACCCTCCTCCAGGTCTGCCTTCCCACAATTTCTCATCCCATTCCCCCTGAGCCTGTCTCCAGGAGAATGTCCCCCACCCAACCACACTCCTGCCTGGCTTTTCCACTCCCTGGGGCCTCTCAAGGCTTAGACTCATCTTCTCCCACTGTAGCCAGAACAGGCAGTCCTCTGCTTTATCTGTTTTGGGGGCCTTGAACCAGATTTTGTATTCTGCTTCGTGGGTGGCTCAGTTTTTGAGGGCAGGAAGGGAGTGGGGGTTAGTTGAGACTGCTGTTCTACCTACGGGGTTGCCCTCCTCCTCACCTTCCTCCAGCTTTTCCCCTATTCAACCACAGGGGTCCCTGACTTCAATCCATTGGTTAGATGTAAGTATCTGTGTCTGTCTAAGTCAGCTGCTAGTTGGGTCTCTCAGGGACAACCTTGCTAGGCTCCTGTCTGTAAGCACACCATAGCATCAGTAATCTGTCAGGATCTAGAGCCCCTCCCTGAGATGCATCCCAATTTGGGTTGGTCACTGGACCTCCTTTACCTCAGACTCTTCTCCATTTTTGTCCCTGCAGTTCTTTTAGACAGGAACAATTTTGGGTCAGAGTTTTTGACTGTGGGATGGAAACCCTATCTCTCTACTTGATGCCCTGTCTTTCTATTGGAAGTAGATTCTATAAGTTCCCTCTCCCCACTGTTGGGCATTTCATTTAAGGTTATTCCCTTTGAGTCCTGAAAGCCTCTCACCTCCCAGGTCTCTGGTACTTTCTAGAGGGTCCCCCACATCCCCCACACCCCCAGGTTAGATATTTTCATTTATTCTGCTGGCCCTCAGGGCTTCTCTCCTGTTCCTCCCCTGCCCACATACCTGATCATGTTCCTGATATCTCTAATATTTTTAACATGAAGGGGTGTTGTATTTTGTTAAATGCTTTCTCAGCATTTAATGAGAGAATCATGTTCTTTTTTCTTTGAGTTTGTTTATATAGTGGATTACATTAATGGATTTCCATATATTGAGCCAACCTTGCATCTATGGGATGAAGCCTACTTGATCATGATGAATGATGATTTTGATGTGTTCTTGGATTTTGTTTGCTAGAATTATATTGAGTAGTTTTGCATCAATACTCATAAATGAAATTGGTCTGAAGATGTGTTTCTTTGTTGGGACACACAATTTCTGTATAAAGGCACTAAATGCTATGAGTTTTTCTCTTAGGTCTGCTTTCATTGTGTCCCATAAGTTTGAGTATGCTGTGTCATCATTTTCATTGAGTTCCAGGAAGTCTTTAATTTGTTTATTTCTTCCCTATCCAAATTATCATTGAGTGGAGAGTTGTACTATTTCCATGGGTATATGGGTTTTCTGTTGTTTTTGTTATTATTGAAGTCTAGCCTTTGTCCATGGGGATCTGTTAGAATGCATGGGATTATTTCAATCTTCTTGTATCAGTTGAGGCTTGTTTTGTGACTGTTTGGTCAATTTTGTAGAAGATACCATGAGGTGCTGAGAAGAAGGTATATTCTTTTGTTTTAGGGTGAAATGTTCTGGATATATCTCCTAAATCCATTTGTTTCATAACCTCTAGTAGTTTCACTGTGTCTATGATTGGTTTCTGTTTCAAATACCTGTCAGTTGGTGAGAGTGGGGTTCAGTGTATGCTATGAGCTTTACTAGTTTCTTTTATGAATCTGGGTGCATGGATGTTCAAAATTTTTCCTTTGATGAATATGAGGTGTCTTTCCCCATCTGACAATGTAACTTTTGGTTGGAAGTCTCTTTTACTGGCTATTAGAATGGGAACTCCCATTTGTTTCTTGTGACCATTTGCTTGGAAGATCTTTTAACAGCCTTTTACCTTGAGGTAATGTCTGTCTTTATCATTGAAGTGTGTTTCTTGTATGCAGCAAAATTCTGGATCCTGCTTATATATCTAGTCTGTTAGATTATGTGTTTTAATTGGGGAATTGAGTTTGTTGGTGTTGAAAGTAAAGACAGATGATTGTTATTTCCTGTTATGTTTGTTGTTATAGATGGCATTATGTGTATGTGTTTCTTTACTTTTGGTTTTGTTGTGAGAAGATTAAGTTTTTGTTTTTTTCTTTCCAGTAGCTACCCTCCTTGTGTTGGAGTTTTCATTCTATAATCTTCTGAACTGGGTTGGTAGATAGATGTTGTTTAAATTTGGTTTTGTCATGGAATATTTTAGTTTCTCCATCTATGTTGATTGAGAGTTTTGCAGGGTATAGTATCCAGGACTGGCATTTGTGTTCCCTTAGAGTCTGCATGACCTCTGTTCACGCTCTTCTGGGTTTTAGAGTCTGTTTGAAGAAGTCATGTAGTTCTGATAGGTCTGCCTTCATATGTTACTTAGCCTTTGTCTCTTACAACTTTTAATATTCTTTCTCTGTTCTGTGCATTTAAGTGTTTTGATTATTATATGATAGAGGATTTTCTTTTCTGGTCCAATCTATTTTGTGTTCTACAGGCTTCTTGTACATTTATGGCCATCCCTTTCTTTGGGTTAGGAACATTTTCTTCTATGATTTTTGTTGAAGAAATTTTCTGTTCCTTTGAGCTGGTAATCTTTACTCTCTTCTATTCCTATTATTCTTAAGTTTGGTCCTTTCAATGTGTTCTGGGTTTCTTGGATGTTTTGGGTTAAGAGATTTTTTTTGTTTTGAATTTTCTTTGACCTTTGTGTCAATATCTTCTAAGGTATCTTCTACGACTGAGATTCTCTCTTCTGTCTCTTGTATTCTGTTGTTGATGCTTATATTTGTAGCTCCTGACCTCTTTCTTAGATTTTCCATTTCCAAGGTTGCCACCATTTGCGTTTATTTTATTATTTCTACTTCCATTTTTTAGGTCTTGGACTGCTTTGTTCAATTTCTTCACATGTTTCGTTATTTTTTCCTGTATTTCTTTAAGGGATTTATTTGTTTCCTCTTTAATGGTGTCTACCTGTTTACCTGTGTTTTCCTGTTTTTCTTTTAGTGAGTTTCTTATATCCTCCTTAATGGACTCCATTATCTTCATGTGATAGGATTTTAGGTCAGCATCCTAGTTTTCAGACATGTTGGGGTACCCAGGGCTTGCTGTGGTGGGAGAACTGGGTTCTGACGGTGCCAAAGTATATTGATTACTGTTGGTTATGGTCCTGTGCTTGCCTCTTTCCATATGGTTACCTCTGTTGCCTTGTCTGTAACAGAACTCCTGAAGACTATGGGGTCTTCAAAGAGGCAGACATGTTGATGATCTACCCTGTTGCCCTGGGTGCAGATCATGTGAAACGTCTTCAAACTGTGGAAACTGTTGCCTTAGGTGCAGCTGATCTTCTGGAGGGCTTCAGACTGTGGGGTCTATTTTCCTGAGTGCAGCAGATCTTCTGGGAAGCCTTCAGACTGTGGGGCCTTCAGAGAGGCAGGCACACTGATTATCTGCCCCTGTGGAAGACGCAGGCTGAAAGAATGGATGGATTTTGAGCAGAGGGGATGAGTGCTGATTCTGCTGGCTCCTAGGAGTTCCCAGCTGCTGTGGTTATTTGTAAGGGGCCCTTATCTCTTGCCCTGACTTCAGCAAATCTCCTAGGAGGCCTTCAGACTGTGGGGTCTTCAAGGGGGCAGACAGGCTGATGATTTGCCCCAGCAAGAAGGGAGGTGGAGTTTAAGTAGACGTGATGGGTCACGTGTCTGTTGGGTTCCTCTGGGTACTCAGGTGATGTGGTTATTTGGGAGGGTCCATTACCTGTTGCCCTCAGTGCAGCAGATCTCCCAGGAGGTATTCAGACTGTGGGGTCTTCAGAGGGGCAAACAAGATGATGATCTGTCTCAGCCAATGTTTTTCTTGCAAGCAACTATTAAACTTAACTGGATATTGTTTAAAGGACTAATCAATTGTACTGAGTGTTAAATCAATTTGATACAATTTTTCTCACATTAATGTTTATGTGTCTGCAAAAATCTCTTATGGATTATTGCCTTTAATTATGTAAAATCTGTTGCTGTAAATGTGAGTGAATGATATTGTTGATAGTATCTTTGAGCTTGTAGGGAAATATTTATATTTAATATTCAATTACTTTTATAAATTTGTGTTATACACTGAAAAATGGTGTAAAACAAAGTCCCTATTCACTAAAAAAGATGAATGGACATTACATCAAACTGGAAATGCCAAAAGCAGAATTAGATGGAGACAAGGTGTTGTAAGTGTGGCTATTAGCAAACAGACCGCTAGGAAAGCACTTTCATGTAATATCTGAGCCCAGAGTTGAAGGAAGTGATGCCGAAGCTCTACAAAAGGAGCAAAAAAGGACGAATGCCGCTGGGAAGAACTAGAATCCTGCTTCTGAGTTTCTAAGGGAATCAGTGACTGTGACACGGTGAGAACGGTGTCCAGAAACTCACTGTAGATGCATCAGACAGTACAGGAACGAACTGTATTGGGAAGTGAGTAGTGAGCAGTGATTTAAAATGGTGCTGTGACAGCATCTGACCTTCATTTTAAAGAGATGTCTTTGGATCTTTTGCAACTAGATTATAAAATTAAAGGATTAACTAGAGACCTGGAAGAAACGTCTAAAAGTATCCAAAGGAACTATGTTGAAAGCTCCCTAGTTATTTCGTGTTGACACACAGGTTAAATAGTAAAATATATTCTTGGATAATTTCAAAATGAAGATGGGAGACATTTTTAGCATAGGGTAAACAGTCAGCTAATATATCTGTTGTCAAAAAGATTGGAAAAGTTGTAAAATTTTATGCAACCTCAACATGATTCTCAAAGCTTACAAAATAATCAAATTTCTTTTGATACAAAATATGGCAGTCATTTTGTGCTACACAGTTGTTTAGAAAATAACCCTGGAATCAACTAAGTATCCATATATTAAATCAATTTCCTCACTTTAAATATTTTTTGTAATGATTATTTTTGGTGAATATGCTTATTGGCCTATATATATGATAGGTAGTGATAAATGCAGTAGAAAAACAGTACCTTTACATGACTAGAATTTACACAAGTTTTAAAATAATCTTTAAATATAAAACAGTCAATATTTTCTTGGAAAAAGCAAATTTAACTACAACTAGCAAAATAGCAAAACCTAAGTTACAGTTAATTTATATTTATAGAAATAAAGTATAACATCCAGACACATATAGCTCTTGGGTGCTAAGTGTTTAATAACTGCATGCCAAAGTCCAAGTTTGGATTTTAGTGAAACATTTGACATTGTTACTGACTCTCTCTCTATATATATATAGATCTATATATATATATATGCATAAATACTTCAACTTTTTGGTGACATGGATAATTTTTAGAGGGGATTACTGGTTGCTAAGATTACATATTTTCTGTGTCCTCTGTTATTAGTAGTTTGTATTGGGTCTGTAACATGAGAGCCCTGGGCAGTCAGGAAATGATTGCTCTAAGTCTCTTTTTCTGGGCTTTCTTTGTATCCAGCGCCTACTTTTCAGATTCCTGTCCTCGTGTCAGCCGACACTAGTCTTCTTGCTGACTGTATACACCCTTGTCCTCGGAATAAGGGCTTAATTGTGCACTGATTAAAATGGCTTATTTTACTGTTAAAAGCAAGTTTCACAGAAATGGCATTTCCTACCAAACAAAGAAAAATAATACCATAATAACACAAACTTGACACTTCCCTAATGCTTTAATCTGACAATCTCAATACACTTAACAAACAGCAATTAATTAACCCTTACATGATTGCTGTCAGGAAGCCCTGATTACACTCATTTTACAAATTAAACGCTAAGAGGTACGGAAACAACAAGACAAGGTTTCACAGTGTTTCTGACAGACCTGAGACCCAACAGCCCTGGCCTTGGCCCTGAGTCACAGGGAGTCAGCAAATAAGTGTGAATTCTGAGAAGGTATTGTATCTGTTTTCACCAGGAAATTCCTTATTTCATGCAATATTTCAAACTGGCTAATCATAGAGAAGCTTAAGTATATCCAATCGTAATTCTTTTCCTCTTGTATCAACAAAGTGAGGACAACTTGGAAATCTGTAAGTGCATCTTTTATAGAATGATAATATAGAAAGATATGGGAGTACAGGGAAGATGATGAACATGAGACAAATGAAACAAAGGACAAGAGGAGGAGAAGGAGGAAAAAAAGGATTAGGAGGACAACTTCACCACTGTCGCCACTGACGATGATGAGAAGCATTGCTAGATTTATTTTAGCTAGTAAAGGGTGATCAATGTAGAACCTTGACTTAAGGGGCAAATGCTGATGCTTACAGGTGTCAGTTAGGTTGACTGCAATCTATAACCAATGAGATTTTGAATGTCAACTTCTGGCACCATGTGCATAAAATCCCACATTGTTATTACTCTTGTTTTTACCCAGAGTTTAAATGGATCAAGATTCTCTTGAGAAGGTGTGTTTCTCCAAAATTGTCTTTAGTGTGAAGTATAATTAGCAAAGTTTATCCATGATACCCAACAACAGGATTCTCTGCGTGTAAATGTTGTGAATGCCTATCAGCTGACACACACAAATACAAGTAAAAACATCCCAGAGAAATAAACGTTGTCATAATCTGTCATCCCTCTTCTTGGCTCCCACTACGTCTGTATGTCTTCCTATGTTTGTTTGGTTTTTTTTCCCTTGACCAAAGTGTGACTTTCACTCTTCTGCATCTCTATAATATCTGAACCCATGGCACTATCTGGTTTCCCAGTTTTACCAGCCGGTAATTAGGATCATCGAAGTCTCAAGCTTAACCACGTCATATTCCACCATTCCTTCAGGTAACCACTAAAGCCAACTTTTCAGTCTCAGATCCCACGGAAAAAGCAAAGTCATAACAGTTCTTTGGTACATCCCTCTGATTGAAAGTATTTCATCTTTAAATTGAAGTAAAATTTTTTCATTTACGATGTACAAAATCATATTTTACTATACACAGTAGGATAACTAAGTCTAGCTAATTGACATACACATTATTCATACAGTTAATCATTATCTGATGAGAACACATATCCAAACCATCAGCATTGTAAAGATTTCTATAT
Source organism: Rhynchomys soricoides (assembly GCA_019843965.1). Classification (NCBI taxonomy): domain Eukaryota; kingdom Metazoa; phylum Chordata; class Mammalia; order Rodentia; family Muridae; genus Rhynchomys; species Rhynchomys soricoides. The sequence continues at coordinate 7,372,373 of JADRCH010000018.1, read as the reverse complement.
AGTATTAGTTACTATAGAAACCTGTGGTCAATAGACCACTAAAGTTTACTCCTTTAGTAACAGATATTTTATGTTCTCTAATCAACTAGAAATGAACATCTCCCCAAATAACTCTTCCCCTTAACACCAATCATTATATTCTCTAATCTATATAAACAGTTTTTTTTTTGTTTTTTTAGTTCCATATATGAGTGAGATCATTGCCCCATGTGTTTGGCTTAATTCACTTAACATAATGCCTTCCAGGTAAATTCATATTACTAACGAGTACAACTCTACCCTACTTTTGATGGCAGAATAATATAATATTGTCATATATCCTCTATTAATTCATCCACTGACAACACATAAGAGAATGTACAATGGAATTTAGGGCAGTGTGGAATGCTTTTATGTGTGGGAGAGTGCCGAAGCAGGAAGCTACACTACAGCTGTTTGACTTGACTCTGACTAGTCTAATGTCCTCTTAAAAAACAAACTCTTTCACACTTTCACAGAGTACTATATAGGTAATAACAAATTAAGTTTTCAAGGAAGCCCTTATTAACACTGTAGTTAGGACAGTAATTATTCTCATCTGCATTTTTTCTGACATTTCACATCATCTATTGTGCTATATTAGTTATTTTTACATTACTGTAACATCTGAAGGTGTGTGTGTGTGTGTGTGTGAGAGAGAGAGAGATAGAGAGAGAGAGACAGAGACAGAGAGAGACAGAGAAAGGGAGAGAGAGAGAGACAGAGACAGAGAGAGAGACAGAGACAGAAACAGAGAGAGAGAGCTCATTGTACCTGAATGTATGGATATGCAGGATTATGTTCATATATAGAAAGGCCAGAAAAGGAAGCCAGATATTTTCCTTTTTGGCTTTTTGTGTTATTGCTTTGAGCCATGGTGGCTCAATGAAATGGAAGTTCTTCATTTCAGACTTGGGATCTAAGAAACAAACTCTTGACAGCTTCCTGTCTCTATCTTCCAGTGCTGAAGTAAACAACTGTAACAAACTCTTACACATGGTGCCAGGGATTTGAAATTATGTCTTCAATTTTGTACAGCTAACACTCTTATGAAATAAACCACTCCCCTAAACACACAAAACTTAATTTTGACTCACATCTTTGGAGCTTTGAACATCTGATTAGTTGGTACTGCTGATTTGGAGTTCATCATGGTACCATGCAGTTGATAAAACACAAACCTCTTAGAAATCCTCTTGGAAAGAAAGTCTCTAGAGACTGGAAGAGAGAAGAGGGTACTTGGGTCTCATCCTCAAAGGCATGCCTTCAATGAGCTGAGCAATTTCCACTGTGTTGGGGATGGTTTTGTGCACTGTGTTTTCAGATGTTGATAACTGTTCTGGAGATTTAGTTGCAATCTTGATGTTGATGTTCTCATTATTATGGAAGTATCTCTTGTTTCAGTGTTGTATAACAAATGATCTCTGTCACTTCTGATCAGTTAATAAAGAGCTGATCAGCCTCTAAGTTGGCATGAGAAATAAGGGTGGACTTCCAATCTTAATGATAGGATCACAAGTGGAGAGAGGAGAGGAGAGTGACCCGAGGGACTTGCCATATGGACACACAGATGGAAAAGGCATTGCCATAGAGAGACTAAGATGAACTCATGGGGCACATGGATGAGTAGCAGGCAGCATAGTTATGATGGAATGAATGAGTATATGCTAAGTTATAGTGCTATGAAGACTTTATTAAATACAACTGTTCTCAATATCATTATTTGGGACCAGGGAGAACTAGAAAAGCCCCATACCACCGAACCACTATGGTACCACTCTTATAACAAAGCCTTTACCATATGGTCATCCAGGAGATGGGTAAGATCAAAACTTTTGGTCTGAAACACATCTTTGTTTTGCATGTCACTTTCATCCTTTGAGTGGAAAGACTCAGAAGAACAGATACTTTGGAATAATTTATGTTCTAATGTATATACAATACTGAGAAACAATGCAGGACATATTTCTTATACAAATATTGAGTGTATATAATTTTGAACTTGACCCAAATATATTTCCTCAATATGTATGTAAACTCTCTTCAAAACCAAAGAAGCATGCTCAAATTTTTTTCCAATCTCAGAAGAATCAGAAAATTAAATGAGTGTATTATAGCCAGTGAACATATGTATCATAATAAGTAAACATATAGTCATAAGTCTAGGATGGCACTAAATACTTATTATAAATTAATTTAATGGAAGAGGAAGCAAAAAAAAGAATAAGAAGAGAAAAGTTCTTGTATTTCTCTACAAATTATCAAGGCAATCATCAATAAAGTGGTATTATTTTATAAACTCAAGAATAAAAAAATAAGGAAAAGTATTTATTGAACTTTTTACAAGTTACCCAAACAATTTTTTTCTTTACATCAGATGTGTAGCTAAAGTTTCTGCATTTCTGACATCCCAGAATTAATACTAATAGTTTTTCATGAAGAATTGGGATACATTTATAAATTAGAAAAAGTTCATTATGAAAAATAGAAATGTGACAATATAATAGGTACAGTTCTTACCAGATACATGAATTATACAACTGTGTTCCACTTGAACAGAATTATACATTTCAGTGACTAAGTAAATGAACTTATATGCTGTTGATCTGACTTAAAGTTATCTTTTTAGTAATGTTGCCTTCATTAAAATATAGAGCAGGAACATAAAATAATAGGCTACATACAACTCCATCTTCCAGAAAGAATACATTAGTTCCTCTGGGTGTGTGTATGTGTGCACGCACGTGAGTGCATGTGCATGCGTGCTAGTGTGTGCGCATGTGCATTTGTTGATTTTTAAATTTTCAGTAGTCTTTCACAAAATGAAACAGTAATAACAGGACAGATCTTCTAACAGGATCTTGCTATGAACACACACTGAGTTCTGCCTAAGCACTGCTATATATATATATATGTCCCATCTTAGTTTCCACAGAATCTCTAGAAGCCATAACATTGGTTGCAGAATTTAATGTTTTTCCTACAAGAATATCTTCTTCTTACTCATTCTTATCTTCCACATTACCATGAGATACTCCCGTTGACAATTATGAAGCACACACTGCAAAGGACTTTGAATTGAATAGCAAGATGGTTCAGTGAGCAAAACCATGTTAGCTAAATCATGAGGACTTTGGTTAAATCCCTCAGACCCACATGCTGAAAGGAGAGAATCACTTTCTAAAAGTTTTCCTCTGAGCTCTACACATACATGGCACATGTACACACACACACACACACACACACACACACACACACACACACATATATATATATATATATACACACATATACATATACATATGTATACATATATATATAAATTAAATGTATTTTTAAATGAAAGGAAGGAAGAAATATCTGGGAATCAGAAATTCTTTTTTATAAAGGAATGACAACAGCAAAGGAGAAAGGAGAATGATGCATTGTATCTCTTAGGTCAACACACTGCCAGTGGGTCTTTCTTTAGAGAATACTGTGGCAGAGTTTTTACTTAGCAGACTATTGGTTATTTATTTAACATTTAAAATCTGTAGAGGAACAAATTTGCGATTCTTACGTTTGAGAATTAAGTCACACAAGCACATTTATTTTAGAAATGAAAATACAGTTCTTCAGTGTGTAAAATGCCATTATATCTGGTGAACATTCCAGTGCACGTGTGTGTGTCTGTGTGTGTGTGTGTGTGTGTGTGAGAGAGAGAGAGAGATGATGATGATGATGATGATGATGATGATGATGATGACGATTGCCAAGTATCAGCTGCTTTTTGTATTCTCATTAATGTGGTTGTGGCATTTCAGTTGAAAAACAAAAGCCATGCTACACTAAATGGAAGAAACATTCCATATACAAAATCTCACAGGCAACAATTTACTGAAACTGAAACATAAAAATTTAATGGAGTCATTAATTTTTACTCAGTTATCAATCATTAAAAGACATTTTTAAAAGTGATAGTTGGAAGAAAAATAAATACTATGATTTATAAATCAAATAAAAATGGGAATTTACTTTAGCACTAATCAGAGATATTGCTACTATTGATAAAGATGGATATTTCAATTCATAAAGAGTTAAAGATGATGTTCCTGAACACAACCTGTTTTGGAGAAACTTTTGGAGAGTCTTCTTTAAAATAATTATAGTAAGGTTAACTCATGTCTATTTATTCAAAATTTAGTCAATCTTTCATGAAACAAACTAATTAAAGCTGCCTGGTTTAGACACAGAACTCTCTTCAGCTCATTTTGTCACTTGAGAGTCAAGACCTAAGAAAAACTCAGTTGCTCATTTTAACATGGTGACCTCACTGCCAGATAATTAAGTACATTTAACAGGAAAAGGTGAGCAGAGAGCTCTCATTCATTAAAGTCTAATGTTAATGGAGAATTGACAATTTAACTAGAAATTCTCAGGCTTTACAACATTGAAAGCAGAAGCTCCTGTGACTGAATTAACTAGTTAACATAGCCTTTCATTCATCTGCGTGAGACTGGGGATTAGTATGATCTAATGGATGTTGTGTTAGAAATTCTAATTAATCCCTGGTGTCCACTCTTCTGTGGCACGAAAGTTCATTATCATCCCATTCTTAGAACAGATTACAACTTAAAGATATTGAATATTTCTGAATGATTTATTTATTCTTCTACATATTTCATCTTTTTTTTTTTTTTTTTTTTAAGACACAAATTTGTTCCATAGCTCAGGGTAGCCTTGAGAACGTGACGTTCTCGCCTTTGACTTACAAGTTCTGAAAGTACAGATTCTGAAAATACCCACAGGCCTTTGGTAAATCTTTAAAATCACTTTCAGATGCTTAAAAATGTAAAATTTTAAGAAATTTAAGATTATTTATCTATGGTGTTACCATGCTGTAGTAAGCATATTTCAATAAGGTAATTTTGAGAATGTAATTGAACAGTATTTTCCAGTTTTAAATTTGAAAACATATCTCTCTATGAAATATATTCCTTTAGTGTAGTACTGATTTTTATTTTTAAATCATTCAGTACTATGCTTTACTCATAGAGAAGACCACACAAACATATAACAAAGAATCTGAAATAATACAGCATAAGAGAATTGAAATTAGCTAAAACCCATGCAAATTTCCAAAAATTATAGGTAAACAAATAAATAAAAAGACTAACTCAAATGTAAGGTCATATTTGCCAACAAAATAATGGTGAGAATTAAGATTTGATATGGTTATTGAAATAGTCATGTTCACAAACCATTGAAATAGAAAAGCGCTGATACATTCTTGTTCAGAGAAACTTGTGAGTTTATAATAACACAAATATAAAGTTTTCATACTTTTCTCAAAATATTTTTCATATAAGGAATCTTCTTGTTTCTAGCACAAAGTGTTATTTTAGGCAAACTCTTCGATAGATGATTGGTCTCTAACTTTTTCCAGTTTTGCCTGATTTGTGTCCAAACCACCATGAGGTGAGTATTTGGCTCTCCTTCAAAATATTCATTGTGGATACTGCATTACCATGGATCTAACACAATACTTGGAATCTGTGAGACAACTTAAGCATTAAACATCTTCATCAGTTATCTTAGGTTTTGCTATAGTAATAGAAAACTGAGTAACAAGGAATAATTTCATTCAACACTATCATGATGATGATACAAATGATTCAACAGTCTAAATTTTTAGGAAAACTAAAATAAACTAAAGGACTGCATATCTATAAAATGGAATATGAAATGTCAAGTAGTAAAGTACCAAGGATCAGCTTTGGCTTGGAGAAGGGATCTGAGGAAGGAGTGTATGGAAAAAGTGAGACAAATGACTCATAGACAAATCAAGAGTCAAAGCTGATGGCCTTTGTTATGCTCAAGATGACTCTCTAGATAGCTCTCTGTAGTTAGCTTTGTAGTCAGCTTTCTGCTTAAGACAGCTCTCTCTGGAGATAGCTTCCTGCTAGAAACAGCACTCTCATGCTAGAAAAATTCTAAATGTTCTCTGGATAGCTCATGGGTTTTATGATCAAAGACAGAAAAGCTACTAGAAAAAAAATACATAGATTTTCTGAACAAGTAAGAAATCTTGTTAGAAAATTTCCAGAAGTAATTCTTGGGTTTTCAAATAAAAATCAGAAAGCCAGAGAGGGGGAAAAATTCTAAAAGAGCGCTGGTAGCTCTTTAAGCAGTTCTCTGGATAGCTGCTAAAAAACATTCTAAAAGAGCTATGTTAGTTCTCGAAGTAATTAAGAGGAATGGATACAGAAAATGTGGTACATTTACACAATGGAATACTACTCAGCTATTAAAAACAATGACTTCATGAAATTCGTAGACAAATGGATGGATCTTGAAAACATCATTCTGAGCCAGGTAACCCAGTCACAAAAGAATGAACATGGTATGTACTCACTGTTCAGTGGTTATTAGCCTAAAAGTTTGAAATACCCAAGAGTCACTTCGCAGGAACAGAGAACTGAATACGAGGTCCCAGATCGAGGGCTTGGAGAAAGGACTGAAGGAGCTGAGGGAGTGTGCAGCCCCAGGGAGGTAGCAACACTGGCACTGGCCTGACCCCCCATACTTCTGGAGACTGATCCACCAACTAAAGAATACACATGGAGGGACCCATAGTGCAGGCCACAAAGACTGCAGAGGAGGGTCTTGTTACCAGTCAGGGGGAGGAGAGGCCCTTGGGCCTGAGGGTGTTATATCCCCCAGTATAGGAGAATGTCAAGGAGGGAAGAGGAGAGTGGGCGCGGGGGGGGGGGGTTGGAGAATATCCCCATAGAGGCAGGGGGAAGGTGGAGGGAATGGGGAAGTTCCAAAGGGGAGATCTGGAAAGGGGGAAACATTTGAAATGTAAATAAAATATGAAAAGAAAAAAGAAAAAAAAAAGGAAAAAAACAAAACAAAACAAAAAAAAAAACCCAAGAACAGTATCAGAAACTAGCATTTGAGCCAACTCTACAAGCTCTGATTCCACAAAAAAGACACAAAAAGGAGAAGTGAAACCCACAAACACGGGGTGTTGTATTGCAGGAAATTTCTACAATGGGCAATAAGAATGCCTATCCTTTTTTTTTATGGAGAAAAACATTGTCTGTATGACACTGGGAAGTGTGCATGCCTGTTCTCAGCTCTTGATATCATCTTCAACCTCCAAGGTTGTCTTAACCCTACAGGCAACTGGCAGTTCAGTGCAAAGGCAGTCAGGATCTAACTCTTAAGACACTCAGGGATTCAAGCAATATTCTCTCTGCATAGTATAACTTGGATCATAATCTTTGAGGAGGTGGTAATAACTTAAACACAATAATAAGCTAGGAGAAATTGTGGTAAAAAAATAATATATTGAATTATTTTGTTAACCTATAGGACTACATGTGTAATTCACAAATGGACAAATGTTTTCCTCTGTTTGGAATTCTGAAATAATGGGAAAAAAAAAAGATTTCTAACCAAGATGAGAAATACTGTTAGAAAAAAATTTAAAAAAAGCTATGAAAAATTCTAAAGAGCTGATCCTGCTCTCCAGAGATCTCCAGACAGCACAGCTCTTACTAGGAAAAAATTCTTTAAAATGTGAACTGCTATCACTCTTCTCTGGCTCATTTCATGAACATTAAAACACAGTTTTTTTATTTACATATCAATTCAGTCATTTATTCCCGGGTCCCTTTTACCATCCCATGAATCAGAGTTCCATGACCTTAGTCCCCTGACTCTTAGGAAAAGAACATCAAGGACACCCCTTTTATTTTATTTTTAAACATTGCAAAAGAATTCAGAGATTTACCTTGTTTTGTAAACTTAGGAGGGTGGGATCCTACCCTGAGATTATCATTCTGAAGACAGGTAGAACTAAATTAGCTCTGTCTCAGGCTGACTTTGAACTCAGGAATCTGCCTGCTTTTTTATCTGCCTGCCTTTGTAACTTTCTGATAAGCTAGCTCAAAGTGCAGTTGCCTCTGCTAGTCTAGGTAAAAAAATTAAATAATTAATATTGCTTCCTTATATTTTGAATAATTGATAAGTTACACATTTTTGAACTCATGCTTTCAGAGTCTTTTCCTACAGTTTTCAAGGTTGTCCTGAAGGTCAAAGAATTGTACCATTTTGCTGAGACATTAGATACACCCTTGCCTCTCTGATTATCATGGAGTCATTAAGCTTGGCAGAGAGAACATTTCCAGATAACCTTGGCAGGAAAAGTATTTTCCAAACTGAAAATCTATCTATCTGTCTGTCTGTCTATCTATCTATCTAACTATCTAATCAATCACCCTATCCCTGCAATGGATAAGCAAGACTGGGCATTAAAGAGTTAAAATATTTATCAGGAAGGCAAATATCTGTAATATAATCATCACCAAAATTAAGAATAGATATTATTTTAAAACCATGATAACACTTTTTCAAAAATAGAAAATAAAGAGAAGAATTTCCTCTGAAAACATAACTTCAAAGAATGCTAACCACATTGTAATCGTGTCATAATGTGTCTTAAAAATTACAGGAATGTTTACATTTTCTATTTGTGTTGTTTCATTTTAGAACACAAATGTTATGAACTTACTTTCATTTCATGTCAAAAACCAAAGATACATTATTAAAACTTTTATTTGTTATTCTTTCATTAAAAATAGCTTAATATCTAAACCCGATATTAAAGGTAGCATTTATTTTTAAATATTTTTCATAGCTTATCATGGTTGTTTAAATCTACGAATGAGATTAACAACAAGGAGACAGTGATGGGCCAATTATCATTTGAATGCCAAACAGTAGTAAACAATAATTTTCAGGCAAAATTTGCTACTTATTTACAATCTTATATACATATGTCTGATATTATCTAACTATTTATCTATCTATCTTGAACAAGTTCTCTCTCTCTCTGGTGTGTGTGTGTGTGTGTGTGAGAGAGAGAGAGACAGAGAGAAAGAGAGAGAGACAGAGAGAGACAGAGAGAGAGAGAGACAGAGAGAGAGAGATTTGGTTTTTTGCTTTTGTAATTACAAATTATTTTTTGTTTACATTTTAAATGTTGTCACTCTTCCTGGTCTCCTCTCCACATCCCCCTACCATATCCCCCCACCCCTTTGCCTCTAAAAGCATGCTTCCCCCACCTACCCACGCAATCCTGCCTCACCCCTCTAGCATTCCCCTTCTTTTGTGGTATCAAGCCTCTACAAGACCATGCACCTCTCCTCCTATCAATGACAGATAAGGCAGTCCTCTGCTACATATTTAGCTGGAGCCATTGACTGGACCATGTATATATACTCTTTGGTTGGTGCTTTAGTCCCTGGGAGCTCTGAGTGGTCCAGTTAGTTGATTCTACTGTTCTTCCTATGGCATTGCAATCCCCTGCACCTCCTTCAGTCCTTGCCCCAACTCTCCCTTTGCAGTCTCCTGGCTCAGTCCAATGGTTTGCTGTGAGTATGTGCAGCTGTCTTAGGTGCTGGCAGAGCCTCTCAGAGGACAGCCATACTTGACTTCTGTCTGCAAGTACATCTTGACATCAGCAAGACAATTGTGAAGGGTGTTGTTTCCCTAATTTCTTCTCAGCCAGTTTATCCTTGTGGCGAGAAAGGCTACTGATTTGTTTGAGTTAAATTTATATCCTGCCACTTTGCTGAAGTTGTTTATCAGTTATAGGAGCTTTCTGGTATAATTTTGGGGTACACTTTTGTATATTATCATGTAATCTGTGAATAGTGATACCTTGACTTCTTCCTTTCCAATTTGTATCCCGTTGACCTCCATTTTCTCCCTAATTGCTCTGCCTAGAAATTTGAGTACTATATTGAATAGATAGAGAGAAAGTGGGCAGCCTTGTCTTTCTTTGATTTTAAGTTTCTCTCCATTTAACTTAGTGTTGGCTGTTGGTTTGCCTTATATTGCTCTCATTATACTTAGGTATGTTCCTTGGATTCCTGGTATTTCCTAGACTTTTAACATAAAGGGGAATTGTATTTTTTCAAAGGCTTTTCCTGCAACCAATGAGATGATCATGTGATTTTTTATTATATATTTTCTTTATTTACATTCCAAATGTTATCCCCTTCCCCCCCCAAAACACTCTATCCTATCCCCCTCCCTCTGCTTCTATGAGGGTGTTCCCCCACCTACCCACCCATTCCCACCTTACCACCTTGGCATTCCCATACACTTGGGAACTGAGCCTTCACAGGAACAAGGGCATCTCATCCCATTGATGCCTGACAAGGCTATCCTCTGCTACGCATCCAGCTGGAGCCATGGGTCCCTTCATGTGTACTCCTTGTTTGGTGACTTAGTCCCTGGGAGCTCTGGGTGGGTCTGGTTGGTTGATATTGTTGTTCTTCCTATGGGGTTGTAAACTCCTTCAGCTCCTTCAGTCCTTTCTCTAACTCCTCTATTATGGACTCTGTGCTCAGTTCAATGGTTGGCTGCAAGCATCCACCTCTGTACTTATGAGGCTCTGCCAGAGCCTCTCAGGAGACATCTATATCAGGCTCCTTTCAGCAAGCACTTCTTGGAATCCACACTAGCCTCTGTATTTTTCCCTTGCGATTGTTTATATAGTAGATTATGTTGATGGATTTCGGAATATTGAACCATACCTGCATCCATGGAATGAAGCCTACTTTATCATGGTGAACGCTGGTGTCTTAGTTAAGGTTTTACTGCTGTGAACAGACACCATGACCAAGGCAAGTCTTATAAAGGATAACATTTAATTGGGGCTGGCTTACAAGGTTCAGAGGTTTAATCCTTTATCATCAAGGTGGGAGCATGGCTGCATATAGGCAGGTATGGTACAGGAGGAGTTGAGAGTTCTACATCTTCATCTGAAGTTTGCTAGTGAAAGACTGACTTCCAGGAGGCTAGAGTGAGGGTCTTAAGCCCACACCCATAGTGACACACCTACACCAACAAGACCTTACTTCCTAATAGTGCCACTCCCTAGGTCAAGCATATACAAACCATCACATTCCACTCCCTACCTCTCATAAACTTGTTCAAACACATGAGCCTGTGAGGGCCATATCTATGGCCATAGCTATGGCATAATAAAAAGTACATTTAGGTCAACTTCCAAGGTCCCCATAGTCTATAACAGTCTCAACAATGTTAAAAGTCCAAAATTTAAAGTGTCTTATGAGATTCATCCAATCACTTAACTGTAATCTCTAAATCAAGACAAGAAAACAACTGGGCAAACTACAAAATCTGCATCTCCATGTCTGAAGTCAAAGGGCTCTTCAGATCTCCAACTCCTTTTTCATCATTGTTGACTACAACAAACTTCTTTTCCTGGGTTGGTTCTATTCACTGTTAGGAACATTCCTTGGTAGATAGCCTATGACTTTGGCATCTCAAAAATCTTGGGGTCTCTAAGGCAACTTTAATATTACATCTTCTTGTTTCAATGTCTGGGATCCACACATAATCTTCTGGGCTCCCCCAAAGGACTGGAGTTACTTCCTCAGCTTTGCCCTCTCTAGCACTCTAAGCTCAGGTTGATCCAATCCACTGTTGCTGTTCTTTGTGACCTTCCCATGATACTGATATCTCCAGTACACTGGGGTCTTCTGCTATATCTAGGCTTCACCAATATCCTCTCATAGGTTCTCTTCATTGTGCATAGCTTCAAATTCTTTGCATGACCCCTTCAGTCCGGGGCAGTCAAATACAACTGAGGCAGGAACTTCACCAATGACTTTCCATGGCCTCTCACAGGGCCAAATCTTAGCTGCTCTTTGTGACCCCTTCATTCCTTCAAAACCAGTACCACCTGGGTGACTCTTACACATTACTAAGTACAGCTGCATCAGGAGATACAATCTTGGCTCTCTCTGGAACACAGCTTCTTTAAGCTCTCAGAAAAGACTTCCCAGAAGATTTCATCTCAATGACACTGGTCTCTTCTTAATCACTTTTAATTTCTTAGCTTCAGTTAGCCAGCATTAATTGTCCTAGTATTCTTTTCTATTCTGGACTTAAAAAACAAAGCCACATGGCCAAAGCTACAGAGTTCTGCTGCTTGCTGAGGCTGGAACATGGACCCACAGGTCTATGACATTATTACCAGCTTTCTGTTTTCCAACTACTCTACTGCTTAAGCTTGACTTGTGCCAGGGAAATATTAGCGATCCCCCAAAAACACACACAGGAGCCAATCTGATACAACTCACAGCAGGGTCTTTATTCTATTTGACCTAGCTCTGGCCTTCCCCCGACCCCCAATGCACCACCATCATGCAGGATGGTTTCGGTGAGGGGGGAGCCCCCAAATGTCTATCGTTGCAAGGCTTTATAGTAAGCAACAAGCAGGGAATAAGTGTGCAAGCATCTAATTGGAAAGCTACTGTGGCCTTTAACTAAATTGGCTGGCGCTCGGTGTCATATCATAAACTTAATCTCTCTTCTCCTTTGCGTTGGTGGTCATTAGGCAGGGGGTGGACTTGTGTAGGTTTGTTGGGGGAATAACCTGGAGACACGGGTCTTGTTGGGGGTGTAACCTAGAGATGCTGGTCTTGTTGGGGGCAACTTGGAAACTAATACTAGATACCAGCCTATTATTTTACCTGAGTTCAAACTTAGATGAGGTTCTCTAAAATGAAGTCTGAACTTACAAGATTTGGCATCTCAGGCCGTTCTGGAACTTACTTTGTAGACTGACTTTGACTCAAAGGTCTACATACCTGTCTCCTAAGCACTGGGATTAAATGTGTGGTCCACCAAGCCTGAATTTAAGGGTTTTTTGTTTTGTTTTGTTTTTTTTCCCACCTAGAACTTGCTCTGTTGTAGGCTGGTCTTGAACTCAGATAGCTGCTTGTCTTTGCCTCCTGGGACTAAAGGCTTGTACTACCATGCATGGACCTAAATTTAGCTGAGTGAGAATTTGGCCCAAGGTTACTATTCCCTTAATTCAACTTAATACCATTTAACACAGGATTCAGCCCCATTTCTTTTCCTGGGGCCCTTTTAAAATTTGAACCATATATTTTTTATTTTTTATTTTCTCAGCTTGTGACACTTGTTTAAAATGTTATTCATGAGACTTAACCAGAGAACAAAGTCTATAATGGGCTTTTCTGAGATTACCCTTTGTGAATGCATTTAATCTGAGTCTCTTTATCTTTGCCTCAGGCAGACTCTTCACACAAAGGCAAGTAACCACATTCTTCACCAAAATACCGCAGAAACTGTCTCTAGGCCATATATTGAAATTCTCCATTGAAGTCTCTTGGGCCAGATCTGGACAATTCAGATCACTCTCAGTAACAAAGCCTTCCATATTCTTACCAGGATAGACCATTAAGCTCCATTTAAAGCATTCCACTGCTTTCCAAATTCAAAGATCCCAAATCCACATTCTTTTGAACAATAGAATGATCAGTATCACAGCAATAGCCCAGTGGATGGCACTAACTTCTATCTAAGTTAGGGTTTTACTGCTGTGAACCAACACCATGATCAAGGCAAGTCTTATAAAAGACAATATTTAATTGGGGCTGGCCTACAGGTTCAGAGGTTCAGTCCATCATCATCAAGGGGGGAGAATTGCTGCATCTTGGCAGACATGGTGCAGGAGGAACTGAAAGTTCTACATCTTCATCTAAAGGAGGCTAATGGAAGACTGACTTCCAGGAGCTAGAGTGAGGGTTTTAAAGGTTATGCCCACAGTGACACACTCCAACAAGGCAATGCCTCCTAATAGTGCCACTCTTTGGGCCAATCATATAAAAACCATCACAGATGGTTTTGATGTGTTCTTGGATTCAGTTTGTGAGAAATTTATTGAGTATTTTTACATTGATATTCATAATCAAAATTGGTCTGATGTTCTCTGTCTTTGTTGGGTCTTTGTGTGGTTTAGGTATCAGTGTAACTGTGGCCTCATAGAATGAATTGGGTAGTGTTCCTTCTGTTTCTATTTAGTGGAATAGTTTGAGAAGTATTGGTATTAGGTCTTCTTTGAAGGCCTGATAGAGTTCTACACTAAAACCATCTGGCCCTTGGCTTTTTTTTTCTGGGGGGTGGGGGGCTGGGAGACTTTTAATGACAGCTTTTTATTTCTTTAGGAGATTTGGCACTATTTAGATTGCTTATCCAGTCCTGATTTAACTTTGGTACATGGTAACTGTCTAGAAAATCGTCCATTTCTTCTAGATTTTTCCAGTTTTGTTGAGTATAGGCTCTTGTAGTAGGAGTAGGATTTGATGATTTTTAAAAATTTCCTCAGTTTCTGTTGTTATTTCTCCCTTTTCATTTCTGATGTTTTTAGTTTGGATACTGTGTATTTAATTAGTTGGGCTAAGGCATTATCTATCTTGTTGATTTTCTCAAAGAACCAGCTCTTAGTTTTGTTGATTCATTGTATTTTTCTCTTTGTTTCCATTTAGTTGATTTCAGTCCTGAGTTTTAATGTTTCCTGCCTTCTACTCTTATTGGGTGTGTGTGATTCTCTTTGTTCTAGAGCTTTCAGATGTGCTGTTGAGTTGACAGTGTTGGATCTCTCAGATTTCTCCATGAGGACACTTATAAATTTTTCTCTTATCACTGCTTTTACTATCTCCCATAAGTTTGGGTATACTATGCATTCATTTTCATTCATTTCTAGAATGTCATCAATTTATTTATTTCTTCCCTGACCAAGTAGAGAATTGTTCAGTTTCCATGAGTATGTAGGCTTTCTATTCTTTTGTTTGTTTGTTTGTTTGTTTGTTTGTTTTTGAAGAAATGCCTTAGTTTGTGGAGATCTTATGTGATAGGATTTATGATTTTTTGTTTGTTTTGTTTGTTTGTTTGTTTGTTTGTTTACCTGTATTCTCCTGTATTTAAGGGAGTTATTTATATCTTCCTTAAAGTCCTCTATAATCTTTATGAGGTGTGGTTTTAGGTCAGAATCTTGATTTTCATGTATGTTGTGTATCCAGGCTTGTGGTGGGATAACTGGGTTCTGATAGTGCTAAGTGTCATTGATTTCTGGTACCTATGTTCTTGTACTTGTCTCTTGCCATCTAGTTATCTCTGATGTTTACTGGTCTTGCTGTTTCTGACTAGAGCCTGTCCATCCTTGTAGGAAGGTGGAGCTCTGTGATCTGGGTTAAAGCAGGCCTTCTGTGAGGCAAACAGAGCTGTCTCTGGTTGGGGGGTGGGGGTGTCCTGTAACCCTGGCTGTGGTAGAGCTCATGTGACCCTGGTTATGGCAGTCCTCTTGGGAGTCAGGCTGTCTTTCAGTGTTGGATGTGGTGATTGGGGGGGTGGGGAAGTGCTGGAGTGCTCAATCTACTCTAGGCAGAGTTATGTACTGGAAAGATCTGTGTCTCTGTGTGAATAAATTGGTAAAGTATCAAATGAAATCCTTCTCCAAATTAGTCACAAGTTATATTTAAGAAAAGAATATCGAAAATCTTGTAAATAATATTTCTATTCTTTATTCATTACCAGAAAATAATTTTGTTGTATGTATAATAGAATATATCTATTAGAATTAATCTATTAATGAAATCTCATTGGTCCAGTTAATATAATCACATATGCATGTTCACATATGTGAGGGCATACGGCACTTTCTCAGCACTCTTTAACCCAAGATTTATGTACCTAACCCTGGCCTTAGGTTCTTTGTAGAAAAATGATTGTGAATTTTTAAGAAGAATAAACTAGAAACTGTCACCCATTAGCCATGTGTATTGATGAGGCATACATCAATTGTCACGTTTCAGAGAACATATTGATAATACATTTAGACAAGGGCTATCAACGACAACTCATGAGAACCATCACTGACTGTGATACTCTTACCATTATTTTATGCCTCATCTAGAGATATGGGATTAGCTAATATTTAATAATGATAATCTCTGGATGTTAAATGTGAACAGTTCATCCATGTAAAGAATGGTATTATGACTTTTTGAGAAATTATGTTTACTCTCTTCTGTTCTGTGTTACAATGGGTTAATTAGGCAAAAAGACCATATATGCTATATGCCTTTTGTCTATTTTGTCACTGAAAATAATTAACTTCAGATGTGAGAGTAACAGGGACATTAATGAAACTCCTTTGAAAAGAGAATAGTTACAAGAAAATCAGTGTAAACAAGAAAATGAGATAATGCTCACTTTTCACCTTTGACATAAGATTTTCAGAACAGAGATAAAAAGGTGTCAGAGAAGACAGGCCTCCTCTGCAAAGTTAGTGGTGGAGAAATGTCAAATGACAGACTGTCTCTTCCAGTTAGAAGAACAGATTCCATGTACAGTAAAAAGGAAAATATCCTTTTATTTATTCTGAACTTGGAGAGCTGCATAGAGTTTCCCAATATGCTTCAGAAACTGCCTCCAAGCACATACCTGGGAACACGTGGACAGAATTAGCCATCAATCACTGAGTTTCACTGCCTGCCATGTTTCCAATATGATCTTCTTGATTTTGCAGGTGGGCTGCACAAAGGATGTAAAACAAACACTTTTTTTTTGTCTGCCTCTGATTAAACTAACGATAAACCAATAACTGCTGCTCAAAGAAAGCGAAAGGAAAAACATCTAAAGTTCATGCTGTCAGGATGAATTCTATCTCCAACTAAACATTTTCACGCCTGATAAGATTTCACTTAAAGCAAAGATTAAGCCATATGTCACCTTAGTCACTGATATTTTAATTTGCATATGCCGATCTCATGTATAGGAAGCTGTTCTCAATCACTTGAGTGGGTAGTACTTAGCAATTCAGAGGAAATGCCGACTAGTAGGCAAATTATTTCTATCAAATTGACTTCACAGAAACGCAAATGTTATTGTGATTGATTTTGCCCTTGTGTTGCATAAAGATACTCTGATTTCCCGAACTTCCTGAATAATCATTTCACACTTGAGCTGGTAAAACAGATGAAAAAGTGGTGTTGCTTATAAGAATACTGGCTTGTTTCTCTATATATCCATTCAACCAGGCATGCAGACATCTTCCCATCCACCCATCCATGCATCCATCCATTCATCCATCCATCCATCCTTCCATCCATCTATCCATCCAACCACTTACTCATTTATCCATGCATACATTCATCCAGTTATACAGCCAGCAAATCCTCCAAAAAGCTAGTATTAAAAATAGATTTGATTATTAATAAGGATGTAATTATTGATATTAATTGTTTAAAAATAAGGCAATGGACAATTTAATTTTTATGAAAAACTCTAAACTATCCAGTTATTTAGAAAGCTAATGTCATGAGAAAGAACTGTGATACGTGACACTAGTTAATTGGTTGAAAGTTACTCTAAAATTAAGCAAACTAACAAAAAATAGAAAAAAACCTTAGTTACAAGCAAAATATTCTCTGTTTTTCTTTCAACAATATAGGTATATTGTGGCACTTCTGATGTGATTTGAATAAATCTATACTGACAAACTATTAAGATATACAAAGTTTTTACACTTTACTCTAAGTGCAAGAAATATTTGCTTTAATCTCTGTCCTAGCTAGAAAGTTTCTCTTAGGATATTGGGGGAAGGGCTACCATGATTCTCTCAACACTTACAGCTATATTCTCTGCCCAAACCAATATCAATGATGTGCAAAACCAGTGACAATCCATTGATTTAAGCATCTGTAGATTTGTCTATTCATATATACTTGAATTCATACATACATGTATATATATATATATGTATATATATATACATATGCTGGCTACATGAATATAATGTTTTCATGTTCCTTGGTTTATTAAGAAACATTCAAATGCTAAACTTTTGGCTAATATTACTTTTCTTTTTGAGAAAGTTATTTATTATTCACTTTACATTCCAATATCAGCCTCCCTCTACTTCTAGTACTCCCTCAAGCAGAACCTCCCACCATCCCTCCCTCCCTTCTCCTTTGAGAAACTGGAGCCCCTCTAGGTATCACCCCTCCCCTCCCCAGGCCCAATATCAGATCACTGCGGGAGTAGGTACATAGGCACATCTTCTCCCATTGAGACAATTTAGGAGAGTGAGATCCAAAGGCATCTACAGGCAGGCAGGAAGGCAGACAGGCAGGGAACAGATTCCTGCTCCTGTGGTTGGTGACCAAGGTGCTTATCTGATGCTTATGTGCAGGGGGCCTAAGTCCAGCCTTTTGCTAGTCATTCAGTCTGCTCAGTTGATCCTCCTATGGAATCCCTGTCCATAAATTCTTCCCCCAGCTCTTCTTTAAGACTCGCCAAACATCATGTAATGTTTGGCTGTGTGTTTCTGTATGTCTTTTCATTGGCTTCTGGGTGGTGCCTCTCAGAGGACAGTTACACTAGGTTCCTGTCATCTGCAAGCATCATGGAGTACCATTAATAGTGCTAGAGACTGGTTCTTCCCTTAGGTTGGATATAAAGTTTGGTCACTCACTGGTTGTCCATTCCCTCTGTCTTTGCCCTATTTTTGTCCATGTACCTGTGTAGTCAGGACATATTTTGGATCAAAGGTTTTGTGGGTGGTTTGTTGTCCTGCCTGGCCCCTGGGAGTTCTGACTGGCTGCAGGAAGTGGCCACTTCTGGTTCCATGTACCCTACTTCTAAGAGTCTCAGCTAAAGTCTCCACGTAGCACCCCAGGGGCCTCCTTCTACCACAGTACTCTGGAAAGTCCTAGAGATTACCTCCCCCACACCCTGATTTCCCTTCTCCCTTCCCTGCTTTCCCTACATTAGACCCCTCCCCCTCCTTTCCCCCATCCTCTCTTGAACTCTTCTTTTGATTTGGCTCCTTTGGATCTGTTGATTATCACATAGTTATCATGTACATTATGGTAAATATTTTTAAATTACCCTTAACAATGTAAAGATGTATTTCTCTACCTCCATACCAAACATGTAAACACACACACACACACAAAAACAGTATGTAGAAAAAAAGACAAAACAAAACAAAAACAACAACAACAAAACACTAAAAATATGCAAACAAGCAAAACTGAACTCACACAGGAAGTGACTTGAGTGGTGCTTGTTTCATAGACAGCTCACTTTGTTTAACAGAATGAAACAGTGTGTATAGACCTCAAAACACCCATGCACTCTTCATTCCTTCATTTAAATATGTACATGAAAAGAAAAGCAAAAAGATAGCAACCTGTTTGAATTTGCCTACTCTCTCCACTATGTGATTTCTCCCTGAAGAAAGCACCACAAAGAAGCATTTTTTCACATTTACTGAACGAGACATAAACTAATGTCTTTCTGTGTAGACACCTGCATTTTCCTGTATTGATGCCGTCTGGGCTGCTGTCCTTGATGCTCAGCAAAGTTTAATTTAGTATGACCTCCAGCTGGCCTGCTTCCTAATCTGTAAAAATGCCAACTAGAAGATCAGTTACTGAATGATCTCTCCGAGGAGAAAAACAACCACCGCATAAGGCTCACTGAACCAAAGTCTACTAAGATGGCCCCTACACTTCAAGGGCCAAGAAGACATCAGATCTTTGTCAGTATTTTATTCCTCACTAATTCTAGCCAATAATCCCTTGTAAGAAGAATTTCTCATTTACACATTTGGGTTAAATATTTTCTGCCATTTGTCTCGCCTATAAAGAATTTGGATTTTATTAAGTGATATTGTCCTTATAGTTTATGAGAAAGGAAATTATCTCTTCTTATAGCAAGTCAAATGATTTCAAATAGGATATTTACAAATGCTCAGTAAAAAACAGCAGACATGATGTGGACATTTAATATTTACACAGTAAAATTGCTATTGGCTCCTGA
Organism: Rhynchomys soricoides; assembly: GCA_019843965.1. Taxonomy (NCBI): domain Eukaryota; kingdom Metazoa; phylum Chordata; class Mammalia; order Rodentia; family Muridae; genus Rhynchomys; species Rhynchomys soricoides. The sequence goes on along the minus strand of JADRCH010000018.1, from coordinate 7,352,633 downwards.
CCTCTGATGTCAACACATGTAGGCAGCAACAGCTTCCTGTCAGTCGAGCAATGAATGGTTGCTTATCAACCCCCTCTGTATATTGGCATCACCTTCTTCGTTTGGATCTCCTACTCTGTCATCTATAACTTGTGAGACCTCATTTACTTTCTCCCTCTCTCCAGGATATTGATTTTGCTGGATGGAGGGGATGGGAATTTTGAAGACTTGGAAGGTTAAAAGAGATCTATCCTAGTGAATAGCTTAACATTTTCCTCACCAGAATAAACTACTGAGGAAGTCTAGCTCTCTTCAGAAGATCTTTAGTAAAAGCAACTTGATGGTACTGCCAAGTTTTTGAATTTCCAAACTGTGAGCCACACTAACCCTCTTTCGTCTATACACTGCCTCCTGTCTGCTGTTCTTTTAAAGTAACAAAATGTGATGTAAGATACCTTTGTGTTCATAGTCTCCTAAATTCTTCAGTTTTGAATTTCCCCACTATCTCTTCTAGCTTCCCTTTAGAACACACTAATCTTTCTATGTCATAGTCATCTGTTGCTCTGTCTCTTACATTGTTGCCCCAAGACAGTTAGAAGAAAGTAATATATTTTGAAAAGCATATCAGTTCACTCTCAGTTCAAAAACACTAAGCTTCTTCACATGCCAGGAGAATTCAAATAAATTCTCCAAATTTATGATTAAAGTTTCTCACCCATTACACTATAGTAACACTAAATTCCATGTGACTCCTTAGCAACCATTTGGCTTAGTAAATCAGCCTAAAATGACCATTCTCCACTTACATTTATTTTTGTCATTATTACTAACATATCACAGTGATATAAGTACTAAATCCTATATGATTTCTTTCATTTTACTTTCATTAAACAGTAAGTATTTCAAAACACCCCCATGAGGCCAAGTGTTCTCTTTTCCCTGTACATACCACACCAGCTTTACAGTTTAGTTGTCTAAGCTATATTGTCATCTGTCCCCCACCCCGTGTGTGTGCGTGTGCGTGTGTGCATGTGCATGTGTGTGTTGCATGAGAATGTACCAGGGCAAGTGTACACATTCCATCACCACGATATTGTGAAGGTTAAAATACAATATAAAGTCTTCACTTTCCTCTTTTTTTGAAACAGAACTTATTCTTTGTTATTTGGCATGGTGTATCTCAGGCTAGTTGCCTCAAATATTTCTGAAGATTCTACCTCAGCTTTCTATCACGTCCAGCTCTGGAATTGCAGGTACATGCTTCCAGAATTCTGCTTTTTCATGGGTTCTAAAAATCAGAGCTCAGGTCCTCACACTTGTGAACTAGGGACTTTACCTATGGAGTCATCACTCCAGTCTCAAATATTCTTTTCCTGCGGGAATTAATTATCCCATTTTAAGGTTTAACAAGTGTAATAGTTGGAATGACTATGGTCCTCATAAGGTCATGTGTTTGAATGTGGTCCTCAATTGGTAGATCTATTTGGAAAGGATTAAGATGATATGCTCCCGTTGGAGGAAGTACGTCACAGGAATTTGTTTTGAGGTTATAAAAGCCTCTCACCATCCCCAGTGTCATTTTACCTCCAATGATGGGAGCTTCCAGATGCTGTTCCAGGCATACATGCAGTGAAGTACCTTCAGTCTGTAATCATAGACATCAATGCTCTGGAACTGGAGACTCAATCAAACCCCTTATTTTATAAGTTACTTTAGCAGTTATATATCACAGCAAAAGGGAGAAAATAAGTGTCTTGTTTTTTATTAATCATCAGTAAATGAAATGATTAGTAAGAATTGTATCTGCCATTATAGGAAGAGTTTCTATTCAAAGGGAGTACTGCTGAAATGTAATTAACTAAAATCCAATGAAGATCTAGAAGTTTGTATGATATTTTATCAGTCAAAGATCTTACATAAGAAAATGTAGTAAACAGGTTCATTATCTTTCTGCATAATTCATGAAAATCTGTTTCCTGAGTTGGGTGTTGCTCAGTGGTCTAGCCATGTTTATGGAGTCTTTTAAACAGGTGAGGTTTTGGAAGTTTTTTAAAGATGTGACATTTTCACCAATCATTTAGATTTGACATTTGTAAATTATGAATTCTAGGGACTATCTACAGATATATCAGAAACACTAGTAGTCATTTTAACTCCAGAGTACACAAGTGACTTATAGTTACTACTGAAATACCTTTGCTTAAATCTTTATATTAACTTAAGAATATCAAACCGTATCAGAGACTCTACCATTATATAAATCCTTTAGGAAAATCTCAAAGGAAATCTAAATAGCTGGCAAGATTTCTATTTTCTGTGCATGTTTGAAAGTAGTATAATTCTATGTAGGAAATGCAAAAACGAATTTATCTATGTCTAATTTGTCATGCCAGGCTAACTTCTTCATGACTGTTTTATTTCCATTCTTCACTTAATTTGCTCTCCTCACCCTCAGTGTGAACCTTCACTTGCACTTATTCCAATGTGTCTTACAGTCACTCTAGAAGCACTAAGCACTTTCAGGCTCTACACCTTGTGCATTGTCTGTTCTTTCATGGCACACTGACTTGACAGTCATTTATGCCTGTCAAAATTTTTGTGTGGGATGATGTAGGGAAAACTTCATGGCTAAGATAAAAGAATCATATGTAATATAATGTTACCCTTTTGGCAGAGACGGGAAGGTAAATCATAATTATATTAAAATGTCTACCATATTTAGATAATTTCAGTATCACCATTTGGAACTAAATAAATTTAAAATTGATTACCACTCAATGTATCTTTTCATTCATCATTTTAAAATAAACTACATTAAATGTTTATATTCAATTTACCAATAGTTTACATATTTAAATATACCTATGAGATCTGAACGATGATATAATGATAATTGTTTCATAGTTCTAATTATATACTAATTTTTTGGTGTTTGTGGTAGACAAACTTATAAACTACATCCAATATGTGAAGTGTAACAACCATGTGGAGCTTCATAGCATCTGCTCTGACTGCCTCTTCTAACTGTATAGAAATCCACTGAAAAGTATAGAGTTTAGGGTTGGTTAATTTTTATATGTGATTTAAGTTTTTATAATGTAGTTTATACAATTTCAAGTTATCAAACATGTCCTCCTGGTTACTTTTTGAAAATAAAATTAATATCTGCACACAAAATATGGCAAACCAAAAGCTTAAGCCTGTTTTCATGTCTTGTTCCTACTTGGTACCATGATTTTTGGTGAGGAAAACCCACATTTTGTTAATTAAACCTAGAAAAGGCCCTTTGTATTTCATATCACTCAGGATTTAGGAGGTTGACTTAGTCATAGATAAGCAAAACCTTCCCAACATCATCTAAGCAAGCAGAAAATATATTTGCTGATAATACAGTGATCCTTCCTTGTAAGACATAAATGATAAAGAAAAATGGCCTGAAGGTTACATTAATTTAAGATATATGTTTTCTATCATTTAACTACTTGACTGAAATATGTTTGGTCTACTTTAATTCATTTTTAAAAATTAGTTTTACAATATGGACTTCCCTTACAATCATCATCTAGTGCTAATTTTGAAAATGGACTCCTGTTTTTCTGTTTTAAAAATACTATATCAATGAAAGTAACATGTCCAGTAAATAAAATTATATTTTAAACAAGATGTAAACAGTATTGATTTTTCCCTCATCTTGTCTCTGTACTAGGTTAGTGAGTTTTGACAGGTCTACTTACTAGTATAATCTTGATTTCCTCCCTGTGAAGTTTACTGATTTTAACTTTATGTCTTGTTCAATTCTATATAAACAAAGAAACAAAAAATAAGACAGTGTACCAGTTGATACTGATTTTTTAAACAAAAGAGGGACAGGATTTTAGGAATATATGTTTAGTATTTGTTGATGAGTTCAGAAATGTAGGAGCTTCATCTACTAGGAAATTAAAGCTGAAATTAATCTGATCACACAATAAATTCACATAATGAGTCCTTGTCCTCCCTAAAGCACAGAACATAAAGAAAAAGAAATTTGAAACATGCTCAGGACTGGGTGCCTTTTAGAAGAATGACCAAGGGAGCAGATGAATGCCTCAGTTTGTCCAAGTTATTTTTCCACCAATCTGTAACATAATCATTAATGCATGGAAGAATTTCTGTCTGCACACAATTCTGGCACATGCTGTGCCCTTAGGAAGAAGATGAAAAGGACAGTACTGAGAAGTTCAAGATCTATTAGTTCCCTCACTTTGAAAAGCCTCAAATCACAAAATGACATGTAGCTTCTTTTACAGTGGGATCAAAAGAAATGTAAAGACAGCTGTGTTTGGAGCACATGTATTGTTTTAAGCAAGTTTATAGCTGAATTTTGGAAATCATGGACCAGATGTTGATGATAGGAAGACACTCCCACATGTGCTGAAGAGGGAGGATGAAGAAAAGGAAGGAGGTATTTTAACAGCTCAAAGCACATTGATCAAAACAAAGAATCATATAAACCATAATGCTAAAATCACATGCACCAAGCCTAGATTTTATAAATTATAGAATTGCAATTACAAATAAAAGGGATCAGTATTTGTGCTGTGAGTTAAGCCAGTGGACAGAGTTGTCATGGACTTCTGAATAGCATAAATGTATGTCTTTGTGTTAGTTTGCTATCATATAAGACAAAATAATAGAAAATTTATTAATATGAGTAGAGTTATTATCCATGTTCAGAGAGTAATAGGAGGATGTAGGAAGAGAAAAACTCAATATTTACAGGCTGTATTTAAGATAATGGTTTTCCAAAGACAAACCTGATGTGTGGAAGTTAAAATATAAGCAGGATATAGAAGGTAACTGACTCAAAACTCATACAGGATTGGAAATCAAGCATCATCTGCTTTTATGTACAACCAAGGATGCTATTAAATTAAAAATGGAAGTACCTATTTTCTAAACACAAGCGATTTCTCCTCTCTGTCTCTGTCTCTCTCCCTGTCTCTGTGTGTGTGTGTGTGTGTGTGTGTGTGTGTGTGTTTCTATGTGTGTCTCATTCTGTTCCTCTCTCCCTCTGTGTGTGTATATATTTGTTGGTCTATCATAAATATATTCAGTGAATCAGTCAGTTTCATCGAGGTAACCTTAAAGATAAAAAGAATGTTTGGCATGAAACATTCCCACAAGATGCCATGATATTGATTAGAATCAGCTCCTCAGATCTCCATCTTCCTTTTCAGACTTAGTTTTCATAACAGAAGATTGCCTGGAAAAAATGACAACTTCAAGATCAAAAATTTGTTATTTACAACTAGTCTATATAATTTATCTAAACCTATGATATAATACTAGATGGATTTTCACAAAAATGTTATGATGTTGTGTGTCTTTGGGGGCTAGAGGAAAATTAAGACCCAGGAAGGAGAATAAGCCAACCACGATAGTTTTAGAAGCCTGCAGAATCATTACCTCAGTCTCTTCAGTGAGCTGTTTTATTGTGGGCTGGTTCTAGTATGTCTCAGGTTTTCTTTCCTAAATTTGCTTTATATTATAAGCAAAGGAAATCTACAAAATAAAAACATCCACAAAAATACAATGGGAGCAGAAAACATTGTTACATTTATAATATCATCTATTTGAAACTTCAAAATCAGCAGATGAAGATAACTCTGACATCTCATCTTTAATACTACCTGTGATTGTACATCAAACTATATTAAATATCAGGTAGATGGAAAAGCAGACAAAATGATTAATAAATTAATAGGATGATGAAGATGATAGATATATAAATAGATAGATAGATAGATAGATAGAAATAGATGATAGACAGACATAGAGATCCTCGATAGTCTGAGTAAATGATTAGAACTGTGAATATAGTTATGTGCATTTATATATAATTTCTTACACCGATATTTTGTAAAAATTTACTGTGGAACCTAGAATTTACAAAAACCCAAGTCACCTGTCTAAAATGTCTTAAAAATGGGATGACAAAATGTTTGCTACTAAAAAATATTTCACCTTAAGAATACATGGATCAAAACGGCTCTATGCACTATGTAATTTCTATTATTCCATGGTCAGTTGTGCAGATGTGCTGGATACATTAGGTCCTATTGGCACACAACTGAGTTTCAGCTATCTCTACTGGACATGTTGGGCTATCTGGAAGGTCTGGACCCCCTCTCCATGATATCTGTCTTACTCCAGTGATCCTGTTCATCTCTTTCCTATATCACAACATCTTCATAAAGCATCCAGAAGGGAATGTGTTGTGTATGAGCACTTTGAAAGCCTCTGATTCCATCACAGGTACTACCATGTCACTAACTAAATAAGTCTTATGGTCAAGTCGAGATGTTTTTAATCTCATGATAGGAACAAAAGCTAACAAACATAAATGTGCAAAGAGAGACAGATAAATTTGTGCTTTTGGAAATATATCACACCAAAGCATTTAGAGTACCATAGAAACCACACTGATATTTGTATGTGTATATAAATGTTATATGTTTGTTCTGATCTTTCAAATATATTGCTTCTAATAATTCCTCTTTAGTTAAATAAAAACTACAACTGTGAATATCACACCTAAGTGTACTTTTTAGTACTTGATTTGCTCTTGCAAATCTATGATTGTAGTTCTTTGCTTTGAAATTTTTGTTTTATCTGTAGAGAACTTGCCCCCACACTGTTTTAAATCAGAATTATTTCTAACATTTAAAAATATGGAAGTGAATGGAAAAGTCTGATTCCTGGCATTTCTTAAAATATCAAAGGAATTGGCTGCACTAGACTCATATGACCACCTGACAACTCAATGATGATCTGAGTTTTTTTAATGGGGCTGGAGTTGAGTTTACCAGCATGTGCATGTGTCTTCTCATACCTCTCTCCTCACAGCAAGCTATATATATAGAGAGAATGGAAACCTAATGAGTAGCTACTGTTTTTGTTTCTGTTTTAAACTCAGTATTTCTTGCCTTGGTGAACTTTATTGTTATTATCAAGACCAAGTGCCCCTTCCCTTTGACTTAAGAAATATTACTTCATGGTTAGCAATTAAGATCATTAACATGTCTTGAACTTGACATCATCAATTAATTATAAGTAAGGTTTTGTTCACTTGTAAATTTATTTAATTAAACATAATAGGCCTGGCAGTATATGCCAGTGGTGGGTGGGGGGAACTCTTCACAAAGACAGAGGAAATGAGAGCTTCAACTACGTCTCTATGTGTCATATGCAAGTAAATCACATAGTGCCAATGAATTTTCCCACAGGGTAGGTAGAAATAATAAGAGACTTCATACCATCCTGGGGATATCTTTGGTATTTCAAAATAAGACAGATGGAATAAGTACAAGGAATGGAGGGCTGAGAAATTTTGAAGTATGCCTCTAATGTTGCTGCATTGAGTTCTGGTGCTTGAATAGCAGAATCAGCATGAGAATCTTTACCAGCATCCCGACTTGTCAAACCTGTGTTAAAGAAAAATACGTATCTGATTGCACCTGGTCTCAGGGGAACAGAACCAAATCACCACGCATGATCAAAGACATTGCTTTACTCCTTTTTAGGCATCGTGCCATAAACATTGCCAGACAGTTTCTCACCCCACCCTACATTTTTAAAGCTCTATTCTTTACCAACTCAGGATTGCAAAGGCATGCTCGTCTGTGAAGTTTCATGTTTATGAGCTCATCCTGAAAATCTACCTCGGACAGATAAAGCATGTGCTTAAGCATCGCAAGAATATTTTAAAAATAATGCATTACTTTCACTAAAACATGTCTTTTGGAAAAGATACCTAAGGCACATTGTTTTTAGCTCTAGAATTTCACACCTCTGTGTTATTACACTGAGGTTTTTCATGTTTTTCTGGATGCTGAAGTAGCTCCTGTCCTCACGGAATTGTCTTTCCTAAACTCAAGCTACCATCACAGGAGGAAAGACACTGAGCCACACAGAAAGGAATTCCTGAAAGGGACTATACAGCTTAGACTGTGTGTGTACTTGGTCACCAGTCACATTTCTGAGATGTCAATAGAACTTCCACAAATCCTGTGCCTTAGATGGCATGAAGTCTAAGAGATAACCCATGTGATTGAGCTCTGAACACTGCTGGCTTCAGCAATCATGAACAGATAACACAACTGGTGTTTGGAGACACTTAGCTAAGGAACCATTTGTTACACAGCTGTAAATAATAGAAAGAGCAATCAAAGCATATTACTGGAGCTAACAATGGGTTGGATGAAAATGTCTCATTCTTGTTACTCTGAAGAGAATCATTATGATGTTTCCTTACCAGGAAACAAAGATTATACAAATGGATTTAGAATGATCAATCATTGTTTTTATTCAGTTTTACAAAATATTTTCTGTTGTTCTTATGGGAAATGACTTCATTCTTGAAGACAGTGTATGGCTAGGTATAAGTAGTGGGTCTGCTCACTCATTTCCATAGATGAGCTCAATTTCAAAGGTCTCTGTGGGACCCATTTATAGTAACAAGCCTTCGAGAAGAAAACTGAGAAATGAGCAGCTCTGATTCTCCATCTATTCCTTTGATGACACTTAATGGAACAAAGGCTTTGGTAAGTATGTCCTGTCTGAAAAGTGTAAGTTCTCTCAAAAAGACTCACAACACAATAAAGATATCCAGCCACTGTGTGAAGTCACACCTTCTCTAGCTACAGCTAATAAGTGAATCACATAATTATCTTTCTTTTTATATGAAAGTTTCAATTGAGAATAAAGCCCAGCAGGGTGCAGACAGAAATTCAGGATGTAACTTTCAATTAAAAAAAAAATGCCATGTTTCCAGCCCACATTAAGGCATCTGTGTTCACCAACTCAAAGCATACATGTCAGGGAACACAAATACATTCACATATGCAGATGAATTCACAAGCATGAGCAGGTTGATTCCGAAACAGAGTTTTCAGTTAATGGATGTATTTGATGCAATGTTGACATCTATTTTGTAGTACAATCTAAGGCTTTGAAATTACTTTACTTCCTGCTGATGTAAACTGTCTCATGCTACAAAACTCTCAGTGACAACTCCTTTTAATGGGTTTCAGACGTTAATCATGACATGTAAACCATGGCAAACAATAATTTTCGGAAGCAGAATCCAAAGGTACACTTGAGAAAATGAGTTGATAACAATCTGGAAACACAGAAATTTGGATTCCTCCTTGCTGTATAATCAATCTTTTTAAAAAGGCTCTCTAATCAATAGTTTCTCACTTAAACTCATATACTTATTAGCGACACTGTTAATAGCTGCTTTCCTTCCACCTATTTATAAACTACAGGTCTTTACCAAAGACCTGTTTGCTGTCATCAGCAACAAAATTGGAGTTAAAATTGGGAACATAATTAGTCTTGAGAAATAATTTAATATGAAACAATATAACACAAGAATTTCATCTGGTTCTTACACATTTGTGATTTGAATTTGTTGGTAATGAATTAAAAATAATTTCCAACCAAATTCTACAGCCTCTAACTGCAGTGGTCAAGAAAGATAGAAGTTAAGAAATTGCAATGATACAGAATTTTTCTCTGCTTTCACTAAGTACAATGGCTCACTCATTCCCTGGTTTTACAAAGACTTGGACTGAGATGTATGAGTATCATCTTGCCATTGAGGAAACTGAAAGCTAACCTGGGCAGGCTACATTCTGTATACCATGAATTGGGCTACTGACTCACTGTCTAAACGTCTATCTTCCCATTTGTGCTCTAACATTATAAATCACAGTGTTCCTCATATGTATTCCAGAAGTGGCAATATTGAAATATTTTTCCTCAGGTGAGCCTAAACTTGACCATTGACTGCTTGGGAAAACTATCAGATAAATAGGCATGATGTTATCTAAAGAGTCTCTCTCTCTCTCTCTCTCTCTCTCTCTCTCTCTCTCTCTCTTATTTATTTTTTTAACACTCCAGATTTTATTCTCCTCCAGATCCACCCTCTGACTGCTCCCCATCCCATATCTCTTCCCCAACCCTGTCTCCAAAAGGATGTCCCTACACCATGCTCACCCCACCAGACCTCTAAACTCCCTGGGGTCTCCAGTCTCTTGAAGGTTAGGTGCATCTCCTCTCACTGAATCTAGACCCTGCAGTCCTCTGCTGCATATGTGTTGGGGACCTCAAATCAGCTGTTATATGCTGCCTGATTGGTGGTACAGTGTCTGAGAGATCTCAGGGGTCCAGGTTAATTGAGCCTACTGTTTCTTCTACAGGGTAGCCCTCCTCCTCAGCTTCTTCCAGTTTTTCCCAGCTAAGAAGCAAAAGAGAATCTTAAATACATTGATAGTGAGACTCTATGAGATAAGGATACATTCAACATTGAAATTCCTTCATTTTTACAGAAAAAGATTAACTGTATATGAGCAAAGATGTGTTCTTTGCATGAATTCATATACAAGTATCATGAAATAGAAGGCTGCAACCAGCTCTAATAACTACTTTGAACTCTCTCCAGTTCTTCCTTGTCTTAGTAGACATTAATGTAGACTGAGATATGCACAATGGCTATGTTGGACTAGGAACTGCTTCTCTACCTAGATTCACAATAATTTTAGGATCTGATATTTGTAGAATGATATAACTAACCTGAAGAATACTCAGTGGAAACTGAATCCTGATAGCCCTAGGCTTAAAAGGGATAGGGTAGCTTCAGAAAGTCTGGCCGACCTAAGTGTTTATATATCTATTCAACTGTGTATCATACATTCATGTATTTATCTAAACATCCATCCATCCATCCATCCATCCATTTATCTTAATCTATTAACTGTCATCTATCTCTCTATCTCTATCTCTATCTATCTATCTATCATCTCTTACTTATCTACCCATGTAAATCTATTTACCTATCATTTATCTGTCAAAATATAGCTCTTCTCATACTTTTCCATATTTTCCACTTCAATTGTTTTCATTAACAATATGAGCTGACACTCTTCAAGTCATAACCTTCTCCTGGACACTTTCTAGGAGAGCAGCACACAGCTGTCAATTCCCAGGTACTTGCTGCTTGTAACAAAAGTGTGTTGCTTTTTTATTTGAGAGGGAAAAAAGACAAAAATAAATAATACAAGAAATAAGCAAATAATGTATTAACTGTAGCATGTGAGAGAAAAGAAAGTGAACAACTGGAATACCAGGCATGCCAAATTGTGAAGAAATTTTAGCACAGTTTTTGATGTATAGTATAATCTAAGGCTGAACGCACCAAATATGCAGCAGCAGCAACAACAACGACAAAATCAAAACAAGCAAAGAAACAAACGAAAATATGGAGTACTTAGTGAACACAGATAACCTCCTCAGACTGAACATTTCCTTGTTTACACATGTTATTATTCCTTATTTTTAAAATGGAGATGTCCTGACATACCTCTATAGTACTCAAGTATTGTCAATTACTTAAGATGTCTTTGGTCCCACTCAAGTGATCACTCCCAAATTTGCAAAGCAACCTATGTAAGTGAAGATGACTTCTGTTCCAATAGTTTAATTTGGATCATTGTGCCACTGTAGGCTTTGGTAAATATAGTAATTCATTTATGACTAATTTTGCTTTAGATAAGTTCAGCTATGCAGTTGTCTACACATTTCTCTTCCAGTGCTTAGACAATAATTTGAGTACTTAGAATCCAATCTTCTGACTTAGAGATTAACTTGCAAAGAGAGAGAAAACAACATTGTGTAACTTGACATAATGCTTTCTGGGATGGAGATCTTGAGAAGATACATAGTAGACAGACGCATTTGTAAGAAAACAGGAAATCATCCCAATTTTCCCCAACGATCGAGAAGTGAAAGAATGAGTGTAAGTGAATAGGGATAAATGAGCACTGTGATAAAGTTCAGTGTTGGAAAGAACAGAGTCAGCATGATCAAGACAGAAAGGGTGGAGGAAATGAAGCACTGTAGATGTTGCTGAGATCCTTTGGATAAGAGCTACCAGATTCCTAAGCGCTTGAGAAAGAATAGTCTTTTGGTGATGGGTTTACTAATTATGTAGCTTGGTATCTACGAAATAATAGTCAGATCTTTTCTGTTTCTATGAGCTCTGTTAACATAAAATTGCTGATATAAAGGCTGTATCACCACACTTTAAAACTTAGAAAGACCAGAGCAGCAGCATCAGTTATCAGACCTCTGTTTCTATACTTGGAGTAATTCCAGTGAGATCATATATTTTCTTCCTAGCTGACATTAAAACAACACAGTGAGATAAGCTGGAAAAACATATGTATTCTGTAATATGGATGAAGAAAGCACAGGGCAGGATGTTAAGAAATATTCAGTCATTATAGTTACACGAGAAAGGGTGTGGTCTTCTATTATTTACTACTAGGATAGCAGGTGGTGGAGAATGTATTAGCTTTTTGAAGTCCCTGAGGATATTAAAAAACAAAACAAAACAAAACAAAAAACAGTTTTGCCATTCAGATGTCAAAAGTTGCAAATGACAAAGCGAAATCAAAGATAAAATGTTGCGTTTAGACCCACAATTCCCTCTTCTTTCTCTCTCCATCAGCCGAGCAAGATCCCCAAAGGAAAGAAGGCCAAGGGGAAGAAGGTGGCCAGGCCCCCGGCGTTGTCAAGAAGCAGGAGGCCAAAAAGGTGGACAATCCGTTGTTTGAGAAAAGGCCCAAGAACTTCGGCATTGGGCAGGACATCCAGCCCAAAAGAGATCTCACATGCTTGGTCAAATGGCCCCGCTACAACAGGCTGCAGTGGCAGAGAGCCATACTCTATAAGCGGTTCAAATTACCTCCTGCCGTTAACCAGTTCACCCAGGCCCTGGACAAGCAAACAGCTACTCAGCTGCTTAAGCTTGCCCACAAGTACAGGCCAGAGACAAAGCAAGAGAAGAAGCAAAGGCTACTGGCCTGTGCTGAGAAGAAAGCTGCTGGCAAAGGGGACGTCCCAACTAAGAAGCCACCAGTCCTCCGAGCAGGAGTCAATACAGTCACCACCTTGGTGGAGAACAAGAAGGCTCAGATGGTGGTGATAGCCCATGATGTAGACCCCATTGAGCTGGTGGTTTTCCTGTCTGCCCTGTGTCAGAAGATGGGGGTGCCCTACTGCATCATCAAGGGAAAGGCCCGGCTGGGACTCCTGGTCCACAGGAAGACGTGCACCACTGTTTCCTTCACACAGGTTAACTCAGAAGACAATGGTGCTCTGGCTAAGCTGGTGGAAGCTGTTCGGACCAATTATAATGACAGATATGAAGAGCTCCGCCACCACTGGGGAGTCAACATCCCAGGGCCAAGTCTGTGGCTAGCATTGTCAAGCTGGAAAAGGCAAAGGCTAAAGAACTGGTCACTAAACTGGATTAAATGTACATTAAGTTTTCTGTACATAAATATAATTACAAAATTAAAAAAAAAAAAAAGTTGCATTTAAACCTCAAGGTTGTTTCCCAAGGGGTTTTCAGCTAAGAGTGGAACAAAAATCAAATACTTGTACACTTCAGTTACAGATCTGTCCCTATAAGATCACTGCTCACATCCTATGCTTTCCTACTTGAACCTAAATAAAAGTAAATATTCTAAAAAAAAAAAAAAAAAGTCCATTTCTTACTTTGCTTCCTTTGTTATTCTCTATTTTGAGTAACATAGAGGTATTAACATAACCAATTAAGCCATCAATTAACACTACCTGATATATTAACACTATCTGATATATATATATATATATCTCCAGATAAAATCATGTATATTTTATATGGTTCTCATTTTAAGGTTAAGGAAAATGATAGAAAGAATAATTAAGGAACTCGTCAAACAGGTTGACTAAGCATGTGCCACCAGCTATTTGTCCTTACCATTCAGTCCTCTTAAACCACAGTGGTTTCTCGTGCTGGCAGATCCAGCTTGCTGCTTTTGCCCCAGCTTGCCTTCCTTGGCCTCACCAAGGCTTTGCCTCTGTTCTTGTTACTGCATCACACCTCTATCCTCCTTAGGCTTACTGTGACCATTTGGCTTGAAACTGAGCCTGTGGCACAGAAAAATAAGGAGAACTTTGGCACTGATGCTAAAGAATGGTAGAGGTTATCTGTTTGCTTTACTCAATGGAGGCTCTACCTCCTAATTTAAATGGTAAACAGGAAGTGATTTATTTTCTCTTGGCCTTAGTACATGAGAATTAGTGAGCAAATAGCATAGCACAATACTAGGAAAAATAGAAGGCCCATGGAGCAAGCAGAACCAAGACTAATAGCAAGAGAGTGGAGGGGGTGAGAGTGGGAGGTAGGACAATTTTTAATCATGCTGTGCCCTTGAGTACTTGTTTCTGAAAGCATTCTGCAATCACATAACAGAGTATTATGCAAGGACTTCCATAAATAGCAATCTGCAAAGGCTTGATTGTCATTGAACAAGTAGAAAAACTAGGAGGGCTTGTATATATATATATATATATATATATATATATATATATATATATATTTCTACCTACCATCTCAGTCCACCTTAAAATAACCTTGACTATAACTAATAAGCTAAGAAGAGTAATACTCATGTGATATGAGTATTACTTCTTTATCTTGGTTCTATTAGAGGTTTTTTTATTACCAAAATTTGGTATCTTCCAAACTCATGTTAATGTCTTAACTCTCAACCGGTGATTGGTGCTTGGTCTTGAAATAGATTATTACGTTTAAATGAGACTATTAGCATGGTACTCAGTTCAGTCTGAATGGTGTGTTCATAAGAAGAAAAAACTGAACAAAAGATGACACTTAGGGTAAATTTATACAGAGGAAGGGGCCTTGTAAAATCATGAAGAAAAGAAATAAATTGATAAGAGAAGAGAATGACTCATAAGATATTGGGATCCCTAATTATTTGCTCCTCCATTTCTAAAATGCAGAACTGTGGATATAATTTTCTGTATTTTCAACTACTTCATCTACTATTTTGCTAAGGCTAACTAGAAAATTCATATGAACTTTAAACAACAACAGAGTTGAACTTTAGACAGAGAAACATTGAGATACCTGAAGGGTATTACTCAAGGCTACGGAGTTTCTTATTCAGCCACAGATAGGCATAATTAGATTTTTGAAAAATACTCAAACCATTGTTCTATACATTTTATGACAATACAGGAATTAGTATAATGTTTTGAATGTAGACTCTGAGATATTATGAATGCTTGAATCTTTACTTTAAAAACATAAAGATTATGTTTGGTAGAGTTTGCATAAATAAAATAATAATTAATAATACTGAGAGCTTTACTCAAGACTGAACTAT
Organism: Rhynchomys soricoides; assembly: GCA_019843965.1. Taxonomy (NCBI): domain Eukaryota; kingdom Metazoa; phylum Chordata; class Mammalia; order Rodentia; family Muridae; genus Rhynchomys; species Rhynchomys soricoides. Next base: position 7,337,370 of record JADRCH010000018.1, on the reverse strand, counting down.
TCCTGAAACTCAGCAATAAGTAATATTTAAATGTACAGAGATATTTTCATTAACTAGAATATAACAATTTTGCAAGTGTACTGGATTAAGGAAGAATTCATTTAGTTGCATTTACCTCAAAATAATAAATTATATATTTTTTGGCAAGTTTCAATCCAAGCCACTCTAACATTTCTCATTTTAAATCCAATCCTTTAACAATTTTGATGAAAACAATTGTGAAGTGTATCTTTGTCCAGCTGAAGTTCTGAGAGCATTGCTTTTCATGCTGCCAGTACACAAGTGTTATTGACATAGCACATATACCTTTAGCACGCATGGGAGAATAAAGTACCTGAAATTTAAAGATTAATTGGAGTTGGGTGGTTATATCTATCTCTTTCGAATTTCAAAACCATAATGCTAATGACAAAAGATTAGAAACTGTTGTTATAGACGTTAGATATCTGAAAGCTATTAGAATGTACAAATTGTGATCCCTAGATGTTTATAGGTTATCCAGAGTTTGTGCAGAAGAAAAACAAGCATTTGACTAGTTATCTAACTTTTTAACTCCAAGTTTTCCTTGAAGAACAAGCACAAAATATGCTCTTAGTTAAAGACTAAAGACTGTTCTTGTTTCATTAGAAGCAATTTGGGTGTGTGCAGGAAAAAAAACTTCCCTGTATGTCTAACATGAGATCATTCACAGTCATAGGAAAGGCAGCATCAGTCAGAATCTGGGGGTTTCAATGCTCAGAAAAATCCCAATAAATGGGAAGGATGCTTCTCATGGCTTGTGAGAGTAAATGCTTATGTGCATACGCCATATCTGCCCTTGGGTATGGAGCATTTCATGTAACACTTCTCCACATTATCTCTGTCCTTGCTTTTGTTTGAAAATGTACTACATTGGCTGTTCAACAGACTTCATTTTCTTCTTATACTTAAAAAGGTTTGCTAGCCAGAGGTGTTTGAAGGAAAGGTCGACTCATGAACAAAATTATTGTTCTCCGAGAAGATTTTTTTTTTCAAAACTTTTGCTGTAAAGAGAAAAGCCCATTGAGTACTAGCTTCTCTCTAAAGAAGCTTTTATAGCTCACAAAGTCAAGTGCAATGCATCTGAGTAGGAGACATTTTAAAATCCATTCTTTATCAAGCGTTTACTACTGTATTCTCAGTTAAATTCATTCTGCAAAGCGATTAAAAGTTACATTTAATAACAGGTTATTTGCTAGTAATTATTTAGTATCCACAGAGATCAAAGTTTTATGGAAAAGGCTTAGAATTAAAACCTCTAAGGTCACATAGTGGAAAAGAAGACAATAATCTATTTTTTCTATGTGCAAAAGCAATATAATAAGTTGTATTCTCTCTCATAGATTGGAAATAAATCGTTTCAAAATTATGCACAGTATTAATGATTTACATCTCATTTTTTTTATTGTCAAATTCTTTTCTACTGAGTTGCAAGGCTGAATCATTAAATATGATGTTTTGATATCTCCAGTGAGGAAACTGAGGTCCAAAAAGACAAGACACCTTACAAAAGAAGAGTTGGGGCAGGGCTTGTTTACTCTTCCATTTCCCAGATATTATAATATTTTTAGATGAAGCATGTGGTGCAGAGCAGCCAGGGTTTCAAACCTCAAAGAAACTTTATCTTGCTTGTTGAGATTCATAAAAGACAAGGTCTTCAAGTCCACACTGAATGTGTGAATGTGTAGCCTCTCTGAGTGATATGCCTCTCTTTGGTGTGAAGAAATTCCTGAGTGAATGAGTAAGGTTTAGATGTAGTTCTGAATGGGCAACAGTTATTGACAAGGACCAATGCCTCAGAAACACTGGAACTGTGGAAGCCTCCTTTGGATCAGGAAAGAAATTGACAAAGTCTTCCTCATAACATAACATAATAAACTGCAGTTTCATCCACGATGAAGATCCTAGACTGCTACCTGACTGAGACCTCCTATCAAAACAAGCTAACTCCTCCTCCCTCTCTGGTACACAAGAAACCTGCTGAAATTCCCTCCCAAACATTTTCAGGAGCTGGTTGCTCCAGTACTTAGTGCCACTCCCTCCATCTGAGGGAACATGGCCTGAGTGATACCAGATTTTCTCTCTGTCTCTCTCTCTGTCTCTCTCTCTGTCTCTCTCTCTCTGTCTCTCTCTCTCTGTCTCTCTGTCTCTGTCTCTCTCTCTCTCTCTCTCTCTCTCTCTCTATATATATATATATATATATATATGTGTGTGTGTGTGTGTGTGTGTGTGTGTGTGTGTGTGTGTGTGTCCTTTCTTCATTCTCTTGTCACCGCAGTCATGTTTGCAGAAGTAAGCTGTTCTGGATGCACGGCAGCCACCACTGCCTTCTGTTCACCAGTCCCTCATGAGAATTCTTCTTTTGATGGGTGAGATGAGTTCACGTTCCACTCCCCAAACCTGAGTATCCTTTGATAAAGTGTTGGCAGTAATCTGTCATTGTTCTAGTTTTTCTTCAAGCAATTCTTGAGTCTGTGTAACAATGAGGATTCCTTTAACCGGTTAGTTCTGAGAAAGCATGTACATGCTTGAATTAAGTAGAAAGGCCAAAATCCTTAAAGAGAACTCCGAAGCCCTTCTTCACCTAGTCTGCTTTACTTATCTCCACATCAGTCAACCTCACTTGAGTCATTTGCTCACATTCTTGAATCATCTTCTCTCAAAGACAACACCCATTTCATCCAGAACAGTGGTATTACATAACTTTATCTATTGAATTCACACATAACCTATAACTTGATGAAAATAAAGTCAAATGTCAACACACATGTTTTCCAATTTTTAAATTTTAGTACAATATATTTTAACAAATTATTTGCCCTACCATGCCAGATACTCCCTGCCAATCAAACATCAAGTTCTCTATCTATCTATCTATCTCCAAAATCTAAACAAACTAAAAAAAAAAAAATATTTAAAAAGTTAACAAACTAATGAAATGGTTGATGTACTGATTGATATGGCCAGAAATATTTCCTTGGAGAAAACTGATTTCTTTCTTCTTTCCTGGTATGTATCAATAGCAAACTCATTCTTGCTTAGGGTTGGGATAGTGAGTCCATTTTCCTTGAGATTTAAAATAGCCAGAAATTTGAAACAACTTAAATGTTCATCAATTGATGAACAGTTAAAGACAATGTGGTACATTACATAATTAAATATTATTCAGCTGTTGGGACAAATAAAATAATGAAAATTCTAGTTAGATGTACAGAGCTAGAAGCATTCTTCTAGAGTTAGATCACTTCATTGTTTAATATTCATAAGAAAAGCTTCTTCTTGCAATAAATGGTAATTATAAGCTATAAATCTTTTAGCACTAGAGTTTTTCATTAAAGTGTTGATCACAGAAGATATTATTTTTATCTTATCAGATTAAGGGCAATGTAAACATACAGAATAGTAGTGGTCAATGATGTACTTTCATTGTCACCTCCTAGAACCTGACACACACTGTGCAAGCATGTAAGGCTTACCTAAATAGCATTTGGATGCTTAAAACATTTGGACTTCCTAGTTTGAACTTCATTTGGGTTGAAGGTTAATCAAGGAAATAAATATGCTTTGTACATGATCTAGAGTCACATCCCCTGACATTTTGCACACTGATTATTCTTAATAAATATTTTCTTAATGAGTGAATTAATTGTGACTGCCTTTATATGTCAAAAGCAATAATGCTCCTATCAGGATTCTCAATGTATATTGCATTGATACTTATGAAATTAGATTTTTTGGGTAGATAAAACTTCTAGAGAAAAATCATTTTCATCTGGCTCAATATAATTTGTACTATAAATACCACTGACTTGTAATAAATTTTACAATGAAATGAAGACACATATGCTACAGACAGCTTTAAGCTCCAGAAATAAAAAGGGAAAAACTAAATTCATTACAGGGAACTCCAATATGCCAACAGGCTTTGTGATTCTATTATCATTAAGATGGATTTGCTCCTAGCACATACAGATTTGGTTCTAAATTTCTCATTGAAGAAAAATAGAAACATCACATGACAGATTCAACCTTGGTTCTCATACCAAGGTTAAATACTTAAATTGCACCATGTCATCACTCTTTGAAAAAATTCTGTGATATTTGTCTATATAGGCATGTAATCTAGTTTTCTCTTTTAACTTTTTCCAGAAATATAGATCTTTGTTATTTACCTAAGCAAAAAGTTACTTCAAAATTAGTTAAAAGGAAAACTGGAGCATTTCTCTGTGTCAATTAGGACTATACAAACTGATACAAGTATTTTAGTAAAAATTCGATCATCTTTGTGTGACTTGTTTTACTTCATTGTTTGTAGTTATGACATTCTCTATACAAGTTTATTCAGTTATATAAATTTCACTGAGAAGTGTATTTTAGCTTTTATGTGTCTAATTATCAAAAGCTCTGTTTTAGCTAGCTTCTAAGCATTTCTTTAGGTCTTACCTTGAATGCCATAACACTAATGGATTATTTCTTTTATTCATTCTTATGTTTGTATACACACACACACACACACACACACACACACACACACACACAAATATTATATAATTCAATGAGCATGGTCCTTGCACATTGTTTTATTGAAAATAGAGTAGTCTTTCATACTTTACATCCCCAAAGTTTCTCCTTTCTCCACTCCTCTCAGCTCCCTTTCAGCTCCCCTGTCCCCTAGATCCATTCCTTCCCCTTCTCCCATTATAAAAGAGCAGGCATGTAAGAGACAACAACCAAACATGTCAGAACAAACTGCAGTAAGGCTAGGTGAAACCCCTCAGACCATTGCTAGATAAGGCAACCCAACTGGAGGAAGAGACCCAAGAGCAGGCAAAAGAATCAGACACACCTATTCTCACAGTTAGGAGTCTCATAAAACCACCAAACTAACAGCCACAACATATTTGCAGAGAACCTATTAGAAGACCTCTGCTGGCTCCGTGTTTGCTACTTCTGTCTCTGTGAGTCCCTATGTGTCTTGTTTAGTTGATTCAGTATGCCATGTTTTCTTGGGTTCCTGCATTCTCTCTGATTCCTACAATCTTTCTATTTCCTTTTCTGGGTGATTCCTGAGCTCTCAAGGAAGGGACCTGATGGGGACATCCAATTTAGACTCTCTTCCTATAATGTCTAACTGTGGGTGTCTTAGTCAGAGTTTCTATTCCTGTACACGTCATGACCAAAAAGTAAGTTGGGGAGGAAAGGATCTATTGAGCTTATATTTCCACATTGCAGTTCATCACCAAAGGAAGTAAGGACTGGAACTCAAGCAGGTCAGGAAGCAGGGGCTGATGCAGAGGCTATCTAGAGATTCTGCTTATTGGCTTGCTTCCTCTGGCTTGCTCAGTTTGTTTTCTTGTAGAATCTAGGACTACCAGCCCAGGGATGGCACCACCCACAATGGGCCTGCCCACCTTGATCACTAATTGAGAAAATGACTTATAGCTGGATATCATGGAGGCATTTCCTTAACTGAAGCTCCTTTCTCTGTAATAACTCCAGCTTGTGTCAAGTTGGCACACAAAATCAGCCAGTACACCAGGCCTGTCACTGGAAGCCTTGCCTGGACAGAGAATTGATGTCAACCATTACTAGGAATCCTCAGTAGGATCACCCTCATAGATTCCAGGAAATTTCTAGTGTATTAGCTTTCTAAATGCCCCCACCCCAATTAAAGCTATCTCTCCCTGTACTGTTTATTTTCATACCATTTGGACCTCAGACTGGATTTCCTGCTCTGCCGTGTCCATCCCTCAGTCCATCCGAAAGATCTAGTTCCCCTTCCCAAGGAGATCTATGAGTCCACCCATAAACCACTCCTCTTCACACTTAAATTTGGATTTACATTTAAATTTAAAAACTAAATTTAAAATACTTAACATTCTTAATACCAATCTTCTCTTGCTGCCCAATTTATTTTAAGAGTCTAAGAGAAAATATTTGGGATGTTTTCTACTTATAAGAAATTCAAAGTTTTGGAACTGGAAATTTCAAAGTTCTGGAAGTGGCAATTTAAAAGTAAAAGGTAATAAAGATGCCAAAAAGAGGTTCAAAAATAGGGAGGAAAAGCAAATGATATTGTCTCAGAAGAAATGAGAAGTAAACTAGAGCAATATAGCAGAGGGTGTACCAGTGACTCCATTTGGTTTTCACTATCCATTCTCTGTAATACATGCTTAGAAGCCTAGTACCTTCATCCACACATACTAGATACAAAAAAACTTTCATACAATGGACCTAGTATCCCCATAACAACCAGAAAAAAAAATCTATGCAGGGCTACTCAAACTTTTATCTCTGAAGAATAGAGTAGGTGTCTCCATCAAAGTGCAGTCAGATATAGACCATTTCTATTTAACAGTATTCCCAATGTTTCTGTGATGAAGAATAGAAAAGTTTATCCAGCCTTAACTGGTTTGGTTTAAAATGACAAGTAAGAAAAACTGCATCATGCAAGTGAACTTTTAGGATAATCCCTCCTTTCTCCATCTTATATGTATATGGAAGTGATCATCCATACTATTAAATCAAATACATACACAAAGGTACTTGTTCAGAAGATACATGCTCAACAATAAAAATGAATATATAACCTAACCCACATATAAAAGTACATATAAACATAAATGATACCCCTAAAAAGCCATAGAAGGAAATCTTAAATAATACTGGGGGTGTTTAAGATCCTGCATGTGGCCCTCTGCCAATCTTCACAGTTGATTTTTCTATAATATCTACTATTGCTTCACTCATGAAAAAAAAATGTTAGCTTGCTTGTTTTGCAAATCTTATGAGGATTTATTTCAATGCTTTGAATAAGAGATCAAGAACCTAGAAACCTGGCCCAGACGCTGACCAGCAAAGCAGCACACCCACCCATATCTTCTAAATATGTTCACGTGTTAGACTTAATTCAATAGCCAGTGGTGTTAAAAAGAAGATAAGTCTCTGCTGAGGTTTTTTGTTGGCCTACTGATGAATTCTGTTCATTTTACCAAATAACACAAACTGTACTTGAAAGTATTGGGAAAGACATGTGGTTTGAATCCCTGTGCCCACCAAAGGGCAGCAGAGGAATGAAAATCTGAAAGATATGAGAGAATAGAGCCTAAGTGTTATTAATAATGTTCTTGGGAACGCGATTTATCTCTCAAAACATAAAAGTCTGAAACAAAGGCCATGTTAATGAAGAGAAAGATCTAAACCATTTGTCCACTATAAGTTTAGGCTAAAAACAGAAATCCTCTACCAAATTTAGTGAAAGCCAGGCTTCTATGGACGGCAGTGTTCCTCTTACTGGATCTGTTGCCCAGGAAGTTCTGGTCTCACCTGTTTGAAATTATTTGTGGAACACCTATTTATTACCATGCTGCTTAGTATTTTACTAGTCCTGGCTTCAGTAATCTCTGTACTTACACTGTTCAGCTAACAATTTAGTCAGATTCATAAAGAATCAGAGAAACTGAAGCCCAAGACCAATCTGATTCTCCATTCAGGTACGTTGGAAGTGTTTAGATTTTTGGTTTTTGTTTACACACAGTGGTATTGTAAGCTTGCTGTCTTACTTCACCAAGGACAGAGATCTGTTTCCTGTTTTACCATTCAATACTTATGTCGTGTATTTAAGTACCCCCTTACACACCATTGACCTTACAAAATCCTCCCCAGCATGGAAGGTAAAAGGTGATAATAGGCAGGCGAAACATGTTGAGAGAACTCTGCACTGTAGGACTAATTGATTGTTTTTGTGGGAGCTTTGTATTCTTATAAATCCATTCAAAATTATGTTTTTATGATGTGAGCTGATATGAAATCAATGTCTTGCTGTTGTTTGCCTCTTTGAATATACTTGTTCAACAATATATCTTTATTTTGGCTGCCAATCACACTGTCTTGATCTCTCTGTCTTAGTGCCAGGTTATATTTATCAAACATTTTCTCTTATACCCATTTTTTCATAGAGTTCAGTAAATTATTATACATCAAAGGAATGTCACAACATAATTCGGGTGACTGTGTTACATAGTACTGTCAGGCGTCAGATTCTAGAATTTGGCAGAAGTTTCAAGTCTACACTAGAGCTAGTTGGGAGCTTAATGATTTTCAAATTCTCTTTTGATGATGTCCAGAACATGTTGCCTCTTAAGTCATTGAGAAAGTCACTTCAAATTGCAACCAAAAAAAAAACTTATAGATGATTTAATTTTTTCTCTATTTACATACTCGATACTAATAATAGACTATCTGCAGCTTGTGTTCATTTACTAAATAAATAAATTACTCTACTTGAAGTCACTGACTACATTGTTAATTTTCAGCATACTGCAAAATTACCTCTGCAGATTCTAAATTGTAATTCAGAAATATTATTTTATTCCTTTTTAAAATTAATTATTTTATTCATATACATCCCAAATGTTGCCCCTTTCTCAGCCCCCCCTCCCGAGTTCTTCACCTCATACTGTCTCTCCTTCACCTGTGAGAGGGTGACCCCTTCAGGTATCCCCCTACCCTGAAACATCAAGTATCTACATCCTCTCCCACTGAGGCCAGACAAGCCAGCCCTCTGCTACATATGTGGCAGGGGCCTTGGACTAGTCCATGTATGCTCATTGGTTGGTGGCTCAGTCTCTGGGACTTCCAGTGGTCCAGGTTCGTTGACACTGTTGGTCTTCCTATGGGGTCACCCTCCTCTTCTATTCCTTTGATCCTTCCCCTAACTTTTCCATATGGGTCCCCAACCTCAGTCTAATGGTTGGCTGTGAGTATCTGCATCTGTCTTCATCAGCTGTCTTCTTGGAGGACAGCTATGCTAGGTTCCTGTCTGCAAGCACAACACAGTAACAAGTATAGTGTCAGGGACTGATGCCTGCCCAAAGGATGGATCCAAAGTTCAGCCAGTCATTGGTTGGCCTTTTCTTCAGTCCCTGTTCCATTTTTTTTCCCCTATGCATTTCCTAAGACCCTGGTCCTTTGATGTTTTTCAAAATTGTGGTACATAATGTTAGATTTCTCAGATAGCTTAAACAGACAAAAGGCAGAAAAGAGGTTAGAGTCTGACCTCAGGAGATAGGACATTTTATTTCTAAGACTGAAGGACAGAGACTCTACTGTGGGAAAGGTGTTTCTGCCAAATGGGAAGGGACACTTGAAGATTTATTATACAGAGATTTGAAAGTGGAAACTTGATCAACCTTAAGGAATTATATGCTGGTCTGTAGTTTCTTCCTCTTGAAATTATTTGTTCAGACAATCATATTATCTTCAGGAACTACCTTATCCTGGCTAACAAGATGGAGGTTATAGAAGGCAACTGAATTTGGCAATGACAGTACAGAAGAAGAGACTAGAGTTTCAACATAGAGTCAGGGTTTAGAAGAATTTGTTCAAGGTTTATTCTAACACAGAGACTGTATCTCTCTCATAGTTTTTATAGCTTATACAAGCTCATTAGAAAGCAGAAAAATTTATCCATTATTCTATTGCCTTTGATGGCTAGACCCAGTTAGATTATTAAATAGAGGATAGCTGTGCAGTGGTGGCACAGGCCTTTATTTTTCAGCACCAGGGATGAGGCAGGGGGATCTCTGTGAGTTATCGAGAGCATTCCAGGATAGCCAAAGTTATACTCAGAGAAGGTCTGTCTTGAAAAACAAACAAACAAACAAAATAAAACAAAACCTAAACCAAACCAAACAAATAAAAACAAAACAAAGAAAACAAAAAGAGAAATAGAGAATAGATTTAAATTGACTTTGAAAATCTTAAAATTTGATTGGTGTGAGAAAAACTGGTCAAAAGTATTTTCTAGTACATTGATTTATATATTCTTTGTCTTCAATTTCTCTCACACACATACACATACAAATACACAGACACATGTGGGGAGGTTCTCATTGTGCTTTTACAACTAAGAAAGAGTAGTTAATATCAAGCTGTGACCTGTACAGAAAAATCACTACTAACAGAAAAACAACTAATTAGGAATCCTGGCTCTTCCAGTTTATGGAACTGTCAAAAACAGATTTAACAATACAAATAGAAAATTGATAATAATCTAAAGATAGCTAAATTTTCCAGAATTTGGCAATTCAATTTCCATTTAGAAGTCAATAATAATTACTGTGAATTTGATTCCTTGCAGAGGCCTCTAGAATTTGAAAGACATAGTGGATGAAATTAGTCCCTTCCAGACTCTCACTTTATTGACATCACTGACCATTTTAGAGAAGCCCTGCATACTTTTTCTAGCTTGAGAAAATAGACTAAGGTTTTTATAAACACTATTCAAAAGCTTCTTCCAAGAGTAACATAATTAGAAAAACTTATCAAATTCCACTGAAACAATACTTTTGTAAAGAAAATTGAGCAGTCTATAATGTAGGGAAGACAGGCATCTATTTGATCCTGTCTTTACAATAGAATTTGCATCTTTAGATCTCAACAGGACAAGCTAGCTAACTAGGAACCCTATAATTTGCTGTAGTTGTTTTTAATGAGGCCACTAAGACAGGGAAATGTATGCAGAAAGCAGAGAGAGAGAGAGAGAGAGAGAGAGAGAGAGAGAGAGAAACATTCTATAATACAAAATGTAGGCTTATAAATGCAATTTGGAAATAGAGAGAAGGGTATATTAAAAATTAGCATAACAGCCATGTCTACATAGAAACTTTCTTTATCCCTAACTACTCATTAAATCAAATACTAAGTGGCAATTACTGAAACACAATAGTCATATTCAGGCACTGACAAGCCTTAACCTTTGAGGGTTTTATAAACCATTTGTCCCAGAGTACATGATGTCCTCATCACACAAGGTGATTGCTACACCATAGACCTCAATTCCATGTAAAGCAATCTAGTACTATGAATGGGTCAATTATTCTGAGGTAATTTAAAACATGTCTGTTGAGCCATACAGTTTTCAATGTGTGTTTAAATAGGCTCTAGGGTCTTGGGAAGCATAAACATATGCAAAGTACAGGTTGCCATTTGTTTAGGATGAATTGAATATACTTAACGTTTCAGAAATGTTAAAGTGGGGTCCATTCTCAGGATACTGCATAAAATTTAGCCCAGTGCTACAAATATTTACTATACAGTGGCTTTCAGGAAAACTTACACTAGAAAGAAGAAATATGGAAAATCTAATTCAACTATTGACATTAAACTTTCATGTTGATTTCATAGTATTTCTAAATGCATAGCTAATTTAAACAAGTATTAAGATGTATCTTAGTCTTTTTAGGTTAGTTGAAAATGATGCTTTTTAAAACTGAGGCTTAGACCTGAAACTGATTTTCTGAAGACTTAGCTTGAAATCTGTAACATACCCTAGAGGTTAAAAAATGTATAAAGCAGAAGAGTAAGCATAGAATTACATGTTCTCTCACTAACTCACAGTTTATATTTAGGTTTCTGCCTTTAAGCTGTTTTATCAAATACATTGATCTGTATGCTTTCATGTGGAAGCAGACATAGCCGAGAGACCATGAGAATGATCCACCTCAGAACATAGACATGCTATCGAGTCATAGTCATTGTCCTGACAACATTCTTGCCCTAGTATCATTCCTAAATCACACACGATCTCTTATATACAAAACCCTGCAAACAATCAGCTGTCTTCCTTTTACCAATTTTGTGAGTACAAACCAACCTAGAAGAAACAACAACAACAAAATCCTGTATGGGAACAATTGTGACAATGGAATCTAAAAATATTTTGGAGGCAGTACCTCATGTAGCCAAGGCTGGTCTTGATTTGACTATATAGCTGAAGATGGCTTCAGACTTCTGATCTTCCTGGCTTAAGTGCTAAAGTGCTAATGCTGAGATTAAGTGCTACCATGCCAGGCTTTGTCATTTGTCATGCTAGGCAAACACTCTATCAATTTAACTCTATCTCCAAGGCAATGTAGAAACATTTTTTAACTATCATGGCTTTGTAGTTGATAATATTTGACTTTAGGTAATAAAGGTCTGAAAAAGCTGGGACTGATGGAAGGTGATTTTGCATGATGGGAAATAAATAGCTTAGAATACTTAGGACTAATTATTACCACTTACAGTAAATACAGACAGGCTTCTTCACATAACCTCACTGCTAAAAACCCTGGCAACACTCTCTACAAACACCTCTGAAGGAGTAGCCTGGTATGCTGTTATTTTAATTTTTGTCTTCCTTAAAGATAACCTTTATAATCATGTTTAATGATACTATATAAAGTCAGGCTACAGCCTTCAATAAGAATCACAGGAAGCAGAGGCTTACAATCTGATTAGATCAAAGTTCTGAATTCTAGATTGGGGAGATGGCTCACTAGACGTGTTTATACATTTTCAATCCCACATAGAAAGGCATTCAGCATGTACCCATAACCAATGTTTGAGATACAGGACATGCAGATGAACCTTTCTTTTCAGGACTTCCTACAGAATCTTTAGGGATTACACACACATTCATTCAGCCTGTTATTTCTATGCCAGCTACAGAGGCCAGTCTTGCTGTAGCAAGTTTGCCACACACCTTATCCAAGTCTGTCCCACGCTACTGTCTCGCCAGCAAGAACGACGCGGCACACATAGGATCCTTCTGCAGTAAAGCTTTAATGCATCTTGAGAGGGAGAGCATAAGCTTGCCAGGAGTGGAGACCCCGAACAATAGAACACCTGTCCCTTATATAGGCCACAGCGCTCGCCTGGGACGTGGAGCTTCCCCATTGGCTCCCCGAACGTCAGGCCAGATGACGCCACGAGAGAGGCTGAGACTCTGAGGTGGAAAATTACCAGGTGCATGCGCACTAGCCTGTTTACAACTTGTCCTCGGCCGAATGTAGGCGCCATCTTGTAATGGCGAATGTGGGTGGGACTCGGGCGGCTCCCCACACAAGTCTAAGGATATTAACTGTATTTCTTTTAATTCTAACTGTGTACGAGTAATAATGGGGCTAAAGCATGATCTCTCTAGAAGCATTAAAAGTGGGTAATCATAAAATGTTTCAATCATGAACAAAAGCATAAAGAATAGTAAAATTAGCTCCTATACGCAGCACTTTGTGGAAATAATTTCCAAATCTCTCCCCTCACATCTTCTTTTGTTCCTTTCTTTCTTCATTTTCTTTCCCCAGTTTTTTCATTCCTCACTATTTAAGTGAGAAAACAACTGTATTGTTTCTCTTATCTCTCACAATACAGTAATTTGATGGCAGTCCTCCTAATATTGTCAAGGTATTGTTTTATGTATCCTTTTTGCTCACTTTATTTTCTCAAAGTAAAATAAGGCACTGTCTCCATAACTGCCTTGAGTTTTTCTAGGGCTAAAACGTGCCCTAGTGTGTCACAAATATGGACCCATTGCTTTTGGAGACAGAAGCACTTCACTGCAATCAATGATTGCTATGACATAGTCTCAGGATGTCACTGTAAACCACCAAGTGATGCCCATCTGATTTTTTCCTTCTGTTTTTAAATGGGTATACTTATTTGAAAAGATTTTACCCTTCTAAGGTTCCTCTGAGTTATCATACATATAAGAAGGATAAAATTTGTGTCCTTTCCTCTTACTTTAAATTTCTCTAATGAACCTGTATCCTATAACCTTCTAAAGATGACAAGTGACTTAAAGCATTTTTTTTCTGTATCTGTCTTTATAAAAGAAGAAACAATAAAGTGATTAGATTCAACTGACTTCTTCCAAAGGTCTTGGTTAAGACCTTTGGAAAATGATAATAAGACAACAAAATATCTACTATCAATATTTATTTACGGGTGAGTTTTACCTTTCAAAATTAGAACATAAAAACATCATTAGTTAGAATTATTAAATAATACAAGTTGTGTAAGCTCATGTCATCTTCTCACATTCTAAATCCTCTGATGGTCAATAAAACAACTGCAAGTATTTATGGTAACTCCTGCATATGGAGGAGCCTCACAATGGAAACAGCTGGAACAGCAGCATGTCCTATTCAGGAAAATCTCAGTCCTATCGAGAAAGAATGGTCACACTGCTAAACTGTAATGTCTCCATAATGAATTACCTGTTAAACCACCAGTTCAAAATATGGTTATTATATTGTCAGTGCTCACTACATATACAAACCCAATAATGAATGTTGTATTGTATAAGAATGATTGTTATTTTGAGAGAACATGTTTGGGATAAGTTGATTCTTGCAATGAAGGAAACTAAGAAGTCCCAATGAAAGCACTTTGATAATACACAGACCTGTGGAAACTCTTAAGGGAAACCATAGCTTAAAAGCAGAGAGGTCAGTGGTCTGATTTTTATGTTGACATCAATGTTCTAAGAATTAAAAGGGGCCACCAGTTTAAAGCCCACAAAAACCCAGGTTCTAGTCAAGAATGGTGTTTCAACTTTACACTGTTTAACAGTTTGTATCAGGTCAGATTTCACAATATGGGACTCTCTTGTGCATTACAATATGCTTTGCAGCAGCTCAAACTTCTAATCAATAGATGTTGCATCTATTTGAATATTCCCATTTGTTAACAGGAAAAAAAAATGTCTCTAGACATTGACAGATGTGCCATGTTTATACATGAGTCAGGAGGCCCCAACAGTTGAGAAGATGCTATCCAAAATCTTCTTAATTGCTTTTAGGATACTACCGATATATTTGTGACCTTTGTGATGACGATAACACCAATTCTTTATACTTATATGGAAGTTATGCATTAGGCTATAAAGCATATTCTTGGATTGTCCATTCCTTTTTTTCTTCCTGAAAAATATTGATTCTATTTTGGCTCCAAACCGTTCTTTACTGAGATTCTGTATTCATCCTGTCACTCCTTTCCATATTTCCTCATTTTATTTTACTGTACTGAATGCTGATTTCTTCAACTTTTCTAAAGCTCACATTTACTTCTGTTTTATCATTCCACACGTATTTTTTCTTTTGCTTTCTGTCACTTCTTTTTATATCTCAGGGCAGATCTCAGATTTTGTATTATGAGTGGAACTTCCCTGACATCTCACATTTCAAGCACAGCACCAAACATCTTGCTGTGTAAATTTTTGTGTGTGTGTGTGATATTCGATCTCTCTCATTTATCAGGCAGTTTCTGGCGAACAGTTGGCTTTATTCCCAGTGCTTGTCACTGTGCCCAATGAGGCATCCCCTGTGGTCTTCACCCACATCTTTTTGAGTGTAACCTTTGCTCACAACCATAAAGAACACACATGAACAATGGCATCCTTCCTTCAAGGACTAAATGCTGTGTGGCTAAGAGGTCACCTGGCTCCATATGATATAAGAACGTGTTTCAGGGCTGACAAGAAGCCTGTGTGGATCAAAACTCTCGCCACCAAGTCAGAAGATCTCAGTTGGTTTCCAGAGACCCAAATGGTGGCTAGAGAGAATTGATTCAGGCAAGTTATGTTCTATACTCCAGACAACTGTTCTTGCACATGTGTCTACCTTGACCCTGACATACACACTCATACCAAATAAGTGGATCTATAATAAATGAAATATGACTGTTTATACCAAACTAATAGGTTTTGATGCAAATTAATTTGGATTCTTTCCAACTTTAAAGCCCACATCCACTCCAGTCATCCCTACTTTTCTCTACAGTTTTGGGGCTTAGATGTAGTCTTTTGAGTGAACTTAATCGCTAATATCTGTAACTTCTTCTTTTAGGTAGCTGAAGTAGCAAGACTGTTTGTTGATAATTAGAGTCCAATTCAGCTACAAAGTGAACTATGGGCTAGCCTGTGGTATAAATCTACAGAATAAGAATATATCGCTAACAGAATAAGAATATGTCTTTTATTTCAACCATGCATGGCATGTGCTCACTATGTCTTATGCGTAAATATTCTGGGGATGGAATTTTTCTCAGTTTGTTACCATTGTTTTGCATTCCTAGCCAGGCATGAAAGCAGGTGGAACACTGTGCTAGTATTTACAGACCATTAAAGATACTTCAAACTGGGGTGTTTCTGTATCAAAGCAAATATCTGAGGACTGGTTATAGCCAAAACAAATTACATTAATAGGCACATTAATGGGAAGACAGTGTTTCTGGAATCTGATACAAATGTATTTTTTATGTAGGGAAGCAGAAAACATTTATACAATGGATAGTAAATAATCTGTATATAGTCTTTCCCAGTAATAGGTGAGACTATGGACCACATAGATGATCCAGTGGATAAAATCACAGAGTCTAAAGGCAATCTTAGTGGCATTGGGGATCAAAAGAGTTAATTTAATAAATTCTTATGGAATACTCTCATCTTCTTTGTTAGAAAAATGAGTAAGTAAAGAATATGAAATAAGACTAGAGGAAAATATAAAGAACAAAACTCTAAAGTTAATGAATATTGAATCTATAGTGTCATTGAAATCACCTAATGAGGTGTGGAAGTTTAAGAATGGCTGTCTGCCAGTCTGCTCTGCTTTGCCATCATCACATGTGCATTAGTAGAAGGCCCTTTCTACAGGTGCAGTTATATTTGATTGCTGGATCAAATATGGTGTGTAACACTGATTAATCTTTTCTATATAATAAACTTGCCTCAGATATTTATGGAAATCACAGACAATTAAGCCCTTGACTCCTGTGTCAGAGAATTTGACAGAAGTTCCAGGAAGGAAGGTACCTTGCAGGTAAGATTCTTTCTTCTGCTTTGGCTTTAAAATGTCTTCCAAAGTATTCAAAGCTATGGTGCCCAAGCTTTGGTGCTTTTGTGGGGGAGGTGGATCCTTTAAAAATGGGAATTGTTGCAAAGAAATGAGTCCATTGAAAGTATCTTACTGAAGGAGTTTCAGAGAGAGACACATCAACCCTTCTCTGCCCCTCTTTTTTGGTTGCCTTGCATTAGTGAAGGGAGCAGACTGATGTTCAAAATACTTTCTGCTGTGCTCTTCTGTCTCATCACAGGCTCAATTCACTGTAGTCACATAGTCATGAGGAAAAGTATCCTATCTCATTTCTTTCTCAAGTGCTATCTCAAGATTATCTCAAGTGCTTTCTGACAGTATTAGAAAATATGATATCAGTTTTAAATTAAAATATTTAGAGACACTAATTCAGTTGATCTCTAGAGTATTTATTTTAGCCACACAATTGCTGTTTGAGAGAAAATAATCATACAGATACACAGGCACAATATATGTACAGAACCCAAGGATAGCCTTTCAATCATATGCATATTTAGAAGAAATCTCAGAGATTCAGAAAGTCTTATTGGCTATATCTTTGTGGAAAGTCATTTCAAATGTAAGAAGGTATTTAGTGGGCTTGTGAATAATTGCCCACATTACAGTCTAGGCATGCTCACTGTGTGTACAGGTAATTACCATAAAATCCCAGATGGGATAGAGCCAAGAAACTGAATGACTCAGCCTAGGCAAGATGATGCCTGCTATAAGATTTTGGATGAAAACCACAACTAAGACCAAATTTGGAAATAGCACTAGAGAGGTATTTGAATTCTGCTCATGATGTTTACTTTAGATTTGTATATGTTGACCATCATCAAAAATATTCTAGTTATTACATTTTCCTTTTAATGCTAGCACATACAGAGTCTAAGTATTAAATTAGATTCTCCAGAATTATGTAGCCACCAAGAAGAAAAGTCAATAATATTTGAGTTTAATCAGTCCAAGTTTGCACAACTGAAAGCTAGTATTCTGTTTGATGATAGTTCCTTGTATGTTTCCTGTTATTACAGAATCTATGGAACATCTCAGCATGCAAATATGTCCTAAGGACTTCTGCATGAGTTAAATATGTGTTGGTGAAAGAAAAATAACTGATGTGGTGATACACAGACCAAGCAGTATTCTTTTAGTTCACTGCTGTAGGGCTTTTCTTCCATGTTTGGTCTGCACAATTTCTTTTTTGGCCTATATGATGTAGGTTGTGAAGGGTAGCTAGGGGAATTTTCTTATTTTAAGGCAAGTTAGGCATAAAGAAAGAGTGAAAGGAAGGCTGCCACTCCAATATTCGCTCTAGTGGCTTAATATCCTCCATTAGGGGTCATTTCCTACTATATTACCATACCCCTACCAGTGCTACTATGGGAAGTAACCCTGTAACATGTGGGCATAGGAAGGGTATGTAAGATACTAAGACTCCAATTTAGACTCTTCCTCAGATTCTTTCTTTACTTGATAATATATGTTGGAGAAAAGGGACTAAGCTACAAAAACAGTCACAAAAGTTGCATCCTCTCTTTAGTGGTAAAAACCAAAAGTGCTGTTGTGGGCCACAATTTTCCCTTGATTTGTTCAGATATTAGTAACAGTGAAAGTTGCTGAAAGTATCAGTGACTCATAAAGCAAGATTCAACTAGTGTTTTGTGTCACTGTTTTAAATAGACAGTAGCAAAGTAACTCTTGCAGTATAATTTTGTAACAAATCTATTGATATCTTCAAACTCTGTGGGTGCTCCATCTTTCTTTTTCTTACAGTAGCTATTGTGTCATGACAATTTTTTTTCAATCATTTTCTGAAATTATAAGACTTTTCATTTTAAGAAAATATGCTTAAAACAAAAATTTCTCATTCTTTCAAATAACAACTAAAGCTTATATAAATGCTACTTGATACTCAGAATTCAAAACTGAATGGAGATATCAACTACTTGCATAATTCAGAGTTAAAGCTCAATCCCTCTTCTCCAGTAGAAACTAGATATGTTTGCCATAGTGGGAAAGCTCTAAGATATAACAGTGCTAACACAAAATGAAATGACTATGTAATTTACATAGATATGTGTGTGTGTGTGTGTGTGTGTGGTGTATGCATGTTTATTTATTCACTTTATATTCAGCAATCAAAAGCATGGATTTACCCTGTTTTGTCTTTGTGGAAAAACTCCTAATTCTGGTTCCACACATCCACTATTTAACTGACTCTTTCAATTCACTAACTTTGACAGTGTTTGCTAGTCTGAGTATTCAGGAACTGGGGGACTGAAAGGAAAAGTTAACACATAATACCAAAGCACAGGTAGCTTACATACAAAAAGAAATAGCCCTTATTGTCAGCCACAAGTTCAGTTGCAACAAGCTTATTTTTCAGAATAAAAAATATTAGTTAAATATTTAGCATGCACATAGATTCTTGGTGTAGTAGGCTAAATATGCCACAGATGCCTTTTATGGATAATTGTAACATCCCTGTTTTATGGCTAAAGACACTTATATGCCAAGAGCTTAAGCAATTTGTCCAAGGTCAAATCGCTTAATTCATACGGGAAAAATTGACAGCAAGAGAAAATTATGGTTGTGTGACCAGCCCACAGTTCTCTTCTCAGTCCATCAATTTCACCTCTCTCTTTGTTACCATAACATTTTCAGCCTGAGCTTTCGAAATGAGAGACCAAAAGAATAGTGGGTAATAAGGCAGTGACCTGAAGTTCTGAAATTCATTGACTTCAAGTGATTGCTGCCCCTTTCCCCAAGGTCTTTTACTCTCACGGGACAGAACTCAAGTTTTCTGGGACCCTTTTCTCTTCAATTTCTCTGCTTATTTTCCTGTAATTTTACCTGATGCTCTTCTGACTAGAACCTTTATTGTCTTCACACAGACCCATGTTTCTGTCATTTTTAAATGCTCTACTTTTAGTCTTCATATTAATCATTACACCAGTCACAAAAGTTAAGCCTTAAGAATTTAAGACAATGCCTTAGGGTTCTTTTCTTTAAAACAAATGACCACAACAGTAAATGGTTGTAGAGCCCTTGGCTAAAGCTCGAATTTAATCTCAACTTCCCACTCTGGGAATTATGGCTTGCTATTCCTCCTTCAGTCACCGTGCTAATTCCCTCCTTGCATTCATGACCTCTTTAACTTTTCACATCCAATCAGGTTGCTTCCTCTCAGTCTTATCTCTCTTCTTCCCAGATGGCTTCTCCTAACCCTTTTCTTTCAGGAGTTTAAATTACTTAGTTTTGGACAGGAAAGTCCCATGTACCAGGAGACTACTTAATAAACTAATTCTATTTCTAGAAGAGATTTCCTGAGAAAAATCTTTCTATTCAAATAGCACTAAAAGGAACTGGATGTTAGTAACTCAATAACTAGCAATAAGCGTTGACTGGATGGTTCAATTTGCCTAAGTCATTTCCTAAGTATTTTCTACACATTGTTCTGTTTTTGTGTGATGACTTCCAAAGGAAAAAACACCTCAGTTTCAAAACAGTCAAGTGATAGCTGCAAATATTAAATGACAGAAATCACATGGCCTAGTTAGGATTCACATTTTTGCTTCTCTGAGCAGAAACAGATGTATAATCATTGAAAACAACCTCTCTCTCTCTCCTCTTTTCTTTTTGTAATTATAATATATAATTACATTATTTCTCAATGTCCTTTTCTCCCTCCTCACTCTCTTATATACTCTTGCTTGCTCTCTTCCAAACACATTGCCTCATTCTCATTCATTTCAGTGTGCTTGTTGGCCCTTTTGCTAGAAGATACTAAGACCTGCGTACTTCTAATAAAATGCCAATGAACACAATCTGGAATATATATATATATATATATATATATATATATATATATATATATAT
>JADRCH010000018.1:7243759-7316784 GCA_019843965.1 Rhynchomys soricoides | reverse complement strand
AGGTATTACATTGCTGGCTTTAATCTTTTCATGATACTGTGTGAGACTTTCTGAAAGAAATGACACATGACACATAAAGTTATGACAGTTTTTTGCAAACATTGTCATAAAAAATTGTAAATTCCTCAAGAATGTCCAACTATGATTGAAAGAATCTACTTTTATCACTCCCTAGAGCTGCTGTTCTCCACAGGCAACCCAAGTCGCTTTGCAAGCAGCCACTTCCCATGCTTGTCACTGTGGGTGAGTGTCTTTTACAGCCTTGCTGAGTGCTTAAGTCAGAACCCTGCCAGACATATTAATAGGCAAGGCTTCTTGGGGGAAACCAATGGGAGATGTGTGAAATATTGCTGAGCCTCAGATTGCTCTAAGTTGTCTGACTGCCACAGTGAGTCAGCTTCATATGCCAGGAGCCGAAAACATAAGACCCAGGAAGAGCTATGGTCTCTAAGTCTACAGATAGAATATTGCAAACACAGCTTTTAAAGATATATTATCCTTCTTGTATTGCTGTTTGCTTGGTTCTTCCTAAGATCTGCAGGAAGCATTATATAGCCCAAGATACAGTTCCCTGGGGGAAGACATGACTGTCTGTCTCTAGAGGCTTCCCTTAACAGGAAATGCTCACTAAATATGAAAAGTAGTAGTTTGTAGATAACAAGCTTCTTTCAGGCAACAAGGGCGGCATTAAATAACTTCATGCTCAAAGTGAAAGGCAATCAGTTTTGGTATTAAATTAGCTTTTTTGCCTCCTAAACTAAAATGAAACACTTCACTGAT
Source organism: Rhynchomys soricoides (assembly GCA_019843965.1). Lineage (NCBI taxonomy): Eukaryota > Metazoa > Chordata > Mammalia > Rodentia > Muridae > Rhynchomys > Rhynchomys soricoides. Next base: position 7,316,004 of record JADRCH010000018.1, on the reverse strand, counting down.
TTCCACACTGAGACCTTTCCGTCTGCTCATGATGCTAAAGCAAGACATACAAAAATTTAACAAAGCAAAGGAGAGCCTTAAATCTAATAAAAGGCTGTCCTTGTTAAGATGTTATAAGACCTTTGCAGAATCTGAACCAATGAACCTTGCTTCTTCTACTTAGAGAAATGAAAATCATATAGTCTTCTACTGAGTGTCTGGGATTGTGTCAAAGAAGGCTATATTTGTGCTGTTTAAAGAGGTCCTCTCAGAGTTGGAGAAGGGACTGAAGGAGCTGAGGGAGTTGGCAGTTCCCTGGACGGAGCAACAGTGTGTCCACTGACCTGACCTCCCGATGCTCCCGGAGACTGGATCACCAACCAAAGAATACACATGAAGGACCACATATGTGGCAGAGAAGAGACTTGTTAGCCATCAGGGGGAGAAGAGCCCTTGGGTATGAAGGTGTTAGATTTTCCAGTATAGGAGAATGCCAAGGAGGGAAGATGAGAGTGGATGGGTGTGGGGGGCAATACCCCAATAGAGGCAGGGGAGGGGAAGGGAATAGGGAGGTTCCAAACGGGAGATCTGAAAAGGGGAAAACATTTGAAATGTAAATAAAGTATCAAAAAAATAAAATTACATTAAAAAAAAAAATAAGTCCTCACAGGCCCAGGCATGTGTACACTAGTCAGTTTCTTTTTCAGTCAGGCTGCTATTGATATGTGCATCTTATGTTGGAATCCTGGAACATAACTTTTTAACTTGGCATTCTGTTTTTTCATATTCTCATCTATTAAGGGAAAAAAAGAATAAGAGTCATTTCATATAACTGTTATGAACACTTAATGAGCTGTTTTGCGTTATTAGAGGCTTAGGAACATCCATAGAAGAATCATACAAAGTTAGTCTCAAATAAATCTAAGTAGGTATAAAATTTTTGGATAAAAATCTATACTCTCTAGTCCCTTGAATTAAGTAAACTGTCTCAAAAGTTTCAATGAAATGAGGGATTTCTGACACACAAGACACTTGACTGAGTCATGCTAAGAACATGAGAAAAATGTGGCTTTTTTATATACACGGTCAGAGGTAGTCTGTAGAGATAGTGGGTTTCTTTGTCAATATGTGCTTCACAGGGCAATGATAGTGTAAGTTTTGTTTATATCTATATTGGTTTGTCTCGTAAGAGAATGTGAATCACTAAAACCCCCTCCCATTCTCCTCAAGAAAGTACATAAAACACCAGTAGGCTGGGTACATAAAGCAAATAGAGTGAAAGATTCTCTGATGAAAATAAGAAAATGATTACGCTAACTCTTCTACTCCCAGAAGCATATATAGTTTTTATCACAACGATTCCATGAGGAGTGTGATGTTCTTTTACCAGCTTGGCAGATAAATAATCTACATTGGGGATCTGACAATATTTGGTTAAAGTCACAAAGTCATAAATAACCCTGATAAGCCAAATGAGAAAATTGTGTTTCATGCTTCTGTATCCTTCTGCCATACAGACATGTGTACTTATATATACCCTTTTAGAAAGAAACTATCTAACTTGAGATGAACTTCCCCATGACTGTGATTGCTTGAACAGGACAGTCTTCAGATTGGCATTGTGTCTCAAGCAAGATAACAAACCTCTGAGCTTCAGAATTATAACGAGATGAAAATTTTCCTTATTCTCTTTTATTATTATCCTTAGGAATGAAGATTATATGTAGAAAACATATTGAATGTTCAAATATTCTTACTTATATAATAATAGTAATAATAATAATACATACATTAATAAATAAAGATAAGAGATGAGTATAGCATGTTTGAAATTCTCAGGTGTTAGCTCTATATCAATTTATATTAATCTGATTTTTCTTTCAAAGGAATATACTAATGAATATCCCTGAGACAGAAATATTTCTAGCCAGTATTACAGAATAATCTGTGAGAATTAGACTCAGAGTCCCAAGGGAAACAAAACAGATGGGAATGCAAGAAAGATAACTTATCCAAAGAAAACTTTCCCACAGTAGTGATATTGGATCAATGATTCAGCTATTCATTCTTAGTACATACAGATTTTCCAGGAAAGGCGATTTGGGATGAATACATCTTAATGCTTACAGAGTTTGTATCATTTTCCAACAGCTTGATTATTTTCAGATATATCCTTTTGCTTCAAGGTTTTAAAGGAATCTTATAAAATTTCCCATGATTTGGAATGGCCAGTCTGAGCAGAGAAAGTAAGATAGCGTTCAGAACTGAAGTGAGGATTTGCAAGTCTATTAATGGCAACAATTGGTTCTTCATCCTCTGAGAAGCAATTTGCAGCATATTTCATAATTTCAAAAAATGAAATACCATAAAATGATAATCCTTGGTTCACCCTAGTTTTCTGATCATTGCCCAACTCCCTTATCTGTGGGTTGCGAAATTTCCGTCCAAAATTGATGCCAACAAGTCACATTCATATTCATTATGTTGAAACATGAGCACATGAGTCCCCTAATAGAGTGAAAAATCAATAACTTAGAAAGTAATCAAAAGAAGTAACTTGTTTCCCACTTATATTCTATCAGTAATTAGCATTTCTACATGAGAGACTAGTGAAAAGGGAGGGTTGCAAAGTTCAAGAAATGTAAAAGATATGTGTGTTAGACTCTGGATGCAGTTCGCCATTATGTGGTTTCAGCATTATGAAACTCTCTTTTTATACGGGTGTGACCATATTCTCTTTGATTGATTTCTCTGCTCGGTATTATTAAAGAACATAAAGCCAACATAAAGGAAGGGTGAAGAAAGAAACTCACAGGTAGTACAGATAAATGGAGCCAAGCCAATATTGATGCTGGCAAGATGAATCAGTAAAGTGTTTGCTGCAAAATCAGGAAGAATTGAGGTCAGTTTCCAGAGCTCACATTAAAAATGTGAGGTGCTGTTGCCTACTTTTACAATCCCTCAATTAAGAAGGCAGAAACAGGAGGATTGCTGAGATTTTCTTAGCCAGGCAATCTAGCCTTTTTGGGTAAGTTTCAGACTGGTGATAGACTGAAAGAACAAAATGGAAGAATAGCAGTTAAAGAAGGCTAGCATCTGGCTTACATGCACACACATACATGATAACTTTCAGGAATGTGTTTGATTTTCCACATATTAAAAACTAAGATTTTGTAGAAGTTTTTACATCAACAGGAACTGTGTTAGCTTTTTATTCTCTATGATAAATAATAGCAAGATTAACAACTTTAGGCTATGCACATTTTTTTTTTTCTGCACAGATTCTATAATTCAAAGGCCTTTGCTTGGGCTCTCTACTGCACTATCACAATGTATTTCCTGGGGAGATGCAAAAAAATGTCTTTCACTCTAGATAGGACATTTCCATTGACCAAAGAAACGAACCCACACACATCTATGTTGGTGAAATAATGAGTTTATTGAGGTTACTTACAAGAGCATTGTTCTGTCAGCAAATAAAACAATCTCACAAGAGCAAGAATCATAGACTCCCAAAACTAGCACAGGGCATCCATGGAAAATGAGTAGCCAGCTTCACAGACCAGTTTTTCCTCTTCCAATAAATGGTCATTGCTTATATAACTTAAGTATAGGATATACATGAGTCTTGTAAGGTTATTGTGAAATTCATGAGTATTCTCTTTCACACTATGAAATGTTTCTTTCAATTCAGAGAAAATAACTATATAATAGGGGCTCATGGTCCTGAAAACAAGACTCCTGGTAGGCCAGGGAGTGACTGAAGTTTACACAGACTTGCCAGCTAGGAGGAAATTACATCAACATGCCTCACACCCACGTAGTCAACATTATGCCCATTCCATTTGTATTTACAGAGAATGTTCATTCTAATTTTGCTAAGGTCTGCATATGACAGCAATATGTAAAGGCCAATCAAGTCAGATCTACTAATTATTCACTGTGTTTTTCATTTTCTTCTTCCTAAAGTTCGCTTTCTTCCCTGTGCTGAATGATCTGTCATGATAATTATCATCTTTTGTTTTTAATTCGAATAGGATTATATCACTTTACTTCCACCTTCTCTCCCTCCAGCCCTATCCAGGTGTCCTCTCTTGAAGTTTTTGTGTTCCCTCTCACCCCTTTCTCAAGTCGCTACCCTCTGTTTTGATTACTTTTGTTTATAGATTCATATATAACAATTATATACAGGCAATTTTATAAAAATACTACCTTCTGAGTCTATTTTTGTTGGTACGATGGAAGAGTTGGTGATAAGATTGTGTCAACTGGAGTGATCAAAGACACCACAAGAAGGTTTACAGAATTAACTAACCTGGGCCCATGGGGCCTCACAGAGACTGAACCACTAATCAAAGAGCATGCAGGGGCTTGACCTAGTAGCAGATGTGCTGCTCAGTCTTCCTGGGGGTCCCTTATCAATTGGAGTGGGATTGTCTCTGACTCTGCTGCCTGCTATTGGATCCCCTGCCCCTAGCTGGACTTCCTGATTAGATCTCAGTGGGAGAGGACATGCCTAGTCCTGCTTCTACTTGATATCCCACTGCAGACTGCTACCCACAAGTGGAGGAGGCTTCCCCTTCTCTCACGATAAGGGGAAGGGGAGAGGGTAATCAGGGGAGGGATTGGTTTTGGTGGGACATGGAAGAGGGGAGGGAGGGGGCTTCAATCGGGAAGTGAATAAATAAATAAATAAATAAACAGAAAAAGCAACTTTAAATAAAAACATCATGAATTTTTTTAATAAATAGTTGAAACTAGGAAAATTATATTGAGTGAGGTTACTCAGGTCCAGAAAGATGAACGTTCCCCTTTCTTACTTATTTATATTTCTGTCTCTAACTCTGTAAGGGCAGCTTCCACCCTGCAGCCAAGAAGTCTCTCTTACTGCAAATGGAGACCATCACAGAAAACCACAGCTGGAAACAATGATTAGCATCTTATCTCTTTTCTGTTATTTTGTTCTTCCAGTCTCGCCAATATTTGCTTTAACCATTTTAAGGCCATTTTCATATCTAAGTAAATTTAAATCATAAGCATTCTAGGAAGATCACCTTCTTAAAGGGTCATTAAATGTTCTTTACAAGCCACTAATGCTTTTATGATATAATATACTTTCCTTGTTGAGAGTAACATAGCCATAGTAACATTTTTAGTGTAGTATGTGCTTTTACATTTACACTAAATACTGCTATAATCTGTGTTAAATGCATACCTAGTAAATAGTATAATGATATGGGCATTTTTCTTTGTTAACAATTGGCATGATTTTTTTTCCCACAACAAGCTATGAAACAACTGATTTAAATATGCATGATTATGTTTCCTGGATTTGATTTCATTTGTTTCTGCCTTTTTTCACACTCTTGTCCTCTGTCTTGCCTTTCTTTTTTCTTTTTTCTTTTCTTTTGTTTGTTTGTTTGTTTGTTTCTTTCTTTCTTTCTTTCTTTCTGCATTAGCTGTATAGGTCTGAATATTGAGTGTCATGAAGTTAATGATAAATGAGTTATTATCTTTAAATTTTTATGTTCCTATTATTATTTTAGAAGGAAATTATTCTTAACAAAGAGAACAATTTCTTACTATTTTCTGTAGGTTGGAAGCATTCTGGAACTCAACAGTATCCCCTGTTTTCTATTTTTATTTGCATCAATTGCAATATAGCAATGTTTATTTAAAATATCAATGTATGTAGCTAGGAGTAGGGTTGCATACCTTCAATCCTAGCAGTCCTGAGGCAGAGGTGCGAGGATCTCTCTGAGTTCAAGGCTAATCTGGTCTACAGAATGAGTTCTAGGACAACAATTTCTACACAGAGAAACCCTGTCACAAACAAAACAAAGCAAAAAGCAAACCAAAATTAAAACAAACAAACAAACAATCAAACATACAAAACCACCATCACCAACAACAACAAAAAAGGAAAATACAAAAAAACAAAAAAAAAAAAAAACCACAATAAAAAATCTCCAAACACAAACCAATTAAGGCTTGGCTCTTGCTCTTTCTGTTTCTACCTTCCTTTTAAAGCTTCCATATTTTCTTGTTCGGTACCTCCACAGTCTTCGCTTTCATATGGGTTTAGTGACATTCTAATGACATTTGGTGTGACAGTGAGAGAAGGCTTTCATACTTATTTTCAAAGTTTTTCAATGAACTTTAAATAGTTGATTAGTTATAAAATAGGTTATTAATGTGCTGTTTCTTCCCAGCATGTATGAATTCAATGTGATGTAAGCTGACAATCTACCCGAACCCAACAGCACCTTGCCCTGTTTCTCACATGCTTCCCTGTGGGTTCTGTTGTTAGTAGCTTTACTCCATGTGCCTGGTGTAGTTTTCTTTAGAAGGTTGCCATCAGGGAGTCATAGTGCAACTCTAATCTGATAGTTAATCCTTCCTAGTTCTCACCAATTATCATTCCCCATATTCTTCTATTCTATCTCTTTTTTGGCTCTGGTCATTATTTGTTCATATTGAGCTTTCTTATCAATTCTCCAATATTTTTGCATTTTCCATTTTCCTTTTTTAAAATTCCGATTTTCCCATATGCAACTTTTTCTAGTATTCCATTTTATTTAATTTTCATGTGTAGTAAATGGAACCATTAAACTTACCAAATATTAAGGTTGTTACAATTAATAGATAAATATCAAGAATTTTCAATTAAATTTAATCTTTGCTAACATAATTTTTTCTGTCTTAATGTTGATCTATCTTAAATGCCTTGCCATATTTTCATATTTTATAGCCATCCAAAAGAACATTAAAGTTTTGACCTTTACCATATGATATTCTTTAAAATAAAAATAAAAATCACTTCAACAAATTGATTAAAATATTTATGTAACTGATTAAAATTATATAAATTATATTACTTAAAATTCTGATTTTTAAATGTTAAAATATGAAAATTTTACCCAAACAAATACCTATAAACTAACCACCTTATTTATGGAAAAAAAAAAAAAACAACAAAAAAAGTAAGCAGAATAATTTCCAGCATTGCTAGACCATTTGTGTGAATTTCTTTTATGATGTCATCTTCATTTATGTTTTAGAGATTATGGTGCATGTTTAACATATATTCCTTTTGCTCAGGACTGCATGAGGTTTCTCTATAGCACACTTCCAAGCTACCACTTCTACACATGAGAGAGAACAAATCTGATAACAAAACCAGCGAGCTTTCTTCTGAGCAATTTTTCTTGACCTTCAAATTTAGAGAAGCATTCTGATTGAATGTAAAGCTCATATAAGACCTATGATTTATGCAAAAAGTCAATTCAAATACTTGTCAATTCTAAAGGATAAAAAGGTTAGTACAAAAATTATAAAATGTACCGAAGAGATGGCTCACTCATTAAGAGCCAGGACCCAGGTTTGACTCCAGCACCTGTGGAGTACTTCATGACCATCTGTAATCCCAGTTTCAAGAGATTCCACACTCTCTTCTGACTGCTTGAGGCTCCAGGCCTTCATGTACTACACAGACATATATGTAAACAAAACACCCATATACATAAAATATATATCTCTATATCTATATCTATCTATCTATATATATATATATTTAGAAAAAGAAAAATTGTAAAATACGGGAGCAGTAAGATGGATAAACATATAATGATGCTTGCTGCCCAAACCACAATCTGAGTTCAACTCTTAGGAACTACACAGTAGAAGGTGATACCACAGTCCAACATGTTTACTTCAAATCTCCACACATTTCTTGTGATGTATATATGAGCCAATAAGCATGTCCATTTTTGCGTGTCCACATACACCACACACAATACATACATAAATAAATAATAATCAAATAAATAAATATTATGGAAATAAAATATTGAGAAGAATTAAACTAGCTGAAACTTCAGGGGTTCACATGAGCTGTCAAGTAACAAAAGTCCTCTATAAAGCAAAATGTTCCCATTGACTTTGCAAAAGGAAAGAATGTCACAATGAAAGATTAAAGCTAGAAGTAATGCGCATTCCTATCAAATAGATTATTGAATTGATGCAAATTGAAATCCCTGTGTGACTCAACCAGGCAAAATTTGATGAATGAATATTTACAAAAAAGTGAGGCCAGAGATCAAAGAGAAAAGTCAAGTTCGATCTTCTTAAACTTCATCCTGAATAATGAAAACTAAAAAAGTCAGGTTAATGACAGGCAGGAACTAACAGCATGACTTGGCAATAATCAAGCCTTGTGCCTCTAATAAGCCAATTCACAAGACCATGTTTTGAAACATGTACTTTTAAAAATTACCAACCATAATAGCTAAGTTTCTTATTAAATATAAACTGAATAGATGTAAAAATACATGCTAACAATATTCCTTTATCAAAAACAGGACATTTGCTTTGGAGGCACCAGAAATATGGGCCAAATGGGACATCAAAAGAATTTGCAAAGTGAAACCTTTAGCTAAGCATTTCCAGCATACGTTGTGGTATTTACTTGGAATTTAAACATTTTCTCTTGGTGTGACACATCCATTTTGCACATATGGGTTATTTTATTATGATCATAATACAGCCGTTAGACAGGCAGTGCTAATTCCTACAAAAGCATGGGAGTTAATCCAGCCTTTGTAACAAAACCACACTTTTTATATAAATTGATTCTACTTTCCAGTTCTCTTGTCTCAGTGCAGTGTTTGCTTTTTTGTTTGTTTGTTTGAGAAGGGGTATCATCATGCAAATGTTTTCCTGTGGAATCAGAGGACAACTTGCCAGAGGTGTTTCTTTCCTTCTACCATGTTTGTCCTGGGAATCAGACTCAGATGAGCAAGGTTTCTAAAAAGCAGTTTTACCTGCTGAGCCATTTGTTGGCCCTTGTTTGTACAAAAGAAAACTAGATTAAAGTTTGCCCTATTTCTTCCAAAGCATGAAAGCCTACTTATTGTACTATTCTTAGAGAAAAGCACATTAATTTACTTAGATTTATCAATCAATAGCCTTTAAAATATTTTGTTTAAGTTTTAACATATTTTTTATTTATTTACATTTTTATTCATTCATTTATTCATTCATTTTACAGCCCAATTGCAGCCCCTCTCTTTTCTTGCCTCCCAGTCCCACCCCTTCTCCCATTTCCTCCTTCCCTTCTCCTCAGAGGAAAATCACTAGGTAACCCCCAACCCTGGCCCATCAAGTCTTAGCAGTACTTCAGTGGAGAGAGGGTGGGACCAAACCACCCATAAAACTTTTAACCCCAAATTTGCCCTGTTTACAAGATGTGCATTGACAAAGTTGGAGCAGATAATGGAGGGAATGGCCAACGAATGACTTGAGACCTAACTTGAGACTCACCCATTGGGAGTGAACCAACTCTGACACTATTTATTAGTACTCTTTTATGCTTGTTGATAGGAACCTAGCACAAATGTCATCTGAGAGGCATCATCAGCAACTGACAGAAACAGATGCAGAGACCCACAGCCAAACATCAGGCAGAGCTCAGGGCATCTTGTCAAAGAGCAGGGGGAAAGATTGAGAGAACTGTAGGAGTAAGCACACCACAAAAACACCTGCAGACCCAACTAAGCTGGGCCCATGAGGGAGCACAGTCTTAGCCATCGACCAAAGAGCATGTAAGTACGGGACGTAGACCCCATACAGAATGTAGCTGATTTACAGTTTGGTCTTGATGTCGGTTATCCAACAATTGGAGGGAGTGCTGTCTCTGACTCTGTTGCCTGCCATTAGATCTTTTTTTCCTAGCTGGGCTGTCTTGTCTATCCTCAGTCGGAGAGGATGCACTTAATCCTGATGAGTCTTTAAATGATTTAATGAATAGGTGATTTCACTCTCTGTGTACCCCAAATGCCCTTTCATCTTCATGAGTGTTTATCCTGTGATCTCTGCTTCCCCCAGATTTGAATTGTTTCATAATTATCATTTAAAACATTTTCCCATAGATTGGCAACTTTGCTTTTATTTTCTCAATGATTGTCATAGAGTAGCATGCCACATAGAAGAATAAGGCCAACTGAGAAAAACATTAAATGCATGAATAGGGCAGTTTCTCATTTAGTTATAGAGGAAAATGATTCTACCACCCAAAGCATATGATCAGAAAGTCTGCAAAATTAGCATGAGCAAAACTTATTAGCAATAATCAATTCTAGAAACTCTAGGACAAGAGTAACCAGAATTTTCTAAAGCAAGTATGTCTGACAAGAGACAACTGCTCTCACCATACCTGAGGGTAACTTGTGATACAGTGTAATAAGAAAACACATATCCCTATGTGAAGCTTTAAGACACTAGTGAGAAGTTGCAGGTAGAACTACACACAACAGATAAATCAAACATGAAATAATTGTTCTTCACAAATAACTTGAAAAGTGAATACTATTGGCCACAAACCCTCATCCTTACATAGCATTACCACAGGGATGCTAGGCTATTTCTGTAGTCCTGCTCCATTCTTTCTTCAGAAGCGTAATCCCTTTTACACAGATGTTTTCCCTTTGCTCCTTACTACTTATGTGTTTCTGTCAAAACTGTTGTTTCAGGACACAAGAAGCTGAATACCTCCCTCCCCCGAGCTGCCCACAGGGCCCTTACATTCACCAGTACAATGAGTAAAATCAAAAAGAAGAAATAAAAAGTAGATCAAGAGTGTCAAGATGCAGTTGACCTATAATTTTGAGGACGTAAGCCTGAATTTTAATTCTACATTTGAAAGGGAGTCTTGGACTTGTTATTCTCCTGCTTAAGGGTTCTAACGAAGGTCAAAAACATCTTAAAGTAAAAGCCAAGCTTATATCCATCACTTCATATCAATCTCTGTCCTGTCAATCAATCACATGGAATGCTTCAGAAAATATTGTTTGTTTTTATTCAAGCCCCAATTTTTCTGCAATTTTGTCTACTCTCTCCATTCTATGCTTGAAGGTCTTCATTTTCCCTCATTTCTTAGGTAGACACTGATTCTCCCATGATAGATTATATGTCCCTTGTCCAATCCACAGATTCTAGTTAGCATTCTTGTCTTAATGATTACTATATTTCACCGTGGTTATTTGTCTTTCTTGTTTCTCTTCTCCCCACATACAAACTGTGAATTTATTGAAAAAAAAAAAAAAAGGAACTTCCTAATAGGGTTTCACTTGTCATTTTGTGTAAAAGTTTAAATTGAGATAAGATGGTGTTCTATGTCAACAGAGGCCAAAATCAATGATAAAAATGAAGTATATATTATTTGAATTAGAAACTAAGCAGCTTGTTCAAAATATGAATATAATTCTTTCTTTTTCAATTTATGTGCTGCACACTTTTGAGAGAAGAGCACTACTAATATAAAATGGTAATAAAGAAAGCATAAAGGTAGTGGGCAACAACACAGTAAAGAGCCAGAGAGCCAAAGTATTAATGCAAAAAATGAGAGTTGTTTTGTAATCAAATCATTGTGAATGATATATAAAACTAAAAACTTCATCTGTGCTAAATTATTCTTTGGGACACATTTTGAAGAAGTGATAGAACAAGTATAAAAATATGATCTTATTTGCTATTTTGAGCTTATGGGACAAGAGTTGAAGCTAACATATGTTTTGAATAAATAGAGCTTCAGTGGACTAAGCCCAACTTTATGTTTCTAGACAAAATTGATGTTCTCATGGCAGTGAGTGAATAGATACAAGGGCAAAACCAAGTGGTGATAAACAGATCAGAGCTATAGGTTCATTTCTATACATTCAGTGAACTATGTATAGAATTTATATCCAAAGTAATTTAAATCCTTCTGAAAAAGAGGTATGTGTGTGTGTGTATATATATATATATATATATACATATACATTCTAAATGGATATAAAAGAGATATCAGGGGAATTGAACGTTATGGGATTAGTTATATTTGAGACTGAAGCACTTGCCTTGATTTCCTCAGTCAATCAAAGTATTATTTATTCTGTTTGGAAACATTTCACAAACACTGAGCTAAAGCAACCTGAAGGTTCCCACATTAATTTATACTCTTGTAACACTGACAATTTTGTCATTAGAGTTTAAATTGAGGGAGGGGCAGACTTTCAGGGATACAATCTGTGACTGAATGTACAAAGTCTAATGTGAAAATTATATATGAATAGTAATGTCATAATTAACTAGGGCCAGCGGAGCATTGTAACACCCTGTGCCTTAAAAAGTATAAATTAATGATGTCATCATTCTTGAATCTAGAATTCCATGATTAAGTTGCTGTTAGGGCCTATTTATGCTGAATTTTGTCTACATTCATTTAAAAAGAACTATCTTGTCTGAGTGTCTTCACACTTATATTTTCTTGCTGTGTCCTCTTGTAAGGACACAAGTGAAATTGGATACATGCAAACAGCATATTCATTTCACTATAGTTACTTTTTTAGAAGTAGAGTTCAAATATAGCCACGATTCTGGTGGTACTGGGAGTTGAGGCCTTCGATGTAGAAATCTTAAAATATCAACTTTGATCCATAACATCCTGTCTTGGACTATTTGGGATGTTGTAATAGATACCAGAGTTTGGATAATTTATATGCAACAGGAATAAATTTTCTTAATGTTCTAAAGGCTAGATATTCACAATCAAGGTTCTGACAGACCTGATGCCTGATTTAGTACCATTCTTCATTCATGTTACTTTTTAATTGAATCTTCACATAGCAGAAGGAGGAACAGAAAAACTGAAGAAAGAGAAAGGTTTGTCACATTAGGACAAACAGAACCCTACCCCCCATAATTCTCAGAATCCCACACAGGCGATCACACTAGACATATCAGATAACCAACCTGTGAAATTCTAGCTAGTGAATTACTTTAAAGGGAGATGTTTCAAGGAATGTTTTTATGTTGTTTGACAAAAACAAAATTCCTGAACTTTCGATATTATGTGTAGTCAATTCAACTGAAGATTTGTTTTCTTCTTGAATTTCAAGGATGATCAGCTTATAATGTATCATCTCATTCAGACTGAACATTTCTTTCACTTTTAACAAAAGTCATCTCTAATGTCCCATTTAAAAATGGATTTTGAGAAAATGTTACATAACTGTTGTTAAAATGTCACCACTTCATAAGTCCCTATGGAAAGAAAGTCTGTCACCTTCCTTGCTATTTCCATCACATTTTATGACCTTTGAAACTGTGTTGGCACTATTCCATTAAGTGCAACTTGATTCTCTATGGGCAACTTGTCTGTTCATTTCTATAGATTTTCCATCCTTGACTCCATTAAGACATAGAAATGACTGTATCCTTTGTGGCCAGAGCTAGATGTTCTGTATAGAACTAGATATATAACGTTAATATGTGTTACTTAGAATTTCAAGATTTTTAAACCTAAGTATAGTCACATATATACATAGTTAAATCATTGAATATTTTTTAATGAAAGTTGAATTCTAATAAAATTGAAATGGGATACTCATTTCAAAGAGGTTAGGCTACCAAATGGAAGATTATTCACCAGTATATATTTGGTTACTTCTTATTTATTGTATCTGTAGGAAATGAGATGTCTAAGCCTTATCATATAAATTCAATCACATACAATGTTTCAGGTACCTACTGTATGTTGGTTTTCAATTGCACGTTTGGATCACAAAAGGTAGCTCCTAATAATAATACAGTTACTTTCTATCATGTAAAATTAAAGAAACAACACACACAGGACGGGGCAATAATACTTTGTCCATATTGTGCATGTTCTCATAACGATACTTTCAATGATGGGCCAATAATTGTTCAAGAGTTAGTAATTAATTCTAAATAAAAATAGAAATTTTAGAGTAGATAATTTTTGATAAATAAAAATGTATTTGAATCAAATTTGTAGCTTGAATAGTTTTGACAATTTGAAACAATAGGTGGATATTTTTAATTGTAGAATACTTGTTTTGATAATGTATTGCTTAGTATGCTATTTCTACTAAGTAATCAGATATAACAACTACTTTATTAAAATCTAAGTCTCTATCTTGTAAAAATTTATATAAAGTTACAGGAAAAAACGGTAAATTTTAGAGAAAAATTGTGATTATTCACCTCTACTTAGGGAGAAATTATTTTTCTGTTAATTATAATTATATACATAAAATGAAATGCTAAAAAGAATATTTTTTGTTACTTGTCCTGGATTAGAATAACTATTTCTAGACAAAACCCAATTCTAAATCGTCTCAAGTAATGAAAAGTTGTAAACTATATAGATACGTAGAATGTGCGTGTGTATTCATTAACATGCTAAAGTGATAGAAGCAGGAATTAGAGGCAGCTACTCTCATTGCAGCCACAGTCAATCAATGCTTGTTTTTTTTTTCCTTTTTATTTAAGCCAGGAGTATCAAATGGTTACTGCAAGACTCTGCTCAATAGATAATCAGGAGGACATTTTTAGGAAATGTTTAACACACCCACTTAAAAGAACAGGCATGTAGATAAATAGTATTTGGTTTATTTACACAAAGTTTACTCTCATCTTTCTTTGAGTTTTCAAAATACTCCACGAATGAATAACAGAAAGAAAATGAATTTTATTGCTTTTGTAATGTACTCATATTAAGAAAGAAAGAAAGAAAGTGTCATTTAGAAGACAAAAGACCTTGACCTTAGAGGAAAATTCTTTTTTGTTTCTAGGCATTTATAAATGTTCAGCAACTCTTTAAATGTGTCACTGTTCACATTATACAATATAAACCACACATTCATATCAAAATAAAATATATTTGCTTTGATCATTTTAAATTGAGTAAGAGCCAGAATGAACATGAGTTCTCATTCATCATCTCTTTACGATAGAGGTATTAATCAAGATAATACTTTGTCTCCTGTAGCAAAGACTATGGATCTAAAACCATAAGGAAAGAATTTCAGGGGAGAACATATTTTCTTGAGATCCTCTGCATTCAAAATCAAAACACCACCCTGTCCAGGACACCTCGTATATTTCCAATCCAACATCTCCATTTGTGTTTCCCAGACCCACAGTTAAAATGAAATATTATATCACTATGGTATGATGTTTAACAGCATGCCATGAAATAACCCAGAATCCAGGATCTTTATATCAAATAGGGAATCGTATCATCTTCCTTTGGGGAAACCTCTAACTTAGGCACTATAATCTGCTTGTTCTACTGGCAATGTAAAACCTGACAGTCTTGCTTTACATGAGCTCGAGATCCTTGAGGTAAGCCAATAATATATATAATATTCAAAATAGCATATATATTTTTATATCTACATGCCTATATATATGATCTTGTTTATCCACAGATCAAAACAATAAACTGCCACTCCACCCATATGTCCCGATTGCTAGCTTCTTAGTAGTATTGTATATAGCAAAAACTTATTTGTCCCAACTTATAGACATGACAGCTCTACTGTCTATTTGCCTTGTAACAATCCAGTGCTTAGAATCTGTTCTTCCTCATGTTCCTGAGTGCCAATATGTCTGAGCTATCATATATAAAAGTAGAATTCAGACATCTGTATGCAGGCATTTCTGCTTTGTGTCACAAATGATGTTCTGTTTAGACAATGCAACTTTATCAGGGTGACTATTCAATAATCTGTTATGAAAGTCTGTATTTATCACATTTAAAAACCTTATTGTAAAATTAGGTATTTATGGTGAGTGTTCTGGGCTATATATTACCCACTTGATACTACATTAGGATGGCAGAAATGTTTACTAATCTTTCAAGTGTATTTTTCTTGTTCACATTGAGTTTGGAATACTTTAAACTTGTATTCAGATAATGAATACATCCTTGTGGTTTAATAATTATTTATAGTGTACATTTCAAGCAATTATCCATTACATCAACTATTTCTCTTCTGTGGTCTGGCAAACTTTTACATTTTACTGTTTTAGCTTAAATTTACAATTTTATTAATTATAATCAAAAGGTATGCAATTGCTGTAAAAAACAGTCACTGTAAAACTGAAAGTCCATAACACTGAGTCAAAAGGATTTGATCCCATGTCTTTCTTCGGCCTCTAATAAGTACCATTGTACTTCGTTCCTGTAGATTTGAATAGTTAAATTTTTGTAATCTGAGGGAAATCTCACTCTTTTTAATTTTTGTGTGTCTATCTTATTTACATATCTTTAACCATCACTCAACTTCTCATGAATAATGTCAGTTTCTTCCTTTTTAGGGAGGATAAATATCCTATTGAAAGCTGTAACATTTTTATCAACTCACTGGTGGACATTTAGCTCGAGCTGACATCTTTACTACTGCACACAATGCTGCAATAAGCAAGGGAGTCCAATAAATACATTAGTTATACTGACTTGAAATCCTTTGACTATATACTGAGAAGGGACATGTACAGACTGGATCATGTGACAGCTAGGTTATAGTTGTTCTGGAGATGCTCTACCTAGTTTTCCACAATGGCATCACCATCTTACATCCCTATTCATGGTACACAAGAAATCCATTTTTCCACATCTTCAGCATTACTTACCTTGTGTCTTTTGAGAGGAGGGGATGATACCGCGGTACAGTTTTGATATGTAATCCCATGAGGATCAGGAATGCTGAG
Organism: Rhynchomys soricoides; assembly: GCA_019843965.1. Lineage (NCBI taxonomy): Eukaryota > Metazoa > Chordata > Mammalia > Rodentia > Muridae > Rhynchomys > Rhynchomys soricoides. The sequence goes on along the minus strand of JADRCH010000018.1, from coordinate 7,299,468 downwards.
CATTTTTGTCATTTGCGTATTGGCTATTATGGCTCTTCTTTGGTAAATGTTTATTGAATAATATTCTCATTTTATTAGGTTATTTGCTTTATTATACGTCGATAAAAATCAAGATAATATGACACAAACACATAGAGGAACAGAACAGAATAGAAAGCCCAACGAACCGAAGAATTTTTAGTCAACTGTTTCATATATGATATTAAAGATCCAGTTTCATTTTTTTCCGCATATAGAAATCCATTTTCCCTAACACTATATTAAAAATAAAGGCTGTCAGTTTCTCTTTGTTTATTACTACCATAATTGTTGAAAATCAGTGAACCAAAAATAGACCATAAACATAATACTTATATTTCTAAGTCTGGGCTGGCATTACGGTCCACAACTTGTAGAATAAAGATAACTGCTGCCATGTCTGAACACCTGAGCTCTGTAATGATTGTGATGAAACATTTGTGAACTCCAAAAGACCAGTCAGGAGCCGAATCTGATGTAACCACACCAGGGACTTTATTGAGCTAGCCTGGGCTGGACTCACCTCAGAGAAGCAGGACAGTTCATTTGGAGAAAAAGCACCAAACTCTCATCAGGACAAATTTTATAGAAAGCAGTAGACAATGGGTGAGTGTCTCTAGCCTGGCAACCATCTACTTGGGGTGTCACTGTGGCCTATAGCATAATTGGCTGGTGCTGGGAGCCAAACCATAAACTTAATTTCTAAATATTTCATAATTGGTGGTTAGACAGCGGGCAAGCTTGTTACCTGGAGGTGTAAATTTGTTGGGGGTTAACCTGGGAACTGGTGCTAACTCTAGATTTGTTAGGGGAGAATAATCTAGTGAGACAGATCTTGTTGAGGGTAACCTGGAAGCTGGAGCTAGGATCAGGTTTTGTTGGGGTTAACTTGGAAACTGAAACTAGGTACTGGCCTTTTAGGTTATTTGAGTTTAAATTTATGTCAGGTGTTCCAAGATGGAGTCTGAACACAAAAAAACTTGTTCTCTCATGTCTAGAACCTAATGAGATATTTGACTCTCTTGGTGATTCTCGGACCTCCAAATGTACACCATGGCATGTACTCACATATATACAAAATAAAATAAATAAAACTGTAAAGTGCTGAAACTACCAGAAGAGAAAAAGTGGAGAAAGCTATTCAAAATTAGGCTAGATTGAGGATTTTTTTCATGTCTGACTCAAATATACAGTTGACACTAGCAAATATAAACAAACAGAATTGTACAAATTTAAGAAGTTTCTGCATAAGAAAGGATAAAATCAAAAATTGGGAGAAAATCTACAGAGTGAGAAAAGTAATTGAGAAACATGCATGGGATAAGAGGTAAATGTTTCAAACTTAGAAACCCTTAGGTTATCCAGCATCAAGAAAACAAAAACCAAGATTAAAAGTGATTGCCAAGTATGTTATTTGTCTCATGTAAATTTCCAGTAACCCTAAAATTGGCTTATTTTTATAGTGACCTGTGTTTGACTCCAACCTTAGCAACTAAACATCTATATAATTGTGGGTGATGTGTTTAGCTTTCTTGATTTAAATAGGAGAGCCTTTTAATTGCAGTCTGCAGAGATCCAATATTAATTACCTTAAAAGTGGGAAAGAAAATAATGGGTTACATGACAGAGCACAAAATGTCAAAGGTGAAACCAGATTTCAGGATAGCATGTCTGTTTCTTCTCCTTGTATTGGATGCAGTTCCTGTAAACTTACGAATGTTTCCTAAAGGCAGAAGAAATATCCTCTGAATCTCTAAATATGCTCTATCACAACATATCAGCCAGATATGAGGTAAAACCTTCCCAGGCAACTCAATCTTATGAGAGTACTTCTGATCTAGCAACAGATAAATACCCACTGATAAAAAGAAACTTCCATATTACCAGAGCTTGTGATTAGTTACATCTCAGTTGCAAAGTCTCCCCTGGGTCTGTAGCCCTAAATGTAGGAGAAAATATTAGGATATGTGAATTTTTATTTTAATCTTCCATGAGATTTCTTTACTCCAATCTAGGACTTATAGCCTTTATTCTATAAAGTATAGATGTCAGTTGCATTATGTATTATGATCTTGGCCACCAGGATGAAGACTTAAACTAAAACATTTATTTTCATATTTATTTTTAAGGAAAGTGGTGCAAATGACTGATTCTCCATTGTCTATGATAAGACATTACACACAGTTTCTCTCTCACTCTCTCTCTCTCTCTCTCTCACACACACACACACACACACACATACACACACACACAAATTCATAAAATTCAAATGAGAGACAGTTAGGTACATGGGAGGAAATGGAGGGAAGAACTGAAAGAGCTAAATGAAGTAATTATATTATATTCTCAAAATGTAATAAAACTAGGTTGTTTGATAAGGTTCTTCAGATAACACTAGCATGAGCACACATACACTCCCATTCTGTTCTGTGTTTTCAGTAGACTTTCTTAATAAATCATGTGAGATGGTGAACATTTCATCATAAATCTGTCTCTGACTTAGGTGATTTGGCCTAGCTGTAAGGAAAGGCCAGTGTTCTGAGCTATACTATGTCATAGTGCCCTCTATGTGCAATATTTAAATGTGTATGACTTCTGATGAGTGTTGTCCACTCATCAACTGAAGAAAGCCTTACTATTTTTCATAAATACCTCAGCATTTGAATCGTATGGTAAAGCACACAAACTACTTTGTCTTTATTTTTTTGAGTTGCTAAGCATCTTCACATACTTCAATGTCTTCTCTGAAGTTTAATGTTCAATAATCAAAATTAAATAATTAATCATGTTTCTAAATGACATCGTGACTTTCATTAAAATGATTACATAACAATATTTAAAATCTTTTAATCACCTAGCCCTGAATTTCTAAGGATATAATCAGCACACTGAGATAGATTAATATCTTTCAAAAATAATTTGAGAAATATTTTATATTTCTTTTTAAATTATGTGTATGTTGACATTTCTTCTAGGCTCCACACCACAGTTACCTGGCAATGGCCAGGTATGCCTGAGTCATTATAAAAGAAGCTGTGTTCTCCCTCCTCACTCTCTTCACTCTATTGCTCTTCTCTTCCTCTCTTCCCTCTCTGTCCCTTCTCTCCCCATTCCCCTTCCCACTCTCTGTCCATGTGCTCATGGCCTCTCTCTCTCTCTCTCTCTCTCTCTCTCTCTCTCTCTCTCTCTCTCATCTCCCCTGCCCATGCCCTAAATAAACTCAGGGGGAAGGGATGCCTCAGTATGGGCCCGCAGAGGTACCCACCTCCACCAAACATTCCTGGCTTCTTTTCCTTTCTAAAATAAAACACAACAGTGTATATATGTGTGTCTGTGTCTAGATGTGTGTACATGTGAACATTTGTGTCCTCAAAAAAGGTGTCATATAGTCCGAAGCTGGAGTTACAGGAGGTTGTAATATGTCCAACAAGGGTAGGAATGAGCTTTGTGTCCTCTATAAAAGTAGTCCTAACTCTTAACCAATGAGCCTGCTCTTCAGTCCCATAAGCATAACACTGAGATAAGGGCATATTTAATAACAGGAAGCATAAAATGAATAAAAAAAATTATTTATAATGAGAATTAATGTTTTGCTTTTAATTAATTAATATTAGCAAATATGCTACATACTAACAAGTTTGGGTAGTATATATTTTTTCTCATTACATGCAAAAATATAACAAAAACATAAAATAATATAATCCTTAATTGACCATGTCCTGTATTTCAATTTCTCCAGATTCTCACAACTTCTCTCTTCTTATGCTCTTTGAGTTTCAGTCTCATTACTTATCTATTTTAGCACTGGACCCTGTGACCCAAAAGGACCAAGATACATGTCAGTGTCACACAAACCAGTGAAAGATCGATCTTGTGTTTGAACTCAGCTCAGTCTGAATATACAACCTTTGCTCCATACTATAAAATACTGAACAAGGACTAATCTTGTTTACCAAAATAGTAAACAACTCAAAAGCACTGGGGCTGGCACATCTGTGCAAAGTTGCAACATCCTATCTCTAAACCCATTCTGACAACCTCTCTATTCAAACCACTCTTGCTCCAGGGTACATAATTAAGAGTTATAGCTTCAAGGGACTTCTGGCTAGGTCACCAGCTGGATTTCCACGTGTTAACAAAGATAATGTGAAATGTAAATACACAACATAATTAGGCAAAAATGGGTATTTAAATGAGGAGCAAAAGGCCCAATTTGTTGGGAATATGCACAATGACAACCAATTCCCCATGCAGAATTTGCTGACACTACTATTTGCCAGCATATCAGACATATGCCATTGCTTATAAAATTGTTTGGTTTGCTCACAATTTTTTGCGCTGCTGTTTCAGTTTAAATTAAAGAGAAATAACATTGCTCTGGAACTTCCCATCTCAGCATGGGCCTTCTGGGCATGAGTTTCCTAAAGATCTGATACCTAATCTCACTTCATTATAGTTGTTTTATATACTACCAGATCCTGTGTTCAGTTAAGAGGTTGCAAGCACATTGTATATTTATTAGCTCTATCAATTAATGCTGATATCATACCTGCTCCATATTGGACAAGTCTTAGGACAACTAGGAGTTGTTTGGAAACATTTTTCAGAACTTGTCACAGGCATTGATATTCAAATAGACATCCAGAAAGCAGGCTAGACACACTAGATGCATTTAATCCCAAATTGCATTTGTTCCACCTTCTACACAAAGTCCTCTTGGGGAAATTTAGATTTGAAACATTCAGTTTCTGCCTCTTGTTCCTTCTGTGTTTTCTCACACTGTCAACAGACTTTACTGCTCAGAATTAATATGCATCACTCTTTGTGCAGCTAGAGTTTATGACATACCTCTCTGCCTATAAAGTTTTACAAGATATATCTCAGAGAAATCCTTTCAAGTTTTGTTATCCAATCAGGTTTACAGATAAGAAAATTGAAAATCTCAAAGGTTAAGGAACTGCACAAGGTCAGCTGGTTATTTAATGGGAGAAGAGAGACTGTTTCTCAGGCTTTCTGATTCGAAAGGTAAAGACCTAACTCTTTGGCAAAGTTTGCAAAGAAAGCCTCCAGGTATCAGACACAGCATACTGATTTGGATACCAAGGCTTTCAATTTTCATGTCTCATTCTCTTCCCCAATCCTTATTAACAGAACAAGTCTCGGATATATATTACCTGTTTAGTAAACCATGATATTACTGGGATAAAACTTTCTGGGTTTATCCTTTAATATACAGATAGTGAAGAAACTTCTCTAGAAAAATTGTATTGAAGGTTTCAAAGTGATAGTTCATCTTAGTATCAAATCCACTTTCTTTTCACTAAGTGGACTCACCTTTTCTCAGTCTCTAATTTAGCCTAATTTCAGGCTACATATTTCTCATTTCTCACATTTTGTAGTGAATAAATGTTCCTTGTCTCTCTAGACATTCATTAAATCAAATCCCATACATATACATGTATTTATATGGATATATGTGGATATACATACATGCAGATATATAATATATAGTCATATATGTATATGACAATATATAATTTTATGTGTATGATAATATGTATATATGATTATATATCATATATGTGTATGTGATTACTGAAATTAAAAACAAAAGATGACTTTTGATTTATATAAACTAAATATAGTCTCTATGATAGCAGAATTTATTTTCTGTATATGATAATGCCAGGAATTGAGTAAATCAAGCCTCTAGAATGGCTACCATGCTGTAGGCTTTTCATACTGCTTACTGCATGTAAGTATATTGCTGTGACTGGCATGAGAAACAGTCAGTGGACCTATATGCATGTGATAAGGCTGCTCATTTGTGTTTTTTATCAAAAAACTGAGTAAAATATTCAAAAAAATATTGCCTGTACACTATGTGCTAGGAATAGCATGCATGCCAAGGCTACAGATAAAAGAAAAGCATATATGTGTTCTCTGCTTCCAGAGAGTTCATTATCCAGTTCTAAAACCAAAGTTCTTTAAATAAACATGGACATACATATAATATCTAAACAGCATTTACGAATGTAAATTACAGATGTTCTCTGCTAAGGTCCCATCGTAATTTGATTTGGTATTTAAAGATTGAGAGTTGTGACAATGAGATGGCTGACTAGGTAAATTGTTTGTCATACAAGCATAAGGACCTGAGTTCTCCTCTACACACCCATGCTAGAAGTTGGTTTGACAGTGCACATGTGGTTCACAGCATTGGAGAGGTGGAAGCAGATGGCTGTGGCCACCAAAACCAAGTAGTTATAGTTATGAATTCAAGGTTCACTTACTGATTCTGCCTCCAATGTAAAATGCGGACCAAGCCACATGATATTGGTTGTGTTCCACATGTATGTGGACACATGTGTAAATATACTCACACATGTATGCTCACAAATATATAAAAAATATAACTCACTGAACACACATACCATTAAATACTTTTATTCTGAATCTCGATGTAGATGTTCTTCTAATGGTTCTCACATTCAGAGACACTCGTAGCAATGAACTCCTAATTAATGTGACTCAGTAATTCAAATTTCAATTCTGGACCACTAAATAAGTGAGTTAGAAGCTGTGTTTCATGTCTCCATTAGAAGCATGCCTTATTTGCCCTCTCAGAGGCGTTTCTAAAGATAGACATTCTGCTCACTTCTAATATCATAAATGTGGTTTAACACTTTGATCTTCTTCCTAAGCAAATGACGTTCCATTTTTTCTTTGCTTAGGCTTCTAACAGAGAAACTGGCATACCAACTTGGGCTGTTATTTTCACTCTATGAAATAGAAATTGAAGGGAAAATAGGATGCTTTTATCTATTTGTTCAAAAAAAACCCCACATAATCATGAATCCTTTAGGGAATGGCTTTATCTTTTTTATTAAGGCATTTGATGTCCTACTAAGAGCAAGAATGACAAATAAATTGTCCAATGTTAACTTTAACTTTAATAGGTTCTTGATCTTAAAATTTTCTGAAATTCTTTTACAAAATGATTTCTTTGTCATACACATACAAAGAAAGCAAACAGAGGCTCTTGACTTAAACACATTCCTTGAGCACATGGATTGTGCAACATTCCAGCATTTATATTTTTCTATAGATTGTATGAGACTATTTCACTTGGGTTAAATAGTGTTACTTGATCATGTTACTAAATATTTTTTAAATACCCATCAGTATTTGTTTATACCTTGGAGGAAATATCTTTAAGAACTTTGCATTATTGTTGCTTCTTGAGTTGCCTTTTGGTTTATTGTAATGGATAACACTTCATATTTTTATGTATACACATATCTTAGGTATATATTAATAAGAAGTATCCTCTCTTATATAGTTATTTTGTAATAATTAATCTTCTAGAATCCTCTGATATAAAGGTTCGTTCTATTTTAGGTGACCTTTAAAATTTTAATAATTTATAGTTGGTGTTTTTAATTTTTTTTAATGAGTTGTCAGTTTACAGAGAAATCAGTGAGATTCATTTTCATAAACAGATATTGCTGCAACTCAGGCAATTTATTTTCATTAATTGTTTAAATTCAGGTTATTTCTTTTACATGTATGAGCATTTGCCTGCATGTGTGAGTGTGTTGTGTGTGTGTGTGTGTGTGTGTGTGTGTGTGTGTGTATACTACATATGTGCTTGGATCCTGTGGAGGTCAGAAGAAGGTATCACATCATCCAGAATCAGAGTTACAGATGGTTGTAAACTGCTATGAGGATGCTAGGAACTGAGCCAGGATCCTCAACAAAAGCAAAAAATATTCTTAACCACAGACCTATTGCTCTGTATCAAGGTTGAAAGTCTTTGTAGTGTAGTATGAGGCATCACTTCCTATCAAAGTCAAGAAGATGATATTTCCACTTAGAGTAAATTATAACTGAAAATTCAGTTTTCTAACATAAATACTTTTAATTTTTCAATTGACTCAACTTTTGTTTATTTAAAGCAAGTCAAGTCAGCACACACACACAAACACACACACACACACATGCACCGTCTCACACATACACACACACATATACACACACATAGACTCACACACACACACACACACACACATACAAGCACATAATACTAAAAAAAAATCCTCTTTCCTACAGCACTTGAGTATAACTTTTGTTATAAATCTGGTAATTATAGACGTGAATCTGTTGTTTGACTATTCTTTTCCTAGTGAGATCTATCTCTATCATTACTTAAAAGCACATGTTCCTAATTTGTGCTGCGTTAGTGTAAGCCTTGGTATCTGATAGAGACTTCTTCCAACTTTGTTATCCTTTAGGATTATATTGGTTATTTTGGCCCTTTTCATTTCCATGCACATTTTAAGATGATATTATTTGTTCCCACATAGAAATAGAGAGGAGATGAGAGAGTGATTTAAAACCTGCTAAATTTTCCTTTTGTTTTTCCTTGAACCAATGGCTCAATTAATAAAGAGTGAACATATTCCCATTGCCTTCTTCCAACTTTTGAACACAGTGAAAATTCTGCTTATGTTTCCTTGGTTCCTTTCTCTATGATTTAATTTCATAGATATAGATGTGCAAGTTCCTTTTGAATTTATTTGTATGTATTCCTGCACTATGCTATTGTAAACAAACATTCTTAAATGCAATTTAGTAGACTTAATTCATAATATGTAAAAGACAACATGTTAATTATATGCTACCCGATTTAAAATATTACTAAATATGTTCTAAGTTTGATGTCTAACTTTTGGATTGATTTCATGTTTCCTATATAATGGGAATAATATAGTTTCCCAACTGTTTACAGTTTTCATTTTCGAAATTCGTCATGCCTCTCTTATTCGCCTCAGTATTTTTGCCTACTGTGTTGAAAAACTGCTTCTTTCTCCATAATCTCATTACGACTATCATCTCTTTGGTTCTTTATATTTGCCTATGCCAATTCATTCATCTCAGTATTGGGTTTTAATCCTTCATACATTTTTAATTTTCTATTTCAGATTATTTATTCATCATTACCTAAAGTATGTGCTTTCCAGCAGTTGCTGTAGTGTGACCCCACTGATGAGAGCTATTTTGTATATATTATGCTTTCTGTTTGTTGCTAGTTTAATATTATTTTCTTACATTATTTAGAGTATAATAGCAGTAATGATGTTGACTTCTTACACCAATTTAATTTTAGTCTATCTTAGTATTGCCTGTCTCTTTTGAGGTGTTAGGTACAAACTGTTGTTGACTTCAACCAGTGAACCTTATTTCTCTCTGATTTTTTTATATTAGTTTCTCTTTGACATTGGAAGTCAATTATATTTAATACAGCTTGCTGTAGTTGTTTGCATATTGATTCTTTAAAATTAAAGCACATTTCATAAAGTAAGTAACATAACTTTTTGTAGTATAGAGAATTTTTAATTTCTTTTAAAATATTGTCTATATCTATATACCATGTGGGATTCTTATAGCATTACTTCTTTTCACCAACTCTGTGTTTTGTTATTGATGTAATATCTACGTACCATTTTTCCATCCCTATGTCTTATGGTATATATTATCAGCTTCCTCATGTTCCTATTATCAAATTTTGTCTGTACATGTTTGTTCAATTCTTATATTGAGTTTGTAATATTATTTTATTTTTTAATTATTTTATTTGTACATATTGTGCCTATGAATGTTTTGGCTGACTGTATGACTTTGTACCATGTCTTTGCCTGGTGACAACAGATGCTTGAAGAAAGCATTAAGTACCTTAGAACTTGAGTTACAAATTGAAACGTGTTATTTGGGTACTAGGAACCAAACCTCAGTCCTTTGAAAGAGCAACCAGTGCTCTTAGCTACTGGGCCATGCCTTTAGCTCCATGAGTTTTGATTTTTCAATTAGTGCCTTGTTTATGTGTTTAGAATTGCCACTTAATCAGGTCTTACTGGTTTCAATTCTTGGAAGCAAGTATACATTGAAGATACTAATCGAATTTTCTTGAAGATACTAATTATACTTATCCTTATGCTCATGTTTAATAATTCCAGTAATTGAATTATATGCTTAGTTTTCACTTTATGGTTATTTCTATATGTTAATATTTTTTCATCAAATATCAGACATCACATATTTTCAGATTCTGTTGAATCTCAGAATGTTGCTATTTAGAGCATTTATTCTATAGGATAAAGGAACTTCAATCTAAACTGAAAAAGCTGAGTCATGTGCTTTGCAGTTTTATACTCAGATATGCTGAGTACTGGCACTTCATCTTTCTCTGCTTTATCTTGCTGCTTTTTAGTTCTGAGAATCAGATAGAACCTGAGGCTTTTACCTACAGCATTTCACACATACTGTCACTAAGTGTTCATCCAACCAGGAGAGATGTGAAGTTTCTTAATGGTATTCACAGCTTGCAAATGCTAATAATAACATTATAAACACTGTGAAAAAATAAATTAGAATATTTGCATATTCTACTATCAAGGGTAGGATAGAAATATGAGTCAACTTATGAGATACATTAGCATAAAACAGCCTCTAATATCTTGGATTTGGAAGATTTAGTTTTATTAATTCTAGTGATTACAAGAATTTACTTGATTGTTGCCAGAACGTAACAGTGGAGATTCACAAATTTAAATATATATTTTGGAATAAAAGTGACTGTTATCTTGGTGTTCTTGTGGAAATCCTAACAATCAGAGTAGGGTGTCTTTGACTCTTTTGCCTGCTCGTGGGACCTTTTTCTACCTACTGGGTTTTCTCACTCAGCCCTGATATGAGAGTGTGTGCTTGGTCTTCCTGTGATTTGTTATGCTGTGTTCAGCTGATATTTCTGGGAACCCTGTTCATTTCTAAAGAGAAATGGTGGAGGGAGGTGGAGTGGATCTGGGCAGAGGATGGGAGTAGAAAACTGGGCAGAGTGGAAATTGCAGCCACAATGTATTTTATGAGATAATAATGCATACTTAAGTAAATAAGCAATTAAAAGAATAAAATTCTTAAAAGAATAACAGCAAAAAGTTAAATAAGAATAAGTATACCAAGCAACAATAGGTTGTAGAATTCATATTTTTGAGATAACCAAGTATGAATAGAGAGTAAATACATGAAAATTGTATGCCACCCTTAGGAGCTGTAAGAGAAATAAAAATCAAAATTAAACTGACATTTCACCTCACCCCAGGAGAGTCCCAAACATGAGGAAAACAAGAAGAGAGTCTTGGTGAAGATGTGATGTTAGGTGAGTAACCTTATTCACCAGGAGTGAAATGTGAATTACTCTGGTCACAGTAGAAATCAGTGCTGTCATCCTGCAAAATATTATACATAGAATTTTCACATGATTAAGCCACATAATCCTTACTGTGTGCAATAAAATTCAGTCAAGTTACTCTAGAGATACTTGTGTGCCCATGGTTTTGTAGCCCTACGTACCCAATAGAAGATGGATGGATGAATAAAATGTGATCGCTTTATACAGTAGAATAACATTCAACCACAAATGGAAATAAAATCATGTCAGTTTCTGCCAAAAAATGTATGTAAGTGAAGATCATCATATGTCAAGTATGACGGCGCCAGAAAAATGCATATCATTATTGCCACTCATATGCGAAATCCATTGGGAAAAAAGTCATAATATTTTTTTTTTTGCATTTATAAGAACATAGTGCCAAAGAAACAGTAAATACACGCTAATAAAAATGTGTCATCTTGCTGCTGTGCTTGTATCTAAGAGGTAGTGTTTACATAGCATGTGCCCTAAGTTTGATATGTAGCACCATATTCTATAATAAAATTAAATAAAATAAACAAACATTAGATATGGACAATGTGAGCTTATAAAAATACAGCTTGACTTTCATTTAGAAGGAATAAAATAATCATAGCAGGCAGACAGAGAAAGGGAATTAGGTGGGAGAGGGCATGGGAAGGAGACATTCAGGATCAGATACAGAGAAAGGATAGAGGACCAGGGATCCAGAAGAATTATTGGAAATATGTAGCTGGTAGACAGGAGTGGGGAGGAGGGGAGGAATCTCTATGACATGCCAGAGACCTGAGATGCAGGAGGCTCCCAGGAGTCTATGTGGGGGGTAACTTTACCTGGACTCATAAAAGTGGGGATATGGAACCTGAAGTGGCCATCTCCTCTAACCAGACAGTACCACCCCCCTATCCTCCCAGTGGAGAAATAAGAATGCTAACCGGTCTATAAAACTTGCATGGTATATACTCACTAATAAGTAGATATTAGCCATAAATAAATAAATACATAAATACATAAAATAAAAGTACAGAATATCCAAGATACAGACCACAGAACTCAAAAAGGTCAACAAGCTGAAGGGCCTAAGTGAGGATGCCTCAGTCCCACTTGGGAGGGAAAAGAAGAGAGTAACCACAAGAGGGGAGGGAAGGAGGGTTCTGGAAGGGAAAGGGGGGAGGGAAGGGGAACATGATCTGTTATTGGGTAGGGGGAAAGGACTTAAGCCCTGAGGGCCAACAAAAGAATGGAAATAGGCAAACTAGGGAGGTAGGAGGTTGGGCATACCCTTCAAAATATACCTAAGACCTGAGAGGTGGAAGACTCTCAGGACTTGAAGGGAGGGACCCTAGGTGAAATGCCCTACAGTCAGAGAGATAACTTTTAGAACTCACCTCTAACAGAAAGATTGGGCATCAAGTGAGGAATGGGGTTGCTATCCCACAGTCAAAACTCTGACCCGTAATTGTTCCTATCTGAAAGAACTGCAGGGATAGAAATGGAGAAGAACCTGAGCAAAAGAATGTCCAGTGATGGCCCAAACTGGGATCCAACTCAATGGGAGGTCCCAATGCCTGGCACTATTGCTGAGGCTATGGAATGCTCACAAAAAGGGATCTATCATGAATGCCCTCCAAAAGACCCAACAAACAACTGAAAGAGTCAGATGTAGATATTTGCACCCAACCAATGGACAGAAGCTGCTGACCCCTGTGGTTGAATTAAAGAAAAGCTGGAAGAAGCTGAGGAGGAGGGTGACCCTGTAGGAGAACCAGCAGTTTCAATTAACCTGGACCCCTGAAATCTCTCAGACACTGGGTGACCAACCAGGCTGCATACACCAGCTGATATGAGGTGTATATCAGCTCAACACATATACAGTACAGGATGGCCAAGGCTGGGTTCAATCAGAGAAGATGCACCTAACCCTTAAGAGACTGGATGCTCCAGCAAGTTTAGAGGTCTGGTGGGGTGGGGTGGGGAGGGAGGTGAGGACCTCCTCGTGGAGACAGGGTAAAGAGAAGGAGGTATGGTATGTGGAACAGTCAGAGAGTAGACCGGGAGGGGATTAAAATCTAAAGTGTAAAAAAAATAGAAAATAAAAAATAAATAAATAAATAATAATAATAATAAAAATATTTCTACCCGAAATTTGTCTTCTCTACAAGAAATGTAGGGAGAAAGTAGAGCAGAGACTGAGGGAATGGCCAATCACTTACTGGCCCATTTTGAGATCCTTTTCATGGGCAAGCACCAATCCCTGACAGTATTAATGACACTCTGCTATGCTTGCAGACAGGAGACTAACATAGCTGTCCTTTGAGAGGCTCCATTCAGCAGCGGATTGAAACTGATGCATAGACACACAGCCAAACATTGGATGGTCATGGGGCCTCTTATGGAATATTTGTTGGTAGGGCTGAGCACCTGAAGGGGATAGGAATTCCATTGGAAGACCAACAGAGTCACATAATCTCGACACTTGAGGACTCTCAGAGACTGAGACAGCAACCAAAGGGCATGCACAAGCTGGACCTAACACCCCAAAATATTTGTAGCATATGTGCAGCTCAGCCATCATGTGGGTTCCCTGACAACTGGAGCAGTGGCTGTCCCTAAAGCTGTCTGGCTTTAATGGGAAGGGATGTGCCTAGTCCTGCAAAGTCTTGATGTACCAGGGTAGGGGAATACCCAGGGGTGCCTCCACCTTCTCAGAGGACAAGAGGAGGGGGATGAGGGGAGAATCTGTGTAAAGGGGGAATTGGGAGGGGGTTTGCAGCTATAAAGATGTAAAGTGAATAAATAATTAATTAGTGGAAGAAAAAGAAATCTCAACATTTGGTTTTTCTTTGAGTGAAAGTTACAATCACTATGCCTATGTCTATATGTTTTGCTTTCTTTTTGTCCAAACTGACAAATGAAACTGAATCCATTTTTTTTCTTAAATCTTATAAGAATGTTTTAACTGATAAGAATTGACCCAGAAAAAAAAAAATCTCATAATCAAGGCTAATGCACTCAGTGACCAGAAAATATTGTATAAATATGTAACCAATGACTTTTTAAGATTTGCTACTGATGAATATAGTAAGGTGACTATTTAGAAAACTGTATATTTAGATACAGAACAGAGGGAGACTAAGCGCACAATCAGATGGTGGGACTCAAGGCCTATCTACTGACTAGTGGACATAGGAAATTTTAACTTTAACTTTTGTCTTCTCTGAAATTAGCATTGCTTTTGATATATCATACACCAATAATATTTTGTTTACACTAAGGCAATGATGATGCTTTTCATGCACCCAAAGCAGATGTTTAAAAAATTTCTCTAACCTGAATAAACATTTAATGACATTGTATGAATTTTTCCTCAAATAACTGAAAATATACTGTGAAAAGATAAACTTATAGTGGTTATAAATATATTTTAAAATATAGTCAATTTAATTATGTTCAAATAACTAGAAACAAAAATATTTCAGAGAATAGGGACCCTTGGAAATGATTGTTAAGGACAGGTTAACTGCTTTGAATATGAGACTCTGTCCCACTTTTTGTAAGCTGTGTGACACTTGTCATGTCATGTAAGGAATAAGAGTCTCAGTTTCCCCTATGACACAATCAAGATAACAATGGTTGTGTCATATGTTGGCCCACACTTTAATAAATTAATTTGCAAGCCTTGATGATTATCTTTGCTAACATGAAAATAAAGCTTATATTTAATTCAGATAAACACAGAATTATGTAACTCTTACTGATTTTCTAACTTTTCTGAGAGAAAACAAAACTGAAAAATCTCCCTCTACATCGAAGGAAATACAACCACACTCTCCATGTTATGCTCCAGACTTTCTCCCCATGTCTTTATTCTGTATCTTTTGGCTTCATTGCATTGTATTGGAAAATTATTTTTTTCTTAATTCTTGATATTAGTCCTGTAAATGAAACTGTGATTCTTTCAATTCTTATCCTGTACTAAGTGCAGGCATAATTTAAGGTTGTATTGATTAGATATAAAATATTTTAAGAAACATTTTTTGGTGTTAAACATGCACAGATAATAAAATTACACTCTGATGAATTTTCATTATGAATACTCTGGGAATCAGTTATCACGTCAAGTATAGGGACATTGTTAGTACTTATAGCCTAAAATGTCACATTC
Source organism: Rhynchomys soricoides (assembly GCA_019843965.1). Classification (NCBI taxonomy): domain Eukaryota; kingdom Metazoa; phylum Chordata; class Mammalia; order Rodentia; family Muridae; genus Rhynchomys; species Rhynchomys soricoides. The sequence continues at coordinate 7,284,037 of JADRCH010000018.1, read as the reverse complement.
TCTCCTAGTAAATTTCCCACAAAAGTAAACATACTTGTCCATGTGTATATTGGTGTTAATTGCCTTTATCATTATTTTAATAAGTAAAATCATATAATTTATTGTTATTTCAGATATATCATACAATTTACATTTATTGCATGTTTGGAGAATGTAGGAGCTATTTTCAATTTGAAATTACTTTGAATAGTAGCTCTTTTAGTACTTTCTGCAACATGTCTTAGGTAATATAGTCAGACAATTCTGTGAAATATGTGCCCAGAATTAATACTGTTTGGACCTAATAGAGTTTATAGTAATTTCATTGTCTCTAATTTTTATAACAGCTTAGATGTACAGAAAACTTTCAGAATCTATTACTAACATTTCCTGTGTACTCGGCAGTGTTTCTCCAATTGCTAACATCACATTACTATGAGGCGCTTACTATAATTAATCAGATAATGTTGATACATTATTATTTGCTAATGCCTGTAATTTGTTTACATCACTTTAGTTTTAAACCAATGTATTTTGCTATTCAAGATCCTAGTCAAAAAACTTCCTTAAACTTAAATATGATGGATACTTACACTCTTGTTTGTACAGGATCTACAGTCTTTTGTTGTTTTTACAAAAGATTACATTTTTGAGACATGCTAATATTCTTTGTGAATTACCTCTTGAGTCTCACGAAATGAATAGAATAATGAGGCATGAGGAGGAAAAAGTCAGAGGATAAGTGCCATTTTTATGTATCATATTAAGGATGCTTACAGTCAACATGACACAACTATTGCAAGTGTCCACTTTTCTGAAGGAGTAGGATATGACAACGCCCCATGCTATGGATATATTGTTTTGAGCACCAACCCCTTCAGTATATGTTGGAAGTTAGTTAATGTGCTTAGCATACATGAAAGACTGTGTGATTATGTTCTTTTGTATAAATCATCTGTTTTTGTTAGTTTACATATTTCATTTGTTTTTATGCTATGAAGAAAATAATAGTTTCAAATGTACAAACAGAATAATATAGCATTCACTAGCATGTGTCCAGATTTTATATATATATATGTATATATATATATATATTTACAAATATGTGTGTATATATATATATACATATATATATATATAATGAAGTACAATTAGGATACAGATATCATTGAGTCTGAAAATTCTGCAGATCTTTTAAGCAAATAGACTATATATTTTAAGATTCAAAAGACAGAAATAATAGGATGCATGCATAAATGGATGCATGGAGAGAAAAATGGGTGAATAGAGCAATGACAAATTGATAGGTAGATCTATAGATTGAATAATAGCATAGAGTGATATGGCAAATGTGATTACTGTGGTTAGTTCTAGTAAGACAGTGTCAAGCTAGAGAGCTAAGGGAGGTATGTCCAAAATGTGTTTGAATTGTAAACATCAGTATTGAGAACCTGTGATTTGGTTCTGACTCTAAGGCTAAAGACCCTAGAAACTTAGGAGAATTTATAAGAATCCTACAGACAAATGATGGGACACTGCAATTGTCATGCCCAAGACTAAGATAAGGATGTAGGCAAACTCTAGAAAAAAATAGGAAGAGAGAGAGAGAGACAGACAGACAGACAGACAGACATACAGAGAGAGAGACAGAGAGAGAGAGAGAGAGAGAGAGAGAGAGAGAGATCTGATGATTTTTATCTGTGTGCACTAGAACAAATTAGATGTTGCCTTCCTTCAATAGGGTCAGCACAATCCCAAATAAATCACAAATACACATGTCAATTTCCTGAAGTAACACCTCCATAGATTCACAATGAAATATTTCTTTTTGTGTAGTTTATGGATGCCACAATTAATTCAAATTGACAACTAGAAATAATTATTATAGATACTTCTTCTTATTATTATTTTTCTTATTGCATTTTCATCACAGTATGGCAAGCAAAAAACCTTGAAGCTATAAAGTCTTCCTCTAGAGAATAAGGTAGAACTGAATAACACACTATGTAAGATGAATTTCATAAGATTAAATTTTTTCAGATGTGGTGTGAATCTTGTCTGTGTTCAGCATCTTCCTGGTTCTCTATGATTCTCCCTATGGAACCTGGGGACAGGATAAGTGATGCTCACATTATTTTGTAGTAATTAATAAATATCTTTTTTTTAAAAAAATGGAATCACATTACTTCTTCTGGCATTTAAATACTTTTACAATACTCACTTGTAAGTATTTTTGATTTTAGAATTTAATTTAATTTTTAGAATTATTGGATTTATTAAGCTTTTCATACAATACACCTCATGAATTTATAGAGTACAATTGGAGACTTTTAAACAAGGGCATGGAATAAAAAATCCACTGAAAAATTATATCAACCTTTGAAATTATTGTTTCAGAATAATTTAAAAAATATTTAACTGTACCTGAAGAAAATCTAATCCCTTACTAGTCTCTTCTAACTTGGGTGGATTTCTACCCACACTGCATAACTTTTCAATATGCACAGAGAAAGAACCAAATGCTTAAATTTCACAAGATTCTTGTCAATATCTCTTATTGAATCTGAAGGCTCTTTATAAGGGAAAATGAAATTATGAAATTCACTTTCAAAAGGTACCTTTCCCCCCATCATTCCCACTCCTTCTCATTATAAACTATATAAACAACACACAAAACTGACTTATGTTACAAATTTCATTTTTCACCTTGCTGAGTTCGAAACATGAAAAAAAAAAATCAGATAATCATAGATCCAGTATTTGGCTGGCTTTTCTCCACAACAATTTCCTTTTAGCCAACAGGTCTTGGGTTCTTCAAGATGTGTATTTTTAGTTGCTGGGGCTAGGTGCTCTCATTGTTTGTTTCCTTTTCTCCTACAACATGTAAAGAACAATAACTATATGCTTCCCTTAGTTCTTTGCATCCATCTTGAACCAATTACTTCAATAAGTGTGTCAGTTCATAAAGATTACATTAGATCAACAGATAGGTACCATTTCATGTCAAAGAGTGACAAGTAAATGATAGTCTAATGGGGTTTGAATCTAAGACTACTGGACAGGAAAGGGTAGTTCTTGCAGTGATAAATCACTGTAAGAAGGAAGCAGAAGGCTCAGTTTCACTACTAACCAGCTAAGGAACTATAAGCCTATCCCTCAAATTCGACTAAATGACAATATTTTTGATATGCTGATCATAATTTTCATCATCTGTATATATTTGTGTGTGAATATATGTATGTATATATGTACACACACCATATAAAGATTTATGCCATACAAACGCACATATACCATACTTACACACCAGAAACACACAATACATCACACATAATACATACTGCACACACACACTTACCACATACCATACAGTTACAGATATATCAAACACCATACACACAAACAAATATACAGAAAACATACTAAATATACATCCACATACAACAAACACACATACACCCTCATCATACACACAACATATCTACAAACCCACAAACATACATAGACATAGATAGCTATTACAGAACATAACATATACTATATATAAACCCTCACACATACAGCTACAAATGCAGTCACTCACACACACACACACACACACACACACACACTACACAAGTACACATATATACAGATATCACACTTCCTCAGTTGGGCTCACAATTCTCTTTTGCATAGCAAATAATATAGATATATATATTACAAATAATAAAGCATTATATGCACTTTTACTCACATCTAGAATTACCATATCACATAACATCTCATAAGTTATCCAATAATCATCACACAGCTTCCAGTACTGCAGCATCAAAGGTTCTTTCTCCTCTCTCTTCTACCTGTCACTGGAAAATCACCTGGAATTATTAGATGTCTTTTGCTCAGGCAATAAACTTTGTTTCTCTGATGCCAAAGAAATAAACATTTAGAGCTCACAGCACACATAAAGTTAGAGCATGCTTATGTATGAGATGTGTGTACGACATTATCCACCAATATTATACTGCTAAGCACACCACAGAATTTAGGTGATTTGATTCCACCTTTTTTCCCCCCAAAATATCAAATGCTCTTCAAAGTACTTTACTGGAATCACTCTCTATCCTTCCCATTAGGTAAGGTATTGGTATTATCTCCAAAAAGCAATGATTCTCTGTGTGTAGCCAGATAAATAGGGCTTAAGTATTTATTATCAAACATATTGCATTTTGCAATAAATGTGATCTATAACCTTAAACCTACTCAGCCCACAGATATCACTGAGTGGCTGGGATTGGTGCGTCTCAATTTATGGATGAGTCTGCTCTTTGAAGACAGAGACATCACCTTGCCTGAATATATCTCATCTCAAATATAAAATCAGCTCCAATAGAAATTAGTTCAGAAAACATGCTATGCAAATAGAAAAGATTTAGCATTTACCAGATGAATCAAATCTGGGCTCTGCATAGTAGCTTCTATTTGGAACCAGCATATTGAACCCTGAAGGATAGCTACAGTAACATCTTAAAAGTTTTAATGCTCAAATTCCACCACCACCTTTCTCTTCAATTTGAGGTTATATGTGAGTAGCTAATGAGAACATTTATTATTGGCTGTATGCATCGGTATTTTTATTGTTGTTCTTTGGGTTTTAAGATTTTCTTCATTTGTTTTGTTTTTAAATACTGTTTTTAAAAGAACCGAACCAACAACTGCAGTTGCCCCAACAAATCAGGAGTTCAGGCACTCTGGCCTCCCAGGCACTGTATCTCTTGAAGTTGTATCATCTAAGTTGCCCTTGAGCCCCATGTTTGTAGTGTTGCAAATTTTACACCAAAAAATCTTAATGTTTAACTGAAAATGTATATAATATATTCTGATAATATTTTCCCCTCCCTCATCTTTTGTGAGATTCTCCCTACTTCCCATGCATCTTACTTGTAATCTTTATTGTGAAGGGGAGGAGCTGTTTTCTATGTAGACATAAAGAATATTTTGATTTACATAAAATGATCACCATCTTTTTAAGTGACTGCCATTATGCAGAATATAGCCAGTTTGCTATACTTAGCTCCATTAACTTTTCACTCTGCAAGGAATTGGAGTATGCAACCTCTAACCTAGTTAAATCAAAATCCAAAGAAGAGTTTCTGCCTCTCTTCTAAAGCAGAGAACAGGTGTTATTTCATAGTATAAACAGATTCTCAGTCCATATGACCATCATCACTCCCTTCATCCTCCTGATGTTAAAATTCCTCTCATCATCAGTAACTTCCCATCTTGTCCTAAAGGCCTCTACCACAGTCATAGATGCTTGGAAGCAATAGCAAACAAGGTATCTTTATTCTTATTAGTGGCTTACATGTTGTTTAAATTCTTGTCTCTTCACCCCCATCAAACTTAGAAAGATATATAGATAAAAATGATCAGGTTCTCTGCCTACTCCCTACTTTGTTTCCACAAAATTTGTTATTTGATTTTCTGATTGACTATCATCCAAACTATGAAGTACAGATAGGACATAATCCCAAAAATGAGTTAGCAAGTTTCAAAAAAAAAAAAGTCACTCTGTATAGATTCTCTCTCCCTTTCTTTTATTTATATTTCCCCCTGTTACCACACTGGCTGAAATAAAATCTTGACTCTAAAGCATTCCACACCCACATCTTGAATCACTCCGTGAATCACCTGGACTCCAACCCATGTGCATGGTCTGAATTTTGTTTTATAACAGACCATACAATGAGGAGTTGAACATGTGTAAGCACATAAATCAAGAGAGAAAGCCAATCTCTAGGGATGAAGACTGTTCAGTGTGTTTTGAAAACATTCAGCAGGAATAGAATGCCAAAGGGATTTCAGTAGAAAATTCCATTTTATTTCCATTGCTTCTTGAGTAGCTGAGACATAAATATTTGGCTTTGGAGTCTTTTACTCTTTAGTATGTGGCTTGCTGTTTCCTGTTTCTCTTTTTTATAACAATGTCAAAAAGAAGTTGCCGATTTCCTCCATTATGAATGCACAACCAATGAGTCTCATCCCTTGCTCTGAGTTTTTGACAGGGGAAATGTCCTGCAGATCTCTTGAGGTGAAGAAATTTTCAAAGTTCATAGTATTGGCTTCATTCTTTGACTTGGGGAACAATGTCATCTTTTCTGGAGTCATTGTATATTTGAGAGGATTTTATCTCTGGTTCTAAACAAGAATTGATGACATGTGCAAGCAAGAGAATGAAAGGCAGAAACAAAAATGGTACCACCATTTCAGACCTCCCAAACAGTTTGGAGTTTGGTTCTGTGTGGTTTATTTTTATTCCTGTTGTATTCAAGCTGGTTCCCTATTCCACAAGCATATGTGCCATATGCCAGAGGAGACTGTTAAAAGCTCATACAAACAGGAATCCCACGAAGGAAGAAATGAAACTAAACAGAGTGAAAATTAAATTAGCAGCTCTCTGGAATGTGTGTTTGGAGAGGAAGATGACAGAAGGATTAATGTTTCAAAATTCTTTGGAGAAGCACTGATGCATTTATAAGGGAAAGAAGATGGAAGAGACAAATTTAAAATGATGTTGCTTTTTAAAGCCAGACCTCTTCAATGAGAGCCATGAATAAAGGCAAAGAAATGCCTTCTTTTTCCCATAGTTTGCAATTGTCAAATTGGCATGCATTCTGATATAATTCAAATAAACACACACACACACACACACACACACACACACACACATATATATATATATATATATATTCATCTGACTTTTTTATTCTTCCTTAGATATTCAAGATTTGCAGTACATGAATATAGATTTAGAGTTCTAGTAGAAGAGAATTATCAATAGCCCAATAAATTAAGACCCTCTGAGTTTTTCTTTTATGGTCAAAAATTAAGATAGCCAACCCTAGCTTATCTTAAATTGATAATAGCAAATAATCAATATTTAAGAAATTTATGAAGATTAATATTACATTATGTCTTAAATATTTATTATTTAGAAAAATATCATTTATCAACATTCTTGCATGCCATAGTTAATATATTTAACTTCAGCTCAATGAATATCTCCAGTGTCACAAATAAAACAGATGAGATCTCCAAGATCATTCAAGTAAGGTAAGAATAAGCCAGTACCAAACATAAATATTACTTCCCACTTGTATCTGGCATCAATAAACAATTTACAAATACATCTCAGAAGCACAGAGAAAAAGAACAAAAATAAAATAAAGAATCAGACAAATTTAGTAAACAAATGTTGTGATGGTTTGAATGTCTTTGTTGTGCCCAATATTTTTGTTGAAGCATATATTTGTGTAATATTATCTAGCATTTTGACTTAGTGTTCGAGTTAAGCAAAACCTAATGTACAGGTGAAATTAGAAACCCATAGAAACATAGTTGAGCAAGTGTCTTTATGGGATGGTTGAACATCTTTTGGGTATATGCCCAGGAGTAGAATAGTTGAGTCTTGAGGTAGAATTATTTATTCCAAGGTTTCTGAGAAATAACCAAAATGATTTCCAAAGTGGCTGTACAAGTTTATACTCCCACCAGCAATGGAAGAATGTTACCTTTTTTTCACATCCTTACCAGCATGTGCTATCTCTTGAATTTTTTTATCTCAGCCACCATGATAGCTATAAGCTAGAACCTCAGAGTTGTTTTGATTTTGATTTGAATTTCTCTGATAACTAAGAACTTTGAACATTCTTTAAGTGCTTCTCAGCCACTTTATTCTTCTGATGAGAATTTTCTGTTTATCTCTGTAACCCATTTTTAAATTGGGTTATTGGGGTTGTTGGTGTCTAACTTCTTGAGTATTTTTTTATATATAAATTTTGGATATTAGCCCTCTGTCAGCATCTTTATTTGTAATAGACAGAAACTGCAAACAACCTAGATGTCTCTGAAGAATGTCACCTGAAGAATGGATAAAGGAAGTGTGGTACATCTACACAATGGAATACTATTTAGCTATTAAAAACAAAGATATCCTGAATTTTGAAAGCAAATGGATGGAACTTGAGAATATCATCCTGAAAGCTAACATAATCAAAAGTGACATGCATGATATGTACTAACTTATAAATGGATATCAGTGATAAAAATACAAGATACTCATGCTACGTTTCACAGACACAATGAAGATAAACAAGAAGGAAGGTACAAGAAAGGATGCTTGAATCTTACTTAGATGGGGGAATAAAATAGTCATAAAAGGCAGATGGAGGGAGGGAACTGGAAGGGAGAACAAAGAGGGAGGAGAATGGGGGTTTCTGGGTCAGGTGTAGGGAGGGACAGGAAAGATGGCCAGATATCCATGAGCATGAATGCAAATCTGCAACTGATGGGGCTGGGATGTAGGGATGGCATCTTCAGGATGTATTAGGGACCTGGATTAAGGAAGGCACCCAAGAATCAATGAGGGTAAACTTAGCTGTGACTCACACCATTGGGGATATGAAACCAGAAGAGGTCCCCTCCTGTAGCTAGGCAGAATCTCAGTAGAATGATAGGGACAACAACCTGCCCATGAAAGATTTGACCTAAAACTTGTCCTGTCTACAATAAATGCAGGAACAGGGGATGGAGCAGAGACTGACAGGATAATGAAGCAATAAACACTCCAACTTGAGACCCATCCCGTGGGTGAGCAAGAATCCCTGACACAATTAATTATATTCTGTTATACTTGCAGACAGGAGCCTAGCATGACTGTCCTCTGAGATGCTCCACCCAAGAGCTGACTCAGGTAGATACAAACACCCACAACCAAACAGTGGATGGAACTTGAGGAATCTATGTAAGACTAGAAGGTAGGATTATGGGTCCCGAAGGGAATACTATCTTTATAGGAAGACCAATAAGGTCAACTAACCTGGACCCTTGCAGCTCTAACAGATTAAACCATCAAGTAAAGAATAAACACAGGCTGCACCTAGTCCTCTCCACACATATGTAGCAAATGTGTAGCTTGGTCTCCATGTGAGTCTTGAACAACTGGAGCTGGGACTATCCCAAAACCTGTTGCCTGTCTGTGTGATATGGTTTTCTAGCTGTGCTGCCTTGTCTGGCCTCCATAAGTAGAGGGTGTGTGTAAACTCACAGAAACTTGATGTGCCAAGTGGGGAAGCAGAGAAGAAGGGGAAGAGGGATGGGGGAAAGATTATAGTTAGGGGCGCATAGGATGGGGGCAGTGAGCAGGATATAAAGTAAATATGTTTTTTTTAAAAAAGTAGACTATTCCCATTAGCATTCGCTGTTGCTTATGTCTTACTCCTGTTCTTGGGGTTTTTTTACCTTTCTATAACTTCTGTTAAAATATAAAATTTCAGTACACACACACACACACACACACACACACACACAAACAATATAAAACACAGGAGGATGCTTGCTTATTTATTTATTTATTTATTTTCCTTTTTTCTGCCCCCTTCCATCATTTTCATCTTGAAAGAATCCATCATTACCTCCCTTAGGAGAATGCTATCTTACAAGAAAAGAGAGAGAGATAGAGGCAGAGAGAGAGAGAGAGAGAGAGAGAGAGAGAGAGAGGAGGGAAGGAAGGAAAAAGGAAGGAAGGAAGAAAGGAAGAAAGGAAGGAAGAAAGGAAGAAAGGAAAGAAAAAGAAAAAGTGCTAGAAGGCATTTGATCACTGAACTGTGGAGACTTTTAAGTTTCTGTTCTGAATTAGTTGGTTTCAGGTGTTGTGTTGCAGAGTCCTGAATAGCAATTTGAATACTGTTTGTACCAGCTTCTCTTAATGTCAAACATATAGATATATTTAATTTTTCATAGTTATGCAGCACATCTTCTTTAAACTATATTTTAATTTATATATTCTAGTTGACTTCCATGCTTCTAGGCTTACTTGTTGAATATTTCCTACATTTTGTTTAACCTTCTTCACCATTCCCTTGTCTCCCTCATCTTGCCTTCCCATCTCTGCCTAAACCATTCCACGTCCAGTAACCCCCTGTATGTTCAATGTACTTATGTTATGCTACCTTCCTCCCAATCTCAATGGACAATTTTAAATGTTCTGGCTTCCAGAGGTACTGCAACTTAAATACACAAAACTAATGCATGGAACCCAGCATCTACATATGAGAGTGAGCACATTATGTTCACGATTCTTACCCTGGGTTACTTCACTCATAATTTTTCAATGCCATCCATTTATATGAGCATTTCATAATTTCATTTTTCTTTATAGCTGAATAATGTCCCTTTCTTCAGAATTATTATAGTTTCACTACCTAGTCATCAATTGATAGGCCCCTATGATTATTCAATTCTGTAGATACTATGATTAGTTCAGCAATGAACATGGATATGCTAATAACTTATCACAGTAAGTAGAGTAATGTGACTATATGGCCCGGAGAGGTATAGCTGTGTAATTCGGTGGTATCATTTCTAGTTTTATGATGAACTTTCAAAACAATTTATTATATGGATATAGATATCACTCCCATCAATAGTGTGTAACTGTTAGTCTTTTGCCAGAGACGAAATCTACCAGAAGCTAAAAGAACTGACATAAATACCACTCAAATTACTACCTAAAATATAAAAAGAAGTGATGCTTCTAATGTTTCCATTCACTTTTTAAAACTTACTTTATTTATTTGCATTCCAGCCCTTATCCATTCCTCCCCCCCTCCCCCCCAATTCCTCATCCCATTCCTCTTGTGGCTTGCCTCTGTGACGCTGCTCCACACACGGCCTCCCTGTTCCCTGGGGCCTCAAGTCCCTCGAGAGTTAGGTACATCTTTCTCACTGAGAATTAAGCACATCTTTTCTCACTGAGGCCAGACCAGACAGTCCTCTGCTATATATGTCCCAGGGCCTTGGACCAGCCCATGTATGCTGCCTGGTTGGTGACTCAGTCTCTAGGAGCTCCCTTGAGTCCAGGTTATCTGATAATGCTGGTCTTCCAAACACTTTTTATGAAGAAAACATTATCCCAATATCCAAATCAAACAGACATGACAAATGAAGAAAATTATAGACTAATCTTCCTTATGAGTATAGATATAAAAATACTTGAATAATTTAAGAACAAATTCACATTAAAGAGATCATTCACCACAATCAAATTGAGCTTATCCCAGAAATTTAGGAATGTTTTAAAATACATAAATCAGCAAATGTAATTTATCATATCAATGGACCAAATAGTAAAATGGCATGGCCATCTCAAAATATAGAAAAAAAGCATTTTAGAAAATCCAGCAGCCCACTCTGAGAAAATCACTGTGGACACACTACTCAAGGTGTGAGAATAGACCAACAGAATAAAGGTGGCATAGAGCAAACTGATAGCTATCAGGCTAAGAGAAGACAAACTCTAAAAAATTCTATGATCAAGATCCATTCTCTTCACTCCTGCTCAACAGAGTTCTTGAAACCATAGCCATTATAATAAGACAAGACAAGGAAATAAAAAAGGTACATGAATAGAAAAAGAAGTTAAAGTGTCCTAATCTATGGATGGTAAGATTCTGTATAAAAGAGGTCATAAAAACACCACAAGATGGCCTTTTGTTTTTTGTTTATTTGTTTGTTTGTTTTGGGAATATATAAAGGCTTTCAGTAAAGTAACAGGATAGTAACTTATCAAAAAATTAGTAGTATTATTCCAAAATATCAAAGATAAACATACTGAAAATTCCTGAGATTTCTGTATAGCTGCCCTTTAATTTATGATGAGGAACATTCCAGTAAACACAGTGAAGTCTGAAAACTTTATTAGCCAAAACTGCATGTACACCTATGCTACTAATATAGGGGATTACCAACCCTCTATTTGGTAGCATAATAGTTGTTTGCCTCTGTGACCATTTGTCTAATGTGGAAATATATCTTATTACCACTGCCAAAGAGGACAAGAGATGAACACGTGTTTAAAATTAAGGATTTAATCTGCAGATTATTCTTGATGTGTATCAATTCCAAATTCTTTTACGTCAATAATCTAAAGAGCATTGTAGCTAGATGTTTTTATGCTTGCCCATAATTCCAGCATTTGTACACTGCAGAAAAGTGGATCATGATTAAAGGGTAGTCTCAGCTATATATTTGGATGGAAGTCAGGTCCTGATCAAATTCATGACACAATGTTTCAATCAAACCTGAAAATTAAACTATTATAACTTAAACCACTATGATGGGGGGATCATCTGTTTTTCTGTAAGATACAGCACCCTATGGAATGTCTTGGAGAGGTTCTGTAGAACAATGGTTAGGAACGCAATTGTGAAAAGTAGACATTCTGAGATTAGTGTTTACCTTTATCACTCTGTCAGTACTTTATTGCTATGTAAAATATTTGACAAATTTACTGAGTGGAAGTATCACTTGTCCATGTTTTCTAGGACCTGTGATCCAGGAGACTAGGTATTAGTGACCAAATCCTTTATTTCTGGTCTTCCAATGCTACAACCAAAAGTTTACTGGGCTATGTTGTAGTGTGAAGATAGTTGGGTCCTCTTCAAACGAATTGAAATATTTGATAGCAATAAACTCTTTGTGGATGTAGAGTTCAGAGGTTTCTAAAGGTCAGAAGACAAACCATTTGCTTGGATGAAACTATTGGTCCTTTCTTTCAGGGTCCCAGCTCCATTAGGCTCTGCCTACTCAAGATAATTTCTTTAAAATAAAAGCATCATAACAAATGATACAGTTCATTATCACCATATTCCAATAGGTAAAAGACAGTCATAGGTTCCACTCATACTTCAGAAGAAGATACTGTATAAATCAGACTCCTTGAAATGTCTTGCCTGTAAGTCAGTAACAGTTACTTTGAAGACACTTTAATTTGGCCAAGTTATTTAACTTCTCTGAAGCCCACATTTCCAAATATAAAAAATGAACTAATAAGAAAAACTACCCTCTAATATTGCTTTCAGGATTTCATACGCACATATACATAGAACTCATAGCACAAAGACAATATATTCTAATGAGTTAGCTCTTGCTTTCAGTCAAAAACTGAGCACTGTAAGCCAACTTTGAAGCATCCTGAGGTAGCTGAAAAAGTAAAACTATGTAGAATAGATTCTTGGTTTGTACATATGTGCACACATTTGCGTATACATACACATGCTCTTATATACATATTTACATTATGTATGTATCATTGAAACTTTTATTCCAGGTGTTAGCTTCAAGTTAATTTTGACTAGAAATATGTATGGAAGTAGTGACATGTAATTTGCTCTTTAATATCTAATTGAAATTACTATCCAGTAAATATAAAATAACATGTAAAAGTCTGTTAAATAAATATATATAATACAAATTATATTATGTTTTATGAAATTCCTAATACCAATTAGTTCTGGTTCTGTTAACACATATACAATGAAAATATCATTCATTCTGAACCAGATTGTTTTGCTTCACATTAAACTATATTGAATACTAATAAAATTAAATTAAAAATAAAAATAATAATTCCATCTCCAATAGAATTTTTTATACATTGGAAATGGAAACACTTTCCCTCTTCTCAGATTTTGGATTTGTTATTTCACAAAAAATCATCCCTCTGGAAAATCAAGGCCTGACGGATCAAAAGGAAATTACTAAATGTTCTCCTCTATCACAATCATTTTCCCTTATAGCACCTAATCGCCTAAGTGATGATTCATTTCCAATGTTTCTGTGTGCTTATAGGAAACTCTTGTATACCAGATTGGGGCAGGCCAAAATTTTCCTTCATTTTCACAATTCCATTAAGAGATAAATTATACAGAATAAAGTCTGTGGAGTCCAGAAACGATTAATCCCCTTACCCATTTCCTAGAATGAATTGGAAGTAATTGTTGAATCATGACTCTGATGGCTCTTTAGGCAAAAGGATATGGTTTAATGTGCCCAAATGCAAGTCTGTGACATTTGAAGACATGCATAGCTAATTAAAGCATTACCCTTTGCTCAAGAAAGGACATGACAAAATTTTGCGAAGTAATGAATCATAAATAAATGCCTTGGTAAGAATTTCCTGCATACTGAATTATATTAATACCATTTTAATTTGTTTTCAGTACATTTCCATATGAATGAGGTTTGGCATGATTGTCCTTGCAAGGAGGGAAAAAAAGTGGGAAAAGATTGGTTCCGCACATAAACAAGTCTTCAAGTTCGAAAATGGTGTCATATCATCATGAAAATTATGTTCTGTTTTATTTTATTTTTTAATGTAAGCCTCGTGGGTAGAAATGACAAACATTTTTAAAAATAAAGGTCATTTATTCAATTATAAAGAAAGAAACAGTACCAAGACATCTTTGAGAAAAATTAATAAATAATAAACGGTGGTAGCACACTGCCAATTTTTTAAAATGTAGTTTGAATTTTTGAAAATTATGCTATATTCATTCTTTGTAAAAATATCTCATCATTTTGCAAATGGGGGCTATGTGGTAATCCAAACATCTGTAGATTGCAGAATGTTACTTAATAAGTACTAGAACATGGCAAAGCAAAGGAAGTATGAGAGAAAGGTTGCCTGTGTATAGCATAAGAAATGAGAGAGACAAAGTTTAAGAAGTGTCACTCTGATATCATGTGCCATATATACAAGTTAAATTTACAAAATAGTTATACCTGCCAGAGTTTCATAGGATATGCTGTGCTATATTGTATTTTTAAATTTCATGAAAACTTTTATCTCTCCTAAGAATGAAGTATTGTTCAATGCAGTTTAATGTGTACATACAATACAGATTCAACACACACACACACACACACACACACACACACACACACACACACTCAAACACTCAAATCCTGATAGTTATTTTTCTTGTTTTGATTTCCCCCAAAGAGCTAAAGCTTTAATGCCTCAAGAGTAAATTCTTTTGAATAATTAGAAAGCTACTTAGGTTGGTGAAAGAAAACAAAAACAAACAAACAAAATCTACAATAGCACTCCTGAATAAAGAAGGTGTTATCTATAACTTCCATTTTTTTTTTTTTTTTATCAACTTCATTTACTGGTTATTTATAGCTGTGCTACTCGTGAGATCTTCTGACTAGAACTTGCCTCTGGAAAATAGAGACTTTTAGTCACAATGCTAACAGCCTGACAGAAGAAAACTATAGGGAACTTCAAGATAAAAATTGGAAAGGCGGCTTCTAATTTTTCTAATAACATATCTGACATTAACAAAAGAAATGGTTTTTGATATAATAGCAATTAAAAAGTAACTAATTATTTCCCTTGGGATAATGTGAAAAGCATATCTACTGGTACTGCCTGGTGTCCTCATTTCTTCTCTACTATGAAAAAAAAAATCCCAAATAAAGCCTTAATCTTGTGAAAAACATGCTCTAAAGATGCCATCCTAGTTACTTACAGATGTTATAAACAAAACACAAACAGAAAAATTATTTTTTAAAAACATAAGGCAAGCTTTGAAGATAACTAAATATTTCAATACATACTCTCCTGACATGAACACCTAGTGAACCCTACCTGTATCATGGCTGCCCCTGAAAAGCATGCCAATTAGTTGGCAAACCTAACCTTCCTTGGGACTTAAATGACAATTTGAAGGAGTAGCAAATTTGTCCAGGAAGTGATTGCCTTGGCTTATGAGTTTTATGTAATATTTGTGTATTTGAAAGTATTGTGAAAGAGAATCTGCCATAGTTCCCTCATTGAAAAAGAAGGAATTCTATCAGTGACTACCCTTGTATCAAGAGAAAACTGCAGCTCTCAATGAGAGCCTCTGTTCCAGCCCTCCACTAAGCAAACATATGAAGGCCACAGTGACCTGAGTGTCTTCAGTGTACTTCTGCATAAGTCATATATTGTCACTCCTAGCTCTGAATTCTCTTACTTCCACAAATAATGTTAACAAGAATAGGAGATTGGAGCTTGAACTATCTCCTTTGACAGAAAAGCAAGAGTGTTCTAACACACACCATTCTCACCGATACATCTTAGGCAAGGTTCATTGGTAATAAATTTACATTTTCCACTATTGGGGAAATTCCTCTCCATCCCTTATCTCTAAAAAGAGGTATTTATAGTCAATTACTATTCATATTTATGGGTGTTGTATATTATACCAATAAGTGTTTATATGTAATGTATAAACATTTGAACCTTAATTCTTTATTAGTTGTAGTAAAAAAAGATATTATTGCTCAGTCTTTCAACCAACTCACTCTAGAAACAAGGTTTAATATGTTTTCTCAATAAATCTTCTCAAGTTCTATCTTATTCTGGACAAAAAATATATTCAAAATTACCTGAATGCTTAGTCGGCCTGTATTTCTTTGTACTGGCTTAAGTTTCATGAGAAGAAAACCTATCTCTTCATCTTTGATTTGTTTTGTTTCTTTCTTTTGTTTTGTTTTGTTTTTCTGAGCAGGTTCCAGGGAGTGGAAAATTAATAAACACTTTTCAATTAAAATATTCCTTATTCCCTCATTTTTCAACTTCTTAGAACAATTTCTGGAGTACAGAATTTGCAAAACCTGACTTATAAGAGCAAATAGATGGGTGGATATACACACACACACACACACACACACACTCCCATACACACATAATCTTGAATATTAGGTGTGGAGAATAAAATCAGACATCAATTTTCTGTCTCTGTCTTGATCCTTGAGAATAAGATCTCCATAATTTAATCAGTTTTCTAATGAAAGATTGTAGCTGGCAGCAAGACTAGTGTTAATGAATTATTAATGTTAAAAACATTAATGATAGATGGGCAGAGATCAATTTTCAGTTGCTTCGTACACCAATGGCATAAAGCCAGCAGTAAACATGAGTTTCAAGCTAGCCTTGGGACAGCAAGCCTCTGACAGTATTTTTGTTAGACCTGTCCTTTAATGGCCCATCCATCCTACCTATGTGCCCTTGCCCATTAATGTCATGGAGCTTCTGGCTGGTCTATTATCCCCAAAGCAATCCAGCCATGCAAAGAAAATTACTACTTCCCAGTTTCATTATATTGTAAGATGTAATAAAAGAAGAAATTATGATGCTAAATTTGGTTCCCACATGTTAATTTAAATAAAAAATATACTTATCAGTCCACTGATTTCAACTGTGTGAGTCATTTGTACCAGGAAAAACATATATTTTGATAAATTCTGAGTAAAAGCATCCATTTGAACATTGATCTTTAGTTTTAACTTAGATTTCCTTTTTGAAAGGAATTAGGATGATGAAAAAACATACCATTAATTTTTAGAAAAAAGGGAACACTATTGAAAGGCATGTTCATTTATAAATCTGGTGTATAAGAGTAAACAGCACTCAAACAACTTTTTCTCATTTATTCCAAGAAACAAATCAATTTGGAATTTGATTAAAATTTTAATTCTTTTTTTTTTGTTTTGTTTTGTTTTGTTTTGTTTTGTTTTGTTTTGTTTTGAGACAGGATTTCTCTGTGTAGCCTTGGCTGTCCTGGAACTCACTCTGTAGACCAGGCTGGCCTTGAACTTAGAAATCTGTCTGCCTCTGCCTCCTGAGTGCAAAATTTCAATTCTTATAAAATTTTAACTATTTCAGAGTCAGTGTTTCACTTTAATGAGTGTGCTTGCTTCCCCCCTGTGTGAATGCCTATAATCATAAATAAAGAGGGAATTTACCTGAGCCTCTGGGCCACTTTGAAAGTCAGGACTCATATTTGCACATTTGAGCAGAAGGAACATCAGTGAATAATGTCAGCAGAATGTATGTAAGTTTATCTAGTCATCTTAAACCTTCATATTTATTTTTGACTGGGAAACCTCCCATATTTAAAGTTATGATACTAATTCTTGGAAAATATTCAGTAGCTTATAGTCAAAATAACAGAAAATAACCTTACATATTTTAGTTAGATAAGAGCAGAGGAGTATACTCTAAATATCATTTTGCCCCCAACAATGCTTTTGATCAGTGTTTGGTAATTTGTGCTTCATTAGCATGTCCTCACCATCTGTGCCTCAGTTTCCCTTATAGAATATATTAGAAATTAGCATTGCACCCTCCAGCACAATGTGAAGATGAACAAAAATGTTTGGAACACCATGCAGACGTGTCCCAGCACATGTTTTTGTATTAAAATTTCTGGGACTATGGTCATCATGAGTTTGTTTTCTGAGCAACTTAAATTGTTTTCCCTTCTCCCATTTGTTGGTTTACTTGCACCTCCTCTTAGCTTATCTTTCTTTATTACAGTATTCTTATCACAAATCGAGTATCATGTTCTAAATGCTGCTTTTGAAAGAGAGGAATTCTTTCTTGTCACATGTTCATTCTTTTCCAAATGCCCTATGACTATTACAAGCCAGTGCTGACCCCATTACATTTACATCACAACATACTGTTTTTATCCTGCTCTGTGAATTGTTTAGTTTTTACTTTATATAACAAAACTTCTGAGAGCATCCCCTAAGCAACCTGTCTTACCCAATACAAACATTTGTGAATTGATACTTGATCTGGATTTACTCTTATGATGCCCCTTGAGATCTCAGCCACATGCTATCTTGTCATTTCATTGAACTCTGCCATGAAATTTTGCTTTAGTATTTTGTCATTGTTATGTACCAAAAGGTACTGTCATAAAAAGAATCAAACCAATAGCTAGAGAAGGGCTCAGTGGGAAAAATTGCTAGCTGCTCAAGCATACAGATGTCATTTAGATCCTTAGCATTTATGTAGAATGTCAAGTGTGGTCACACACACCTGTAATGCCAGGATTGTATGTCTGGAGTTGGGTCAAAGGAGACAGGAAAACTTTGTGGGCTTTCTGGCCACCAGCCCACTGAACTTCAGGTTCAATAAGAGACCCTTTCTCAAGGAAATATGACCAGAAAAAATAGAGGACAATCATTTCCCCTATGGCTTCTTTACATGCATAATGGCATGTACATACCTATACACAATTGCGTGTCCAACAGCTCTACAGCTACATAAACACACACAAACACATACACACAGAGAGCAACATGCTCATAAACATACAACAAAAATAATTTTAATCGTATTTCAACTAGATTTTTACTATATTACTTTAAGATAATATTTGCTACATTCCTTTAAATATGTGATATACAATGTTAGAATTAATGTGTGCAGTTTCAAATAGATCTCATTACTAATTCCATAGATAGGTAGCAAGATCTTTATCCTGTAAGATAAAGAAAAGGAGGCTTGGCACGCTAAAGTATCTACCAAGTAGTAAGTGACTGATCTAAAGCAGACAGTCAAAGACAGAGCTATGAATCAGGATGGACAAGTACTGCCACCATCACAGAAAAAGCAAAGTAGATGTCTTTCTAGAATAGTCATATAGTTTCTTGATATGTTGATTTGATTCCGCTGGCCTCCAACACACTGACAAACAAACCTAGGTGCTTTAAACCAACTTTTTCATAATAAGCTTTAACAACATCACCACAAATCCACACTGCATATATAAAATATGAGCTTAATCTCCAGCCTAATATTAAATTGCTTTTTAAGGTATATTCTGTCAAGAAGACCCATTCTGCATGATCAGCTATTAAGTATTAGAGATTACAGTTATTTATTCTCTAAACAAATATTCAATATTGCCTATAAAATATTGGTATTTCAAATTTATATTGGCAAGTATTGATAATACAAAAATGCCTAAGATATGATCATCATTGACTTCAGAGACTTTACAATAACGGTGGGCAGAGAGCTTGAATACTACAGACTATGATGACATACAATTCTCTTAACTTAGAAAACATTATACTTTCCAGTCTTCTGTTGGAGCATTAAAATCACAATTTTGATTATAAGCCATAGGGTTGAGTCTCAAAGGAATATTGAGCCCCCTCTCACAAATAGTAGGATTGTTGGTTGATTTTCCATTTGCAACATCCAAGCCAAGTTCTCCCAAAGCCATTACTATGTTCTTTGTCTTATTTTAACCTCAGTGAAGCACAATTTTCTTTCTTCCTTGAGTCAAATGAGTGTCCTCTTTTGTATGTTGTCTGGCCTAACAAAATGTGAATGAATCCTACAGTACTAATAATTAGGGTGAGCACTATGTTCATTTTCCAAGGACTCATTAAAAAGGAAAAGAAGAGTCGAGTAGTGTTAACAAACACGGGTATTAAAAAAAAAAGCACAAATAAAGGGTCATTAGAGCAAAAAATAATTAATCCATCATTCATTCAGAGGCTTTTGTTATTATTGTGTGCTGCCATCAAGTAACAGTTCATGTGAGGCTGAGAATGGTGATAGATCTTCCCATCAATACCCCTTCTTTCAATCCTACGTGTATCTCAGACAGGAAAAATAAAAAGCAGCCAACACCATCAGTGAATTCTACTGAAATCGATTTAAAATGTAGCAAGCACTTAGATCTCCCTTCTTTTCTGTCTATGAGATCTTCAAGTTTTATGTTTCTTATAAATACAAAGTGGTGGAGTGAAAAACAATGACTGTGACAGCTACTTTTTTTCATGCATATATGGCTCAGTAAAATAAATTGCCTTGCATTCCAGGGGTATAGGTTTGATAGAGGAAGTTGTAGAATGTGTAAAAGTAAAAGTCACACAAAAGAACATGTAAGCCTTATTTCCTAACCTCTGAAAATTCCTTTGCAACTCTTGACCTAAAATGATACATAAATAAACCTCAAAGTGATGTGAAAGTGTCTGTGTGTGCGCGCGCATGCACGCACATGCGCTGGAGCACTCGCATGTGTGTAACAAAGGTATAATGTATATTTATTACTTTGCAATAAAACAATGAAGCAACATATTAATGGTAACACAAGTTTATTTGGAGAAAGAAAATAAAAAAGATGTGAACTGTTTGATCCATTTGAACTCATTCAGACCTCACCAAGCGTAGTGCTACTGAGGTTGTGTACCAATATACTCCATGGCTAACCTGCCATTCCTTTATTATTGTCATATTACAGACCAGAACATCCTATAAGAATCCAGCTCTTACACAAGCCTACAAATGGTATTATACAAAGATTTTCCCCAAATTGATCCCTAAGCAAAGTTTTTCATTTACCCATGAAAACAATAGTGAGAGAGAAAGAAAAAACAAGAAACAAATCCACAGTGTTGACTTGTTTTCTTCTTGCTGTGAGAACATCTGAGCAACCCAACATGTTTATTCATTCAGGAGAGGCATGAATAAAGAAGGACGGGTTTATTAAGGCTCAAAGTATGAAGAAATGTATTCTATCATGGAAGAGAAGCTATTCAAACAAGAGTGGGAGACCAGCTGGTCACAACTTATCCACAGCAACAGAAACAAGGAGACTGCAAAGCAAGCCTGGATTATAAAATCCCAAGATCCTTCCCCAGTCACCAAGTGACTCCAGAAAGGCTCTACTTTCCAACGCTTGCAAAATCTCTCCTTACAGTGCCACCAGCTTGGTATCAGGAGCGAAAACACAAGCCTAAGGTAGACATTTCTTATTCAAATCACAATGTGCTGGCTTGTTTTATGTCAATTTGACACTGACTAGTGTTATTTGGGAGGAAGGATACTCAATTTAGAAAATGTCCATAATCAAGGCTGTAGACATACCTGTAGAACAATGTCTTAAGTAATGTTTAATACAGGAGGGTCCAGCTCATTGTTGCTTGTCCTACTCATGAGTTGGTGATCCTATATTCTATAAGAAGATAGGATGAGCAAGTCATGTAAAGCAAGCCAGTAAGCAGCACTCCTCCATAACCTCTGCATTGCTCCTACTTCCAGATTCCTACCTGATTTGAGTATCTGCTTTGGCTTCTTTCTGAGATTTAACTGGGAAACAGGATATTTAAACCAAATAAACCCTTTATTCCTAATGGACCTTTAATTGGGGAGTGCAGATACACTCCCTTGTGCAGGCCATGTGAAGGCCAGAGATTGACATTGGTATGTTGTCCCAAGTCAAATCTCCATGTATATTTTAATTAATTTATTCATTTACTGTATTTCTGTGTGTGTCTGCTTGTGTATGTGTGTGTTTGTGTGAATGTGTGGTGTGCAAGGTTGTGTGTGTGTGCACGTACACGCATGTGCTATATAAGTACCTTTTATGCTTAAGCATCTTACTTATCTGTCACAGAGAACTAATCATTTATTTTTTTTAGAGATTAGATGGCCAGAACAATCCCAAAATTGGTTTGTCACCACTATCCTGTGCTATCTCAACAGCTCCCTTTCTCTTTCTGAGTGTGTACTTTTGTGTTTCTCTAATTTTAAATTTTCTTCCATTTCACTATTATATAATGAGATGTAGATTATATTTCTCATACTGCTTTGGATTTAATTTATAATTACTGAAAGACGTGGGCATGTTGATTCTAATTTTTACAACTAATTTACCCACTGAGCTCATTCTTCAGCCACTCTACAGATATTTTCATAGTCTGATATTCAATGAGACTAAGAGGTCAACTTAAAAATGCTTGTACCTGCACCCCAGCTTGCTGCCTAATTTCTCTAGCCTGTGAGGTCTAATGAGCAACTCAACAGAACATACTTTCTGCCCCAGGGCTGCAACTGCTTAGAGTAGCAGCAGAATAGGTAAACCTATACATTAAATCAAACCCTGAATGTTTATACAGAGAAATGTGGGTCACTTTCACTTAGAGTCACAATATATGGTAATTGAAACTTTTTAAAAGAAAAATATACTTTGTACATGGTTTTATGAAAGATGTCTATGTATAGTCAAATAAACACCAGAACTGCTCCAACTAAGCAATTTGGCCATCTTATCACAGCAGAATCCTCTCAGATATTCTGTGTACTACAAAGAAAAGAATAGAATTTAAGCTTGAATCTTTGCTGAAACATACACAGTCCTCATGATCTTGAGGAAGTTATTTGTTATCTCATAGTTTCACCTCTCAGTCAGGAATCATAGTATATAACTTGGGGTAAGAGTTAATGATAGCTACATCTAGAAATGGCAGATCGTCCATAATGATAGCTATTATTGTTATCCTCAAGTCTCTAATAGGGAGAAAAAGCAATAAAAATGGGGGAAATGTTCTACTCAGAAAGTAGCTGAAATCATGGTATTAAGTTAGGTAAGAGAAGATTAGACATTATTTAATCATTCTTACATCATTTTATCTAGTCAGCAATGTAAGTGAAGAAGTATGAGAAAAGATACTATTTGGCAAAAGGTATTCAATATTTTAAGAGATTTTAAGTTGCTGTAGATGTTTCCTTTAGGCAGCTTTTATACACTTTCAAAAAGAGAGAATTCTCTTCCAAGAACGGAACAAATAGTGTAGCAGAGAAATGTCTAGCATTGTGCTAAAACCTCACTCCTGAAGAGACATAACACCTGAAGCTCATGGGTATTGTTTTTTAATTAATGAGGGCAGTGCTCCAAAAGCCTGGGTACCATTCCAGTGTAGTAGACAATGTATGGAGTTAAAAACCTCTTGTAAACCATTGGGCTGAGCGTTGGGAGCCAGATGGAGGAGTTGGAGAAGGGACTGAAGGAGTTGAGGGAGTTGGCAGCCCCATGGAGGGAGCATCAGTGTCCACTGGCCTGACCGATCATCAACAAAGAATACACATGGAGGGACCCAAGGTGCAGGCAATATATGTGGCAGAGGAAGGTCTTTTTAGCCATCAGGGGGAGGAGAGACCCTTAGGCCTGAGGATGTTAGATGCCCCAGTGTAGGGGAATACCAAGGAGGGAATAGGAGAGTGGATAGGTGGGTGGGTGGGGGAATATCCCCATAAAGGCAGAGGAGGGGGAGGGAATAAGGAGGTTTCAAAGGGTAGATCTGGAAAGGGCGAAACATTTGAAATGTAAATAAAGTATTAAAAAAACATTTTAAAAAAAAACTCTTGCAAACAAGAAATCATTAGGTTGCCATTTCTACTTAGAATTTTTAAGTCTGTACACATACAGTATGTGGAAGTTAATTACAAATTAATTAATTAAACCTAACCTAATGACAGAACAGAAATTAGTCAGTTCCCTCAAACCTAACTAGAAATAATACTTTTCAAAGTAATATATGAATCCCTCATGAATTTCAAAATAATTATTCAAGATACGTATTGCTTGGAGCAGAGGCCCAAGTGACAGAAAGAGTATGTTTGTCTCCTTAGCACTGAGTGTCTTGGTGAGAGATATTTGCACAGGAAGTCCTGCTCATCATAACTAATATCGTAGATTATTTGATAAACACTAAAATGTTCCTCAAACAAAAGCCATTTTCTCTATATAAACTGTACTAAGGCAGTAAAAGCATAAAAATTAATTGTCCCAACATGAAGGCAGACACCATGAGTCCTTTGCATAGAAAGATTTTACTTTAATCTGAACCAATAGTTTCTAGTGGACACTGGCTATGGTTATGCATGATTGGTCAGAAGACTAGGCAATTATGTTTCAAAAGAAAAAAGATGCTATTTTTTCTGAATTTGTAGGCAGTTTCTGTCATCAGCATGACCCTTTGTTTCAGTTGTTAGGAATAATCACTGGATGTCCAGTATAGACTACTGTTGCCTAAGGTCTAGTGAAGAGAAAAAACTAACTTTGTTCTCCTTGTCTGGACAAGCAGGTGTGTGTGTGTTTGTGTGTGTGTGTGTGTGTGTGTGTGTGTGTGTGTGAGAGAAAATCTACCATGGCACACAGATGAATTAAGCCTATTCCTCCAGAAACATTTGCAATTTCATTAATACTTTTCAAGTATCTCGGAACACTATTCTTGGAACTCAGAAACATTTTATTAAGATGAAGACATCCTTTAATTAGCAGGGATAATCTTGTAATAAGACAAAATTCTGGTAATTCAATAATTAAAACTATATGGGGAAAGCAATATGTTTATTTTGTGATGTAAAATATGTCACAGATGTTTCCTTGTGTGCAGTCTTATTTAGGAGAATTAAATGACCACAACATATTAATTCATGTAACACTGTAGAGCTTTTCCTGTGACAGATGAAAGAGAACATTCCCTATAGCTCATTGTGTTTTCTTTGTTCCTGTGTAAGAATTTACCTTTAAGGTTATATTCTGTGCTGGACAATCAGATGTGTAATGTTCTATTCTAGAGCCTCTACCTAGCCATCTCTGAAACAGTAAGGTGTGTTGTATGTGCAATGCTCCCCCAAGAGCCCTTGAAATTCATGATGAAAGATCTTTGAGTAAAACTTGCACAGTGCATTCAATGAAGGAGACCCATGCCAATTTTGTGCTTAAAAAGTTGTCTGGGATATTCACCCTCCACTATCTCATTCTGGTTTTCTGTTCTAGTACACTGCACACCCATGGTTGGTCCAACTTCTCCCATAGGTCCTTAGCTTTCATCCACCTTTCTCCAGAGCTGTTTAAGATACCACCAACTGCCCAATCACATCAGTGAACAGCCTTACTTTATCTCCAAGTAACTCATAGCTCCCAAAAGCCTAACGTATTTCCAAATAATCCAGTTTTGTTTTCTGATGGAGTTAACTGGAATTGATTAACTCTACCAGCAGCTGTTTCACCGCACATTGATCACATGCCTTGGTCCCTCTAAATTTTGAGGAATGGTTAGTTATCCTTTAACACACAACCCATCTTATCCCAGACAATCCATAGTGTATTTCTATAGGTCAACTTTGTTGGTACAAGGTTCTCCATGAATTATATTATATGAGTTATAACCAGTAGCACTGTTTAGAATTAGTAAATATGATCTACCATGACCCTTTGCCCAGATACATGTTGAAGTCATTTCTCTGAACACTTTCCAAATGTTTTGAAAGATGCACATAATGTAATAATCCTTGGCAATGAGACAATTCAATGATTAACCCTCAACAAATATCAGTCATTTTTTTGCCAGCATTGCAATGTGAAAGGATGCTAGCTCACCTGTGGTCCAAGGTGGAGGAAACACAAAGAACAATCTGTCTATTTGAAACTAGGTTCATATTGACAACCTCAGTCAAGCTAAGCCTATATTTTTCAACTTCAAGCCAACTTAATGATTAATGAAATGCATATAACTGAGATTACCTCAATACCTCAGTAACACAAACAAACAAGTTAAAAGGAAAGAATTTTTTCACATGACTCTGAAGTCTGAAGTTCTTTTTCTGATGCTGGACTATAATACTGACTGGTACAGTGCTAAACTATATATATAAATACATGATAATGTGTTTTACTCTTAAATATCATTATTTATTTGGGTTACAAAGGCTAAGATTCTTTCAAATGTACCTTGAATTTCTAATAGTTTTGCCTTATAGAAACCATGGCTTATTTAAAACATTCTAAAGTTGTTTTAAAGATTTTAGCCAGGCTTAATTCTGTAAGTTCTAAACGTTAACCTACAAAGATAGGTATATTTTTCAAATATCTCGTTCACCTTAATTTTATTTTAGAAGTGATTTTCTTGAGACATGATGGCTGTAAGCATAGGATACATCTGAAGTAATGTGATTTTAAAGACCCTGAAGGACAGATGGAGAATTTATTTTGAAGGGTATGCCTTTCAGTATCAGCTCTCAAATACTATTAAACATGTGACCACTTAGCTTCCCTTTAGGGACAGTCCTGATAATGAAATCTGGAGACATATGTGAAGTGTAACAGCTTTGGTAGGGACAATTCAAAGATAGTATTAAAAGTAAAATTGAGCTCTCTGAAGGACAGACTGAAAAGATGGACTGTTTCAGAGTACAGACTGATGTTTTCTTATACATGTGTTTATTTTCCTTTGTATATGTTTAATTGTGACATCACAAGCTAGAAACTTAAGCACCTTAGAATAGAGTTGATCTGTTCTACTGTTGCTTTGACTTTCTAGGTGGAGTTATCCCTTTAAAGATGTATTAGGAGGTAATCCAATTTGTTACACAGCTAACCTAGATATACGTTGGATTATTTCCCCCTAAGCTATTTGACTGAAATGTTTTATTAGTGTCTGCATGTGGGATATTTAATGTTCTTAAGATCCAGATTTAATAATTATAGTGTAGAAATGCAGAAACTGACTACCTGTGAATGTTTACTGAAACTTACTGAAACTGAAAAGTACCACAATTTTGACATAATATGATTTTTCCTAGGGTTTACTTTAGTTTAAAATTATGTTAATGTCTTATACTTGGAAAAGGACTGTTAAATCTTTCAATCACATTATTGAATCTGAGTACAGAAACAGCAGGTATTGAATTGGTAGAACATAAAATGTTATTGCAAATTTGACTAAATGTTCTACAGGTTAAATGTTTTAAACAGAGAAGATTAGATCAAAAAAAATGAAAATTTACAATTGTTTAGTTTTATTATAACTCAGCATACTGAGTAGCATGTGAATAAAATAAATATTTTATGGTAGAAAGTTGTCTAGATGTTTTACAAAGTGTGTATTTATCTTGTATTGGGTTTAGGCAATGCTCCTAGGCAGTGATTATCAGTATGTAAAAATACAGCTGGAAGATAAGGTTTTCCCTCATTAGCAAATCTACTGCTTTTCCATACTCTAAGCAATAATGTATTAAAATTTATATAAATTTTACTCAAACCTTAATAGTTCTTATATAAAAATGTATACCTCATTTTTAGGAGCTTCTCTTGGTAGTATGAAATGTTTATGGATCACATTGGTTCCTTGACATCATCATTTTGCCATTCATATTTGCAAAGGGTCAAGTGACAGATGGGTAAGCTACACTAAATGATTCAGTGCTTAGAGGTGTTCAACACTAAGCCAGATGAACTGAGTTCAAATCCCTGGACCCACATAGTAGAGATAAAACATTTCTGCAAACTACAACCTGACTTCCACTTGTTTATCAGGGCACATGCAGCCCTCACAGGTATGCATATACAATTAATAAATAAGTGTATTAAGAAAAAAGGTTCTAATGATGGATACTCCTAGAAACACTTAGGCTAGAGCCTATATTTTGACTATATGTTCAACATTTTTTATTAAAAGAAATTAGAAGATACCAAATAACTTTATGACCCAACTTCTCCATATTTTATATAATTTTGTAAGAAGCATCAGAGCTGCATGTTTTGGTAAACCTTGACATAATTTTGGAACTAAGCTTTAGATATTATGATGCTTAATCAGTGACTTAGTAGGATCTAGAATCATCTCATAAACAAATCTTTGTGAGAAAATTTCTAAATTGAGTTCATTGTAGTGAGAAAACTTATTCTAAGTATATACAGGCACTTTTCCAGGAGCTATAGTCCCAGAATTTTAGGGAAAAATGTGCTGAGTACTGGCACTTCATCTTTATCTGCTTCCTGTGTTTGATAATGGGCCAGCTGCTTCAAGGCTGTCACCATTCCTTCCTTACTATGAAGGACTATACGCTTGGCTTGTGAACAAAGAGTTCTTATCTCCTTTAATGTGCTTTTGTTGAGCATTAAAATATATTAATGGTAAATACAATTACTATAGGTGTTAAATAATCATCAGATATTTTTAGTACTACAATTCCAGGATAGCCCTTTATCAAAATGACATGGAAAAATAGAAAACAAATTTGAGTGTTCTTTGTTATGGGACCATGAAAATCTCTGAAGAGATTGGAAAATACAAAGGAAATACAAAAGCTTTAGACAACCTGGTACTAGCACAGATCTTTGGAATGGTCTATATATGGCAGACAATGGATATTGGAGGAATTACAAGTAAGCAGCATATATTAAAAATGTCATAAAGCATTAGGGAGTTATGACTAACACCTGGCAAATGCCAGCTTTTGTGATATGGTATGATATCACTATGATAAGAACCTTCACTCAGAGTGAACAAAGTTTGCCTCAACCATCTGCAACCCATTGAATTTTCTTTAATTGTACAGTTCTCTATGATCCGCCTTCCATGGCTTCTAAGACTGGAACTCACAAGCTGCTAAGCAGTATCCTATAGAACACACTATGACTGATCATTCATACAACCTACTTCTACTAGCCCATATTAAACCTCATTGTGGAAAAGATGTCTCTCATAATGAAAGAAGCACAAATGAATAATAAATAAGTTTTAACCCTGAGAAAGCATGCTGATATCAGGCATTGAATATCCCAAGAGCAGAACTTTTAGTCACAGGCTAATTCTTAAGATGGTCTCAAATAGTGCTTCTCAGTGCCTGTTTCTCAGATACAACACACATTCTATTGTAACATAAAAAAAAAAAAAAAAAAAAAACCCACAGAGAAGATCCTGTGTAGACTTCTCTCTGATTCCAACAATAATACCTCACAAGATTTTTGCAGCTTACATACAGGACCATGATAACAATATGATTACCAGTACTATGTAGATACTCTAGGTTTAATTTTTACCACTTTGTAAATCTATTAGTACTCCGTTCACAACTCTTTGCTAAGATCTGTGGGTTTCAGTTCTTTTAAAGACACCTCTTTATCTCTTTATGTCATGAGTAGTATCTCATATGAACATACCATAGCTTACTCATTTACCTGCTGAACGTCATTTGTGTTGTTTACAATTGGGGAAATGTACTATGGCAATGCAGTTAAGTGAAATTCAGTATGGTTAGATCTGGGTGGATATGTGTTATCTTTCCTTGGTTATAAGTAAGGAAGTACAGGGCAATTTAATGACAAATATTAGTCATATGTTTGTTTTTTATAGAGAAATCACACAATGTTCTCAGCATAGCTTTGTCATTTGTACAGAAATATATTTGAATCCTTTATTCTGCTATTGTGTTCCATTCGTCTGTCTATTCTCTTGATGAGAGGATCTGATTTGGATGCTGGGTTCCTCCCTAATATATTCTTCTTTTCCATGCTTTTCTCTCCATTTGGAAAACCCGTATCTTTCCATATGTCTATGCTGTAAAATCAGTGTGCCCATGTACACAATGAAGCAATACTGTAAATTTGCTCAGAACTCTATTAAACATACAGATTAGAACAATTAACACTCTTATATTATGAAACACCTAACTCTTTTTGCATACAATATTTTTCCTTGTTGATTAAGGTATTAGATTTTTTCAGAAATGGATTAGTAATGTCCAACATATATGTTTTGTCAGGTACATACCTTAGGAGTAGCCTCCTTTAGAAGAGACTCTATGTGGTATTTATATTAATTCCCACATGTACAAGGTTAATGTACACATATATGAATGATTCTTCATGAACATCTTATAACTTTCTTTTATTATCTATGGCAGGTACTTCAAAAGACTTCTTAGAAATTCCCATATAGATTGAAATTTTATTTGTAAATAAACACATTTCACTTCTTCATGTTTTCCTCTTCATCATCAATTTCCCTTGCCTTATCCAAATTGGAATTATTAATGCTTTTGTGTGTAACCTTGATGAGAATTGACATTCTTGTGTCAGATATTAAATGAAGGCATTTCTTCTACTCCTGGTGACTCAAGCTATTTTCTATGGGATCTTATTTAAGCTTAGATAATAATCTTCTATTGCTAACTACTTTAATTTTGTTTACACTGTGGTGTTAGAAATAATCAGTGAGTAAAGCTTTTATCTTTATTTCCTGGATATTAATATGGCTGACTGTATTCAGTTGCTTACTGAAGTATGTTTCACATGACAGAAGTGAATTTCACTTCAACATGATATATAATCTTCCTATAATGTTAGATTTTACACACACACACACACACACAACTTCACAGATCTTTTGTATCCAAGTTAGTAAGAAATTTTGATCTAGAGTTTTTATTTTCTATACATTTTTATACTAGATAGTAAATATTCCTTATGCAAAACCATTATGGAAGAGATTTGTAAAATTTGTGATATCTACATGCTATTCACGTAAACCAAGTCAGAATTGGACCTTGTGGCAAAAGCTTGTGTCTTCATAGTTAGTTTGGTCAGTGCAATCCTCTCTCAAAATAAAAGGAATCTAAGAATAGTGTATATTCTTAGACTAGACCCTGTCTAGTCAGCCACTAGACAATCTATTCAGTCCCTAGTACTAGAAAAAAAAGTAAATACTGACTCTTATCTACTGGGAAGAGTTTTTGTTTTGTTGTTGTTGTTGTTGCTGTTGCTGTTGTTGTTTTAATTATTTTCAATTTTGTAATAATCCAGGTTTATTGACATGACCTAAGATATTTTGTTGAGTTTTGATATTTTTGAAATTTAGTGCTCTTTCAAGTCACTTGTTAATTTTAAAGTGACTTATATATGTCACTAAACATTTCATTGCCTATGGAATTTGCACTCATATCTCTTTATTTTTCATTTCTTATATTGGCATCTTATGTCTTCTCTACATTTATTTTATATTATTTTCTCAGTCTTTCGAGAAGTTTGTTCAATTTTATAGATGTCATGATAAAAATATTTATGAATTTTTGCTTCGTCCATGTTCCCTGTTTCTTTTATGCCTTAATTTCATCTGTTTTCTTTTCTGAACTTATCATATTTTTTTCTCATTTACTATGTCCTGGGATTATTGAACTGAAGACATCCCATGTCATGTTAACCTACAAATTATTTTCATTGCTGTCATTTCTTTTTAATTATATCATCAAGACTTAGCTTGTCTTTTAATCTAAGTGACTGTTCACTGGTTCTGTTGAAAATGAAAAACAACAGAGCGCTTTGTGGATTCTTAGCTATAATTGTGAATAAGATTCAGAGGCAATCATTTTGCCTGCCTTGAAGCCAACCATTACACAAAGAAGCTAGAACTGACTAGACCACTGAACATGAAGACCATGTGAGGAGGGAAATCACAAAAAGAAAACTGGTGTGTTCTAACAAGTAACAAAAAAAAAAAAGAGAGAGAGACAATAAATTTTAAGCTTGTTGCCTGTTTCCATTTTTTTTTCTGTCCCTGAGAGATTCAGTCTTTTTCCCTCATCCAATACCTGATCAGGTTTCCCTCCCTCCCATCCCCCCATCCACTTTCCCTCCCAAGTCCCTCCCTCCCCACTTATCATTTCTCTCTTCTCTCTCCCAAACGGGGCTGAGGCACCCCCACTTAGGCCCTTCAGCTTGTTGACCCTTTTGAATTCTGTGGACTGTCTCTTGGGTATTCTGTACTTTTTTTTTTTTTTTTTTTTTTTTTTGCTAATATCCACTTATTAGTGAGTACATGCCATGCATGGCCTTTTGGGTTTGAGTTACCTCACCCAAGATGATATTTTATAGTTCCATCCTTTTTCCTGCAAGACTCAGGATGTCTTCTTTCTTAATTGCTAAGGTAGGAGGTTGGGGGCACCCTCCAGAATATACAAGAGACCTGGGAGGTGAGAAACTCTCAGGACTCAAAGGGAAATGCCTAACAGTGGGGAGAGGAAACTTAGAGCCCACCTCCAGCAGGAAGACAGGGCATCAAATGAGGGAGGAGATTGCCATCTCTCAGTCAAAACTCTGACCCAGAAATGTTCTTGTCTGAAAGAATTACAGGAATGGAAATGGAGAGGAACCTGAGGAAAAGAAGGTCCAGTATAGGCCCAAAGGTGGATCCAGCTCAAGAGGAGGTCCCAAGGCTTGACACTATTACTGAGGCTATGGAGCACTCACAAAAGGAAACTAGCATGAACGAACTCCGGAAGACCCAACAAGCACCTGAAAACTCAGATATAGACATTTGTACCCAACCAATGGACAGAAGCTGCTGACCCCTGTGGTTGATTTTGGGAAAAGCTGGAAGAAGCTGAGGAGGAGGGAGACCCTGTAGGAGGACAAGCATTCTCAATTAATCTGGACCCCCGAGATCTCTCAAATACTGGACCACCAAATGGGCATCATACACCAGCTGATATGAGGACCCCAACACATATAGCAGAACACTACTGGGTCTATGTTCAATCAAAAGATAATGCACCTCACCCCCAAGAGACTGGAGGCCCCATGGTATTTAGAGGGCAGATGGGATGGGACATCCATGTGGAGACAGGGGGTGGGGAAGATATTAGAGATGGGGAATGGTCAGAGGGCGGACGGGGGAGGGGAATAAAATCTAGAGTGTAAATAAACAAATTAAATAAATAAATTAATAAATAAATAAATGATAAGCAAACCATTGTGTATGTCCCCCAGTGATTTCAAGGACAGAATTTTCTCCATTGTAATAGCATCAGTTGTGTAATTGTTGAGAAGATAAGGCTTAAAGATACATAAATGGGATTAGGGATACTGTGTAGGAGAACCACAGGGTTTCTTCACTGCTTATGTTCAGGAGAGCACCACTTAAAGACAGTTATCTATGAATCCACTAATTATGAAGTATGTTATTATTAGAAACTAATATTCCATTGTTTTTATCTTAAATTTCTTTTTAAAGGGAAGAAATACCTGCACAATTCATGATGACATTGGTTTTAATAGCTGAATATTTTTCCATTGTGTATATGAACTACATTTTCTGTATCCATTGCTTGGTTGAAGGGCATCTGAGTTGTTTCCAGCTTCTGGCTATTGTAAATAAGGCTTCTATGAATATAGTAGAGCACACATCCTGTCCTTGTGGTATGTTAGAGAATCTTTTGAGTATATGTCAGGGAGTAGTATAGTTGGATCTTCAGGTAGAATTATTTCCATTTTTCTGAGGAATTGCCATATTAATTTCTGGAGTGGTTGTATCAGTTTGGAATCCCACCAGCATGGAGAAGTGTTTCTTTCTCCACATTCTTGTCAGTATTTGCTGTCTCTTGTGTTTTTGGTTTTATGGTTAGTATAAGGTGGAATCTCAGGGTAGTTTTGACTTGCATTTTCCTGATGACTAAGGATGTTGAACATTTCTTTAAGTGTTTCTTGACCATTTCAAATTCCTCTCTTGAGAATACTCCATTTAGCAGTGTGTCCCCATTTGTTAATTGGATTATTTGGTTTTTGGAGGTTAACTTCTTGAGTTCTGTATGTATTTTGAATATTATCCCTCTATCAGATGTAAGATTATTGAAGATCTTTTCCCAATCTGTAGAGTGCCTTTTTTTCAAATGAATGGAAATAGAAAATATCATTCTGAGTGAAGTAACACAGACCCCAAAGAACATACATGTTATGTATTCACTGATAAGTGGATATTAGTCAAAAAGTACAGAATACCCATGATACAACCCACAGACCATAAGAAGTTTAACAAGAAGGAAGACCCAAGTGAGGATATTTGAATCCCCCTTAGAAGGAGGAACAAAATAATCATGGAAAGGAGGCAGGGAGGGATCTGGGTGAGAAAGAAAGGGGTAGGGAAACGGGGTAGGATCAGGTATGGGGAAACAGGAGAGAAACCCAGAGGGCCAGGAGAATGAAAAGAAGTATGCAGCAATGTGGGGTGGAGCAAGGGGGAACCTCTCGGAAGTCCCAGAGACCTGGAATCTGAGAGGCTCCCAGGACTCAATGGGAATGACCTTAGCCAAAATGCTAAACAGTGGGAAAATGGAACCTGAAGAGACCACATTTGGTAGATTATTAAGGGCTCCCAGTGGAGGGATGGGGTCACTAACCTACGTTTTAAAATGTTGATGAAAAATTGTTTCTGATTAAAAGAAATACAGGGGGAAAAAAATGGAGCAGCGATTAAAGTAAAAACCATCCAGTGACCAGCCCAACTTGGGAACTGTCCCGTGTGCAGGCACCAAACCCTGACACTATTACTCATGTTATATTTTGCTTGCAGACTGGAGCCTAGCATGACCATCCTTAGAGAAACTCTACTGGCAGCTGCCTGAGACAGATGATACTTACAGCCAACCATTGGAATGAAGTCAGAGACCCCCTATGGAAGAGTTTGGAGAAGGGTTGAATGAGCTGAAGGGGATGGCAACCCTGTAGAAAGACCAACATTATCCACTAACTGAGACTCCTGGGAGCTTGCAGAGTCTAAGTTGTCAATTAAAAAGCACACATGGGCTGTTCTATGGCTTCTGACACATATATTGCAGAGAACTGCCTTTTCTATCCTCAGTGGGAGATGATGCACCTAATCTTGTAGAGACTTGATGCCTTAAGGAAGCGGGATGCAATGGAAAGGGGTGATCTGGGGGTCGGTTGGTGGGGGGTCACCCTCTCAGAGGTAAAGGATGGTGTAAAGAACACCTTGAGGGGGTCCAGGAATGGAAGAAACATTTGAAATGTACATAAAGGAAATAATATAAAAGGTAAGAAATGTACTTTCTTTTGTTTATGAATCTGTAAGTTAATGATAATTTGTTGTGCCATAGTTAATGGGCAAGTACACTATTTTAGACTATGTAGTTTCAGCTAAGAAGTTTGTTTTGTGCCATGTGCAGAGAAGAGGAGGCTTATTATCTCAGAAACGTGAGAAATTTTACCATAGCAATAGCAAGGAATCAATTGTTCATTCAAAACTCAAGCTTACAGTCCTAGTTTATGCATGGTGATAGATAATGAAACCACTGTTATGTGTCAATATTCTAACATTTTGGTTAGCTTTTATAGCATCTATCTATCATTACATTAACCCATGTAAAAGTGAGCCATGAATTCCAATAAACATTTTTTACCTAAATAAGACTATTAATGTGAGAGAATAAAGACACCCATATTTTTGAATGGATATTAAATATTTTAGTATGATGCTGGGAAAAACTGTATTTTGTTATTTCTTAGCCTATTCAGATATTTCAAATGTAAGTTAAACATAAAAATATATATATTGTGCAACTTTTACATTTCCTCATAGAAATTAGTACTTGGTACACATTTTAAATTAAGTTTCAGAGGTTCAAATTAGTATTTTATTTTAAATATTAGCATTATATTTACAGAGAGATCAAATGAAAATATCTTTAATATATTTAAACAAGGAAGCAAGGAAACAAACTCGGAAAAATCAAATAAGCAGGAACACTATAAATGTTGTGTTTAAAAAACCAATATGGGGAGAAGTATGTATGGAGGGTCAGAAGTGTACCTCTAAAGACCTTTAATGAAGCTTCATGGGAGCTCAGCACTCTTGCCTGTATCATTATGGCTTCTTCTTCCTGGAGATAATCCTATTGCAAGGAAGAAGTAAGGGGAATGTTAAAAACAAAAAAATTAATTTGAAGAAACTTTCTTAGCCTAAGTTCTCCATCTCTTCCTTCCCTGCAATCTATTTAAGCACTCACCTAAGCCTTTTAGTAAATTCATTAATTTTGTGTTTTTAGACAATGGAATTCAACAATGGTAGTATGCATTTACAGAGAATACATTATACAAATGTACCCACTCACAAGTTATGAGCTCTTCTGCATGTGACTATTGCTTTGAAATGTGGGCCTCTAATATTTAATACAAGTTCACCAATGAAGGAATATTTTTCAAATACCACACATTTATATTCTTATTTTAATAAACATTCAGGTTCATTCACTTAGTGGTGTAAATCCACCCATATTTCGATTTGTTTATGAACCATTTGAGTTTCATATTCAGTCTTCCCTGTAACTTGATAAAATGGATGTATATCACCTCACCTAAGAAAATGGAGACCCATCTGTTAGGTTTAGTATGCATCTGTTCATCTGCTAAATCCATTTGTCAATTTCACTGGACTTAACAGAGGTTTCCTCTAAGTACATAACACGGTATGTGAGAAAAAGCATTAAGAGCCTTATTTTATGAGCTACGAAGGTAGAGTATACAACAAGCTTACTCACAGAAAGCTATGTTTCAAATAATGTTTTACTATATTGTATCTAACATTTATAAATTATTTAAATCTATTTTGAAAACTTGTTTCAAATAATTTTAAATTAGGGTAGATAATTTGGGTGTTAATCAATCTTCTTTTTATTTCAATGTATAGTTTAAGTTTCAAAGAGGGAGGGAATGAATATATATATATATGCATATATATATATGTGTGTGTGTGTATTTACATATATATATATATATATATGAATGAAAGATAATTAAAGGTATAATCAGTTTTTCATTTGGTCCTGTGAATGTGTACATGAGGGATATATATCAATGTACATGCACAAGTTTGATTTTGGTCCTGAGCACCATCCTTCCTTTATTTGTTTATTCATATATTTTGAGACAGGACCTCTTTCTGGCCCAAAACTCACCAAGTAGAGTAAGCTCCTACCCAGTGTTGTCCAGAGAGCTACTTAGCCCTGCTTCTACAGGTCCGGGACTATAGGTGAGCTATCACACTTAGCTTTTTAGAATTGAGACCTGGAGAACAAATTCAGGACCTCATTTTCACAAGGCCAACACTTTACAGACTCAGATACTTTACTGCCTGGAATGTTTCTCCAGCCTCTCACTAACTTTTACCAGTGGGAATGTACAAAACAGTATCCATCTGTAGAAAATTCCACATCTCCTGATTAAATACTCTCTTGAATAAGATTGTGGTTCCAAAAAAATGTTCACAGATTTCTTAGAAAATATCTTGAAGGTGAGCCCCCGAAGTACCTGAGATTAGTAAAATTACTTGGCTTTTTAGGCCATCTCTAGACTTTACAGAAAAGAGTCCATTCCTTCTTTATTAAATTTTGTTTGCAATATTATTTTTTCGGGTTCTCTTCCAACTTCTTCCAGAAGCACATTTAATGAAGAATAAACCAACCATTCTGCATGATGCACTTGTTTTTTCAAAATTACATAGGAACATTTGGCACTGTGTAAAGATATAAGATGCAATGCTCATTCTTCTAACTATCTTTCTCATCTGTGAATGGGGTACATGCTGCTTCTAAGGATATCATGCTGCCATGAAAACATCTTTTCAAATAAACTGTAGATTGTCCAATATGACATGAAGTTGAAATTTACTATGTGAAAATAACTGAAAATTTGTCTAAGCCCTATAATTCACACTTCTATCACCAGATTGTTTCTGAGGTGCCTGTTCCCAAAATAATGACAGAGATCTTTTATTACTATGAATGCTTTAAGCCTTAGCTTAGGCTTGTTCCCAATTAGTTCATATAACTTAAATTAACTTGTTAATACTAATCTACAATCCTCCATGTAGGACTCCCCAGTACTGGTTCTTCCTCTGTATCTAGCTGGTCTAGCAGGCTCTCTGAGCCTGAGTCTATCCCATAGTTCCTGTCTATGCCTGGAGGGTCTGCCTTTCCTTTCCTGTTTAATATAGGCCATTGTCTCTTTATTTGTCATTACAGTTCTGATTCTTCATGTTCCTCCATGTGTTTATCCACAAAGTTTGGTACCTTCAAGTTCAAAATGGTAGAAAGACTTTTTAATCTTTAGCCTCAAAGTTCAGCAGTAGAAAGTATTCAAATACCAATTATTGAAAGAAAAAATAGTAACTTAGGATGTCTTGTTCCTCTTTGAAGAGTTTCTTCAGCTTAGAACATATTCTTCCCTAGCCAGAAACTTTTCAAAGCATCAGATCCTCAAGAGTTTTATGCAGAGTTCTTTCATTATATTAACCCACTCCGCATCTCCTCTCTGATCTGCGTCTCCCTTTCCATACACAAATAACTGTGTGTCACTGTCACTTTTATTTTCACTCATCAAGTCCAGTTTATGTTGCCCATATGTTCTTGGATATGTAGCTTTCCTCTGGAGTATGGTCAACTTACTGGGATATGCATTCCTTTAAACTTATTTTTTGGCTGCTCATATATTTATTAACAAATAGAACACCATATACATCCATTCTCACATACCACCAGGACACTTAGGAACCTCAGAACATGCAACACACACTTATTCCTGTGCCCCTATTTTCTGGGAATGCCCAAAATTTAGTTTGGGATCTTCAGGAACAACTGGGCCTTCTAGAATTTCATTTCTTGAAACTGACTGGGATTTCTTATCCTCGTGTCCCTTCCACATGTCCCCATGACCATAGATAAGAATCAGGCAGAATTTGCTCAAAAGTTCATATTCAGACCAAATTCTGGAAATAACTCCTCAGTGATGATATCCCAGATCACGATGAGTTTTTCAAGGACAAGCTACATTACCTTTTTGATGTCACTGTACTCATGGAACAGGGACATGTGATCCTGTGTTTCACCCAGTCTGTATCTCTAGAATATTAACTGAGAGATTTTGTCCACTATGTTTTGCTAGTTTTTGTTTTAATTAATTAATTAATTAATTAATTAATTTGCATCCTTATAGCAGCTTCCCCTCCGTCCTCTCCTCCTATTCCCTTAGACTTACCTTCCCATCTCCCCATCTCCTCCTTTCTTCCTTCTCCTCAAAAAAGACAAGACTTCCCAAGGACATCAATATATCTAAATATTAAGATTCATGTTTCAAAGACTCCTTAATTTCTTCAGTCTCTAGACATGGGAGACATCCTAGTGACTTAAAGGCCCCAAGGTAACATCAGCTATGTCCTGACTCAATCATGGGAAAGAAGATAGGGCAATAGCTGAGGAGAATCAGGCCACTGAGTTCCAGCGCAGGGAATTTTCAACAATATACCAGCAAGACCCAGGGTGAGGCAAGGAGGTCATAATTTGGCTTCTCAGGATGGTAATTTTGTAGAGAATTGATTGTGCCTTATAAGAAGATGTCTGAATAGAAGCATGGGGAGAAATGGCTTTGAGGGGACATGTGCTCTCAGCTTACTTCCTGAGCTCTCGCTATAAGGTCCCTCAGATTTGGTCATCTTCAGTGCAAAAGTATTAAGGACTAGAGGTAGACAATAACTATTTGAGGCAATAACTCAAAATCTCTCATTGAGACTACCTACTGGCCCATGTCAAGTTGGGCCAAGGGTCTAAACTCTTAAAGAAAACAGATAACTCATCCTCCTTCAGCTATCAACTGCCAATAGCTCCGAGTATAGGTGGGGAACTTTATGCCTCCCTCTTCTACCCTAGCTATGAACAATCTTAAACTAGCATGGATCTTGTGCATTCTGCCACTCACAGTTACTGTGAGTTCATATGGTCAGTTGATATGTCCCAAATACCTTGTTTTCTTGTAGTCAACCATCCACTGCCATTGGCTCTTACAATCTTTCCTCTATCTCTTCTGTAATGATATCTAATGTATGGAGAAAGGGTGTTCTGTAGGTGTCCATTTATAGCTAAGAATTCTACATTGTCTTATTTTCAGTACCTCAGCCATTTTAGGTTTCTGGTGAGAATTCAAATATGCATTAATGTATGGAAATAACAGGTCAATATGAGTCAGTGTAACACTATGGCTATTAACACACTAACAGTAGTAGGTTCTCTTTTAAGATTTATTGCCTGCGTACCCATAGAGTCTTAACCCAATAATAATTCCAGGTACTAGTTTTATCTTAGAAAGTAGGACTTAAATCTACGTAGGAAATATTTGGTTTTGTAGTGGCAAGAATATCTTGGGAATATTCACCACATTACAAAAGAAGAAAGAAAGAAAGAAAGAAAGAAAGAAAGAAAGAAAGAAAGAAAGA
>JADRCH010000018.1:7177012-7243749 GCA_019843965.1 Rhynchomys soricoides | reverse complement strand
AGAAAGAAAGAAAGAAAGAAAGAAAGAAAGAAAGAAAGAAAGAAAGAGAAAGAGAAATAGGGAGAGAAAGAGAGACAGATGTACAGATAAACAGACTTGCTTTTTATCAAGTAGAAAAGGAGAGCACCTCTGGTGCATGTTCCTAAGACTCTGCTTACAATTTTACTGTCATAACTGTGTTTACTTCCATCTACCCCATTCCCTCTGCATGTTTCCTCAGATGTTAAAAATCCTAAAAATAACTTCCCAGATTAAAGTGGCAAGAGGACAAGATGACCATGAAAATAACACAGAGGAGGGAGGTGCTACAATTGTAAAACTTTCATCCAGATCCTGGAATCCATTACCCCTTTGTTTTATATGAATTTTATTGGTTAGAGAGTTTGTATCCCATTTTGAAAGAAAGAGAACTGCATAAAAATGAGATGAGCTGCTAAAGAAGCTGGGTTTCAATGAACGATATCCTTAAGAGTCACATCCTTATGCACTGTGTACAGAAACTGTGACAAAGATGAGAAGATTGGGATACTGCAGAATAAACACAACCACATTCTAACTAGTGTCTTAAGTGACCTTCTCTAATGTATAAAAGACTAAAGCTAATCGTTCAAATAAGTCAAATTGTTTTGCTGTTCATTTTGTGATTCTAAATAATTTGTTATCTAGAGATAGGATTGAAAAAACTTCTATTGAGTGATGAAAGTAATTGTTATATAAAAGGAGACTACAAATATGTGAAAATTGACTGGTAACCCAGGTCAATTAAAAACTTTTACTCATTATTTGAGCTGAATAATCTATGACAATAGCATGTACTTCACAAGTTGCAGATTAATTTGGTAAAAGAGAAAATTGCTTTCATTATTCTATTGAAAGCATTTGCCATGGGTTTCATATTTCGGTCAATGAAAATATTAATTCTCTCACTTGTTCCACCCCTTTCAGTGTCTTCGCTGAGCTGACATGTCACAGCCAGACATTGAGTCATATCAATGATTTCAGTTCTTGAGGAAAAGGATACTACTGTATAATTTATCCTACTTTATTAGCAATGTATAAAATGGACATTCAATTCTTTCATATATTAGTAAAAAGATTTAAAATATTATATATATATACATATACATATATTTTTATTTTATTTACTCTATTTATATTCTTAACAATCCCTGTCCCTAAAATAAGAAAAACAAACAAGCAAACAACAACAAAAGAACAATTCTTCCTGAAAACCTGATTAAATTAACAGTAATTTTTTTGAGCTCATATGAGAGGATTTTTACAAAGTGAGGATGAAATTTGGGTGGCTCCAACCACAATGACTATAT
This sequence comes from Rhynchomys soricoides, assembly GCA_019843965.1. Classification (NCBI taxonomy): domain Eukaryota; kingdom Metazoa; phylum Chordata; class Mammalia; order Rodentia; family Muridae; genus Rhynchomys; species Rhynchomys soricoides. Next base: position 7,242,421 of record JADRCH010000018.1, on the reverse strand, counting down.
TTTTCACAGACATTTCACTCTTCTCATAGATCATTTTAATATTTGAAAAAATAGGTAATTTTATTATCAAAAAAAATCTTGTTACTGGTATTCAGCTCTATGCAAAGTTACAATGACCATACATATGCCAGATTTAAATCCATTCCAACATTTGTCATTTCTTATTATGAACAAAATAATGGCATCATCTCTGTTCTGCTTTCTCTAAAGCACTGGTTTCATACTTCTTTTGAAATGTTCTGTATATCTTCATTTCAAAATAAAGAAAACTAATTTTAAGTAGTACATCTGAAGAATGACCCTGAGAAATATCATGGTAGAACAAATCCGAATACACACACACACACACACACACACACACACACACACACTCATTTGTCAACTACAAATATCCTGAGCAAAACATAGCAGGTATTACCTGGACTTTCTGCAGTGTATTTTCAGGTTCACATTCTCTGATAGCCATACATAAGCTCTCAAGACAATTCTGAACACAGAGCCAGTGTGTTTATCCAGGGCTAATATTGCATGTTTTCTGACAACATTTGTCAATTTTGTTAACAAAATTGGAATTATGAGTTAAAGTCCATAAAGAAGACAGAACAAAGTTTATTATGAAAATGAGACACAGATTTGAGGCTAGCAAGCTCCAGACTTTTCACCACTATGAAAACAACCCAAGGTGACATAAGAAATACGATCTTCTTTTTTACTGTAAAAAGATTAAAATAGAGAACAGAGTTGAGAAGACATAGAAATGTACACATGGAAAAAGAAACAGATTGGTAATGGAGAGACAACTTGGTCAATAGGATGCCTCCCACATACACATGAAAACGTGAGATTGAATCCCAGAGCTCATGGAAAAGCCAGATTGAGCAGCAAGAATCTACTGTTCCAGCACTCAGGATGCAGTCAGGTGGATGCTAGGAGCTCAATGGCAAACTAGCATAGCTGAATGGATGAATGATCTCTAGGTTCTGCGAGAGACTGCATCTCAAACAATAAGGCGAACATTTAGATCTTATGGGAAGAACTAAACACTATGTGGAACTCTGGCCTCCATATGTATGGACTGAAATCCACATGGTCCAGGGCCAGTATAAATATCATACATATAAATACATACAGAAAAAACTAAAGTATAAAAATAGATGAAGTATTAAAAGACAAGTTGTCTGTCCGTTTCTGTGTAACTGTTCCTCACCCAACTGTTTTGTAACCTTGAAAAGTTTACTTATATTTGAGCTGCATCCAATTTATGAAATCATTTAAATATTTTCTGTGAGAGCTCATTAAATTAGTTCACTTCTTAGGACTTGTTCTCCTTGAATAATAATATGAAACTCTTAAATAACAGAATTTCACAAGTTCTCTAATAAACAAAATTTTTCTAATTCCAAAGGTGGTGGTATTGCAAACCAGCTGGCAACAACATTATCTAATTTTTAACATCAGCTCATTTGCAGAACTGAAATCCAGAAAGCCATTGGCTATGTCTTTCATACTGTTTAAAAATTATTATTATTATTGAGAGAGAATAAAATGCTTTTGGCAACATGTTGCGACATGTAAGTACTTTTAGTCTTTCTGAACTGCCCTGCTGTTAAATCTTGCCTAACACACTGCCTTGCAGCTCTATACTTGACTTTGTGCCTTTTGCTTCTGTTCATCAGCTAAGTGGCAATCTGCCCATCAAACACCTCAGACTTCAGGAAGTAAGATCCTAAACAGTTCCTAGGGGTGAGTGTGGATGCCTTCTGGGAATGGGTCAACATGTAAGCTGTAAGGAGAAACACAACAAAGAATCCATCCATCCAGCCCTAAAGATGTTATGCCTCTTGACTGTGCTTCCTAGGGTGATGTCTTTCTGCTGCTCGTAAATGGCTGTGCAGCTAGGGAAAGCGTGACAGGTTTTATCAGCCTTGACAGCTGTCTAGAGATCACAGCAGGCAACCTAAGGCTTCAACCACTGTGTGTAGCTATCTACTCAGGTCCTGTCAGAGTTCACAAATTTGAACTTGATCAGCACTCAAATTGAAGCTCTCGATGCTGAATGCATCCTGGCTTATTCCAGTCAGAAGCATTTTTGTGCAAGGTTGCTGATGTTTCTAAGGTTGCATTTATTGTTAGGTAGGTGATAGTGTTTAGAACTATTGAATTATAATCCGTCCAAATTCTTAACTATCCATATTCCTAGTGAGTTTATATGCTCGAGCACGTTAGAGTATTAACAACCAGCATTCATACACTCATGAGATGCTTCTGTCTAATTCAGACACAAGCAAATCTTTCCTAAAGGCTCCCATTCCTAGTCATCCTCTCTACAACTCCCCTACTGCCTATTTTTGCTATTCACAATGTATGGGACTGTGAAAGGCAACCTGATTTCTGGTTGAGCTAAGGTTTAAGCCCCCCATTCTGACCCCTGGCAAACCCAGAAGGGGTAAACAACCCTACAAGTGACAGAAGGTGTTTTGCCATGCTCCTAGGTACCAGGCTCCTGACAGGAGGCTACAGCATTCCTCCATAAGAGACTCAGACAGGCCCAAGCCCTTCCACAGGTAGAGGGTGTAGTCACATAGCCTCAAGACATCCCCATGTTAATGAGGCACCTAGAGGCTTAGCCACTCCCCTTCCCAGCCACTATTTCAACCTTTCCCCTCCCTGAGGTTTCCGGGTCATGCCACTCTCCACCAGGACAATAAACACCCTGAAATCCTGGACTGTCTCTCTTCCTCGAGATCTGCCCGTGGGGAACAATGAAACAGGCCTTTGTCTAGAGAGCACATCTACTCTCCCACAGAAGACCTCCCAGCACTCCCAGCCATGGCCCCACCAAACCAAGCCAACCCAGCTAGCCTGTAACAAGACCCAAAACACAGTCCCCACGGGACCTCACCAAGCTCCTCCCTGACCTCCTCCCTGATTTTTCCTTTCGGCCAGGCCCATATCTAAACCAAGGCCCCCATTTCATTCTTAGCTCTTCCAAGGAGCCTGGGATGTACAAGAACTTGGCAACCTGTCCGAGCTGGCTTCAGGGCTTCAGGTGGTCCCCGGGACCCCAGGCTGTGCTCTCCCACCCCTGAGCAGTGTTTTTGAGGCTTCTCACAGTCCAACACCCACCCAGTGTTGCCGTGCCCAACTCTCCGAGGGACCCTGAGCCTGGGGTGGACTCATGGTACTTCACCACAATCTGCCAGTTAATCCAACAACAATGAATAAAAGAGGAATTTCTCCATAACTTTGACATTTGTTAGGTTTTCAACCTTCAAACATGTCTATTGCTGCTACCATGAAATGAAACCAATATGTCATTACCATGAGCACCATTTATTTTCCTGGCATCATTTGCCAGACTGTCTCCTCTGTTCTATTTTCCCAATAGAAATGGGTAAATCCATGAAGCAGAGTACTCACAGTCTGAAGGGTTAGACCTCATGCTAAACAATAACTAGCTTTTTATGGCTTAATCCCAATGAATGTGAAATTTCTCTTTTAATAAAAGCATCAGGGATATTTGATTCTGGAAAGGCAATGTGAATGAACTCAGAATACATTTGAAATGACTAATTACATTCTGAACATGATGAATTATTTTCAGGGTTGCATGTTTTAGTTTTTGTGGATACCCCCTTCCTTTCAATTCCTCATTCTCTTTCCTCTTTTCCTCTTTACCTTTCCTCCCTTTCTCCTCTCTTCTCTTTTTTTTTCTGCCCTCCCATCTTTTCCTTTTCCTGTGTCTTTTTTTTTTTTTTTTTTTTTGGTTTTTCAAGACAAGGTTTCTCTGTGTAGCACTGGCTGTACTGAAACTCCTGTGTCTTCTCTCTTCTTTTTATTTAACTATATTATTATGAGTAATAGTAATCCAATAATCTCAAAACACACTTACAATGCTGTTGAGAGTGCTAACTTCTGATATCTTTCTTGTGATTGCTATGCAACAGGATGGTTATAAATGTCAGTTTGTATTTTCTTTTTGTACTGTAAGTTTTGGTTTACTATGTTTTATTTTTCAACTCTTTCTTTATTGAATACATATATCTTCTGAAAATTGTTCCTTCCACTCAGAATTTCCCTGATTTCCAATTCTGTAACTATGTTTTCTTTCTAATTGCAGGTCCACGTCTATGCTAGGAAAAGCAAAATGGCATCTGTGAAAGAAGGCCATCCTTTTCTTTTTCCCTGAGACACCATGACCTTCATAAGCATCCATGGTCACATGAGAATTAGCTTTCTCCCTTGCAGTGATGTCTCTCATCTGCATTCATCTTGCAGATGAGAAGAGCCAATCAAAGACCCAGAAATCCATATACCAGGCTGAGAACTCATAGATCATGCCAAAGCTAGAATGAAGAAACATAGAACTGAGAAGGTTCACATGACTTGGCTCCTACATTTGAAGCCATTTCTAAAACAATGAAAATGGGTTAAGTTGTAGAGTCAAATTGTTATGCTAACTCTTAGACTTCCCCATTTGTAAAATTAAAGCATATTAACATGAAACACATGAAAAATTATTTTGTGATGATCACTGAAAATATGGAAATCCAGCATAACCCTAGATACTGGAAAACACGTTGCTAAGGACACCAAAGTATTGCTTGACAATTTTTGTCAAGGAGTAATGACAGGCATTTAGGTTTTACCTAATGATAGCCTTTTTTTTTTTTTTTTTTTGAAAGTCATCTCAAGCATGATGTGTGAGATTTGGACTGCATTCCAGTACTTGATCCTATAGTGAGAATAGAAGTTAAGACACATCCTCAATTTTTTTTTACTTCTACCTAACACTCTGAAATAAATGAGTTTAATTTTGCTATTTCTATATATTTTTTAAAATGGACCAAAAGAATTATGGTTCCAAAACTAAAAAGCAGGAAACCATGTAAATAAAAGTATCAATAATGGAAGGAAATGTTATACTATCCTGTTAATTATAAAAGATATGAAAATAAAATGTCGGTCTAAAAAGCATCAGTGACTGCAATTCAGAAGTACATTCAATATAATCACTGGTATCATTGCAAAAAGTTTTGTTCTGGATTAATTATATTGGAAAGTTTGAATTACCACTTTGAGATTACGTCAGTAGAATCACAGAACAGAAGAGCAGTGTGAACAATCAGACTATGCAAACAATCCTTGAGATGTGCTGCTAACATGTTTTCTAGGATTCTCTCACACCAGTAATATAACATTTGAAAATCAGGTCCTGACTATGCTTGGAGAAGGCAAACACCGTGTTTCTTCTAAAATCAGAAACAAGGCAAGGACGTCCAATCTCCTTCCTCTTATTTGATAATGTGTCTGAAGTCTCACAGCTGAGAAAGACATAAAAATGATAAAAATAGGAAAGATGTCAAGCTATTTGTGCTTGGAAATTATGTGATTACTAAACTAGAAGGCCCTAAAAATCAACTAGAAAAATACATGTCTAATAAATAACTTCAATAAAGTGGCAAGGTTCAAAATATGATTTTAAAATCAATCTACTTATCATCTATCTGGTTGACTATTTAGTACTATTTTTCTTTTTTATTTCGTTTGCTTGGAGAAGAAAGAAGTTCTTCATGTACAATTATCCAAGATTTGATTTATTGCTATTGTACTGTCCCAGATTACTTAAAATAATAATTGAGCCAGGAACAATAAACACAGCAAGCATCTGGAAAAGACAACTGAAATAAAACAATCGAGAGATTCGTAGAAAAGAAAATGAGAAAATTCAGTTCTGTGTCATTCGGTATACTGATGAACATGAGTCAAGGCCTTTGTATTTCAAGGCAGCTGTAGACAATTTCTAATACATGTGAAAATTATTTCAGAGTCAATTCTAAAGGGCTCTTGGTGGTGATAGGTAGTAGGAGATGAGCAGCAATCTAAATGGTGATTTCAATAAATTTAAACTCATTAGCTCTGTTTAAATTTCATAAATCATAATGGTATGAATCTGCCTCATGCAACACAAAAAAGCTTAATAAGGTTCCTTGAAAAAGACTGCAGAGTGAAATCTACCTTAGACCTGATAAAGAAGAAAACTAAACACAAATATTTTGTCCTATCTTTTTTTAAACAAACTCTGCATTCCATAGCCAACTATTTTGTGCTAAGAAGTTTCTATTACTGAAACTATTTCACAAGTGAGAAAATGTTAAATCTCATTTCCAATCTCTGGTTCCTTACTCCCTGCAAATGACTCTCCAAGAGTCAGCGTCAAAGAGGTAGTTTGTCTTGTGTTATAATGCTGTTAGCCAGTCTTTCATTTAGCACCATTACTTACCATCCTTTACAATGTTGGATGAAAATGGTTGGAGGTAAAAGCCCTGTGGGATCCAAAGTAATTCCTGGGTACTATGAATGTAACTCAATAAAATTAATTACTCTAATTTAATATAACCTGCAATGATAAATCAAAAGATGGGTCCTCTGTGCAAGGGTCTTGTCTCATCCAACTGACAGTTCAAGGGATTCTTGACTATTTTTGGTCATAGTTACATTTTTAAAACCTCATGGATATAGAAGAAAAACTAGATTATTCCACATAGTCTATGGGTAAAAAATTATTTTTATAGAGAGTCAGAATTTTTATATCATCAGGATTTCAAGACAGCATTTATTTCCCTTTCAGTTCTTCTTTGTGCAGACTCATGTGTACTTTTTCTATGGACACTATCTTAAAAGGCTCATAAGAACAACATCTATATTCTAAAACACCAAAAGCAAGATATTACTCCTTAAAAGTAGCTGGTGATTCATAGTGCTAATAATTGCCACAAAATCTTTACACTTTAAAAGAATGAAGGCTTAAAATTTATATATCAAGAAACAACAAAAATATTCAAAGATTCATATGTAAAAGTAATTTGGGTATTCTTATGGTCCTTTTGCTCCCAAATAATTACAGTCATTTTTATGCGGGCTCTAGCCCATTTTACCTCCTTGTGACACAAAGACCTAATTATTTATTTAAAGGCTGCAAGTCCTATAACTGGACAAATATTCATCTATTATAACCCTCCATGGCTGCCTACTTCCCACTCACGTGGTCCTTTACTTGTATCTGAGTCTTTTCCTGGCTTGCATTGGTCATGTGTGTCCTCATGATGACTTCTGTTGGTTTCTCTATGGCAGAGACCATGCTAGTAAAGCTGCAGTTGGCAAGTGAGATTCCTGGAGATTGCCCACCATTTTTGCTTGGCTACAATGGGTATACCCTGGAGAAACATGGACCCAGGAGCTTCATCCCAGCAACAAGTAGCAATCCTTGGATCAAGCTCCTAGCTCTATGCCTCTCCAGAAGACACCCATTGCAGCCAATGTGATTGGGCCTGGGGAGAGTCTCTTTGCCTATAGCCTGGTGGAATTACTTCCTGGATTATAGCCTCCTCAGTTGGGTTACCTGCAGATCACCCTGAAGATGAATATTCTTGAGATAATGGTGTTTAGAAAATTGATAATTTTATAGAATTCCCTATTTGATTTAAGTATTTTTAAGAATTTAGTTTGATTTAAAGAGTTTTGGGAAGTTAGGCTAGCTGGTAGAAAATTTAGTGTTAGAATCAATAATAGAATAATAGAATTCCTCATAGAATAGCCAAAGCCATGTAGGTAAGAAAAGGAGTGTAATGAGCTTTCATGACTTGCAGGTACTTGAAGTACAAGAAAAATAGGCTTGGGACAAGTTAGTGGTAACAGAAATCATTCATTCTGGGTTGGGCCTGAGTTCCTTGATCTTGTGATCTAAGGATATAGTCACAGGTTTCAGTGTGCACCATAGACAGAAAGTTATAAGCAAAGAATAGGTAATTTCATTGTGTATGTAACAAAAGAAAAAAGATTATCACCAGTTAGCTGGTCAAGACTAGAAATAAAGCATAAGACAGATGACCAGCTCCTTCTTAAATACAGATTGTCACCAGCTAAGCATAGGAAAGAACTTGTCACTGCAGATTGTCTTGCTTAAACTTTGTTAATCTATGACATGAAAATTATTGCTTTGGGGTTACAATGAACTTGCAGAGAGAAAGATAGATGAGAAACGTATAATTTCAAAGGAAGAATACATCATCAATAATCTTGTTGCAGTTCACCCTTTTGTGTAATGACTTTAATCTTTTTTGAAAAATATGTTTTTGTGGTGATTGTTTTTAGAGAATCTGTAACTTGTGGTTATGAAGTAATTTTCTTCTTACATAGAAGACTTGTCTTAGTGGGTATAAAAGAGCTAAGGGAGAAATAAATTATTGAAACTTGTAGAAGCTTTGCTTTATTTGTGAAAACTCTCTCTCTCTCTCTCTCTCTCTCTCTCTCTCTCTCTCTCTCTCTGCAAGTAGTTAGGTCTGCTTGTTGTAGTCTGCACCACCCACCAAAAATACATGCATGTTTATGTATACAAAGTAGTTGGAGCTTTGATCCATCCATGCAATTACCCAATATGTGAATATGTATGAATGTATGTGTGTGTGCGCGTGTGTGTGTGTGTGTGCGCACAAGTGTGTGTATCTGTGTGTATGTGTGTATATGTGATCTTCCCCTTTCTTGCCAACCCCAGAGAATTAAGTTTTGCCCCCTCAGCAGAAGTCTCCTAAGTGACTAATCACTGACTCAACACTGGCCTCCTTGGTTTACCTTGGGGTGTCAAAGCTGGCTTTTGACATCTCCACATGGTCTCTCCACACCTTCTTCAGTATCTCCCACTCCCACTCTCCCTTCCTCTCTTTCTCTCTACTTCCCCCCCTCTTCTACCCCATTCTTACCTTCCTCCCCTTTCCTTCACCCACTCTCTTCCTGCCTACACCCCCCACTCCTTTTGGATTCTCTGATGACTGGGATCTGAAGTCTTGCCTTCTCTCTCTACTCTGCCAGTTAATGGCTGAATCTCCTCTTTAGTAACTAATCTGAGGTGATGGAAAGCAATTTCTATATACCATTGAGAACAGAGATGCTTGACTACACCAACCCGTGTAATGCACTCAGATATCTGAGCATAGAAATCAACATCTGAATACACAGTGCACAATATTATCTACCAACTATTCTTTCTAAAAAAAAACAAAAAACAAAAACTTTTTTTTTATTCTCAGTTTAAAAATGCTGTAGATATAATTGTATTTGTAGCTCTGTGGCCTTTTAATCTCTACCTAGTTTACCAAGACCACAAAACATTAATAATGACAGTAGATTATATTTGCTATATCTCCTCATACTGCATATTATTATTTAAATTTGTTCAGCAATTTCAATTCATTAAGAGCATTTGGAGAAGTTTTCATACATAATTTGTTTCAAAACATCTTTCCTAATAGTCCTTTTAGCACACTATATACTATGTATATATTCAGAGTACATAAAATAATTTACATTGATGAATTCAATTTTCTTTATCCAGATTTCTCAAAAATGAATAATATTTGTCATTACAGTGAAGAGCAAATCTGAAACATTACTGGAAATGTTAATACTATCATTTACATTTTCTATCCTTTGTTCACATATTTTTCCTGGATGTCTATAATCTTTTACATCTACACATAAACAAATGAATATAACCTTACAATAAAATGAAACTTCACAGAAAATTTTAAAAGTAAGGTTCAATTAGCTGAGTGAGTTTAATTTCATTTTCAATCTTAAAATAAGACAACTAAAGATACTAAATAAACAGGTCAAGCAAATTATGTGTGAAAATAAGCTTTAAATTGTCCATTTTTTTTTACACTTTTCATACACATGGTGACTTTCCTTTTAATTATATTTGAATATAAGTGGACAAGTGAACCATTTATTATGATCTAGTTTCTAACACTTTCTTGGAAAAGCTGCCCCTTTACTACCCCTACACTTTTCATCCTGTCAAGCCCATTGCTCATGATGGCTGTTAAACATTTTGAGAAGCTTTCCACTAACACCAATCTTTGTGTGTAATAAAGGGTTAGTGAACAGACTATGAGTATATTCACCCTAACATGAATATTCATCCTATCATATGGAGAGTAGAATACTTAAAACCATATTTTCTTTTGTAATCAATTATATTAAGTACTGATAATAATTGCTAACAGGTAATTCCATGCACAGTTCACCATGATTCTTGAATGCAAGCTCTATTATCACTATGGTGTTTAATCATATGATTTAAATAATTCAACATAAACACTTGTGAGGAGCATCACTTTGAAGTCATCTTAAAATGAAATTTCCTGAATAGTTTTACTAAAGTATGAGAACTGAAACCCCAGAGAGTGAGTTATACACAAAGATACTTTGCCAATGTCTTGGGAAATAGAAAATAGATTTCATTTTCTTTTTTTCTCTGTGTTATGAGAAAAAAAAGGATCATAAAGAAAATAAAAGATCAAAAGTAGAAGGATAGAGATGGAGTGAAGGAAGGAAGGAGACAGGAGATGGGACTAGGATGGAGAAGGGTGGTCAACAGAGAAATTAAGTGAGGAAAGAGAGAGAAAGGAAATGGAAAGTAGGGTAGGAGAAGAAGGAAGGATGGAAAGGAGAAAACAGAGACATTGAGTAATGACTTCTGAGGCTGAGTATTGCATATTCCCAAAGGTACATTTATTAGAAGTTTGAATACCTGCTAAGACTTCCTAGTGGTGGGTACCTCATAAATGGTCATTAGATGTATGTGGGATTCTTGACTCTTTATTTTCCTTTCTCTTTCCAGACTTGGTTATAGGGCAAGTATGTTGCTTAACTGCATACTGCTGCAATAAAGTACATCATCATCTCAAGCCTACCTATAACAAGGCCAACCAACTATGTATTAGAACATCTAAAAGTATGGCACCAACTAGGTTATTTTCCTTAATGCATCTATTATTAGCTTATACATTTCTTCTAATATCGGAAAAATAGTACAATGCACTTTGAAGTTTTCTCAGTGTTCAAGGAGAGAAGAAAAAGGCGGCAGGATCAGATGTGGGAGGAGGCAGGGGAGATGCACAGAGGGTCAGGAAATTGAACAGAGGTGTGTAGCAATGGGGGGGGGGTTGGGAACTTAGGAGTAACCAATAGAAAGTCTAAACACCAGGAAAGCAAGAGGTTCCCAGGACACAACAGGGATGACATTAGCTGAAATAACCAACAAAAAGGAGAAAGAACCTGTAGAGACCATATTCAGAGGTTAAGCACGGCCCCAGTTGAGGGATGAGGCCACCCACCTTTCTCAAATTTTTAAGCTGGAATTGTTCCTGTCTTAAGGAAATAAATGGACAAAGAATGGAGCAGAAACTGAAGGAAAAGTCATCCAGAGACTGCCCCACCTGAGGATCCATCCCATATACAGACACCAAACCCAGACACTATTGCTGTTGCCAAGAAGTGCTTGCTGACAGGAGCCTGATATAGCTGTCTCCTGAGAGGCTTGGCCAGAGCCTTATTGATACACATGGGGATGTTTGCAGCCAACCATCAGACTGAGCATGGGTCCCAATGGAGGAGTTTGTGGTAGGAGTGAAGGAGCTGAAGGGGTTTCCAACCCCATAGAAAGAACAACAATATCAACCAAGGAAACACCCCAGAGCTCCCAGGGACTAAACCATGGAGACCTATGCCTCCAGCCCCATATATAGCAGAGGATGGCCTTGTCTGGCATCAAAGGGCAGGGAGGCCCTTGGTCCTCTGAAGGCTTGATGCCCAAGTGTAGGGGAATGCTAGGGCAGTTGGATGGGAGTGAGCAAATGTGTGGGTGAGCACCCTCATGGGAGAGAGGGTGGGATGGGGGGTGGTTGGAGAGGAAACCAGGAAGAGGATAACATTTGAAATGTAAATAAACAAAATAACCAATAAAATTTTTAAAAAGAAATCATTCAAAAATTTCAAATTACTATAATAAGTTTTATATTTGTAGCAAAAGCTATTCCTCAACACCAGTTTATCAGTTACTGGTATTGATGAGTGATGTTTTCCAATGTTCCTAGTTAGTGTCTGAAACCATGAATATTAACATGAATATCTATCTATCTATCTATCTATCTATCATCTTGTGTTTTAGTTGGCTTTGGCTTGCATAGGTTCTTGTCCCATAAGACTGGCTTTATTCTATGCCTTGATAGTGTACTTTAATACCAGCGTTAATCTGTCTTTCCATATTGAATGCCTTCTATTTTTTTTGTACTTTGATGAATATAGTTTATTTTGGCATCTTTTCTAGAACATTTCAACTTCATCATAACTGAGAACTGGTTTGGAATGTCTTTTCTCCTTAACTGATTGCTCAACTCATCCAAAGGCATGGCAGAATAGGTTTCCGCAGCAAATACAGCATCCCCATTACTATCTTTTTAAAATTTCAATCAGTGAGGATCATGATTTTCAACTTGTTTGAATTTGGAATTATCTGGGAGACAAACCTCTGGGTGTCTCTGTGAGAGTCTTTCTAAGGAGTTTGACAGGAAGGGCAAAGACCTACCTTGAATAGGAAACACTTGTGTGCTAAGATTGCAGACTGAAGAACTCTTGTAAAAGGAGTGCAGCATCAGTGTGTCCCTCTTGGCTTTCTGCTAATGGATGCAGTGTAACTATCTGGCTCACACTGCTGCAACCCCAGCTAAAGTTGCTCTTGCCACCCTCACTTCTTCACCATAATGGACCTTGCTATCAGACTTTGAGCGGGAAAAGGCTCTCCTTTCCTGAAATTGCTTTGTCAGTACCCTGTCCAAAGAACAAGAAACATTACTAATACACAGTTCAAGTCTCTTTCCAAACCTAAGTAAGGCTCTCTTGCTTTCAGTAAGTGGCTTGTTTCTTTGAGTTTGAAGTCTTTACATATTTTTCAAGGACATAACATCTAGATTTCAGTCAAAATGTGATTTCTTTTCATGTCTTTTATTCACAAAATTAATTCATTTTTGGTCTTAGCAAAGGCATAGAAATAGTGGTTGTAACTTCTGCAGCCTGAAATGCCACAGCCAAACCACCACAAATGTTTTTTCCTATGTCCCAAAGTCAAACTTAGCAATCTCAATCAAAGATTTTTTTTTATTATTTTCACATTCCTTATTAGATAAAAAACCTTTGACATTTAATTTAAAAGAAACAGTTTATGCCATCTCTTTTTGTTATAACCAAATTGTTGCTATAGGTTCCCTTATACTTTGGGGCTGTGACAAATAAAATAAGAGTTACTTGAATGGACACACTGCAGCAGTGTGGTCGCTGATGTGCGAAGTAGGAAAAGATTCCTACTATGTGACAAGGGAGTATGGAGTGGATCATTGCCTCTGTTTTTTCTAGTGAAATACCATCATACAGAAGCTAAGTGTAAGTTTCCTAAACCCTGAATTATAAAACCACAGACAGCAAAGACTGTTACACATATAAAAAGACAGGAACATGATGTCTCCTATTGTTCTCCTTAGACAGTATTAACCTGTCCTGTAATAGACATTACATACAGTAAATAAGACATTTCCCATTACAACATATTCAAAATAACTCCCCTCAGAATTCTAATAACCGTAAGACACTTATTTATTATTTTACCCTGCTAAATGATCTTTAATACTCACATATTCAATATAACCCCAATGTAAGCAAATTGCAACAGCTTCAGCCCTCAGATATGCATTTTGGGGAGGAGAAAAGAAGAAATAGGAGGTAGCTCCATGCCAGAAAAACTGCAGGAAAATAGGTAAAGAATTGACAAGATGCCTACCAATAAATATCTTTTTAATCACAGATAAATTTGCTTGAAATGAAGTGTATTATTTGTTGTTTCTGACACCTAGATAAATTTGTTAAAATATGATCACCAACAAGAATAATTTATAATATTACAGAAAGTTTTTCTCTCATGTTCACAATCAATCCTTCCCTGAAATTGGAGAACACATTTACTTTTGATTTTTGTTTGTTTTGATTGGATTTTTTTTTTGTTTTGTTCATTTGTTTGAAAAGTGTTCTCACTGTGTTATTCAGGCTTGTGCAAAATTCATCACAATCTTAGATGGGCCAACCAAGTCAATGGAAATTTTTATAAGTCACCATACTTGACTCCTTACTTCTTATTCTGAAGATAATTTCACTTGTTTCATTTGTTTGTTTGGAGTTATGAATGAAACATCATACACTTAGTCTGTGTTTATAGTTTTCTTTGTTCTTTAGTAATCATTGCTATCTTGACTATAAATTATTCTGTAGCTTCCCACAATAGAAATAACCCACAGTGTAAATATGTTGGGTTAAAAGACACTGGGATTGTTTCCAATTTTGAGTTATTATTAATTAAATTGCAAGAATGTATCTGTGGGCCTTTGGGGTTGCACCTGAGAGAAGAACTTCTAATTCTAACACAAATACTTTTATAAATTTACCAGTTTTCAAAAGTGGTGTCATCATTTTACAGTTTGCTAACATCTTGGTTTGTTCAAACTCTTCATTAAACTGGTTGGCAAGCTTTTGAAATTTCATTCACTGTATCAAAACTGAATGTGACTTTAGGTTATATTTTTGTGATGATGTGTATGTACAACTAAGGTTTTTAACTCAGTAGATGCACCTTTTGTGTTGATTCACTCGGTTATTTTTAATTGACATTATTCGAGAATTGTATATACTCCATTTTTTTCTAAGTGCTTGGGTTATGTACTTATGTTTGGATGTATTCTCATTATTTATATGTTCTGGATAAAAGTCTTCTTATAGTTACAAACATTTCAAATATTTTTCTAATCTTTGGTTAATTTGTGCTTTAATAATATTTTTAAGTTCAGAAAAAGTCACCTTTATTAATGATAATTGATCTGTTGTACTGAATAATTACTGCTCATCACACAACTGAAAATATATTCTCTAAGGATACATTTGGATCTTCCAAGGTTTTTGAATTTTTCCTATTTTTAAAGTATTTGTCAGATCATATAGAAATTGCCAAAGTCTGTTGAGATTTTATTGGGTCTTACTTCAACCACATAAGTAGACACCTATTTATTTACTTTTTTAAAATAAATAAATTTTTATAAAGTATATTTTGGTCAATGTTCCCCTCCGTCATTTTCTCCAAAATCTTCCTGACCTTGCAAACCATTTAACTCTATTCCTTCTTTTTCTTTTATTTGAACAAAAGCAAACCAGAATAAAATGAAACAATCAAACAAAATTCAAAAAACCAAAAAACTGAAAATGCATGAAAAGCACATATAAAAACAAATACATGAACCCACAAGCAAAAACTATAATAGACAAGCAAAATACAAGTAATTCTAAAAATGCCTGAATCAAACATTCTGAGACAAAACATCTCCAAATACACTCTTTAGTTCACTGTTCTGTTGGCCTTCTATAGCTGAGTACCAGAACACCCTTACGTGTGTTTTATATATTCAACACAATTCCAATGGAGGAAGCTAACTTACCCTTGTAAATATTTGTAAATTGGATACAGATTCTAGGTTAGGGTTAGGGGCTTCTATCCACTTTCCTTTCAACACAGAGACTCCTTTTGTCTTTGAAACCTGCAGCACAATACATCCTACCATAGTCTCATTGAGTTCATGTGAGTGTGTTTGCTGTTGTGTTCTGAAAAAATCTGTTGCTTTGTTTGGTTTGGTTTGGTTTTGTCTTCCATTCCCACAGGCATTTATAATCTTTCTGCTGTGTCTTCTATCAAGTTTCCTGAGAACTGTGTTGAGGGTTTTGATGAATAAATTCCACTTAGATCTGAATATTCTGATGTCTTTCAGTCCCTAGAGGGAGTTCAGTTATGTTCTACCTAGTCTCAAGTTCTTAGACAATTAACTCGTCTCAGGGAAGAGTTCCACCTCATAGAGTAGTACTTAAAGCCTATCAGATTTTGGTTGGTTAACACCATAACTTTTGTGTCTCATTTGTACCAGGATATCATGCATGCACATCATGTTTGTAGACTGACATGTGTGTAGGTGGGTTGGTATTTACCTTTCTCTTCTGGTAACATGGAGAGTAGGAGAGTACCTTCCAGGAGCATAAACACTAGCAAGTATTGGTGAAGGTTTTAGGTAGTCACCAGCTCTTTTTTGTGTGTTCAATGAAATTGGGAACTGTGGTCTTCAATAATAGGTCATTACCATCATTTTTTAGAAAACAACCAATAACTTTGACAATGGCCTGAGTTGTTTCCATTGAACCCTTTTGGGAGTTCCTATGAAACAATTCAGGTCAATACAAATAATACCTGGCACTGGTGGTTTCATTTGGTGGTGGGAATGTTTGGGCATTTTTCTCTCCTTAGTTGGTGATTTCTTTCACACACACACACACACACACACACACATATATATATATAGCTAGCTTCTGCTGTAGTATGTAAATGTTTTATTTTCTTAGAGGCAGTGATGGGATAAGAGCCCAGAGTGTTTTCTTCTCTATTCTAACTATCCCCTAAGCCTAGACCTGTAAACCTCTAGCATTCATGCAATTTCATCTTTGCAAATCCAGACCTTGAAGTCTTCAGATTTCAGCTTGTCTGCTAACCTAGGCCTTAATGTTTCAGCCTCCAAGACTTACTACTGAATAAACTCACCCTTTCTTGCTCATTCTGAACTAGCTGCCTGGCTTAACTCAGTTGTTCTGGATCAAACCCCTCTTCAAGATGACTAATTGAAATGGGCTCTTCTCAGCTTCTGACTAGATTGTCCTACTTGGAAAGTCTGATCTGAACTGCATTGAAATGAATTCAAATTAATTTTTCTCTCTTTCTCTCTGTCACTCTCTGTCTCTCTCTGTCTCTCTGTATCTCTGTCTCTCTGTATCTCTGTCTCTCTGTATCTCTGTATCTCTGTCTCTTTCCCTCCCTTTGTGTCTTTCTTTCTCTGTCTGTTTCTGTCTCTCTCTCTGCTCTTTAAGTAGCTTGTCTTCTCTGTTTATCTCATGAGAATTGGGGGTACCCTATCTATGACTCATTCTGTCAAATCTTTCTCTGATTTGTCACTTTGTTTATCCCTCAATTAGACATCATTGTCTGGAAACAAAGGTATATAGCAAGGGTGTGTATGTATTACAGCTAGAGTGTTTATTTCTGTATTCTAGGTGGATAATATCTTTGGATATGATCACTTGCCAGAGAGGCCATATTGCTAGCATAAAGTTTCTCGACAGTAGTAGATCTCCAGTTGACCCTGCTATTGGCCCTTAGTGTTAGCTGCCCCTCCCATATTCCATGTCATAACATCTTCCTTCTTAACATATTAAATGTTCCAATATTTTAAAAAATTCTGGGATTTCCATATTTAAAAATATTCTCATCTTTGTCACACAACTAATTGTTTATGAAAATTACATATTCATATGGTAAATATATTGATATTTATGAAATATGTTGGTTTTCTAGTTGTGAAAATATGTTTTTCTTTTTTTGAAATTAAAGTAGTTTACTTGAAATTGGGATGTGTTCTTTGTTATTAGAAATAATTACGCATTGAATCCATAGAAGTCTGGATGGCTTTTATAGAGAATATTCAATTTAATGTATTTGATTACTAAAAATTCATAGATTTGCTATTCTGACATTTGTCAGTTTGGGTAAATTTTGTTTTTGCTCATTTCATTCATTGTGTAGATATTCAGTATCCTCCCCAATGGTATTCCTTTATTGATATTCTATTTTACATAGAAAATAGTCATACTTCTGATGCCTGGTGACGTTTCTAAATTGATTCCTCTTCCTCCATCATCTCCCTCTCTCTTTCTGCTAGAATTAATGATTACATTATTTTTTAAAAATTAATTGTGTATACACATGTGTAAGTGTTTCTATTGCTGCTACAATTTGCATGAAGTTAAATTATTATAGATTTCCTTTAGTCTTGTAGGATCTGCACTTATCTGATGTTAGAGTTGGTCTACTATTATCTGGTCATTAATCCTAGGACATCACTCTTATTCCAGAAAACATTGATTATTTTAGTGCATGGACTTAGTGTGGTGTCAGATGAATGTATAATGTTCTTGCCAAGTTCTCAGTTCCTTCACTTCTACTGCCCTGACCCAAATGACCTGCTTTATTGGTTACCTGGTCACAGCTCCACAGAGTCTGTGTGTTATTGCTTTGGTAAGCCTCATCCTATATATAATCAGTCAAAAAATTGGCCCTGGGCCCATAGTGGCCTTTCATGATGACTTCTTAGCCTCTCCCTCTTTGCCTTCAAGCATCTATGTTTCAGTATAGAAAACTGAGTGCCAAATCAGACTATATTTCTTGTCTCTGCCCTCGCAAGCTTAGATGACAATCAAGTTACTTAACCATACTTAATACTGTACCTCAACCCAACATCTTAGTCAGAAAGGTTTTTTTGTTTGTTTGTTTTGTTTTTGTTTTTGTTTTTGAGATCTGGAAAAACACAAGTGTCATTATCCATGCTTCTTTATTTTTGAGAATATATTTAAGCATATAGTCTTATTTTATCTAATAATATTGTATAAAAAAATCACTGTGGGTGTTTGTATTTGTGTATCTACATTTATTAATAATAGTTGGTTTCATAGATTGTAGCAACAAAAGTACAAATCCAGACCCAGAAATACAGCCAAAGTAGGTGGAAAGTACATAATTATCTTCTCTAGAGTTTTCCAAGAAGCTCCTACAGTGAGAAAAAGGCAAATAAAGAAGCATTATCGTTAGATTCATTGGCATGTCCAGTAACATGAAAAACAGTCCTAACCATGATGACGGGACTGATTAGACAACTAAATAGGATTTCTCTTGCTAATAAATTATTATCAAATGCATATTTTGTAACTGTTATTACATCAATCCTTCCCAGTATGTGAGATATGCAAACCTTTGAAGAGTAGCAAATCCATGTTTCATTTGTTTTCTATATTGCTAACAATCTAAGTGTTGGGAGTCCAGGAGTTACCACCAAAATCACCCAAATACTAATCTTAGTTAAAGAAAGATAGTTTATTGAACACACAAACCACAAGACTGATCATCCAGTGCAATAGTTCAAATTTGTGGACTGTACATTTCTCAGGACCAGCACATAAAGGCTAGAACTCCAAAACCCACTTGGAACTCAAACACAGGTGTTGGAAGTGTTATCTAGTGGTCAGTTCTGACTCAAATCATGTGAGACATTACAGTTAATATTAATCTTTAATTGAAGGGTCTTACATCAAGCTTATAATAATTGAATTTCTTAAGATTAACAAACCTTTAATATACACAACATGAAAGGGCATATGGTCAGCATGACCTTGCTCTGATTCAAGATATTTTTCTGTATCAATTACTGGCAGGTATATTACAGCAGCAACATGAAATAACTGGTGGAGATAGACTAAAATGGCTATAGATATGATAGTGGGACAGAGCTCAATAATCCTCTCCCCACTTTGAGTTGCTTCAGTGAGTCAAATGATTGGTTCAATGTTTTCTTCTGAGGCTAGGGGCTCCAGTTAAAGTTTTATACCAGCCTTTGTTGGCATTTGGTTGGCTCTCTCTCACTCTCTCTTTGATTTTTTTTATTTGACTAAGTTTAGACTTTTAAAATTCATGTCTGAATGATTAGCATTGACCTAGAGTCATAAGTAAACTAACTCCCTTGTTGAATGAAGAAAAGGACAAGTCTGCTTCTGTTGCTTAATAGGACTTCAGCTAATGAGTGAAGAGAAAAAGTTAAATGATTGATTTTTTTTTTTTTAATTCTGACAGGTCTTGATGGAGTTGTTAACATAAGTCTTTAAATTTTTGATATTCCTTAATAAGTGCTGTTGCTCCCATACTGACTGACCTTGCTATGTCCATGCTTACTAGGAGGAAAACTAGTACTGGAGCTACACCGGCCACCTAGAATAAGTGTGTAAAAGCCCTAGGTGTTCCTAGCTTCCCTCTCCAGGATAATAGCATACTTAGGAGGTAGATGTACTAGTACAATAATTACCTAAAGAGTCTAGGTTTTTTCAGTTCCTAAAGAGGAAGGAAGAACTCTTAGGTGGAAGAAAAAGCAAGCAAGTTTAGATAGAGGCTGGTCAGCCACATAGTGGCAGAAACAAATTTCTCAATGGTTAGCTCTTGCTTAAGGGCTGTCATTCCTGGGGGAGAGAGAGGGTTTAACACTCTCTTGGGACCAGTGGTGACTAAGACCCTGTTACTGGCTACTCACAATCTCTGGATGATGGCCATCATTTCATGGGCGTTATCACATGTATAAATGTGGAATCCTCAAGACTTCCCTATATCCCATACATTCCTTATGCAATTTTGATCTTTTATTTGAATGGGGTTGATTTTCCCAGTGTTTTATAGACTGGCTCTCAACCCTCTGTAACTGAATATAATTATCCTTATCAGTTACCCAAGGAGCTAATGCTTCACAGCTCCATGCAGTACAAAAGTATACATTGTGTCCCTCACAGTCATATTCTGAGGGTCTTCATCTGAGGAACAGGCATATAGTTTAAAGGTGGCAAAACTATTTTCTGTACTCTGGATCCCACATCCAAAAGACCTAGAGAATAAAAGACATGTATGTTTGCAGTCTTTGGGCATCTATTCCATTTCATTCCAAACAACTTCATAAGTCAAAGATGAGGGTGGGAGAACCATAAGCAGTGAAAAGTAACTAGGATCCCATCAGTAGTTCTAGTCAATGTCCATATGTGTTGTACTGCAGCATGTGCCTCAGATGCTAAAGGCAACACAACATAGAAAATTAGGCTCCAGAGTCTTTCACCAGTCTTACATTTTTAATCATTTTACAAACAGATTGTTATCCCTCTTCCCAGTGCCCTCCTCCTACATACTCCCCTTCTATTATTAATTCCACAAGAAAACCAACAGAGTCAACTAACCTGAACCCTTGAGGGCTCTCAGAGATGAACCATAAACCAAAAAGCATACATAGACTATACCTAGGCCCATTCACATATATAGCAACTGTGCAACTCAGTCTTCACATGGGTCCGAGGAGTTTCATTTTTATTGGGTCCTGTTTGTATTATCTGATAATCTATCACTGGTTTTAGATGTTTCTAGGGAACAAACTTCAGATGAGAATGCTGAATCAGTATTAAATCCAATCTACTTCCAATTGGAGTGGTTAGGATCACAAAGTGGGGTCTTTGTCATCATGGGACCAGAGGGTTTCCTTTTTGACTTAGCATTTTGGCCAGTTAGATGGGACCATGGGCAGCATATTCTGTTCTGTAACTACATTCAGGTGATATTAGGATACTGTCATAGGGCACCAGAAAGGCTGAAATGCTAGTCAAACGTTAAGCAATGGGGAATTTATCAAAAGCTGAAAGACAGGGAGCAATCAATATCGACTGGACTGGTTAATAGAAACTTTCATCAAGTCAGAGTTAGGAGCTCCATAGGCGATGCCTGGATGGAGTCTGTCAGCCAGGTGAAAACCTTCTGAGGCAAATAAAGATTAGGTACAGAAGTCAAACTTTTCTAGTAATTGGAGAAAGTAAAGAATCCCAAGAATGAGAGAAAAAAAAGCCCAGAAGAACAGGTAGTTGTACTATCTGGAATTCATTTGATCTGTGGCAGGTAGATACAAATCTTATGACTTTTTGATTTACTGAAGCTTATGTGTGTTTTAGTTTACAAAAGGTTGTACATTAGTATTACCATTGTATTAAAATTCATATTTTAGAAAAAGTAGGTAACAGGTGTCTGTAAAACAACCGGAGTAAGCTCAAACCTTTGAGACCTAGTAAAGTCTATATGTTTGAATCATAGGGCACAGAATATCCTTTTTTATCAGTATAGAAATAAAGTTACATCCTTTAATACAAAACCTAAAATCAAGCTTAACCTGTTTGCCCTTTTAAACAAGAGACCTAGTAGTTTTAACTAACTAATGAATTGACTAATGAACTAATACAGTATGTATTACCTTGCGGTAAAGAGATAGTTGCCCGTTTTTCTCGAGCTGTCAATCTAAAATTAGCTTAGCTCTCAATGTGATCAGAGACCTGAAAAAGATAAATTGTAATCTAAATGGTCCATGTATCTATTAAAATGTCAGAGACTTCTCTATGTTTCATTACCTGGCCAGTTGTCCCTAGTTCCTCTGGTCTCTGTGACAATGAGGGCAGAGGCAGTCTTTGGCCATCAGGCCAAGAAGAAGAGGCTTTTATTTTTTGTTTCTACAATCAATACCATATGCTTTATTTTCATGTTAAAAAGTTTGGCTGCCCACAAGAAAAGTCCTTGTATACAAATCCATGAAGGTGCAGCCTTAATACCTCATTAGAGAAATATTGTTTTAAATCCATCTTTTAGAAGTCTAAATTTTTAGGACAGAAATTGCATAAAAATATTATTCTGATTTAAAAGTATCTTTAGAAATCTGTTCCTTCGGTCAGCTCATACCATGTGTTGTTACCCGCAATGGCCCTAAATCTGAGTTAGGAGTTTTAAGCTAACTTTTGTTCCAAATGTTACAGATTTATAATTATACCTAATAATTTATAAGGAAATAATCTATAACTAAGACCTGCAGAACATAATAAACTTACACATTTAAGGCTATAACAAAAATGTAGTGCCATATACCTTTTTCCATTTCGAATAGTCAGGCAATTTTTTTTAATTCTTCCAGCTGTAATTTCAAGGCTGGAGCACCTTGCCACCTGCTAAATTTAATTATCACAGGACGGTGGTTTGGTAGCTTCTTTACCAGAGAAGCTGGTATTCCTTTAAGAGTGTACAAATCAGAGCTTTTCCTGCAGCACTAGACACCTCACTGCAGGTGCAGGGCTATGAAAGCAGCATCAGTTTATCAATTTTCTGTTGTCCCCATTCAGTCACATCTTTTTCTTGAAATGAGTTAAATAGCACACACAAAATTCTAGATTCTGTTCTTAGTACCACAGATCAACTGCAGAGCAACAGTAATGAAAATAACCAAAGACTTCTTTTTTTTTAACTAAGTGATAAAAAGTTGGGCCAACTTTGACAGATTTTAAAATGTGTTGTGATACAATATTTTTCACGAAAACATTTTAAAAATTAATAAAATCACAAAATAAATACAACCATGAACTCACTTGGGAAAATATCAAAATAGAGCTAGAGTTACTTCAATTACCATTGAAAGTAGCAGAATCAATTAATGCTGGGTGATCTTGAATTTGTTGGAAAATTTGTAATGAAACATATTTTGGAGGAAATCTGATTGCCTTTGGAACCAATGGAAAGCTTTAAAAACTAGATATGGCTATTATGGTCATAATTCTGATATCTTTAGATACAGAACAATGAGAAAATTATTATGGTGGTTATTAGTAAATTTTTCTTCATGGGGATCAGAAACATCCATGATGATTATTTTGTTGGGTGGTATCAATTGTTCTTCTGTAGTCATGTCCACTACACAATAGAGAACATTTTGGTCAAGAAGGAGAGAGAAAAAATAAAGAGAAAAAAAATGATGGGAAAATAAAATTATCTTCAAATTGGGTTTATGTTTGTTCTCTAAGATAATGCAAGACAGATTTACAAATTTTAGTGCTCTATGCCATTTAAATACAAGTTACCATGATTTAGTTTGTCATTTGCCATCAAATGTCTTTACTTAAGAGAGAAATACATTACCAAAATGTGTTCTCTTTTAGTATAATTGGAATATGCTGGCTTTAAATGAATGTTTGTCTATTAACTGACTTGTTTGTTTGTATGAGTTGGTCTCATGTTGTATCACTGGTACATCAGTAGATAGTCAAGGCTAACTTTGAAAAAAACCCTGATCTTCCTCCTCCACTTCCTGAGTGTGAGAATTGTAGGCACTTACCAACATTCCAGGAACAACATATGCTTGTAATTCAGATGGGCACAGTATACTTCTAGCCTTCCAATCTTGGTACATATATTTATTCAATGACAGAATAAGTCCCATAGGCTTGGATAGCTAAATTCCATCTTAATGAAAAGATAGCATACTGCCAAAGTTAAGAAGCATAGAATCTGAATCACAATATGGAAATAACGAACAAGTAAGCAAATAAATAAAGAAATCTTTTTAAATGGAAATACTTGGTTTTATAAAATGAAATACCAGCGATTGTCCTCTAATATGGCTGAAATAAAATGATAGGATGGGTAAAGTCCCTTGTAGAAAAGAAAGTTATCCCTCAGTTTAGGTACGTATTACTGGGTTTGCTTCTCAGTTTTCAGTTTATATACATGCAATCTTAGCATTATAACATTTATTTCATGAACACAGGAAAAATAAAGTCGGACTCTAACCACTTTAGAAGTGGTTGTGGTAATTTGTTCTTGTGGATAAATTGATAATGATATTGCTACAATAAGAATGTGATAAATTTGACTATTCACCATGGGAGAAAGATCTATGATATCATAATAGACTATAATTGTAAGTAATCCCTGTGAACATTCTTGAAAACCTGCTTGCAATTATATCAGAGAGCATAAGCGCTGTGTTTCTTTCTACCAGCTGTTTCCTGTCATCTTGTCAGTCTTTGGAATTAGCAAATTTTAGATATAAATGCATTTGATCAGACAAGTGTATAATGAGGCAAACAGAGATTTGATAGACCTCTCCAGTGGCATTCTAATGAATTCGATTCCAACTACAACATCTTCAATTTAAATTTCAGACAAACTATGCCAGGTGAACTTGACTCACTGCTACAGACTAATTAAAAAATAAGGAATAAAAATGTGTACTATAATGTATGACATTCTATAGTACAGCAAATCCTTTGCCAATCTGTGCCCCTGAGTGTTACTATTATTACTGACAGTGGGGATAGATGAGATGGCCCATATAATACAGTATGAGATGATCTTATTTTAATAATGCCTGGATTAAGTAAGTGATAAATGTGGCAATTCCAAGAAGACAAATCTAATTCCACTGTTCGTCCAGTGTCCACATCACGTAATGTGTGCAAAAAAAAAAATATGTCTAGAAAACAAACTTCTACACAGAATTCCATAAGATATCTATTATGAATAATGATTACAGCTCTTCCACTAAATATCATATTAAACTAAGAATGACCTGTGAAGGATTTTTGTGTACCTGGTACTCAGCTGACTGACACATTTAAATTTTGAGTTTGAACCAAGGCTGGAAGAACGAAAGAGAAAAGCAAGAAGGAGAGGGAGAGGAGTGAGAGAGGGGGAAAGGGGGGAAAGAGATAGAGGACATCATTTATATAGAGGTCTTAATGCTGTTTAAAAGTAAAGAATAGGATCTGTTCACTGCTATGCATTATTTTGCCAAGCCACGATAGTCATTTATCTGACTCACATCTTCAAAAGTATTTTAGTAGAAAGCCTCTAATCAATTAGAATGTCATCTTAATGGCTGTATGAATAGAGTCTAAAACTGTGACTTTTTAAAATCCAGTCTTGGTGTCCTGAAGAAAGCTATCCCCTTACCTGATAAGGTGGGTACAACATTTTTTAAGTTGTTGCAGAGTATCAGTAGAGCTCTGCTGAAACCTTTCGAAGCACACACTGTTCTTTCCTATAAGAATTGTGCCAATTGCTGCCTGTGCAAAAGGAAAACCTATTTCTTCCTCACAGAAGTATTGCCAATGTAAGTGTTATCATTGATACACTTCCTTAAGGTTGAAGACATGGTATCATTGATACACTTCCTTAAGGTTGAAGACATTCTTTATTCTAAGCTAGGGAGACATGATCAGGTTTAGATTTTTTAAAGAAAAGCAGCCCTAAATTCAACCTTGAAAATTTGAAAAGATGAGAAACGAGTAAAGGAAGAGAGGGAGAAATATACCCTTACAACCAGGTCTAGATCACCCAGGACTTCAGTTTTCTTGAAAGCTTTTATTTAGAAGGTCTGAAGCAATGATGAGATTCAGTGATCTGCAGAGAATGATCTTAAAACTGGGATCATATAATGAAAAGTATGTTAGTTTAATATTTAGAGAGTGTGATTTGTCTACCAGCCATGAAAAATAAAAACATGATAAAAACAAAATAGTTTCCATATTCTCTCATAATCAAAGATTTACAGAGACTAATTTAAAGAATTCAATAAAAAATTCAACCTAACAAATGAGATGACAGTTACACAGTCTTACCCAGAGAGAGAAATGGCCATGCAGACAGTGTCTATAAAACTGTGAAGCCTGCAAAGCAGTGCATGTTCCCTTATAAAACTTATAAGATGACACAACCATTGCAATCATGAATGCAACCAACTGTGGATGTCTCAATGAGATCTGCTCAAGTCTGGACCTGTAAGTTGTAGGCCTTGGAGGAGAAGGGGTTTGCGGGGTCTTGTTCTTTCTCATGAACAGTCTTTGGGAACACATACTGGTGAGTTCATTTTGTCCAATAGATATTTTCACAGCCATGGGCACACAGATGGCCCTGGTTATATTCAGTGAGGCACAAAACAAAACAAAAGAAACCTAAAAGTGGACAAGAGGTTTGTGGGATTGAGGTAAAGGTAGATAGGAAGATAAAAGTGTGTGGGAGGTGAAGGGAATCAGAATGTATTATAAAATGTGCTTGAAATTATCAAACAACACTTCTATTTCTTTTTAAAATTTTATAATCACTATGTTTTTTTTCTTTTTATTTGTTCTTCTCTCACACAATATACCCTGATCACAGCCTCCCCTCCCTTCACATTCATAGGTATAATTTTTTTTGCATCCTACTTTTAATAAGATTCAACTTCTCCTCTATGCTACAACCCACCAGAGGAAGTAGAAACGAAAAATTATTAGGATATGGGGGAAGTGGATCTGTTCAGCAATATTTCTTTGGGAGTGAGCTTGATCTTCTTTCTCAGCATTTCAATCCAGTAGCAAACATCAAATCAACTCAGCAGCTGCAGACTAGTCTTCTAGACAGGCAGACACCAGGCAGGAACCAGCAGCAGTAATTCAACCCTGTAGAAACAGCAAGGCTCAACAACCATCTTGATCTGAGACTGGTGAAGCTGCAAGCTCCTATAGGAACATCATGAGCAGTTCTTGGACGAGTTTCTCTCAAAGGTGGCATTACCACAATTTGAGCTCAACCGCTCTATATAAGGCTAACCAATACATGCATGCTGTTCGTGAAGAATAGAGATGTGGAACAAACAAAATCAATGCTCAGAGCTCCTCTGCCACTGTCTGTGAGGTCATATTGATACTCCTTCATCACAGATTCTTTCACATGTTTGCTCTATCAAAACATCCTTTCACCTCTGTCTGCTTCAGGAAAACATTCTCTCAGATGTCTGCTTTAGCATGCCATCATTTCACCTGTGTGTCCCAGCAAAACATCATTTGACATAACTGACTTTCCAAAGAAACAAAAAGTTTCCACTTCAAAGTTCCCCAGAAGAATTTTAATAAAAAATAATTTGTTTCATTTTCATTAATATATTTGCTCACTTTACATCCAGATCACAAACTCCCCTACTTCCTTTCCTCCTAGTCCCACTGTTACAAATTCCTCCCCCATTAGCTCCTTAGAGAAGCATAAGCCCCCTTGAGTACCAACCCATCTAGGACATCTAGTCCCAGCTGAAAGAAGCAGATCCTCTCTGACTGAGAACCAACCAGGCAGTCCAATTAGGGGAAGGGGATCTATTGGCAGGCAACAGAGTCAGAGACGACCTCTGCTCCAATTGTTAGGGAACCAACATGAAGACCAAGCTGTATATCAGTTACAAATGTGTCTGAGGCCTACGATCTCTTGCATGATCTTTGGTTACCGGGTCAATCTCTGTAAGTCCTCAAGAGCCCAGTTTGATACTGTAGGTCTTCTTGTGATGTCCTTGACCCATCTGGGTTGCTCAGTTCTATTCCCACCTCTTCCACAAGACTTCCTGAGCTCCACGTGAGGTTTAGCTAAATGTCTTGGCCTTTGTTTCTATGAACTGTTGGATGAAACCTCTCAGGAGACAATTATGCTAGGTTCTTGTCTACAAGCATAGAGAGTATCATTAATAGTGTCAGGGCTTGGCTCTCTCATAAGGGTCTCAAGTTGGGGCCATCATTGGTTGGCAGTTGCTTTATTCATAATAGCCAAAAACCTAGACATCCCTCAACTAAAGAATGAATAAAGAAAATGCTGTACATCTACACAGTGGAACACTATTCTGCTGTTTTTAATAAACAAAGGCATCATTAAATTTGCAGGTTAATGGTTAGAGCTAGAAAATATCATCCTCAATGGGGTAAGCCAGAACCAGAAAGACATTTAAAAATGTAAAGGGTAAAGATTTCACAAGTTTTAACTTTATTGAATCATAAATTACCATTTAAAACAAATCAAGACAAGGAAAAAAGTTTTGTAACTACAACAAATCACAGAAACTTAATGATATAAACACATACCTGGAAAATGTGGGAACTGCATATGAATTTTCACCCATTCATTTAGCAAATGCGCTTTAAGCAATATTCTGTTATAGAATGTGAGAAGAAATGGATTAATCAAACTTTAATGTCAGCTATTTCTATTAGGTTAGAAAGTGACTGTTACACATAAACTTGGTGAATGACTTTATGTGTATTCTAAAACCTGTAAAAAAAAAATTCACATTTAATTTAATGAATTTCACAAAACTCAACAACTATCATCTAGATCATGCCATTCTATTAGAGTGATGATGTGAATCAAAAACATAAGTTGGAAATGTCTTGGAGCCACATTAGGAATATAACAATAGTACATAAAATAAACCACAATATTGTTAATATATTATATTATTATATTATATTATATTATATTATATCCAAATTATATTTACCATGTTATGCTACCCGTATTTACAGTACTCAACAAACACAGATGGCTAATGCCTGACGCATTGAAAACCTTTCAGTGATGGGATGGTCTCAGTGTGAGCACTAGTTTTGCTTATGAGGAGATGCATACATTGAACCCTTCGAAACTTCAGTGGCCAACACATTGGTGTGTTTTCTTCTTGAGATTCCTCACACATCCCTAGAGCACACACCATGTTCTATGGGAGATGCTGTTTTTGTACTGTAGGCTTGCACCCAGTAGGTCAATTGGTGGTGGATTTTCACCAATCTATTTCTCATTTCCTCCTAGAACAGTGACATATTGTGGAATGTTGTTTAGAAGTCCTTTAAACCCATCACTGGGGTTATATAAATATCCATATATATGCTGCATACTATAAGATGAGTCTTACATCAATGGCCTTTTGTTTCTGTTTATATAACCAATCTCCCGTGAACACTGCTAAACACATTGTTGCAGAAGCACCTAACATAACAGGAACTACAGGCTCCAAAATAATTTCAGAGGAAGAAGCTGGGACATCCAAATGTAATCTCTCCTCTCACCCTGACCCCAGTATGTGAGATCAAGAGAAGAAGAAGGACATGTGGACATCACAGGCTTTTCTTCCCAAACCTTCTCAAAACACACTCTGCAGGACTCCCCCATTCTTGGCAGAATGAACTGTGTATAGCTGCCACAATTCAGTCTATCCCACAGGCTGAGTAGTTAAGATTAACCGCTTGGAGAGGACATTTTCACTATTAACTCCATGAGAGACAATGCAGCAGACTCAGAATTCTGTTATGTGTTACACAGAAGGAAAATTAATGCCAGAAATATATGAACACAGAGTAGAAAAATACAATGAGTAACAAACGCATTTAGTCTTCTGTCTTTTCAAAAACTATTAAATTACCTTGCATTACTTATATATGTCTTAATTTTAGTGCCAATTGACTTTTACCCCAAATGTTTTAGGGCCAGTTGTGTTAAGATGAAATGAATTATTTACTTCAGATACATGGGGATTCTTGCCATACTGTATGCACATGTTCAAGGCACAGAACTTATTAGATGTTAGTTTCTTCATGAGTAGAGTAGAAATAAGTCAAATTCAGAGTTTATGAAGAATATCAAATAAAATGTGCATGGAAAACTTTTTTTTTTCTGTACACACAACACATAGGGTTCTCTGTAAGTGCGTGGTGGGCTCTGTGTGTCTGTCTGTGTGTCTGTCCATCTGTCTGTGTGCAATTGCTCATTTTCCTCCCTCCTTTCCTCTGACAGGAATTTCGGTCTTGTTGAACAAATGATTTTAAGAATTAATCACGTTTTCACCCAACATCCCTGTGTCTCTCAATGAGAACATTTTGTTATGGAAACAGAACTCTTCTGCTATTTTCAGGAGTGGATCTATTAGTCAAGGTTTCTATTCTTGCACAAACATCATGACCAAGAAGCAAGTTGGGGAAGAAAGGGTTTATTCGGCTTACACTTCCAATTGCTGTTCATCACCAAAGGAAGTCAGCACTGGAACTCATGCAGGTCAGGAATCAGGAGCTGATGCAGAGGCCATGGAAGGATGTGCCTTACTGGCTTGCTTCTCTTGGCTTGTTCAGCTGGTTTTCTTATAGAAGCCAAGACTACCAGCCCACAGGTGGTACCACTCACAAGGGCCCTCCCCCCTTGATCAGTAATTGAGAAAATGCCTTATAGCTGGATCTTATGGAAGCATTTTCTCAACTGAAACTCCTTTCTCTGTGATAACTCTAGCTTGTGTCAAGTTGACACTAAACCAGCCAGTTTTATTCATCTAACTCTATGCTTTATAATACCTATAAAAATGGTTTATAAATTCTTGCTCAATCAATGTAAGTGAAATGATAAATGGTAAGTAAAGCATGGGAAGAATGTGAAATCCTGATGTTTTCTCCACACCTGGGGCACTGACCTCCTAATACTAGAGTGCACATTAAGATAGGGAGGTATCGAGCTGCTCATCATTTGAAGTGGTTCATTCAAGTGGTGATATCAGTGTTGGTATGACAGTTTCCACAGAAATACATCCAAGGTAAATCCAGACACTCCCTTTAAGTATATGACACAAAGAGTAACTAAAAAGTTCAAGGCATTTTGACTGCCAAGAGAGTCAAGAAGTAATTGTTTTCCATGAGCAGTAACACAAAGCAGTAATACTAGGAAGAAGCAATTCCCACATGGCTTTTCAACTCTTAGTTAACTCAGTGGAGAAAATGACTTGCCAGGGGCCCACTCTGGTATTTAGAGTTGAATAGTACTGAGCAGGACACAGCATCAGACAAAGGCCAAAGACTGATTATCCCAGGCTTATAATCTTACTATTTGTACTTTAATAAGTGCAGGTTTCCTTTCTCTTAGTATGTTGTGCTTCAGTAGGTGCTGGTTTCTTTATCTGTAACTCTCTCTTACTATTTTGTTCTAATAGGTACTGCTTTCTTTTCTCTCTCCCCAGGACCTCTCACTTGTCAAGTGAGAGGCTTGGAATTCATTTCCTCTTTGTGAATCAGAGACAAAAGAAAAGAATTAGAATAATTTACACAGGAAATATGCACAGACACACACACTCATTCTCTCTCTCTCTCTCTCTCTCTCTCTCTCTCTCCATCTCTCTCTCATCTGATATATTCACCTTTCTCATCAAATCCACAATGTATTCATTCATACCTACATACATACTCATATACCTACACATTTATGTATAGACAAACAGATATATATATATATGGTGGATGTGGCAGAGCCCCCAAAGCTGCACTTTATTCCTTCTCTCTGGCCTTCTTTTAATTTCTTAAGCAAAAGTTCTTTGGAAAATCACCTCATAAATAAAATGTTACATAAAGGGTGGATTATAGACAATGATGATATTAAGGTTAAAGCAGTTTTTCATTCTATATGCTCAAAAATTATAAGTTCAAAGCAACATTTTTACATGGCCTCGCTTTATCATAGTGCACACCTGTGGCTTCATTATTGGATCTGATCTACAATGAATGTTTACCCTTGACCACAGATTAGTCCAAATCTATTTCTCTTTTTACTGTAATTTTGAAAGCTTATTGTAGTCCTTATTTTGTAGTCTTTACTTAGTATTCTATAAGGAGTGGGCATATTCTATTCTTGATTCTAAATTTATATCTTTCTGGCAAAACAACTAAAACAATATCTTATAACGCTCTTCCTAAAATTATTTGAATCAAACCAGGAATTACATAAAGCCATTAATTCATATAGTCAGCAATAATTCATGAAAATTCATGTTCATATCTATCTGCAGAAAATCTGCCCAATAGGTTGGGCTGATCCCCTGGAATCACTAGTGTAATGTAATAGTGACAGGAAAAGCATATTAGCAGCAAGAAGCATACTAGGATGAAGTCACCCAGGACCGCACATTCTTAGAGCTTACCCATTGCAGGTCATGCTAAACAGTGGGTCATCTCCAGAAAACTAACTTGCATTAGCATTTAGCTTTTCCTAGATCGCTCCTAATGATGCCCCAACTTCTGGCATTAAAAATGAATGAACTGGAGGATTGGGGCTATCATTAAATCAGGAAAGTATTTGCTGTCTAAGTACGAAGGCTGAGCTTGATCTATAGAACCCACATTAATAAGCCAGGAATAAAGGCAGTCATTTCTAATCTAAGGCTGGAAAGACTGAGACAAGCAGACTGGACAGTCTGACTAATATAATTTGTGATTTCTGAGAAATAAGATACTCTGCCTCAAAACCCAAGGTAGACAGGTTAAGAAGTGACCCTGAGTTTGACTTCTGACCTTAAAGCAATCATGCTCTCATACAATATATCTGCAAAACACATGTATCCATGCCCATATGAACACACATACATACAACACACACACACACACACACACACATACACACACATACAATCAGTAAAACTAAAGAATATATTTTAAAAGATTAACTGAAAGAACTTTGTGTCACAACCTTTGATGTTCACAAGTAAAACAGAGAAAGGCAGTATCATGTCACTCTTTATCTGATGGATTTGTCAGAGGTCTGTAGGTGAGCCAATACCCTTAGGACAAACATAAATATCTACTTTATCTATTGAGACATCGAATAAGATGTCCCTTGCAAAAACAAATACCAGATGTCTAAACACTAAACACATGGAAATCTACAAGGGTAGATGATCTCAAAATTTTCATTCCTGTTGAGTGTACAATTTAAATGGGAAATTTCCAAACAGAAGCTAGCAGAACCTTTGACCAATCTTTTGTTCGATTTGTAATTACTCTTAATTTAGAACTGATGAAAGGAAAATATAAGCCCCTCATTAATTCAATTTAAATGATTGTATGAACTGTTTCAAATGAATCAAAATATCCAGCAGCATGCAGACTTAATGGATGAAAGCAGTTAGCTCTGTGAAGATAGGTATTCATTAAGCAAACATCAGCCTGTCTATTCTGGAGTGCCTCCAGGACGGGTGTGACTTGCTCCTTAAGTCAAACTTAATTATTTAATGGGGCAATTAAAAATAGTGCATGTTTTAAATTATGATTTATGAGGTACATTATTCTCCAGTTATGTATCTTGCAAGGTTTCTTTGTGTCCATGAAGGGTGATTACATTTGCATATAATTTTAGGAGCCAAAACTAGGGAAGTGAATATATTCTGTCTTTAAAACACAGAAGTCAGTTTTTCTAAATACTGTTAAACTTTCATCTGTTTAGTCTGTCATTTTTATCTGGAGGCAGCAATAATCTCTCATACACACATACACAAAAAAAATCTCTTAATTAAGCTATAAGAAATAAATGATCTAGAGAAACCTAAGATGACAAGTTGAATGTCAAATTATTTTAGAATTAAACTCTTCACTAAACACCAACAATAATCAGAAATTCTTATACAAAGATATTTTCTGGTAAAACCACATGATAAAATAGCAATTGACTTTTTGTTTTAAATATTGAAAATCATTTTTCACATAAAAGTGAAAACAAGCAATATTCGCCTTAACAGAACAGGCAAGAACACTTACACCTCTCTCCTGCCCTTACTCATTCCCCACCAGTCCTAGCTTGAAGAATTATAGGCTATGCTTTTGTAGTCTGAGGGAAACACCCAAATGCGGTCAGAGCCTAAGATAAATCATTTTCAAAGTGTATAACTGATATATTTTCAATACCATTTTGAGGAACAAAATAAAAGTTACATCTTATAATAATCAAATTGATAATACTCACTTGCATATAATTATTTCATTTCTACCAAGGGAAAGCCACAACTAGTCATGCTTCCTTGTTGTCTTGGTCTTTTGTATATGGCTTTATTATTTATTTATTTATAGAAAATGTTTCCATATGTAACAGCCTTAAATGCCTTGCTGACCTCAAACTCACAGATCTGCCTGTCTCTGCCTTCTGAGTGCTGGGATTAATAGCGTATGCCACCATCCCCAGCTGTCTCACATAGCTACAAAGTGGGTCCTATTATCATACCATCTGAGACTGTACAAATCAGATCTAAAGAAGTTAAGGAAACTTCTCCAGAAGTATCCCTACTGACTTAATATTTGTGATCCAGGATCCCTCTAGGAACACAATACTGTAAAATTTGCATTGCAACCACTGGCATTGGATGGCAAAGCTACAATTTGTGGTGAGGTCTTGGTGGTAGAAAAACTAAATAGGACAGGAGCCTGTGGAGATCCCAGGACAGATGTGAGAAGGATAGATCTCTCTTCTTTCCTTGATGCCAGGTATTGTCAGCATTACATTTTGTGCTGGTTTGTGAAGAAAACAAAATTAAATCACCCAACACCACTTCCAAATAGGCAGTGAAGTATGTATTTTTCTAAACAGATAACAGATTTTCCTTTCAGTCAGATATTGGTAAGTTTCTCTATTTGGACAGTTACAGACAATAATGATGTACATGTATTGGGAAAGGAAATTTCTCAAATGATAAAACACAAGGCAATGCACCAGATAGTGTTGGTACTCACTGTTAATACTGAGACCTGGGAGGCTTAGGGTAGATTTTGTGTTCAACAACACCCTGGTCTCAAGCAAGAGCAAAGTAAAACGAAACAAAACAGAAAACAATGCAGGAGAATATGAATCCAAGGCTGAGGTGACCCATTTTATATGTTATGAGAGAAGAGTATGCCTAGAAAAGTACTGGGACAATCATGAACAGACAGTGTTAAAAATAAGTACTGGCAACAATATGATGAGAGACCCTTGATTTAGCCTTTCCTGAAGCCAATTCACAGCTCCAATTCTTGGTTACACCCCTTTCCATCATTCAAGCTGAATTTCTGCTATTCCAACTGATTATAGTCACTACCTCAGACAGATGTTTCATTTCCCTTGCCCACTCTCCTGCTTGCTTGTTTGCATGTCCATTCTTTGGAGTCAAATGAAGAAATTTGAATTCTTGCTTCCATGTGCAGTTTCTCTAACTAACTGTCCATTTCATGTTTTTAAAAATGATTTATATTCTCATAAGGTTGGGACAACGTGATATGCAAATTATAATTTTTATACTTTTCATTGAGAAGAACATTAATTT
This sequence comes from Rhynchomys soricoides, assembly GCA_019843965.1. Taxonomy (NCBI): domain Eukaryota; kingdom Metazoa; phylum Chordata; class Mammalia; order Rodentia; family Muridae; genus Rhynchomys; species Rhynchomys soricoides. Next base: position 7,207,127 of record JADRCH010000018.1, on the reverse strand, counting down.
CCAAACCTGTGGAATTAAATCATGCTTCTTCAGATGTAATGTATCTAACAATGTATGTATAGAACTACTTACTACAAAATATTGCAAAAGGGGTCTCAACCATGTTAAGCTTGTATGTTTACCATATGCTTCTTTTAGACTATTTTTATACAGTTTTAAACTATGTTTTAAATGGTAGCTATAAATACACAAGCTTCTTAGGATTCTTGATACTTTGGCAAGTGTTGGCTCAGTAGATTTTCTCACTTTTGACAAACCTTTGAGTTATACAAAATGAAGCATTAGAAGCCACTATAGAGAGGTTTCTGTTTGTGTGCACCCTTTATTCTGAAGAGATTATTGACTCTTCAAAGGTCAAACAATCATTTTGACCTTTTGCCCCATTCCTGTCCACAACAGCCTGCATGATTTCCTCTCATGATGAAGCCAATGTTTTCCTTGTCTGCCTCTACCCCAGGCACTGATGTTACACATTTTAATGTCATTACCACATGGCTTAAAAAAAAAAAAAAAATGAACAAAAGTGGCCAAGCCAAGTCTCCTTTTTGCATAGACTCAGACAGTTCTTGGCATTTAGCGCAACTCATTATGGTTTGTATTTTACTTTCCTGATTTCCTTTAGTGAACGGGGAAATTTAAAATCTACATCATCCATTCCCACTATAACAAGCCTGCTGCATTTCATGTAATCAGCCAATCTAATTTTAAACCTTATAAAGTTGCTTTTCTCCCCATACTCTTAAAAAATGCTTTAAAGGCAAGGATTGATTTTTAAGTGCTTAGAATGGCTTCCTTTTACAATTTTCCCACTGTGTTTAAGATTGAAGTGTTTTGACAAGTATCTGATAGTGTTCCTCCTTGCATCTATGTAAAAGTACCAACAAATCTCTGCCTTCAAAGATAAGCAGAAGTCCTTACTGCATTCTTGCACAGCGATAAGAAAAGAAAAACAATAAAGACCCAAGAAGTTTTCATGATTTGTTTCTATTTTGTTCAGAGCCATTCAAATGGCTCATAGAAGCATTATAAAGCAGACTAACTAAAGCATCACTAGTGGTCAAATAATGAGAAATAAATGACAGTGGGATATATTTTCAAATTCTTAATATACACATAAATACACAACCCAGTCATTAATTAGGTATTCAAGGTCAGAAGTGAAGATCTGTCACTTGTTCATACATTTTTCCTCTCAATTCCACTTTACATTATCAACTTTAAAAGTAAGTCAGATAATGAAAGTCTTTCTCTTTGTTGTTTTATGCCTGTTGCTTTGTGGTTTACTGAACAAAGTATTTTCTCATTATGTGTTAAGGAGGAAGGGCTGGCTATATATCTCATACACATGATGCATAATGGTCTGGTGAGGTAGGGTTGAATTTTACCACAATTATGAGTTGCTTACTATTTGTCCTTTTGGATTTCTGGTTTACTTTTAATTCTGAAGATATGGAGGCAAAACTGAATGTATGTAATGGGACTTGTTTGGATCTGGTCATCAGATCACACTTCCTATACACCCTCTTAAAACAAAAGCAACAGGAGTCATCTATTAAGAGGTCAATGAGAGGAGAAATTAATAATGTTAATATTTTCAAATTTTTGAAAAAATATTTAATATATTACTAGCCATATAAAATTTACTAAGATTCCTTAAATAAATCTTGGAAATGTGGAAGATTACTAAGATTCCTTTTCAAAACATAGAAATGTGAAGATGAATACAAATACAGAAAACCTTATGTCCAGACGAAAGTTGAGAAGAGTAACTGTGAGAGTCTAGTTGTGAAGATGATGTTTATTAAAGTACTCACATCAAACACTCAGAGTCCCTGTTCACACTCTAACCATCAAGACCTCTGTCTTCAATCAGCCTTAATATTTAAAGTTACTGTTTTTTGATAGGATAGTTTGGAAAGCTGGTGTTGCTATTAGAGGTAATTCATATAAATAACCATTAAAGAACAATAACCATTAAACAACAATAACCATTAAACAACGTAATTTTACTTTAATTTCTGTTCCTTTGTTCTATTTACAGAATTATATGTCAGGTGTTACAGAATATATAAATATGCAAACACAAAATTTGTCTTCAAGAACCTTCAAATCTACCAAAGAGAATAAATGCACATAATTAACCATCATATAATGAACTAATTTGAAATGTTCTATATAAAGTACAAATCATATTACTACTATGGAGAAAACTATGTGCTTCTAACAAAAAAAAGGTAAGGCTCACAAGATCTCTAGATTCCATAATATGTATATGGAAAAAAATAAGTCATTTCAACTAGAACCAAACACAGACTCTAAATCATGTATGATCATTGTACTCCTGGAGAAGGATTAGGTTATCTAAAGATTGAAAGTTCTAAAACAGTAAAGTGTTTAATCATTATATCTTTGATGAGAGGCCATATGGTATGCTATCAATAATTTATTAAATGAAAAAAGGTAGAGAAAATGAGCAATACAATTGGAAAGATAGATTAGGTCAGATTGTGAAAGTGGTAAATGTTTGTAAGATAGTGTAGTAGGCAGTGGGGGAGTTTTGGAGCAATGTAATAATGATGACATTAATTAAAAATAATCATTTGCATAGAGGGGAAGTGAATAGAAATGTAATAACCGCAAACATTGATATTCTCTGTGATACAGAAGAAATCTGAATATGCTAAAAGCTCTGGGAGAAGAAGGATATATTTAATAAATAACTTTTAACTAATAAAAAGCATCATAAAAGGCAGATCCTTATTATTCTTTAAAAGTCCTTGCTTAAGAATAGAATGTAGATACTGAGTGAGTGTAAAGGACATTCATTGTGTGGTTAGCATATGTTTTCCACTGTGTATTTAATGGGGAGACTCAGATAATTGGCACAGTTACTCTATAAATTTAGATTAATTATAATCTTCACTTCTGAGAGAAGCATAAACACTTGAGAAAGCGGCCAGAGTCAAACAGAAAATTATTGGAATAAGCCTTTCTTTTAGGAGTTTGTGTAGTAGAAAATGCAGCATATTTATATTAGTCCATTTTATACCACATCACTATCCAACACCTCCATCTTGACTGATTTATATAAACCTGGTGAGTTTTGGTTTTTCATCTGAAAATGACAGAATTCAATTGGGCCATCTCTTCCTATTCTGCTCAAATTTTCTGCCCTGCTTGTTTCTAAAGTGTTTCCTTAGCTTTTAATTTCTATAAAAGTATCGGACTTAATTAAATTATCTCTCGGCTTACTCTTTTGGGTGTGCGTACACTCACAGGGACTGAATGTCCTCATAGTTATGTAACTCTCAGGAAGCAGGTCATGACAGAAGAATCCTATGATGGAGCAAAGCCACTCACCTTACCATGAGTCCAGGAACAAAGACAGAGCACAGAAGAAGCCAAGCAAGGACAACAGCACATCCTAATAGTCTCAAACTTTTAGTTAGGCCTTACCTTTCAAAATCTATACTCTTTGTTTCTGAGTCTCATTCAATACCTACTTAAGGAATACATTCAAGATACAAACTTTAGTGTTCACAGGACAACTCAGAGGATAAAGAAGCTGATGTCTAAGTTGAATTCCCAGAACTCAGATAATGCAAGAAAGTATTTGCAAATTATCCTATGAGTCCTACATGTATGTGAGTGAAACAACACATGTACACACATGCAAATACACACAAAAGTAGTAAAACAATTAATACATACTCAAATTTTAAAAACCTTCCTAGCTCCAGAATGTCATACAGGTTATGAACACTAATATTTAATATATATATATATATAGTGTGTGTGTGTATGTGTGTGTATGTATGTATATGTGTGTGTGTATATATATATGAAAGAAATTTACATATATATGTTTGAAAGAAAATGCTTTGTTGTGATGCAGAGTCAGCAATCTCATTAAGCACTCCAAAATTACAAAACTATCTGTCTAGGTTCTTTCTTTTATTCTTGGCTTTAAGTGGAGAAGAGAAGAACTTTAAAAGCAAAACTACTTAGCAAAAATAAAGGGGCACATCTTGAACAAAAAAAGAGAAATGAAATAGAGGTAGACTAGATAAATGAAGAGGGGTGACATGGATAGATGTAGCATGTAGCATCTGGATGCTCTCGGCTGCCATATCCCTACTCTTCAAAAAGAAAGATCCCAAAATACCAGACAAAAGTTAATTCGGACACATTATATGATTTATTCACAGCTCCCTGGTGAGTCTGTTATTACAGTATTTCCATTTCATCATCAGCAGCAAAAGAATCATTATTGTTACTGCCTTCCCACCTCTGCTTTGAAACTCCCTGTGGACAGATTCTTACTTCGTTTATTTTTCCTCTTACACAAGTCTAGTATCTCTTCATTTTTTATTTTTTATTTCTGGTTTAATATAGATTTTTCTACCTTCATAAAATGTGAATGGATGCATTTTAATGACATTATAGCTAGTTTAAATCCTGTTTCGTTCATCTTTAGATGTCTTGCTTCACAGATTGTGCCCTATGGTTTATTTTGCTGGTAAATTCATAAATCCTGGTTCTATCAAATCCAAATTTCTGCTTTTGGTTGGAGGATATTTGATCACACTGTGAACCCTGAGAATATGTTATTTCCTGAAAAAGAAAAAAGAAAGAAAAAAGAAAACACTTTGGAGTTGTGGTATGGCTCAGCCCTTAGCACACACCTTTAATCTCTCTGGATAGAATTCAGACATACTCTTAGTATACACCTTTAATGACAAACAATGAAGATACATTTAGTTTGTAGAAAGAAGTACCTGTGTTTAAAAGTGATGTCTAACTGAGTGGCAGACAAAGTGACAAACAAATGAAAGATTTTACAGAATATGATATGCCCAACTCTCATGAGAAGGGAGGGGAAAGTGGAGCTACTGAAGAGGGAACAACACAGAGAGAAGAAAAGAGGCAGTTTTATAGTGAGAAAAAGAGGTTAAAGAAAGAAGAAGCTAGACACATGTGTAGGCAGAATGAGTCAAAGAAAGAGAAGGAGCAAGAAGATTAGAACTCCTTGCCAGAGTTAGTCTGAGGCCAAGCAGAGAGATTCAGTTAGAGTCCAAGAGAGAAGCCAGACTGAATCACCTAGGTTGCAGAGGAGTTTAAGCCAGAACAGCTGAGTTGAATCAGAGATCAGAAAAAACTGGGGGGGGGGGGGATTGATCTTATTCAGGAGCAAGTCTCAAAGGCTGAAAACATTCCAGGCCTACATAAGATTCTATGGCATCTAGAAGCTTCCAAGATTAAGCTTAGGCTAACAGAAGGAATAAGTGTCCGAGATGACAATTGCTAAGGGAGAATAAAAATTACACTTAAAGATTTTACATAAAGATAGAATTTCTAAAATAGGAAAATCAGATTTAGTAACTGAAATGACTTCTTCCCTGATGTCCCCCAGTTTTGAAAACCAAAGTCACAGTTTCTTTACACTCACACCTGTCTTCTGCGGAATCTGTGATTATTGTGGAAAAGGAGACTGAGCCAAATGGCAATGAGGTACCTCAGATCACACATTTGAACTGTTTGATTTGTACCCCATGGTTGCAAAACATTCAGCAAGTCAATCCTTTCTTCTTACCTAAGAATTGTTTCAGCCCAGGGTAACTGTTTCCCAAATTCAGCTAACTTCCCATGACAGGCAACACCTGTCTGTTTGAGATAAACACAGATCAGCCTGACCTTATGATTTAATCCCAGGCAACATTGCAGGGTCACCACACATATCATTCTACCCAGTCCTGTTCCTCCTCTCCTTTACAAATCATTCCCCAGAGTACCTCTGAATAAAACTATGAACAAATATCTGCCTTGGAATCTTTTGGAGCCAACCTGATGAACAGAATCTGAGGATCTGAAGCTATCTTTACAGTTTCTGGTTTAAATTTGGTTCTGTGGGTAAAACCTCAGACATCAAATTCCACAGGGAAAAAGCAGTGGTCTGGTAGAAACTACCAGTAGGCTGTGAAAAGCTTCAGATGTTATGTGATTTTATGGGATAAGGATGCTTTCTGATTTCAAATGACATTCTGAAACTGTGCAGGTCATCTGAAAGGAGTTTGAAATATAAGTGAATTTCATGCTTACTCATCACTAATGCAATGTTCCATTAAAAAAAAAAAAAAAGTATTGATGTGTTCCATGAACACAAAAAATTCAATGGAGGGAGTCAGAGGATAGCAAACACTCCCCATGTGGCTTCATTTATCTCCTTTGATAAACTCAAATAACGTAGCTTTTAATTGTGCTCAAAGACATCTTGGTCTTTGGTGAGCTTCACCCCAATGCTTTAACACAGCAACACCCTCACCAGCTTCCTTACAAAAGGAAAGTGTATTTAATAGCTGAGTAGTATTCCATTGTGTAAATGTGCCACATTTTCTGTATCCATTCCTCTGTGGAGGGACATCTGGGTTGTTTCCAGCTTCTGGCTATTATAAATATGACTGCTATTTATAATACATAACATAGTGGAACATGTGTCTTTATTACATGTTGGAGCATGTTAAAATATCATCCTGAGTGAGGTAATGCAGTCACAAAAGAATGAACATGGTATGTACTCACTGTTAAGAGGTTATTAGCCCAAAAGTTTGAAATACCCAAGAGTCACTTCGCAGCAACAGTAGTTCTGAGTGTGACGTCCCAAATGGAGGGCTTGGAGAAAGGACTGAAGGAGCTGAGGCCACAAATGCTGCAGAGGAGGGTCTTGTTATCTGTCAGGGGGAGAGGCCCTTGGGCCTGAGGGTGTTAGATCCCCCAGTATTGGAGAATGACAAGGAGGAATGACAGAGAGGGTGGGTGGGTGAGAGAGTGGGTTAGAGAATATCCCCATATTGGCAGGGGGAAGGCAGAGGGAAAGGGGAGGTTCCAAAGGGGAGATCTGAAACATTTGAAATGTAAATAAAATATGAAAATAAAAAAAAAAAAAAAGAAGAAGGTGTATCTATCACAGAGAACATTGTAGCCATTAGGCCACTGAAGGCACAGTTAGTCTCATGCAAGTTGAATATTAAAGCATGAATCCTAAGAGCCTTTACTTTAAATAAAGCCCCTAGAAATGAGATTCCTTTGGCTTTGTGAGAAAGGTATAATTAATTATCATTGTAACAATAGAAGACTTGAATTTCAAAGCAAGGGAGTGTTCCAAACGAGGAACCTGTGTTCCCTGACCACCTAACCCTGGGCTACTACCTGCCCTCTTTTAGATACCTTGCTCTCCTTATTGTTCGGTTGCCTCAACAACCACAGTAAAAAGAACTCCTTGTTTCATTCTGTACATTGAATCTTATGGAAGAGAGGTTTTTAGGAACTGAAAAAGAAGGATAGGAATCTAAATATGAAATATCATAGCCAACATAGACATATATGTAACTTGAAAATATGCAATCTATTGGCTACATGAAATAAAGGTAGCAGACTTAAGACTCACTTTTAACTAATCTTGACAACAAATAGGAATACAGAAAATACTTAAAAATCTGATGCTCTGGCTCAGGAATTTAAAACATGCAGATAAATAGTTAAGTTTGTGCACAGACATGGAATAACCTGACAACAATTTAGAGAATGCATCTGCATCCCTAGATAAGAGATAAGATGAAAGTGAGTCATGTGTATGAGGTTCTTGTCTTTTAGCACATTTTATACCTCTAATGTATGAAACATGAAAACTGAAGTGATTTTTTCATACCAATTATTCCTGACATTCTTGTCCCTCTTTTTTCCCACCCTAGACAAATAATTTTAAGATCTTTCCTCTTCTAAAGAAAACAAATACATATGGGTGAATCTGTAGGGGATTATGCATGTGTCTATTATATATAATAGACATTCTATTTTAGGAAAATATAAGAATGCAGTGGCATCCTCAAAGCTAATTCACGAGGCTCTAGCTAACGTCTTATTTTTTCTTTTCTTATTTTTTATTTTTTAATACTTTATTTACATTTCAAATGTTTCCCCCTTTCCAGGTCTCCCCTTTGGAACCCCCCTATACACTCCCCCTCCTCCTAACTTGTCTTTTATTGATGAAAACAAAGAGCTGAGGACAACGGAGTGCAGGTAAATAGATACGGGAATGTTGTTTGCCAAACTTGATAGTATTGAGTCAAGTCTCAGCAATAACTAACACCAAATACGAGGCCAATCACATGCATCTATCCATGGAGGGAAGCTCAGCACCAAGACATAGCTGAAGGAAAGTTTCTGTAGACCTTACACCCTTGTGGGTGTATCCCTTTGCTCTCTGCAGAAAGGGACTCCAGCTTATGAGTTATGACAAGTTCCCAATGGGAACCCAGTCAATCAGGAAGGGCACCACCTTATGTGGCATGCATATTTGCATCACTTTGTCACTTGTTATCATTTAAATGTAATAATACCTCAGAAGGAAGAAAAAAAAAACAATATTTGCTGCTGACTTAATCCTGACAAGGCAAGTGAAATAACTTATTAAGGCTTCTAAATGAACAGCTCCAGAGATTAGAGCTGGGAGTGTTGCAAAACAGTAACATCCTGTGACTCCTTTTGGGGCATAACCCCATTAAAACTTTCTCTTTGTCTCTGTCTCTGTCTCTTTGTCTCTGTCTGTCTCTCTCTCTTTCTAGCACATATACATAAACACAAACACACCATACACACACACACACACACACACAAACACACACACACACATGCATGTACACACATGCAGACACCGAAACACAGAGAAGTAAAGAGTACAAGTTTCAGTTCAAAATGAAAAGGGTCAATTCAGGTCCATATTGCTGAACATTTAGAACATAGCTATACTATCATAGGCCAAGTAATCTGACAAGCAAGGTGCAAGAAATGAAAATGTAAAAAGTACTTATCAAAGCCAAACTTACTAATATTGCCCTCCACCTAGTGAAGGAACTTTCTAGCACATTTCCTTTTCTCTATTTAAAATAGTAATACCCTTTACCTTGATATGGGAAGTTTCAGCAGGATTAGACAGATGTAAACATTCAAAAGCCTGTCAAGGAGTAGAACTTCCCAAGTCTGGGAGAGTCTACTACAGGCTAGTGACCTTACAACCTTGATTTTCACATTTTAGGCATCTTACTAATTACCTGCACCTTTCTATATTGAATAAAAAGACATTTGGATGTTAATTTCATGTAAAATAAGCTATGAGAACCTGAGTCACCTGGAGTAATTGTTTCTTTTATCTCTCTGATATGTCTGCACACGGTTTGTTAATGTTAAGTTGCTCACCCATTGTTGGTCTGGACATTTCTTAGCTTTAGAGGAAAGATTTCTTGAAAAGGTCAGCACTGAGTCATAGATAGCTCTTCAAAGGTGGTTTTGTGTGTTTTGGGCTTGTAGCTCAGCAGTAGAATGTTTTGTAGAGGACTTTTAATCTAGCAACATGGCTGCTCTGGCAAAGGATCACAGACCTTCTACATGGTCCTGCTGCAATGCAGACACACCTTGGATTACAGTATGACCTGACTGGAAGGCAGACACACCTCTAATAAACATATTTTTTTTTAATAGAAGGAAGAAGCCATTTTTTGAAAGTGAAAGGGAGCAGAAAAAGTGACAAATTAGATAAATATTTGACAGAATGAGTCAGAGATAGGATAGGACTAACTCACATGAGAACAGACAGGAAAGAGGCTACTTAAGATGATCAAGAAAAAAGTGTGGAATATATGTATGGTAGTTTTACTGGGACAGTACTACAGAGATAGGTTGTAGAGAGAGAACAAGTTAGATACAGGTGAAGACAGAATGAGCCAGAGAAAGAGAAGGTGCTAGAAGATGAGATTGCTAAAGTTACTATGAACACGAAGAGAAACAATTCAGTCAGAAGCTGAAAGAAGCTGGATTGAATCAGTCAGTTTGGAAGATTTGATTGTACAGAGACTAGAAGCCTTCCGATTTGAATCTAGGGATAGTACAGAGAAAGAAATGCTCTGGGTTAAGCACAAGCTATACCTTTGCACAGTACTGGTACATCTCTCATGTTATCCCATCATCTGAGAAAATAAAATGACATTTATATCTTTTACTTAGCATGACCCAGGCACTAGATTCAATATAAAAACAAGACAATAGAGTCTTTCAAGTAGAAAAACAAAGTATTTTTTTCCTCATCTCTTAAAAGTTTGACCTTCTTATCTTCCAATTCTTATATAAGCTCTATTTACTGAGTGTATTAGTTTCTTATATATTTTGAAAAGAAAGTAACAAATGTCTTCTTGGTAACTTGAGAATAAGTTCCCTTTTTTTTTCTACAAGGTCTATTAAATGAATAAAGTAAGTCAAGTATGATATAGAATTTTATGACAATGTCCAGGCATATTTTTTTTATTTTATTTTAAGGTTTTTTTCTTAGAATTTAAATTTTTATTTATGGGCTGGTATGTGTCCTCTTCTAAAAAAAAAATCATGAAGCTCACATGTGGCTGTTTGGCTTCTGAACAAGAGGGAGAACTTGCACCTCCTTCTGAAATTATGCAGGATTCAGAGACTAGACATTTTATTCATCTTAATCCATGTACATGACTTTTACCAATATGTAGCATTTTCTTCAGTTTTTCAGCTACATTATTTGTGATAACATGTTGTAGTAGCCCTATATTTCTACACATATTACGTATTCATAGTTTACTCAATTTCTTCCCCATATTTAATCTTTCTTACAGCATCCTTGCTAAAGTTGTCTAAACTGTATCTAGCTACATTTTTCTCTCCTACAAATGTGTGTCCAGATTTCATTCACATCTCTCCACTCTGCTTTTCAATGCTAGTCTAAGTCTCCACTATCCTTGCATGTCACACACACCTGAATCATATATGACACTCCTTTGCTATCCAACATTCACACAATGTATCCTCATCACAATACTCAGATCAACCACCAACAGATACCAAGAAATATAGAAACTGTAATTGTTTCTATATTTAAAAGCAAGAAATAACATCATTTGTTTTCTCAAAATTTTCTACTGCCTCACATTTTCTCTTAGAGTAGACAAATATTGCTTAACAGTATACCAAGGAAATTCTGCCTTGGTCACTATGGTGGTTTGAAAATGCTTGGTCCAAGGAGTGGAATGTGGTGGTTTGACTATGCTTGACCAGAGAGTGGCACTATTAGCAGGTGTGGTCTAATTAGAGTAGGTGTGGCCTTTTTGGAATAGGTGCAGTCTTGTTGGAGGAAGTGTGTCATTGTGGGGATGGGGTTTGCAAGAACCTCCTAGCCACATGGGAGCCAGTCTTCTCCTGTTTGCCTTCCGAACAAGATGTAGAACTTTCAGCTCCTCCTGTGCTATGTCTAATCATTTCTTTTTGTAAAATGGAACCCATTCTCACTTCCCTAAAGATAATTTTGCCCTGACTAATCATTTTATTTATAAATTTCTTAGTCAGAGTTTCTATTCCTGCACAAACATCATGACCAAGATGCAAGTTGGGGAGGAAAGGGTTTATTGAGCTTACACTTCCATGCTGCTGTTTATCACAAAAGGAAGTCAGGACTAGAACTCAAGAAGGTCAAGGAGCAGGAGCTGATGCAGAGGCCATGGAGGGATGCTGCTTACTGGCTTGCTTGCATTCCTGGCTTATTCTGCTAGCTTTCTTATAGAGGCCAAGACTACCAGCCCACAGATGGTACCACCCATAAGAGGCCCTCTGCCCTTGATCACTAATTGAGAAAATGCCTTACAGCTGGATCTCATGGAGGCATTTTCTCAATTGAAACTCCTTTCTCTGTGATTACTCCAGCTTGTATCAAGTTGACACAAAACCAGCCAGTACAATTTACCCCCTTGTCAACTTGACACACAAATACATCACGGTTAAGGCTCAACCCTTACTTTCTTCAGCATCCTCAAGATCTAAATAACTTTGAAAGTCCCACAGTCTTTGCAAATTCTTACATAATAACATTTCAGTTCCTTTTAAACATCCAATCTCTTAAAATTCAAAGTCTTTTAAAAATGCAAAGTCGCTTAACTGTGGGCTCCATTAAAATACCTTCTTCCTTCAGGAGGGAAAAAATATATCAGGGCACAGTCACAATGAAAAGCAAAACCAAACTTCAACCATCCAATGTCTGGGATCCACTCACAATCTTCTGGATTACTCTAAGGGCTTGAGTCACTTCTCCAGCTCTGCCCTTTGTAGCACACACCTTGACTTCTAGGATCCAGATGCCTGTACTCTACTGCTGCTGCTCTTCTTGGTGGTCATCTCATGGTACTGGCATCTCCAAAACACGGCTGTCTTCCGGTGCTGCAACTAGGTTTTACAAACAGCCTTTCATAAGCTCTCTTCATGTTGCCAAGCCTCATCTCCTTTGGATGACCCCTTCAGTCCTGGGCCATCAATTTCAACTGACGCTGCACCTTCATTAATGGCTTTCCATGGCCTCTTGAAGTACTGACCCTCAACTCCTTTGCATGACCCCTTCAGTCCTGGAAATGCAACTGAGGCTGCACCTTCACCAATGGCCTTCTGCTGCCCTCTCACAGTGTCCAGGCCTCAGCTGCTCTTCATGACTCCTTCATGCCTTCAAATCCAGTACCACCTGGATGACTTTTACACATTACCAAGTCCAGCCACAGCACAAGATACAACACTGGCTATCTCTGGAAAACAGACTCTGTGCTCTCAGAAAACACTTCTCAGAAGATTTAACCTCAATGATGCTGGTCTCTTCCCAATCACCTCCAATTTCTCAACTCCAGCTAAACAGCATCAATAGTCCCAGTAATGCAATGGTTTTACTTTAGTAGTTCTGGTATCTTGTTAATCACAGCTGATCCTTAAGTCCTAGATAACTAAAACCACAGAACCTTCACAGTCAAAATAGCAATGGCCCTGATGAGAGTCTTTAATCATCCCTCTGAAATTTCACAAACCAGCCCTCCATCTTCTGCACTGTTCTCAACATTATCTTCCAAGCTCTTACACAACATCCCACAAAGCTGTTAACACTGAATGAATCTTCTAGCCCAAAGATCCAAAGTCCTTCCACAGTCCTCCCTAAGACATGGTCAAGTTGTCACAGGGACACCCCACTATGCTGGTACCAATTTGTCTTAGTCAGAGTTTCTATTCCTGCACAAACATGATGACCAAGATTCAAGTTGGGGACGAAAGGGTTTATTTAGCTTATGTTTCCACACTGGTGTTCATCACTAATGGAAGTCAGAACTGGAATTCAAGCAGGGCAGAAAGCAGGAGCTGATGCAGGGGCCATGGAGGGATGTTTCTTACTGGCTTGCTTGCTTTCCTGGCTTGCTCAGCTGGCTTTCTTACAGAGGCCAAGACTACCAACCCACAGATGGTACCACCCACAAGGGACCCTTTGCCCTTGATCACTAATTGAGAAAATGCCTTACAGCTGGATTTCAAGGAGGCATTTTCTCAACTGAAACTCCTTTCTCTGTGATAACTCCACTTTGTGTCAAGTTGACACAAAACCAGCCAGTACAATAAGGAAAGTTCCTGGTCTTACCTTCAACATGCACTCCACCACACGATCTCCTTTGTCAGTGCTATTTTGAGATCACTAAGTGTCTCACTATCTACTCAATCATGATAATTTTTCATCTGTATTTATGCCTGAAAATAAAATTCCATATGCTGATGTGTTCTCTTATTTTTTATTATTTGATTCACCAAGAGGCTTTTCTTATTTGATTGGACACTCTTCTGTAAAAATAACTTTTATTTACCATCTCCGAGGCTTACATTGTATAAACTCACCCTTTCTAGCTATTTGCACTCTGGTTGACTGGTTCAACTCAGCTCTTCTGCCCCAAACTCCTCTTCAAGCTGACTTATTCAGACTGGCTTCTCTAACTGCTTTTCATGATCTCAAGCTAACTCTTGCAATCTGTTCTAATCTTCTGGTGAGTCCTCATTTTCTGACTTGTTCTGTCTGTCCCAGAAACTGTCTCTCAACTGAACTTTCCTTCACTGAATCATTCAACTGCATTGCAGTCACTGAACTAAATTGTACTGCATTCCCCTGACCCACTCCTAGATGCACTTAAGTAGCCTCTCTTTCTTATCTGTTCTCATGAGAATTGAGTGTATCTTATCTCTGATTCATTCTGCCAAAACTTCTGATTTGTTACTTTGTCTGCCCCTCAATTAGATGTATCTTTTAAACATGGCTGCCTCTTTCTACCAAACAAAATTACCTTCTTTGTTTTGGATTAAAGATATGCACTAATGGCTTGTCTGTATCCCAGCCAGGGGGATTAAAGGTGTATTATTCCATCCAGATTACTGAGAGACCTGGTAGGTTTTTGAATATGATCCCTTGCCAGAGCAGCCATGTTGCTGGATTAAACTTTCTCTCTACTCTAGGTGCTCAGTAAAAGAAAAATATCACACACACACACACACACACACACACACACACACACACACTCACTTCACAAATTTCCTCCTACACAGAGCTAACACATTGATGTGGAACTATGTCTTCCAGGTATTACATACCCATCACCATGTTAATCACAGCTGCCATAATCCAAAGGAAACTTCTAAAAGATCAAGCTTGATGAATATTCCTCACAGAAGGATGCCATAGGGGACTTTAGATTACTACCTGAGGTTCAAACCATTCTTTACTTCATATACCAACACACTCAGTTGTAGGTAATTTTGCCTCAGCTACCCATGACCAAATAAGATGCTGGACTCTCTAGGAAATAGTAGTCTAATCTTAGGAGATACACTATGAATTTATCTTTGAGGAGGGTTGTTCTTCATGTGAGGGTAAGACTTCTCAGAGATACAGCTGTCTGTGTGCTAGTTATATAACTGCTTACTCTTGATCATGTAAGCTCACTAAACATAGTTCACAAAGCCAAACACGGGAAGAATTTTTACTTCAGTCTTTCTTTGGTACTCTATTCTGACATAAGTAGATATTTGTGCTTGTCTCCTCAGGAGATTGAATTCTGACTAACAATTTCTTGCAGTAGCATATAGCTTGATGATATATACAACTAACAGCTTATATTAATATAACAAAATTTCTAACAGCCCTCTATACAAAAACTAAATACACTTTAAAGTATAAATTTTAGAGAATAAATAATTGTTTTGAGATAATGAAATGAAATTTGTAAGATGCCAGTGTTAGTGTTGGGGATAAAAATCAGGAAAATTCCACTTTCTGAATAAGCTTCTTATATAGTTACACACACACACACACACATACACACACACACACACAAACACACACACACAAATTTTGTATATTGCAGAAATAGACAATCTCTCTAGGTATGTTGCTTAATCATATAATAGTTATATCTAGTCTGTCCCTATTGAGCTTTTATGTAGAATACTGTGTGTGTGTGTGAGTGTGTGTGTGTGTGTGTGTGCTTCCTGAACATAGGACCATACATCGGAATGGCTTTGGGCAATGTAGTATGAACAGGCGTGGCTCTTTCTGCTTCCCAGCCACAGGTTAATGATGATGGTATGTTTTTGACATTGAATATGCTTTCGAAACCTTGAATTTTCCCTTGGCCACAAGAATGCTAGTGTACACTATAATATAATCCTTTCTTTTTTCTTTCTGTCTAAACACCAGCATAAAAAAAGTTATGGACCAAAGCCCAAGTTGGCCCAAGTGCAGCATCAAATATGAATGAGAAATAAACTTGTAAAGCATTCAGAAAAAGTTAACCAATGGACTACATAAACTTTATAAATATTAAGTCCACTTTAAAATATTTCCTATGTGACAGCAGTGTGTTAATTTTTTAGTCATTTCAGAACTTTTTGAATTACATGCAATATGTGATTTTCTCAAGAAATGTAAATACAGAGAAATCATGCTGCCTAAAAGAACACAACTAGAAAATAGCAGTGCCAAAATGTAAAATGAAGGATAGCTGATCCTTACATGAAGGTTGTTTTGCTACAAATGAATATTGAATAATAAGAGAAAATTACCTAAAGATAGAGTTGGTATAAAAACTAATTGCATGAATAGTAATGTAAGCACAGATATCAACATGTAGAGGCCTCGTCAGCTCCTTTCAGGTTCTCTGAAGTAATACACAGTCCCTTCAAGAGGCTTTAGACTGATCTCACAAGTCCAGGCAATGACTCTCAGCATGGGTGGTCAAGAGCTTCAGTTGTTTGTTTTAAAATATGTTAGAACATTGCCAGTTAACATTTTTAAACCTTCTCTTTCCCTTTTAGTCAAACCAGTTCCAAATGTTTGAATGTTAAATTGTGGGAAGAACTTCGAGTAGCCAGAATTTTTTTTTTTCTTTTATGAAGCATACACATTTTTTTCAGGAAAGAAAAAAAAAAGCAAGATTAATCTTTTCACTTTAGCAGAGAAAGCAAAACTTTACCCAACCCCAGGCATCTTGGTTTAAAAATCACATTAACTCTTAACATATTCAGGATATCTTTTGATGTTAGATAGGTGTGACTATAAAACAGGCAGAGGTTATAAAGGAACTTTATATCAAT
This sequence comes from Rhynchomys soricoides, assembly GCA_019843965.1. Taxonomy (NCBI): domain Eukaryota; kingdom Metazoa; phylum Chordata; class Mammalia; order Rodentia; family Muridae; genus Rhynchomys; species Rhynchomys soricoides. The sequence goes on along the minus strand of JADRCH010000018.1, from coordinate 7,190,624 downwards.
TAGAAATGCTACTAACTGAAGAAATAGGAAATCAACTGTCTTGATAATGTAACTCGTTACAATATTTATTCTTCCCTTTATCTATGCCCTTTTCCCTACAGCCATGTGTGTTGTTTACATTTTAATAACTTCACTACTTTCAATAATGTCTGTAGAACAATAGAGTGGAGAATCCACAGGACAGATTATCTACTCAATTGCTGAAATTTAGGATCATTCTTCTATTTTTCTCTTGTGTTTCTGCTTCCATGAAAAGAATGTAACCAGGCTACACTGCTCATCACAGGGGAGATGAACCAACATGAGAGAACATGATCCACCCCCAGACAAACCCAACCTAGTTAGCTCACCTTTGGCTAACCTATTCACTCTTGAGATAAACAAATACTGATTATTGTTTTGTTTTGTTTTGTTTGCTTCCTGGAGACATCATAGGTGTTTCCATGTGGTAGACAATGCATATATTATCTCGAGCTAGCTTTTCCATAATTAAATGTTTGTTGGAAAGTAAGGATGTTATTCACAGAACCATGGGAGCAATAAGAAAAGTGATCCTAAGAAATTATTAACTCCAGAGAATAAACTGCAGAAATAGAAGTGATCAACTGTACAGGAGGATATCACTAATATATCTCAGGCCCAACTCCCTTACAACTTTTCAGAATCTTCTCTGAAGCACAGACTCTCAGCCAACTCCACAGCTAATCTCACTAGCCAGTTTGTTCCAGACATCTGCTCTCTCCAGCTTCTGAAGCTGTAATTAGTGGGAGGCTGGTACACCTGCCCTTCATTTTTGTTTGCTCTGGGTAGCAGCAGATTGGTCCCAGTGTGTGTACAACTGCTTTAACTCCTGAATCAGCACATCTTATTTTTGAAGCAGGGTTTCTCATTGAAGGTGAGCTTACCACTTAGATCAGAATGGTTGACCAGTAAGCCCACAGGGATTCCACTATCTTTAGCTCACCAGGGCTGGTATTAGAAGCTTATGCCATCACACTGAGATTTTTTATATGGGTGCTGGAAATTCAACTAAATTCTCATGTTTGTGAGTTAAGCAGGTAATAACTAAGACATATTCCAAGACCCTAAATGCATAAATTATATTTATGTCTAAAAATAAGAAAGAACTAATATCAGTAGTGACTAAACCCGGATATCATTGTCCTGCTAAAGAGAATGTATATTATGCTGTCATCCATAGTAATCAGAGCAGATAATCTTAGGATTGCCACTATTTTAATAATGATAAATACTTTCTTTGTGATTATAGTGCTCCAAGTACTGTCTTAATGATTTACCAGAATTATCAACTGTTAATCATTCAACTTATCCAGAAGGAAGAAAATATCATTATTGCTACATTCTAGAAAAGAAAATAATTGATAAATAAAGTCCACTTTGTTTATAATTTTAAAACACCAAAGAAACAAAGCCACAAACAAATGTGCATATCCTAAAAAAAAAAAAAAAAAGTAATTTAGACTTATAGTTAAATAATTACAAGAAACAAATTGATCAGTCTATGTGGAGAAATGGGGTATACATGAACCACATTAACCAATTAGGGGATATTTAGAGTTCAAAGTTCAAGACTATGGTTATTAATGCTTATTTTTTGTTTTTATTTTTTATTTAATATGTTATTTACATTTCAAATGTTTTCCCCTTTGCAGGTATCCCCTTTGGAAACCTCCTATCCCATCTCCCCCCCCACCGAATCTATAAGGGTATTTCCCCACCCACCCACCCAAGCCTGTCTTCCCTCCCTAGCATTCCCCTATACTGGGGCATCTAACACTCTCAGACCCAAGGGCCTCTCCTCTCACTGATGGTCAATAAGGTCCTCCTTAGCCACTTATGTGGCCATGGGCTCCTCCATATGCAATCTTTGGTTGGTGGTCCAGTCTCTGGGAGTACCAGGGGGCCTGACCAGCTGACACTGTTGCTCCCTCCTCATGGGGAAACAAATTCCCTCAGTCACTTCAGTCCCTTCTCCAACTCCTCCATCTGGGACCCCACGCTCAGTCCAACAGTTGCTATGAATTGAATCATGGGTGTTCCAAACTTTTAGAATAATATCCACTTATCTGTGAGTACATACCATATTTGTTCTTTTGTGACTAAGTTACCTCACTCAGGATGATATTTTCAAGATCCATCCATTAGCCTGCAAATTTCTCGAAGTCATTGTTTTTAATAACTGAGTAGTATTCCACTGTGTAAATGTACCACATTTTCTGTATCCATTACTTTGTTGAGGGACATCTTGGTTGTTTCCAGCTTCTGCCTATTATAAATATGTCTGCTATGAACATAATGAAGCATGTGTCCTTATTAGATGTTGGAACATCATCTGGGTATATGCCCAGGAGTGGTATAGCCGGGTCCTCAGGGAGTATTATGTCCAATTATCTGAAGGTCTGCCAAACTGATTTCCAGAGTGGTTGTATCAGCTTGCAATCCCACCAGCAATGGAGGAGTGTTCCTCTTTCTCCACATCCTTGCCAACATCTGCTGTCACCTGAGTTTTTGATCTTAGCCATTCTGACTGGTGTGAGGTGGAATCTCAGGGTTGTTTTGATTTGCATTTCCCTGATGACTAAGGATGTTGAACATTTCTTTAGGTGCTTCTCTGCCATTCAAGTATCCTCAGTTGCCAATTCTCTGTTTAGCTTTCTTCCCCATTTTTTGATAGGGATATTTGAATCTCTGGAGTCTAACTTCTTGAGTTCTTTCTATATATTGGATATTAGCCGTTTATCAGACGTAGGATTGGTAAAGATCTTTTCCCAATCTATTGGTTGCTGTTTTTTCCTATTGACAGTGTCCTTTGCCTTACAGAAGCTTTGCAATTTTATGAAGTCCCGTTTGTCAATTCTTGATCTTAGAGCATAAGCTATTGGTGTTCTGTTCAGGAAATTTTCCCCTGTGCCCATGTGTTCTAGAGTTTTCCCAACTTTCTCTTCTATTAGATTCAGTGTATCTGGTTTTATGTGGAGGTCCTTGATCCACTTGGACTTGAGCTTTGTATAGAGAGATAGGAGTGGATCAATTTGCATTTTTCTACATGTTGACTGCCAGTTGAGCCAGAACCATTTGTTGAAAATACTGTCTTTTTACCACTGGATGATTTTAGCTCCTTTGTCAAAGATCAAGTGACTATAAGTGTGTGGGTTCATTTATGGGTCTTCAATTCTATTCCATTGATCTACCTGCCTGTCACTGTACCAATACCATGCAATTTTTATCACTACTGCTCTGTAGTGCAGCTTGAGGTCAGGGATGCTGATTCCCCAAGAAGTTCTTTTATTGTTGAGAATAGTTTTTGCTATCCTGGGTTATTTGTGATTCCAAATGAATTTGAGAATTGCTCTTTCTAAGTCTATGAAGAATTGAATTGGAATTTTGATAGGGATTGCATAGAATCTGTAGATGCCTTTCTGCAAGATTGCCATTTTTGCTATATTAATCCTGCCAATCCATGACCAAGGGAGGTCTTGCCATCTTCTGAGGTCTTCTATTTCTTTCTTCAGACACTTGAAGTTCTTGTCATACAGATCTTTCACTTGTTTGGTTAGAGTAACACCAAGATACTTTATAACATTTGTGACTATTGTAAAAGGTGTCATTTCCCTAATTTCTTTCTCAGCCTGTTTATCCTTTGAGTATAGGAAGGCTCCTGATTTGTTGGATTTAATTTTATATCTGGCCACTTTGCTGAAGTTGTTTATCAGTTGTACGAGTTCTCTGGTAGAGTTTTTAGGGTCATATCATCTACAAATAGTGATGTTTTGATTTCTTCCTTTCCAATTTTTACCGCTTTGACATCCTTTTGTTGTCTAATTGCTCTAACTAGAAGGTCAAGTACTATATTGAATAGATAGGGAGAGAGTGGACTGCTCTGTGTGGTTGGTCCCTAATTTTAGTGGGAATGCTTCAAGTTTCTCCCCATTTAGTTTGATGTTGGCTACTGGTTTGCTGTATATTGCTTTTGTTCTGTTTAGGTATGGGCTTGAATTCCTGATCTTTCCAAGAATTTTATCATGAAGGGATGTTGAATTTTTTCAAATGAATTTTCAGCATCTAATGAAATGACCATGTGGTTTTTCTCTTTGAGTTTGTTTATGTACTGTATGTTTGTATGGATTTCTGGGTATTGAACCATCCCTGCATCCCTGGGATGAAGCCTACCTGATCATGATCAATGATCATTTTTATGTGTTCTTGGATTTAGACTGTGAGTATTTTATTGAGTATTTTTGCATTGATATTCATAAGGGAAATTGGTCTGAAGTTTTCTTTATTTGTTGGGTCTTGGTGAAGTTTTGGTATCAGTGTAACTGTGGCCTTGTAGAATGAATTAGGTAGAGTTCCTTCTATTTCTATTTTGTGGAATAGTTTGAAAAGTATTGGTATTAGGTCTTCATTGAAGGTCCTATAAAATTTTGCACTAAACCCATCTGGTTCTGGGCATTTTTTAGTTGGGAGACTTTTAATGACTGCTTCTATTTCTTTAGGGTTTATGGGACTGTTTAGATGGTTTATCTGATCCTGAGTTAACTTTGGTATTTGGTATCTGTCTAGAAACGTGTCCATTTCTTCCAGATTTTCCAATTTTGTTTCGTATAGGCTTTTGTAGTAGGAGCTGATGATTTTTTTAATTTCCTCAGAATCTGTTGTTATATCTCCCTTTTCATTTCTAATTTTGTTAATTTGTATACTATCTCTGTGCCCTCTGGTTAATCTGGCTAAGGTTTATCTATCTTGTTGATTTTCTCAAAGAACCAGCTCCTAGTTTTGTTGATTCTTTTTATATTTCTTTTAGTTCCCACTTGGTTGATTTCAGCCCTTAATTTGATTATTTCCTGCCTTCTACTCCTCTTGGGTATATTAGCTTCTTTTTGTCCTAGAACTTTCAGGTGTGCTGTAAAACTGGTAGTATATGCTCTCTCCAGTTTCTTTTGGGAGGCATTCAGAGCTGAGTTTTCCTCTTAACACTGCTTTCATCATGTACCATAGGTTTGGGTATGTTGTACTTTCATTTTCATTAAATTCTAGGAAGTCTTTAATTTCTTTCTTTATTTCTTCCTTGACCAATTTATCATTGAGTAGAACGTTGTTCAGCTTTCATGTGTATGTGGATTTTCTGTTGTTTTTGTTGCCATTGAAGACCAGCCTTAATCCATAGTGATCTGATAGAAGGAATGGGGTTATTTCAATCTTCTTATATCTGTTCAGATTTGTTTTGTGACCAATTATATGGTCCATTTTGGAGAAGGCATCATGAGTTGCTGAGAAGAAGGTATATTCTTTTTATTTCGGATGAAATGTTTTATAGATATCTGTTAAATCCATTTGGTTAATAACTTCTCTTAGTTTCACTGTTTCTCTGTTTAGTTTGTGTTTCCAAGATCTGTCCATTGCTGAGAGTGGAGTGTTAAAGTCTCCTACTACTATCGTGTTTGGTGCAATGTATGCTTTGAGATTTAGTGAAGTTTCTTTTATGAATGTGGGTGCCCTTACATCTGGAGCATAGATGCTCAGAATTGAGAGTTCTTCTTGGTGGATTTTTCATTTGATGAGGATGAAGTGTCCTTCTTTTTTGATGACTTTTGATTGAAAGTAGATTTTATCCGATATTAGAATGGTTATTTCTGCCTGTTTCTTGGGACTATTTGCCTGCAAAATTGTTTTCCAGCCCTTTACTCTGAGGTAGTGTTTGTCTTTAACACTGAGGTGTGCTTCCTGTATGCAACAAAATGCTGGGTCCTGTTTATATATCCAGTCTGTTAGTCTTTGTCTTTTTATTGGGGAATTGAGTGCATTGATGTTAAGAGATACTAAGGAATAATAATTGTTGCTTTCTGTTATTTTCGATGTTATTTTTATGTTTTTGTGGCTATCTTTTTTTGTGTTGATTACAAATGTTTGTACTGTAACCAGAAAATATAGTCTGTAGTCTAAACTACAGGAGAAATTAACATTTCAAAGTTTATGTGTGTCAGGAGGAAAATTGCTCAAACAGATCCATACAGCACTGCACAAATTTGCTGATTGACTTGCAGTGATATAAACAAGTATAATGCTCCTGGGATGCTTCTCCACACAAGTATTAGGGCCATGACATCCTCTTCATGCTCTCTCGATAGTTCTGCAGTTCCACACTTCCTGATGTTGGTCCAGGAATTCACAAACATGAAGCTCTTAACACACAGCATCAGGAATATTCATCAATTGTTTGCTCAACAATGTATTGTATACTCTATTTTTATGCATTATCACTAATACATGTGTAACTCACTTTTTAAAGACCATGTTGACTGTATATTTCCTTATTTTCATTCTCAAGATGTTTTGCATAAGTGATAGTTTCTATTGTACATTTTAAACACATACTTTTTTGTGGTGAAAAATTTGCCACAATTTCATATCACAGTTATGTCAGTAATAGTCCTAGACAACTGAACTGTTGTATTTCATTGTTTTCAGACACTCTGAGTCTCAAACATTTCCCATGACCTTTAAGTGAGAATTCAAAGTCTATTTAAGTGTATATTTTTACATGTGAAATTATCTAAGCATCTATAATATATGACAACTCCAGCACATAAAAGTTTTCTCTCCAGTCTTAATTTTAGTATTCTTTTTATCACAACTGGTATTTAGCAAAAACAATCTACAGGGTCTGAGAATCTACAACAGAACCTTAAATATTAGTATGTAATTTATAATTTTGTAAGCTGACTACTTCAAACCATTGCTCTTAATTGGATGCATGTATCCTTATAATTTTTACCAATCAACAAACATTTCATAACTACTTTATATTTACTTCATGAAAACTTTGGTTGATGAGCTAAAGGTCAATGTGTCATATTGTTTAGGACTAAAATTGAAAAGATATTCCATTTGTAATGTATTATTTGTCCTATGGATTTTGGACTCCAAGTACTGTTTAAGATCAATATTTCTATCTGAGGCCAGCAAGGCTTTTGAAAGAAAAATATTTCAATGTTAGCAGCACATGGTCTTGCTCAGTGCTTTTGTATGAAGGTTCCATCAGCCTAACTCTTTTTGTTTGGGGTGCTATGTTCTTCTATCATTCTCTAGGCTTATTCTTCTTTAAAGTCCTCAGAGATGTGTAGACTCAAAGATAGCTGTGCATCCAGAATACCTCAAAAATGTCACCAAAATAGTTTTCCCTCTTTGCTTAACAAAAGTTATTAAAACTGCTCTTCAGATAGATATATTAGTTGGTAATGTTCTTGTTGTGAACACATAAGGATATAGATTTTATCTAAAAAACAAACAAACTCACAAAATAAGTTGAGGATCATTGGACACACTTGTAATCCCCTGGACAAATAGAGAATTGTGGTTACCTTTAATTTTCTGTTCAGTCAACTTATCCAGTAAGATAATCTGTCTGGGAAAGAATATACATACATACATACATACCTACATACATACATACAAATATACATACACACATACAAACATACATACATACATACACATTTGCATATATCATTAAGGTTGTTGGATGCTTGTGAGTAATGATATTTGAGGTTGATCTCTGGCTTCTGGGATTGGCATTCTCATCCACACTCAAATACATATACAAACTCCAGAGAAATAGATCACTTAGTTCTTTACAGTTGATGGATAACCACTACCTAGGAAAAAATACACCTCACATTAGGCAATTATTAAAAAATATTTACCTTATCTCATTTCAGTACTAATGGTGAATAACCTTTAGCAAACAAAATGTAGCAACTGTAATTTTTAAAATCCTGATTTCATTTCATACAACCAAGTACCCCCAATGAAGGGGATTAAATGTGTCCGTGATACTCTTCATTCTTCCTGAAGGATTTCAGGTGACTAACTCTCCAATGTTTAGAAAGACTTAAAGAAATGAACTTGACCTGGAAATGTCTTTCTCAATTATGTGCACTCTCACAGCACTGACTTTGCTTAAAATAAGAACTTCGTTGTATAGTCAGCAACTCTTACAAATTTTGAATGTTTACAAACATTAGGCTTAGATTTTGGATCAGGAAATACAAAGTTAATTTTTTCCCTTATTACTATTATTTATAGGTAGACACATTTATTATATTGAATAAAATCTGTCCACATTCATTATCAAGGTATAAAATATGGCTATTTAATTCGTGCTCAAAGTACCCCTGGGGCATTTTTCATTCCATAAGATATGAGGTACAAGATATGTTGTTATGCAGTGTGACAAGAAGAACTCAGAGAGCTTGTCCTTTAGCTTTTCCTTCATCTTTATGATTTCATTCCCACTTGTACACAGATGGTATTTATCCTGAAGTAGTCATGACATGATTAATCCTTAGATACCAGAATCTTTACAAATGTGGTAGTAAATTATAGCCATGTGATCTGAACAAGTAGATATTGCTAGACTTTTCATCATTTATTTCAAAAGACTTCAAAATTCACTATTAAAATACTAGCTATAACCCCATGTCTCCTGAGAATCATTTAATTTCATAAATACATTTTGATTTTGTCTGTTTGAATAATATAGTTTGATAATCAGCATGTACCTTCCAAGGCATTGCTTGATACTTGCTTCAAAGAATTCATTTATGTGAGTCTGAAAAATATTACAGTCCTATTCTATGGTATCATCATATTTTCTAGGATAATTTTGTATTATTTCACTTTGCTTTTTTAGAGCACATGGAGCTCTGATCATTTTAGCAGTGTTTCAATCAAAAATACAGATCAAATAAAAAGAGCTCACCCAGTGGGTTCTATATAAGTAGTTTCCTGTAAATTCTCATGGCCAATTATTTTCAATATACCAGTAGATCATACATTTCAAAGGCCATAAAGTGTGTCTTCTTAAGGTATATATCCAGTCTATAAATTCCAAGGATATATTACACAACTGGCAATTGAAAGGTTCATTTTATCTTTTTTCATCTATTTTTCATCCTAAATTATGAGTGTATTTGATAGACTAAATTATTGATATACTTAAACCTTTTCTCCAAATTAGATACTTGTGGAGAGCAGACTCTATGGGACATAGCTTTCTAAACTTCTTTAGGGTGTCTATCTCAAACTCTAGCCATCCATAGGACTTCAACTATATTAAAGAAGAAAAGATTTACAGAAGATAAAGGAAAAAAGAAGAGCAATTAAAAAATTAAAACAAAATATCAAAGTATTGAATAGGGAGATTTATCAATAATTTCAATATAAATTTATTTTTCATAGCATATATTTTTAACTATAGCACTTCATCAATAAGAATGCAGAAGACATATTGAAATGAAATAGTTACAAGACTTTAGATGGAATAAAGCTTGTGTAAAGGATCTATATTTTAGTTATATCTATCACAAGTTGTTATGGTGACACTATTAATTTATTTCTATGAGTCTGGAAAGGTAAATTCTGTATTCATACAAAATGATATATAACAATAAGTTTGCACTAGGAACCTGATAGTTAGGAGATGCACATTCAAGATATTTCTGAGATAATCCTTATCCTGGAAATGGGGTTAAGGAAGTATCTCTAGTTGTAACCAACACTAATGGAAACTTAACCAAAAGGAGGCTAGGTGTGATGTTTAATCTTGAAATTTGTAATTGATATGATTTCGAAACATCTTGGAAATAAACCTTTCCAAATATCTAATGAGGGATTTTCTAGACAAGGTATCTTGAGAAGCAAAATCCCATATTAATTTGAGTAGAACTGTTCTACAATATAGGAGTTTGGTTTAAATAATAAAGAGAAACAAATTGAATACAACAATTCATTTGCTCATCATGATGTGCTGTATATTCTGCAATTATGTGCTGAAATAAACTCTTGTCTGAAGTTGATACTTATCAGATATTTTTGTCATAGCAGCAGACAAATAGTTGATATATAAATATTACTTCTGAAAGTTGTTTTATCTCTGGTCTTGAGATTATGATTGACAGAGATAGTATACAATATTACCTACTTCCCAAGCCAGTGCTGATTTTGCTGCAAGAGAGTTTTGAAGAGAGATTATGAACAAAAGATTTTGAGCAACTACTAAATGGAATACCACCAAAGAATTCTTCTTTCAAGGCATCTAGCATCTGATAGAGTAAAAACAGTAAACAAAAATAGTTTGATGACTACACACAAGACAGAATTTAAAGAATTCACTAAAAGATAATGTCAAGAAAAAAAGATCAAGGATCTTTTTTTTTTCCACAAAGTTTCTCTTTGAAAAAAATTCATTTACCATTATGAGACATCTTTAAAAGTCATTTGAGGGGGAAATTTCACTCTCAGGGTAGATTGCAGCCATGAAATTACCCATAGGCAGCAATTATTCCTCTGTCTTTATTTACTTCATTTCCACTTAACTGGTTATAATATGGTAATTAATTTCCAGTTTTCCAATGAGGCTTATTTAAGGATTTGCTTTTTTAATCATTATTTACATAGATAACTCAATGGTAGTTAAGATGAAATGTGGTTTTAAAAACTAAGCTACAGTAGACTATATTTATGAACACTTTAATGTGAACATTAAAAATCATTTTTTTCTAAGTAAGTGGTCTAGAACACTATGTACTGCTTTAAACATATTAACAAAATGAAAACTATATTCCACAGGAATATAGTATGACTTTATTGACTCTAGTTTTATTTGTTAGTTTTTTTCTTTCTGTAGTGGAATGGGAAAGGCAGTTGTGAAACCCAGACTTTATGTATGTAATGATTTGAAAGGCACTACCACACCTTTTAGCTTTTCACTTTTTAGAACCAGAACCTATTGCAAGTTTAGACTTCAAGAAGCTAGCCATGAAAATAAAGCTTACATGAAGTAAAGGAAGGAAGAAAGAAAACCCAGAAAAACAACAACCTTGGCTCTCACATCTGGCCCTGTGGAGATTCTCTACACAGTTTGGCCACCAGTGGACAAACATCTAAAATTCCAGTGCGTGAACTATGAACTTTTCCAGGAAGGACTGCTGCATTCATTGGGTTCACACAGAGATTGCATCCTGGCTTTCTTTAAAGCAAAAGCCAGGCAGAAGAAGGGTTCTGCTCCACTTGGAGAAGGAGTTACTTCTCCAAGTAACTCCAAGAAGGAGTACATGAACTTTTCTATTCAGTTACACATATATAATCTTGTCTTTGTATAAATTGTCATCATGTAGGTCATATCTAATGACAGCCATGAGCAAAAAGGAAGATAAAATATTACAATTCTGAGAAATACATATCCCTACTGTCTTATTTCACACAAGACTGCTAATATGACTAAACATATGTAAGATAAATTTGAAATAAATTAATTTTAAAAAGGAAGCAGAGGACTATTTTCTCAATTCCAGCAGATATTGCTAAAAGCAAAAGGAATAAACAAATATTTAATCAGGCAATTAAGTCATTTAAAATAATCTAAGGGAGGAATTTTCCAATCTTAAATTTATATGTGGGTTTGAATGAGGTTGACTCTCCTTAAAATGTGAATGATTTTACCCAACGCTTGAATTTAGTTAGTTGCATTAGAAATATATTTTTGAATATCAATTAGTCTTGATTTGATTTGTGTGACAGTTAAAAGCATTCCTTTACTGAATGCACACATTATTCTGTCAGCCAGTTGGATACACAGCCTTTCTAGACATACTTCTGTGCATACACACATGCACCCACCCACCCCCACCCCACCCCACACACCAAAAGCCAAAACAAACCTCTGTGAAACATTTAAATTGAAAAGGAATGAAAGCAAGCAATATCATAAATTAATTAAGTGGGTTAAGAATCAGGGAAATGCAAAGCACTAACAAGTAGTTTCACATAGGAAACTTGAATCAGAAATAACAGTCACAGTTGTTTTCACCTGGAATGGAGACAAATCAAGATAGTGTATAAGATAAAGAATACAAAAAGAGAAGATACTTTAACAAATGAGTTGCTTGCTTTGAAGAAATGACAATGTAAGGTATCCGACCTGGAGCGTCACTGGGTAACAATAGGACTAAAAGTTGAGCCCATGTGTCACTTTGCCTGAGCTGAAGTATGGCCACAAAGCTAGCAAGATATTATAGATGGGTGTGTTTGTGACAAATCTCTGTAAGAGATTCTTATTTAAATGATTGGACTGAAACCAAAGGATCAAATTCACCTAGGTGAATGGAATCTGTTCTATTGTAGGGATCAAGTAGAGGAGGCTTGCAGAATGAAATGGCAGAGGGAATGCTAATGCTTCCTCTGTGTTTGACCTGGGACATTTCTTCTTCTCCTGGTCTTAGCCATCTGAAAATATGGAACTCTTGCCGTTGCCCTAGAGTCTATGGGAAGAACTCATAACATACATCATTCTGATTTATGACATTTTCCAATTGCTCCTCAGTACTGGTTGATTTCTGTATTGCAGGTGAATGATCATGGGGCTTCTTAAGTCTCATAATTATGTGAGTGAATTTGTATATTGGATCTAGTGATTTCATTTGATTATGGTATCCTGGAAGATATAGTTTAGTAGAATTGAAACGAGACTGTAGTATGCTTGGCATTGAAAGGAGAGAAGAAAACCATTGTGAAGGAAGCAGTCATCTCAGTGAAAAATTATGGAACAATCAATACACTGGTTAAAATGAACACAATGCAAAAATTTCTCATACTATGCATGTGTTTTTTATTTGCTATTATCTGTTTGCTATTCATTTATCTGTCCCTTATTTATTCTCTATGTGTGTCATTTATCTATCCCATGTGACAGTTTTAAAGGAAGATTTTCATGCATTTATAGAAGCTGACAAGACATCATACAGTTTTACAAATTTAAAACTCTGAGAACTAAAATAGCCAATGGCAATACTACAATACTTAATGAGAGGGCAAGGGCATTTTAATCAGATTGACACCAGTATGTCTTAGAGATGCAAAAGCTACAAGTCCTGGTGTTTTAATGTCTGGGGAAAAAATCTTGTGTTCCAACATTATACACCTTAATACACACACACACACACACACACACACACACACAGAAAGAGAGAGAGAGAGAGAGAGAGAGAGAGAGAGAGAGAGAGAACTTGCTTCCTATTCTGCTTCCTCTTCTCTTTAATGCTATTACTTGCCCAGATGATTGGTCTCAGCCAGACACTCATGAACCAGTCTTTCCCACTCAGTAGGTATAATTCCATTCCCACCTCTTCAGAACCACACTGACTTACAGTATAATTTCTTACCATTTTTCTGGATATAGAAAACACAGTTGGCACCAAGTATCACCAAAAGATGGAATTGACATTTTTATTTTCTTGCCTCTTCCTTCTTAGAACAAGGTGGTGAGAAACAGATTCAAAACACTCATCTTGATTTATGAAAAACTTTGAAGGATTATGTCTTTGCAAGAACAGTGGCTCATTGGTATTTATTTTGAATAGAACAGGAGGGAGGAAAGTTTGAGGAAAGATAAACATGACAAGACTCTGGAAGGAAGCAGAGGAAAAGAAACTAAATGACAGAAGAGGTGAGGAAGTTAATGTAAGGCAGGAAAGTGTAGCATAGAAAAGACAAGAGGAGAGGAGAGAAGAGAAGAGGTGAGAAGAAAGGAGGA
>JADRCH010000018.1:7114533-7177002 GCA_019843965.1 Rhynchomys soricoides | reverse complement strand
GAGGAGGGGAGGGAAAGGGAGAGAGGAGACAAGAAGAGAAGAGAAGAGAAGAGAAGAGAAGAGAAGAGAAGAGAAGAGTCTCATTAAAGCTGGTAGCAAGTGAATTTATACAACAATCAGACATCTGGAGAATTCTTTATCGAATCAGAGCATGATAGGAAGGGCCACATTCATATATACACTCTCTCTCACACACACACACACACACACACACACACACACAGAGAGAGAGAGAGAGAGAGATACTCAAGTAGGTAGGTTTATTTGGCAAAATTCTGCTGAGTTTTATCTTAATCTTGAAAAAATGCTAGGTTCTCAACACAAAATCTAAAATCAATTTTTCAAAAAAAAAAAAAAGTATGGAATTATTGCTTTTAATTAATAGAAATTGAATAAGGATGCAAAAGTTCTGAACAGTGCTCCAATAGAAATATAAACAAAATGTTCCTTAAAGTGGACAATCAGGTGAATTTCTGAAAGAATTTAATTGACAGCTCTATTTCTTGGCACCTTGACCTCCCATGTCTCTCCACCTTCCCACTCCTGTCCTTCTTCCCACCCTCTCTATCCTACCATCTTCTCCTTCTCCTGACTCTTCTCCTTCTTCCCACCCCCTCTACCTTACCACCTTCTCCATCTTACCACCATTCTCCATTTTCTTACTGAATATGTGAAGCAGTGATTTCGTTTGTTTTCAAAATCATTCAAAAAACCATTTTCCACTTGTATCTTTCTTGAATAATTTTTACAAGTGCCTATAGCAGTCAAAATGAATCATTATATATATATATATATATATATATATATATATATATAAGATCTGATATTATTCAAATAGTGAGGTATTTGGATTTTTTTTTAGAGTAAGAACAGTCATTGTTCTTATATTGAAAACATGAACTAATGGGCAGTTTCTCAGATTAGAGACATGTATTCTATAGAGAAAGGAATATAAACTACAATTGTTACTTGCAAAATTTGTATTCCCTTCCAGTGCTCATTCAACAGATATCTATTGACCAAACACTGTATCTTGAGACCAGTACTATGTAGAAGAAATAAAAAGTATTTCCAACTTTTTACAGGCCACTAGGAATTAAAATGTGAATATATATTTCACACATTAAACACAATTATCAAGGTCATTATCAGCATCATCATAATAATTATATAATACATATATAATATATATGTATTATATATATTGTCTGCTTAGCTTCATGCATTATGTAACATGTATCAAGTTCTTTTTCTTTTCCTTGTCTCAGATTCCTCAAATTATCAAAGAGAAAGCATAAGCTCAGAGACTCACAGTACATTAGACATATTCCCATCTGCTCTAAAAACTGAATTGAGAAAGAAAGTAAAATCTAGGCTTTCAGTTGTGGACCTAGAATCTTCTTCCCAACCTCATGCCCTTTCCAAAAAACAAAATTTGGATTCAAACACTGAAATTAGACAGTCTTTATTTCAATCCGAGCTTCTTACATCTAGCTGTACAGGTATCTAAGAAGAAACACCTTAAGATGTTTTGTTTTGGTTATTCATAATTTTTTGCTTTTTTGTTTTTCCTGTAAAATATGAATGAAAATGTCAAGCTGTTGATTTGTTTGAAGAAACAAAGAAAGAAAGATAGAGAAAAAGAAAGAAAGAAAACAGAACATTGATTTTAATAGGCTTTCTGTATTATATGGCACACTGGAGGATAAATTCTATTTAATTCCCAGTTCTGATAATAACACCTCTCTCCTGATTATAAAGCAGAAGATGTGTCCTCTCATGAAAGCATGAGCCAGCCCTCCATTGATTTCAAGGAGTGAATTTGAAGCCCTTAGGTGGAATCCCTACAGCATCTTGCAATCCGTTTTTCTGCATGCCCTTAAATCCTGGCAACTAACATATGAATCTCTTAAAGCCTTTCTTTCATCACTAAGCAGACTAATTCCAATAAACTTAAATTTCAACAGGTTGTCATGATGATTTATAATTATTGATGCACTCTGTATATTCATAAACTTGTTCTACAGAAATAAATAGTAACAGCTTTCCAGTAGAACACAAGACAAACAACACACACACACACACACACACACACACACACACAAAATAAAAATAAAACAAACACCACATACAGTTTTACTTAAACTGGAAAGTAGGAAAGAACGCTCACAAATAGAGAAGTTTATTGTAGTATGTAATAATACTCATAGCTCTAGGGTAGACGTTATAAATACAAAGTGTGTGAAAACAGCATCTAAAACAGTTTATAGGGTTTATGAAAAATAATATAAATATGACTCCCATTATATTGTACTGTAGATATCATAGGAAATTGAAAAGAAAGAATACATTTGTCACTATGGAATAACTTGTGTGTAGCAGTAAGTCTTTTGGTTGGAAAACCTTGTGGGCTTGTTTTTCATATCCTGATCTTGAAGAATCACACACTCTGTTGTATTCAGTAATGTTGTGTCTGAACCAGGAATAGTATGAAACACTCCTCTATGACTGATGTTTCACTTAGCAGTATACAAAATAATTTTCAGTTCTTTGAGTTTTTTAATCTAAAAAAAAGAGGAAAAAAGAAAAACCAAAATAAAAAACTGCAGAAATTTATAATTTGACTCAATAAGTGCTTTCAGTGGTCAATATATTAGGAACTCATCTCTTGAGATTTTCTGGACTCCATTTCAGACATAATGCAATGTACAGATATTCTAAGTCAATGGTAACTTACTCTATAACCCTTAGCATTGTTACAGGCTCAGTAGAAAGTATGAACCATATGAAAACTGCATTCACTTCTTAAAGTCCCATTTAAGACATTTTTATTATATACCTCAAAGTGCTTTAAATTAATGTCTATCTATAAATTGTATGAAATTTAATACTCAGTGGAGTTATTGTAAAGAACTAACATACTTGTGTTTATGACACCAGAGAATTTTGTAAATGGTGAGAACTCCATAAATCTATACCAAGTAACTCCACCTCTTATGCCTACTTCAGAATTCCTGTCTACTCTTCATAAAACCAGCTCTTGAAAAATAATCATGAAGTTAGTTCTTGGCATGGAAACTATTTGTTTTATTAACACCATCTAAAAGCTGAAAACAGTTGATAAATATTGTTCAGAGTTTTGGTTAATTGTGGTTTAAAATATACTCTTAAGACAGAACAGGTCCATAGAAAGTTTCAGCATGTAGGATAAACATTTTATTAAGTCTGTGCTTTGGGTAAAATATATACTCCTTAAGGTCATACATTAGAAAAATAACTTTGCAGTGGAGCACTTAAGGCTCACTAAGAGGTGTTTGAGTAATTGAGTTTGTCCCATTGATTGATTGCTGCTTCTTCTCACTAGGATGGCTTACATATGGTACAGAGTTACCCTCCTCCTTTATTTCCCAAGATCCAGTGAGCCAATTCTATTGTCCTTCCTCATATTTAAAGAATGAGGCCTTCAATAGAAGCAAGTCAGGTACCATAATCATGCTCTGAACTTTTTTGACTCCAGAACCAAGAACCAAAATGATGTCTGTTCTTTGCAAATCAAGTAGCTTTACTCATTCTTTTATAGAGAATGAAAATTAGTAGACATAATATTCAAGACATGCTTCCCAGTCTAGCTATGCAACCTCACTAAAACAATTGCCTGTTGTTTTGCTTCATGTATGAGAACATTCTAGTTTCAAATAGACCCACAACATCCTGGTATTATTCATTGCACTTCTCTGATGATGGCCAACAGGATTCAGTACAGAATTATTTTGCTCTGATTTGAATAGGAGTCCTGTTCATTGTGTAAAATCAGCGTATGAGTGATTTCCTGAGGCACCATCAGGTAAGTATTGGAGGTCATTTGTAGGAAGCTACAAGAAGTATTTTGTTCACTCTATTTTCTTACTTCTATGTGGACTGCTAAGACTTTTACATATCTCTGTCATAAATTAAAAAATACATAATTTAATGTTCAGTTAAGGTAGCCATCTTGTTCCATTGTTCCAGTTTCCTGTTACAATTGCCTCCTTGTTTTCCAATCTTCATTGTGCCCTAATGAAAAGATACCCTGAAGATTTTGTTTTTTTAAAGTTAAATTTTAAATGTACCAAATGAAGAAAACTATAGAAGATTGTTAGGAATATTGAGGGTGAGAAAGTATTGGAAGTCATCTAAGTGTATCTAGGTTGGTTTACTGATCTTTTCTAAGAACTCGCAAGATCCTGGAGGGGAAAGGTCCCTGTCATCTACTTTATTCTGTATGCTCCTATGAAGTATCAAGTTCATAGATATCCATGCAATAAATTCTTAATAAATACTTCTGGCAATAGTTAAAATATATAATACATAACCTTGCTAGACCAGACCCATCACTGCTGACTGCTGAATGCAAATCGATTCTTGTGCTGAATGTCCATCTTTTTAAATCATCAATACTGGTTGCTGTTGATGTAAAAATGTCTAGGATAGTCTCATAATTTATTAGATCATGGTGAGTATGTATCTATAATAGTAATGCTTCTTTAATGCAGTAGACTGTATGTTAATATGGTATATACCTGTTATTAAATTTTAAATGGTTTTTGAGAGAAAGGGATTTAGTACTAGGTAGAAGACATTTTACTATAGCTGACTTTACATTTCAACAGATATTTCCCATAAAGTCTTGTGGTATATGTAAAAATGTGTCTTGTTTCATTCTGATCTATTAAAAGAAGATTACACATGTCAGTCCTTGGATCAGCCTTTGTATATCAAAATTTATAATAAAATAAAAGGGTAAATAAAGAAGGTATTAAGGATACTGAAGAAAATTTTTAAAAAGAACAAAATGAAAATAAGAAGCATTTTTTAAAAAATTATCATAAATTAAAATACAAATTAAACAATATATGCATTCTTTATACGTGTAACAATTCCTAACTGAAATGACACAAGCTTTAAGATACACAAACTGTCTAAAATCCAAAGCCATAACCATCACCCTATTAAATATCTAAATATATAAAAACTGAGGCCCATGCAACCAAGAACATACAGGTGTCAAGGGTCACATGCTACATCATCTTCAGTTCCATATATCAAGGCACAATCGCACAAGATATTGAGTAGAGAACTCTCATCACAGCAAGGCTTGTACCTCTAAAGAGGGCTTCAAATACATTTCTCTCTCTCTCTCTCTCTCTCTCTCTCTCTCTCTCTCTCTCTCTCCATATATATATTAAATAGTCCTTTTGTTACTGAGTGAACCAAGGTTGCATTTTGGATTTTTAGTCTCTCATTAGTAAAAGAATCTAGTAAAAGAATCCTGGAAGGAAACTTGGGAATAATAAATTACTAAATTATAAGAGGAAAAGTCATGGAATGCAATCATTAGTACTTGGCAGCTTCTAAGAAAAGAAAAGTGAAAAATTGGAAGAAAGAAGGGCATTATTTTTGAGTTTGCATCCAAGAAAGCCAACATGCCCCATAACAGAAGTTTGCAAGCAGCTGAATAGCAGAGAAGAGGGGGACACCGAGACAGAATTAGAAAGCCCAGCATATCAATGTTGCAACATTAGTACATTTACTTATTAAGGAAATAAGTATTACTTTCATTTCCTTAGCATGTCTGTGGTGAATCTATGTGGTATTCTCTTGGTGAGAAGACTTATAGGACCACCTGGGTTAACAATTCAGGGACATAAAGTAGTTCATAATATTCTACTCTTTAGGTAGATAAGAATGTCCTATCACTAGCTAGGGCCACAGAGAGATCCTATTCTTTCGATCAGAAGGATTGAAGTTCAAACTAATCTCCCTTAATTAGTTACAACAAAGTTAGGCCCTCCTCCTCTTTTCATAATGTGTTTTAAATCCCAAGGAGTAGTAAAGCTGATGTTTAGCTTTACTCAGAAAATTGGAAGTGGGATCCAAAGTAAAGCAGAGGAATGTCCAAACGCATTGCCCTTTCTAAGGCTGCTAAGTCCTATACCACATTCTCATTAAGAGTTCAGGAGTTAGAGCAAGGACTGAAGGAGCTGAAGGAGTTTGCAGCCCCATAGAAAGAACAATATCAACCAACCAGACCCCCCAAAGCTCCCAGGTACTAAATCGCCAACCAAAGAGTACACATGGAAAGACCCATAGCTCCAGCTGCATATATAGCAGAGGATGGCCTTATCTGGCACGAGTGGGAGGGAGGGGAGGCCCTTGGTTCTGTGAAGACTCAATGCTCCAACACAGGGGAATAGTAGGGCAGTGAGGTGGGAGTGGGTGGGCGAGTAGGGGGAGCCCGGTCATAGAGGAAGAGGGCAAGGGTTGGGATAGGGTTTTTTGTGGAGAGGAAACCGGAAATGGGGACATTTCAAATGTAAATAAATAAAATAACTAATAAAAAAAGAGTTACGACCCTACAATTATTTATGAGATTGGCTACAATAATGTCAGTGAAAAGCTTCTGCCCTCTTCTACTCTTGTTGCCTTACAGGCCTTGGAGGATAATCAAGGAGATTCAGTAAGATGGAGTTAGATAACAGTATGACCATCAATATGTAAGTTAACTAAAAACTAGAGAACATAAACTTCAATGCTGATGTACCTTTTATATAAGTGCACGAACCTGCAAACACAGTGAGAATGAAAGATCAGTTGCCAAAAACAGTGACATTTTTGGAGTTGGGCTTAGAAGGGACTTAGGTGACGTATAAAAATGTATAACTAGATAACATTTAAATGCTTATTATGTACTAAATTCAGGAAAGGTTGTATGAAATATGTGCTCTGTAAATTTTTTGTGTGAATCTGTCAAATGTTTTATTCAGAGACACAAAAAAGCTTAATTTGTGAACAGGCCATAGCAGAACTGTAGGCTTGGCAGAACTGTAGAGTCTGGTGTCATGTGTCTTCAGTGCACCCTTGTTCTACACGATTTAGAATAAAATTTTGTAGTGGGAACCACAAAATTTACTTACATGATAAATTTCTCAGTTATTAGTCCTAGGACGAGGACAATATCTATGAAGAAGTCTTTTAAACATTGCCTTATCATTGAACATATAATACTAATTATATAAGATTATATTTAAATTGTAGGTAAGTGAAACTAAATAATTCAGTTTTACACAATTAAAAAATGAAATGGCTTGAAATATATTTCTAGATTTAATTTCAAAGAAATATTTCCAGATTCTCTGATGATTAGAGAAGTGTGCTTTTTAAATGTCTAGAGAATTTTAAACTCTTAAAATCAACTAAATGTATACTTAGAACAGGGTACAGGGATAAAGTCACATTGCCAGGTAATTCTGTGAAATGTGTTTGGCCTTTAATGTTATTTGGGTGGGAAAGTCACCACTATTAGGGATGGAGAAAAATGAGAGACATTGTGTGTACCCAAATGGTCCATCTTTTTTTTTTTTTCTTGACAAAAGACGAGTGAAAGCTTCCATTTGCTATTTTAAAGTAGCATCACAGTACTGATGGATTCTATATTTTTCCCCATAATCATATATCCTATACCACATAGGATTTCTGTATATTTTTCTATTTGGAGACAAAAATATCAACATTTTCTTTCCAATGTACATTGTGCTTCTGATGTTACAAGGGAGATAAGAAGTGAATCACCGGGATATGTGGCAGGAAAGGATAAATTGGAATAGGTAAGATCAATGACTATTGATATTTAGTGTCACCTTCTGTCAGTGGAGGAGCTATTAGCTTCTAACTAAGTGGGTTTTATGAAAAATATTATTATAATTATCTATCTAGGAAAATTCTTGAAAAAAATGTAGGAATCCTCAAAATGAGATAAGTTAGACCAGAAAAGGACACTAATTTTGTTCATCAGCAAGATTCTTACAGCATAGGAAGCCACACTTCTCACTTGTCTATACTATGATGAGCCATGACAGGTGTCTAAGGGTCTATCCCTCTGTGAAGAGGAGCCCTGCAGCTACACTCTGTGCTGTGAACACAGAGAAGTTTGGTTTGAGTCATATATCATTGCTGTGCTTCTTGACTTTCATATTTCACCATCTACAGTTTTCGTGGTGAAGGGCATGGAAACCCCACCCACTGCATGAGCTGACTCTTGACACCAGTCAGGAAATTAATATTTTCTGAAGTATAATAAACTCAGACTAAAAGTTTTCAAAGAGAAAGTGTAAGTTGAAAAACTGCATATTTTTTCACTGAATTTTAGTGTTTCAATATTTGGCATTTGGGAAAGAGTTCATGGATATTCTTAGAAGATCAGACAAGGTTTAAATGTGAATTTGAACATATGAACAATAATATTCAATAAATCAAATACCTGAAGAACACCTGTTGTCCTATATGATGCGTTTAGTTGCATCATAATTGAAAAACAAAAGACTCTCTCTCTCTTGTCGCCTTGCTAAAATGACAAGCAAAGAAATACATTATGTGTTGCACAGCTGACTAAGCCAGTGATAACCATCTCTTCACCTTGCTTCAGCCAGCTGAGTGTTTCCAGCAATCTGTTTTATTTATCTTGTAAAATCGACAAATGAGATCTCTAATTAGTTTGTGCATTAATTACTTTTCCATCTGTGATCCTTTTCAGAGGAACAGGTATGGAAAAGCAGCTAATTAGACATAAGGATGGCCTGCTGCCTCCTTCGTAAGATTTCTCTCTGATCCATGAGCTTCTTGTTGCTGGAAATGTGTATGAGAAGCACAACTTGAATGTAATGCTATTCAATCCTGGTGGAGTGGACACATGCTCTGATGCTCACTTTCAGTTTAATGTGAAGCATTTGCTTAGATATAGGTAGAAATATAAGCAAATATCTATAAACATGAGTCCAGTTTAATGCAACTTAAATCATATTAAAATTCCCTATTTAAAGGTTATTATTTCATCTATTTTCAATGACAGGAAACAAATTTGCAAGATATTGAATCAAAAAATAAAATAAAACTTATGTTGAATATGAACATTGAAATAAGAAACATTGTAATTTATGATAAAAGTTCTCAATATTCATGGGTGTTCAGAGTAACAGATACCTAAATGTCACTTTTTTTTTCAGAATTATTTCTGATTTTCCTAATCAATTGATATATGAGTAGATAAACATGTATACACACACACACACACACACACACACACGTCATTATTCATAATTCACCAGGAGACAATGTATACTTGGACTATTTCAATTATTATAACTGGAGGCCTGAACACAAAAATGGTAAAATAATACTTAATGACCAATTTATTCTCTAACAGAAAGATAAAAAAGTCACTAAATTAAGAGAAGGGGGTATAAATTATAAAGGGGGTATTGTAGACTGGTTGCTTTATCTAAATGTGCTTAGAATTTAGGGTTACTAAAAGTCAAGGTGGGTGATCTATCAGTACCACACTAGAGATGCCATAAGCCAGCTGTGGGTCAACACTGGAAAGGAGAGACACTAAAGGATGTTATTCTGGTTTCACACATCTTCACCAACCTGAAGGTCTTCAGGAGAAAAAGCTCTTTCTAGTTAGCTGGCAGTTAATTCTCTCTACATATGTTTTAACATCTAGATTTCTATAACAGAAGGACTTAGTTTTTCTGCTTCACCCAAGCCAATTTTCATTATTACTAAAATGCCAGATTGTAATTGATACTATAAAAGTAACTAGATACAGATATAGATGTATATATTAGTGAGTTAAGTAGATCCAATCATATATATACACATATATATATATATATATATATATATATTTCTTAATAGTATATATATTTAACTTATAATATAGGAAATTAGATAATATACAAGTGTGTGACCCTACTCCTCTTTATTTCATATTTGTAAATTAGAATTCACTTTTCTGGGACACGACAAGAATGGAGGTCTTTTGTTTGTCTTGAATCAGGGTCTTATTACATGACTCAGCTGACGTGGAACTTTCTGTTTATATTGAACATTCTGGCCTCATTCACAGAGATATGCCTGTTCTTCCTCCCCTGTGCCAAGGATAAAAGAGCATATACCTACCATACCCACAATATGCCTATTTTCAGTGAAGAATAGTGCTGAAGAGTCAATTAACCAGTTTCCCATATCATAAATCCTTAAGCATTTTTGCAGGGATTTTTCTTTAAAATCTTTAGTTTTAAATCTCTTATTATTTCCTTTATTTGTATTGAGGTATTACTAGGGATTGCTCATCTGACCATCATTCTACCAAGGAACTATGTGTCTGACTCTTCTGAAGATATTTTATAATTCCAGATTTTAAGATATAAAATTGTGTGTGATGTAAAGCCATGCCAGGAAGTTTGGTAAAGTAGAGCAAGTAGAGATCTGCACACATCGGTGGGCACACATCTGAGGCTTACGCGACTCCCAGCTCCCTGTCAGACTCCTGACATGGAACATATATCATGCTTGTTTCATAAAAGAGACATGGCATATAGTCACAAAACAGAGTTCTCCATGCTAATGAGGTACCTAGAGGCCTGGAGGGCTTAGCCAATATGCTTTACTTCACAGACTTTTTTTCCTGCAAAAGGTATTTAATCTCAGTCCCACTCTGAGAAGTGAGGTATGGTTTTACACATCCATATTCTACCATGACAATAAACTGTTTAGAACCATGGGCTATCTCTTTCATCAAGATCTGCTGTGGGGAGCCATGAAGAAGGTCTTCGTCTTCGCCTACAAAGCTGCAGCCTAATCTCCTATAGAAGGCTACTCTATACTACCATACACAAGCTCTAACCCTGCCTCCTCCGCCAAGATAACAATCACCCCATGAGTCTAGCCATAGCTCCTCCACACACACACCCTCCCCCAGCGCTAGACTCTGTCCCCAGCCTGCATGCTCCTGACTCCATTCTCTGCTCTGCTGCAACTTTGGCAGTGTCTGGATGTCCAAGAGTCTGAGAACCTCATGGCCCTAGGCTTCATAGCAACCCCAAACCAGTTCTTTCTTTCCCACACCTAGAACTGCTTTCTCACCCGTGAAATGGTGCTTCTGCTCTTCTCTATAGCCCAGTACCTGGCCCAGCAGAGGATGTGGGATAAGTGCAGTGAAACTCCCCAAGTTCCACCTCCCCAACAGGCCAACAACCCTACAAAATTGCAAACCGTAGGCTTAGGTTTTTTAAAGCTTACTTTATTTAGGGTTCTATAACACTTCAAAGTTCCCTTCTAGCCCACCATTCCAAGGAAAGAGAGAAAGATGGTTAAATTGACAAAGAAAGCCATGGACCTGTTTCAAAGTAGTTCTTTGGGGTGAGTCTAATCTTTGTTATTAGGATATCAGCAGTTTATTCCAATAGCAATCATGAATCAGTAGCAGCAGTTTGATCCAGCAGAAATCAGGAGGTTCTGCTGAGTTGGTCCAAGTCAGGGGAAGCAGCAAGAAATAGCTAGATTACCACAAGAAGTTCTTTGGCATATTTCTCTTCAGGAAGTCAGGACAAAGACCAGAGAAGACCAGTGAAGCAATGAAAGTCATAGCAATGCAAGAACACCCTCTCACTCTCTGTGAGGTTCGACTTACACTCTTTCTACACATCTTGCACCCTCTCAAGTGTCTGCTCTAGCAAAACATAATATGCCCTCTTATATGTCTACTTCAGAAAACCATCCTTTCATGTATCTGTGTCAGCAAAACACCACATGCCCTCTCACAAGACAGCTTCCACAAAACATCACACGAGACACAACTGAGCTTTGCAAGAAACCAGAAATTTCCACTTCATATCCCCCCTTCTGTTAAAGAAAACAAAAACAAAACCAAAACAACTTTCATAACATTAACAATTATTACACAATAGAAATAATTATGACAAACATACCACTAGAATTTTACCTAACAATTTTAAATAAGCTGCTACGTATAATGTATCAAACAATAGTCATTCAAAACCACTTTAAATTGTATCATTAAACAATAGTCAAGAATAACAACCTTAAATATCTATCATTAAACACAAGTCAAGCAAAACATTACATTTCTAATAATACACATTAATCAATGCCAAAGTAAAATATTCAAGACTAGTACATTTATTTTTATTAATTATTTATTTATTGTTATATTACTCTGCTTTTCCCCTCCCCCCATCATTAGATAAGAGAGAGAACATAAAAAGAAAAATAGAAGAGAGAAATGTCTGATTTAAGCTTTATTTTGTTTACTCCCTGGTCATAACTAATAACAACCTATTACCCTATATGATAAAAACTATAACACATCAAACAAACAAAACCATCCACTCCAGCTTAAAGGACATGGACAACAATCTCCTTACCATTGCTTTCTGCTGAATTAAGGTAAAGAATTCCTGTTTGGGGCCCAAGAACAAAGGGTTAGTCTTAATAAAGTTGGCTATCGAATTTGTTGTCCAGTCTCTGTGTTGTTTGTCAGGTCTCTGTGTTAGCCAGGCTCTGTGTGATGGATATTTGGGATAGGCCTTATTATTTTGATTTGCATGCATATTTTTGAGAAATTAGTAACTCATACAGTCTGTGATAGTGAATAACCTGGGCTGTTTGCTTTGTAAAGACATTTATTTTTTAATTAATAAGATGTTTTCCCTGGTCAGATCTAATCTTTCTAAGGTTTGTTGGTAACCGTATTTTTTCATTCCCTGTAGATACATAAACACAGTCATATCACCATCTTAAAACTATTGCAGATTTCCATTCTCATATCAACACAACATTATAATATATTGGTTTGCCTACTTTCTCCAGTTTTTTTTTTTTTTTTGATAAATCAGTGTCTCTCAGCTGCTCTTGTTTCTTTTTCACCAATATTAAGAAAATTTAGAGTTAACAGAGCATTATTTAGTCTGTTCCTGGGGGTTTTATCCTTTCTTTTTGTTTAATAAACATCTCTTTTAAATACAGTTGGCTTTTTCTATAATTGTTCGTCTTGTGGGATTGTCCTCTAGTATACCAGTAACATATTTTATATTTTCATATGCAAATAATTTCTTCATCTTATTAGATACTTATGCAGGAGCATAATCAGTCTTAGTTTGTGTATGTATCTTCATAAATGCCATATTTCTAAAGGGTGTAATAACACAATAAGGCTTTTGTTTATAACTTAAAGCAGTTGTCTATTGAAACCCTAGGTACATGTCAATGGTATGGTGTAAATACTTTTATTTTCAGAAGTATTTTTATTTGCAAAATGAAGAACACCCATTGGCCAAATGACTATTTTTAGTATCTCTAGGATTTGATGATATAGAAAACACATAGGACATTTTAAAACATTATTTCTTTCACTTGTTACTAAGTGATAGAATTTTTTTTCTTTAAACCTTTCCCACTAGTATGATATCTCTCATGAAATTTTGAGGAGTCTAACACATTTCTTATTAGTAATTGGCCAATTTTGTCATTTCCTTGACCTAATGGACCTGGAGATCCTGTATGAGACTAATAATGAGCCTAAAAATTTGATAATTTCTACTTCTGATTGCCTGTTGCAATTGTATAGATAATGAAATTAATTCTGAGTTATCAGGTACAAATTCAGCCTTGTCTATATGCAAAGCAACTCTTCTTGCATATAAGGAATCAGTAATTATATGAAGAGATTCAGAATAATCTAATAATACAATAATGATTGCATAAAATTCTGATGTTTTTAACTGAGGTATATGGACTTTTGATCACCTCACTTACGTTTTCTGACTTATAACCAGCCAACTGCATCTTGTTGCATCAATATAGAATGCTACTGCCTCTGGAATTGGTATTCTCTTTACAATATATAGAAGAAGACAATTAGTTCATTTTATAAACTATATACTTTGGCTCTTTGGATATTTGTTATTAATTTCTCCTGAGTTATTATTACAAGCTCTTTGACAGTCTTCATTGATCATACATTATAACATAATCTTAGCATCAGTAAGATGTACTACAATTTAGGACAGATCTGTTCCCGAAAATTGACATAATCTTATTGACCTTTTATAATTAATTCAGAAATCTTTTCTATATATGTCTTCAATTTTTTAAACTGTTTATGAGCTAAGAAAATCCATTCCATAATACTATCTTTCCTTTGTACAATGAACCCAGTAGGAGGCAAAATGCCCAAAATCCAATATAGTTTGGGATCAATTCACTCCACATACATACCTTGTAGTCTTTCTTCTACAAAACTTAACTTAGTTTTCTGCCTCACCTGTTAGACATCTTGGACTTCTTACATTTGAATCTCCTTGTAATGTTTGAAATAACTTAGCTCATAAAGACGTAACCCAATTGTAGGCCTCAATCAGTTAATATCTCCACTTAGTTTTTGAAAATCATTAAGAGTTTGCAATTATTCCCTATGGATCTGTACTCCTCTGGTTGAATTTTTGTTAACTAATTTTATAACCCAAATAACTAAGTGAATCTCCTCTTTTTATTTTGTCTGGAGCAATCTGTAACTCACAGCATGGCAGAATTCTTTTCTTTCTTTAAATGTTTCTCTAACTCATCTTAGTCAGAGTCAGCTAACAAAATGTCATTCATGTCATGCTGAATAATATACTGTGGAAATTGTCTCTGAATTATTTCTAATGGTTGTTGCACAAAATATTGACATAAGTTGAACTATTTAACATTACTTGTCAAAGTACCTTCTAATCTTTTTATTGGACTACTGTTGTACAGAGTAGGTTGGAAGAAAGTAAACCTTTCCCTATCCTGTGTATTCAAATATATTGTGAAAAGCCAATCTTTCAAGTTCAATTTTATTATAGGTCATGATCTCAATAACAATGAAGGTAAAAGAAGTCCAGGCTGTAAAGGACCTATTGAATGAATTACTCAAATTGTTCTTAAATATGTATCATCCTCCATTTTCCTGTTTGTTGTTGCTGTTGTTTGTTTTGTTTTGTTTTTATTTGTGTTTTCATCTAACACAGGGGCATTCTAGTAGTCTCTTCTGTATGTTGAGCCTGCAACTGCTCTTGTAACAGTTGTTCAAGTGCCTGCATTTTTTCTTTTGTTATACACCACTGCTCTTGCTGCACAGGTCTGTTTGATAAGCATTTTAGGGACTAGGCTAGTGGTATGTTAGCAGTGGCCCTTTTTATATATATTTAAAAAAGCAATCCTTGTGATGACCTATGATTGTATAATGGTCACAGCATGTGATTATTCTCAATTACCCATATCAAAACCTTCCCCCAGAGCATCTACCATATCAACCCTAATTTCATTATTTGCTGTACCTAGAATTGCAGGAATATTAATTTGAGTACTCCATTGTTGTAAAAAGAATCCTTCCCCGTAAATTTATGTGTATGTGAACCACATAATGTCTCAGCTTCTCTGTTTTCTCTTCTGGTACCATACAATTACAACAATGGAGTACTCAAATTAATATTCCTGCAATTCTAGGTACATATATTGTCTTATTTATGATAATTTAACAATTTTATATAATTTTAACAATTATATAAATTGTATGTAAACCTTCTGAAGTGGCCAATCCAGAATTCAAGACTTTTGGGAAAGTATACTAACATCAGCTCCTGTATCCACCAAAACTTCTATGTCAGCACCATTCATTTGTACCATTAATTTGGGGCAATAATCATTAACAACTGTTAGTCAGAATACATATTTTCCAGTACTCCCAAGAGTTCCTGCTTTTTCTATTAGAACAGTCTTGCCCTTGATGTAATGAATCAATAACAGCTGACCAATTTTCTCCTCTGCATGAATTTGCATCTCCTTTTATACATCTGTCTTAATCGCTTCCTTGCTGCCTCCATCTACTGTACGTGGATGGACAATAAATCCTTGAACCGTTAACCCACTTCTTCCTGAGATTTTTCTTGCTGTCCCTGAAGGTAAAGGACCATAAACAACAGTGGTTAACTTGTAACATTCAGCTTTTGGTGATAGTGTAAGCAGGGTATATATGGCCAGATCCAAAGCTTCACTTCCTTCTGTAGAATGTATAATGATCAGAAATAGTTAGTTTTGAGTATCTTTCCTGCTTGGTGCCTACAGGCTGATCAAAGGAATATGGGTTGGATTTTTTGCTGTAGAGTCTCCAGCTGACAGTCCCCTTTGTTTGATTTTCAATAGCAAGAGATAACCTCATATGTCTCTCTTGGACCGACAATCCTTAGACCAATGTTTGCCCTTTCCAAAGTGGCTTCAATACCCTAGAAGCCTTTGTGTTTCATTGCAGCTAAAGCCTGCTTGTCTCTTTTATAAATACCATATTCTCTTGAGTCAATGTACCTGCTATTTTGAGCTCTGAATCATCTAGCCTTACAATTTCTTTAGAAATGGCCAAGTTCACCACAATTATAACAACAAGCATTTTGATTTCTGAAATTTCTAGCTACTATTTGTCCTGAGATATTGACATGATGCTCCTGAGAACCAATACCAATTGTCTCCCCTATCTATTTATCTATCAGGACTCCTCATGCTTTCAATGGTCTGATTGCTCTCTTATGTTCAGTACTTACATTTTCAAATGCCAAGGTCTCCATCAATGACTGTTTAGTTTCTGATAAGCATCTACTTCCAGCTGAACGCAATCTCTGTCAAAAGTCAGGACATGCTTCTGCAGGAACCTGTGTTACCTATGTAAATGAAGTGGATTTTCCCCCAGCTTGTCAATCATCTCCCAAGCTCTTAAATCTGCAACACAACATTGTTCAATTACAAAATCGTCAGATCAGATCTATTCTAGTAGGTCAGCATAATGCCCTCTATCAAGCAGTTAGTATTTAACAATATTAATCCTCCTTACTATATTATTTTGTTCTATTTTCAAGCCTTATGCCTCCACAACAATGAATTGTAATTGTTGACCAGCTTTTAGCACAGTTGACATCAATTCTTTCAAATCTTGGGGAACAACTCTGTGCTGCACAGTCCAGTTATTTAACTTTTTTTAACACATGGAGAATGCAAGTCATACAATAAAATAACCTCCTTAAAATGCTTTCAATCTAGCTTTTCTATTGGACACCATGTCAGCTCATTCTAAGTATGACCACCATCTTTAGCAGGCATAAGTTTCACAAATAATGGCAAGGTTGAATGTGCCTGTGCAGCCCCAAGCAAATCCCCTAGTGGTGCAGTTAGCTGAAGAGTAACTGTTATCCCTGTAGTGCTTCTGGTCCTTTTCTACCACTGGTCTCACAGACTTGCTCTGGACATCAGGCAGTGAAAGTGCTTGGAGCTGGGCAGGGTATAAGTTTGCTTCCAGCCTAGTTTGCTTCTGTCTTCCATTGTGTGGTAAATTCTCAGTCTTAGACACAAAGCTGGAGCCCTGTTGTTGTTCTCCTCCCACTGACACTTTTTGCTTTCCAAGCACTTTAAACTCTATTCACAAATTCTATAAGTGCATAGCCAACCCTGCAATCCTTTCTAATACAAGAGAATCGAGTGAACCTTCTAAGTTTTTAGTTTCCCCTTAACCCCAATCTTTTTTTAGAATGGTATACATGAAGAAAACTAAGCAAAACCAGAAAACTCCCACCAGGGACAAGTCAGGATACTACCCAGAAGCAGTAACTGCTACCTTGCTAACCTCTTTAAACAACATTTTTAACCCATCAAAACCTGCCTTTTCCTTTACTACATTAGAAGTGAAATTAGCCATTATGCCTAAGCCATGTTAGGTACCACCTGTAGGCTTAGATTTTTCAAAGCCTACTTTATTTAGGGTCCTTTAAAGCTTCAACCTCCCTTCTAGCCCAATGACCAAAGGTAGGGGAGAAGTTAATAGGAAAAGGGGATTATGGACTTGTTTAGAAGGAATTCTTTCAGGCCATTCTAATCTTTGTTAACAGGATATCAGTTGTCCACTCCAACAGTAAACATCAATTAAGAATCAGTAGTAGTGGCTTGATCTAGCAGAAACCACAAGGCTCTGCCTAATCAGCATGAGTCAGCAGAAGTGTCAAGAAGCAGGTAAAATACCCGAAGAAGTTCTTTAGCACATTTTGCTCTATGAAATCATGACAATCAAAGATCAGCAAAAATTAGTGGAGCATTGTAAGACATAGCAATGGAAGAACATCCTCTCATTCTCCATGAAGTTCTACCTATACTCTTTCCATATATTATGTGCCTTCTCAAGCATCCATTCAGCAAAACATCACATGCCCTCTCACATGTCTGCTTCAGCAAAATATCCACTCATGGGTCTGTTTCAGAAAAACACCACATGCTCTCTCATAAGACAGCTTCCACAAACATATCACTTTACACAACTGAATTTCTACAAAACCAGAAATTTTTCCTTCAGGTAAATGAACATATACTTGAATTTCAAATTTTGACTGAATCCCAAAATGTGGTAACCATCATAACCCATTAAAATGTATGAACTTTAGCCTTTATCCCAAATAATTATCAAACATAAATTCAAAACAATCTAATGATATTCGGCTATACTTATCGATTAGTACCTCTCTCAACCATCCTCAGAAAAATTTCCTCTTGCAATAGGTGGAAACTAAGAGAGATTGAATGATTTGGAAGCACTCATTCCTAAATTAGATGTCTTCACCAAACCTCTCCCCCTTAGGACCCAGAGAACTATATGGAAGAGGGGGTAGAATGATTGTAAGAGCCGGGGTAGGTAGATTCTAGAAAAAGTACAGATGTACATATGAACATGCAGAGACTATGGCACTCTAGTAGTGAGAGTAGTAAATGGACACAATCTCCTATCCTCAACCAAGAAGCTATCTCTAATTGACATCTACTTGCAAAAAGAAAATAAAAGGCAGTTTTCTCATGTGGAATCTAACTGGTTATACAAATATACTTAAGGCCAGATCCCATGCTCAGAAATAGATAGTCAATACAAAATAAATTTAATGGTATTCTTTATAGACCTTTTTATCTCAGATGGCTTGGTTTGGGCATCTTATTATCTCACTGTCTTATTTGCTTGTATATTGTTGTTTCCAATTTTGTATTTCTAGGAATATTATGAATGCATTTATGTTATGTGTATACATTTCTTGTCCCTTTTTCTTTTATTATTATTATAATTTGTTGTTTCTGTGCTTCTTTTCTAAATAGAGAGAGAAGAAAATCATGTGGAGTGAGTAGGTGGAGAGGAACTGGAAGGAGTTGGGAAACTGTGATCAGACTATATTTTATGGAAACATTTATCAAGAGAAAATAGCGCTATTAAAGAAGAAAGCTAAATTTTTATAAGTCAATGGGTAATAGATATTTCATTGTTATAATTTGTCTCATTCTGATAACTAAGAAAGTTAACATCTTCTCATTATGTAATTATTTCTACTTTCAGATGTTCAATATTTGCTCTTAATCTTACTCTAGGATTAACTTCAGTGTGTCTATTGCATGGTGGACTTGTTGAAAAGTGTTGATATTACAGGAAATGAGGTGACAAAATGAGAACAGAAATATAAATTCCTTTGGTAATTCTTTCAATTTTCACTTTAGATTCCATCTTGTAAACATTTCAATGAATTATTATCCAATACATCTAAGAGATGCTCCAAATAAGTCAAACCAAGGCTATTTCCTATCAGCCATTCTCAAATGTTTCTAGAGAAACTGTGTCCAGAACTTTCTTTGAGTGTTTCCATCATTTAGAGCTTATCTCATCCATTCCTTTCTTAAATTGTTGAACAGTTAAAGGACTCCAAGAGCATCTAGGAGATATTTGCAAACACAAGTGTGTTCAACTGAAAATTTTCATTTCATGGGAGGTGGGGGGGGAACTTCCCCTTATGTGTCTTATGTTTGAGAAGAGTTACTGCCAGATATTCCACCTTCATTTCCTTTCCATTATTATTCAAACCTCATTTAAATTAAACTACTGGAAAAATTAATGGTATCTTTTAATTTGTGTTTCTTCTGTTGAAAGTTTTATACACCATGATCTGTTAAGATATATAAATCATAAAAACATTGAAGAAATAAATTCAACTCTGATGAGTATTTTGGATTTAGCATCTCTCCCAACTCCAGTAGTAGATATGCAGAATATCTCCAAGTTTCTCACTTACTTGGTTGTTCCTTTAATTCACATGTTATCTGAGTTAAATCTTAGATATCCCTTTAAAGTCCAGGTTAGTAAACTTAGTTATATATGATATATGGTATCATATATTACTCTAGATTGTTACATACTCTTTCGACAAGCTACTGAAAAAAAAAGACTAAAAACAGTTAAATAACAAAATATAAGATCCATTAATGTGATGGACATGACAAGTAGGGTGTGACAAATTGTCTTAGTTTGCAGAAGTAAATGGACATGACTCTGTGATGACAGGAACAACAAGGGCTCAGAATTCTGGATTTGTCATAGAATAGAAATATGCCAGTGTAACAAAATACATGAACTGCTTATTTACTAAGAAAGTTGGAGATACATTGGCTTATATTAATTGACATCAAATAATCAATACTATGTTGTAACATAAAAACTATGTCACTAGGTCCTGACAAACTTTTGCTTAAAACAAGAACACATTAGCTG
Source organism: Rhynchomys soricoides (assembly GCA_019843965.1). Taxonomy (NCBI): domain Eukaryota; kingdom Metazoa; phylum Chordata; class Mammalia; order Rodentia; family Muridae; genus Rhynchomys; species Rhynchomys soricoides. The sequence goes on along the minus strand of JADRCH010000018.1, from coordinate 7,156,529 downwards.
TGTGACATTAAGGAACTTTTAAACAGTTTTATATGATTTTTTTTGTGGGGGGTGAACAAAAAGTAGAGACACATGTATGAAAAGAGAGCATAAATTAACATATATACTTGAGAAAACTACTTGGCAAAGTCTCCTGAAGTTGAGTATATACATGCTTTCTGAACTAGGAAATCCCAATTTTTCTATGAGATAGATATTCTAAACAAATGTCTCTGTGTCTTTATAGAGATCTATATGATACATAGGGTTATTTGTAATTAGCACCTAAAAATTGGTAATGATAGGTAGAAGAGGCAATGAAATTTTTGTAGATTAGAACCAAACACAGTAATGAAAATGAATAAGCCATAGTCAAACCACAGTATGTCAAACCATGGATTAATCTCATAGATTACAGATAGGTAAATGTATGTACTGTATGAACCCATTTATGTAAAGTCCACCGATTATTAGAATAGTGCTAGGAATTGAGAATATAGGTGTAGTTACACTGAAACTATCACTTATAATACCTTCTATCTAGGGCTTCAGATTCCAGTACCATTCTGTTACCTACTTTAGGTACTGATCACATAGAAAAATCATTATTTTAAGCAACATTTAAGATCCTGAATATATTTAGGATTGTATTGTAATAAGCATTTTCGTTACTGTTATTATTTTTCAATGTCTCCTAATAGGATTTGGGAGGCTAAGCTAAAAAAATAAATAGCTGGGCTGCTCTGTATTCTTGGGCTTCTATCCCAGAGAAATAAAGAATTATGTCCGTACCAAAGCCTGCATGAAATGTTTATAGCACTATTAACTCTCACAGTATCCCTAGACTGCCAGCAATGGATTTAACACATTTGCTTTTTTTTTTTTTCAAACAATGAATAATTAAGTGAACAGCAGAATCTTTACACCATGGGACACACCATCCTGCAGTAAAAATGAATTATTATTACATGCAACAACTGCATGTTTCTTAAGGGAATTTTACATGAACAAGTAATAGGGGGAAAAAAAAAGTCCTAATCTTAAAAAGTCAGAATGTCCAGCCTGATCTACAGAGTGAGTTCCAGGACAGCCAGGGCTACACAGAGAAACCCTGTCTTGAAAAAACAAAACAAACAAACAAACAAAAAGTCAGAATGTTTCTTATGTAACAGTCTTAATCTCAAATCGTCACACAGTTGAAGAACAGATGAGAGGTTTTCATAAATCACAGATGGATTCACAGGGACAAATATGAGGTAGGTGTGTTAGTGGAAGGGTAACAAGCATAGTCTCTGTAATGTCAGATGAAACTGTATTTTGTTGGCATGGAATGTACACGGACCTTCACTAGTGATAAAAATGCAAAGAGTTGAACATATGAACATGCACAAATACAATGGAGGCTATATGGGCTAACGGTTCTTCTCCATGTCTTTTACCAAAAGAAAAACTGCATTTGTGTATTTATTAACCTGTCTTTTTTTCAGTCAGGGCAGCAATTCATTAATGTTTTGCATTCTATAGATATTATTTTGTGAAGTTTTACATTTTAATCTTTCTAAACATGAAGGCTTTTAGCTCATCAACTTCTTTTGTAACAAAATACTATTCTTGACCTTGTACTTGCATTTACGTTACTTTCTGAAGCATCACAGATTTAAATTTGTGAAGAGAAATCATTTTGTTATGTTACTTCTGATTATGCAGTCATCCCTCAGCCTTATTTCAGCTGTTTAGTCCATCTCAGAAACAATTGCTTTGATTGCATTTGTTCCATGTTGCATGCAATTTGCCAATGTTTATATATGACATTTGGTATGTTTAATTAAAAACTTCAAGAGCCTTAAAAATGTTATTTATAAATAATGACTTATCATTCTGTACCTATTTCCTGGCTGTTATGTAATGATTTCATTCTTTTTAAATTTGTGAATAGCTGAGTTGGTCTATCTATTTTTGTTTAAGTACTGATAAGCTCTATCTTTTATAATTTCATTGCAAATATTTGTAACTTATGGTTGTGTGGTCACGTATGCACTAGTTCTGATGCATAAAAGTGGTTCTATTGAGTTCTCAATCAACATTTCTCTAAATAAGTCCTAAATTTGTATTGTGGAGTCCAAAAACACCATGTTATGATTTTACTGGATTTGCATAAAATCTAAAAAGGGAAAATTGGTTTATCATATTCAGTTTCCCATCTGTGGACTTGATATGTCTCTCCATTTTTAAGTCCTCTTCTGCATGTCTCAGCAAAATAAACCACATTAGTTCAGTTAGAAAATGATTTTTTTCAAGCATTTTTTGTTGATAATTATGAGTGGGCCTGTTTACTATCTATCATATTCAGGTTTTATCACTGGTAATATAATTGATGTCTCAATTCTATAACCTTACTACTTAAGTAGATAAAGCTAAATTTAATGTCTTAGCTCCAATAGAATTAATTTCTTAGACATTCAAAGAAGAATTTGGGGGGAGTGGGGAGGAAAGGGTTTATTGGGCTTGCACTTCCATGTTGCTGTTCATCATGAAAGGAAGTCAGGACTGGAACTCAAGCAGGTCAGGAAGCAGGATCTGATGCAGAGGCCATGGAGGGATGTTCCTTACTGGCTTGCTTGCTTCTCCTGGCTTGCTCAGCCTGCTTTCTTATAGAACCCAAGACTACCAGCCCACAGATGGCACCACCCACAAGGGGCCCTCCCCCTTGATCACTAATTGAGAAAGTGCCTTACACATAGATATCACCTAGATAGAGGCATTTCCACACCTGAAGCTCCTTTCTCTGTGATAGCTCCAGCTTGTGTCAAGTTGACATACAAAACCAGCCAGTACAATTGACCCCTTGTCAACTTGATACACAAACACATCACCAATAAGCCTCAACCCTCAACCCCTTATTCATCCCCAAGATCCAAATAATTTTAAAAGTCCCACAGTCTCCGAAAATTCTTACATATTAACATTTCAGTCCCTTTTAAACATCCAATCTCTTAAAATTCAAAGTCTTTTAAAAATTCAGTCTCTTAACTGTGGACTTCACCAAAATACCCTCTTTCTTCAAGAGAGAAAAATATCAGGGCACAGTCACAATCAAAAGCAAAATCAAACTCGAACTGCCCATTGCCTGGGATCCATCCACAATCCCCTGTACTCTCCCAAGGCTTGAGTCCCCTCCCCAGCTCCACCCCTTGCAACACACACCCTGTCCCCTAGGCTCCAGATGCCTGCACTCCACTGATGCCTTTGCTCTTGGTGGCCATCCCATGGCACTGGCATCTCCAAAACACTGATGTTTTCTGCTACAACCAGGCTCGGCCATGGTGCCAAACCTCACCTCCTTTGCATGACCCCTTCAGTCCTGGGCCATCAATTGTAACTGATTCTGCACATTCACCAATGGCCCTCTGTGGCCTCTCACAGTGCCCAGGCCTCAGCTGCTCTTCATGACTCCTTCATGCCTTAAAAGAAGAATTTTTATGATAGACAAACATTTCATATTGTCCCTGAGACTGATCTACAGTATTATGCCAGTTTTCTTATTGTGTTGCTATATTAGTTATGTAATAATGATATATATCACTTGTCTAATTATAATGGAATTTTTGAGATATACTCAAAATTATATATAATCTTATATGCTGACTTTAGAAATTACATTGAAATGCATCCTATATTTTTCTCTGCTCTGGAAAGATGATCAATCTTGGGATCTAATATAATGATAACGCCTAGAAAAACATAACCTGAATGTTCCTTAGTCTTGTACTGCTAAAAAGCCTTTCAGATCCTTGGTCCTTAGCTAATAGATATATGCTGACCTGTTTTCTTACATAGGTTGGTCTTCATTAGATTCTTTCTGCCTTGCCATGAAGCCTACACTCTACCAAATCTTTTCTAGAAAGCTTCCATAGACAGGTCATGTTCTTTTGGTATATTCCACAAATACCTATATGTTCTTTTCTGTAATACATTATGAATAAATCTAACCATGCATTACATCACAGTTCACAAGCTTAAATTTTTCTGCCCACCTGCTCCAGAACTGTTTTCAATAAAAAAGAACTGTAGGTTATCCACAGTGCCTGGTCAAACATTTTACAACTGTGTCAAACAAATTACCATCCTGATACTGATCCATTAGAATTGTGGAGATGAATCATCAATACCATGTTCCATTTGCCATGTGTTTCCTTCATTTGGTTATTGTAATTTATCTGTTTGTGGAGACATGTATTATTTTATTTCTTACATATATAAAATATTTTATAATAGTTTAATACAACATATGAAATATTTTAGAAACAAAAATAAAACTCAAAATAAAAATGACAACACAGACCATTTGACTTTAATATTATAGATATGGAAAGTGTGTCAGATGTTCTGTGTTAGAAAAATCAGTGTTGAACTCATGACTTTGATGTTATAGTTATGGAAAGTGACTCATGTTCTGTGTAAGATAGAAAAGTCTCTGTTGAACTCATACTATAATGGTTAATATTAACTGTGAACTTGAAAAAAACAATTACTTGTACAATGTCAGGATTGTAGACATATCTGAGGGAGGATTGTATTGATTACATTAATTGGTATAGGGAGAACCAGCCTAAGACAGAGTGTCAGCATTCCGTGGGATGGATCCTAGATTACATTTAAAAAGTAGAACTTTGACCTGTGTCTTTTCTCTCTCTGCTCTTGAGATTGAATGTGAAGAGTTGCCTCAAGTCCTTGCTGCCTTGATTTCTCTGCTGTAATGTACTATATGGAATTGTAAGCTAAAAATTAACCCTTTCTGTGCTAAGTTGTTTTGTCATAATATTTTATCGTAGAAACATAAATAAAACTAAGACACAGTTCTTTGTGAATTAATGTTGAAGTTTTAATTCATCTCTGCTGTAACCTCTCCAATTTTAAAGGAACTGTTTTTGTTTTTAAAATGACTGTTTCACATTCAACATAATAGGTTAGAGATGGCACCACAGACTAAAGTCTAACAAAATCTTTTCAAGTATCTGACCTTTGAAAGTTCACAAGTCATTGACAAAGGATATTCATGTGCAAGATATTGTTTGGTGTTTTATAGAAATGAGCATATCCTTGGCTCCATGAAAAAAATTCTGAAAAATCATGAAATAAAGTTCAGTTAAAAATATGCTATACAAACTTTCATCCACGAGACTAAATACTGCCTCAGATACTTAAAAATTTAAACAAACAAGTACATGTATATTGACATAAAATTAATTTTAGCATTTTTCTAAAACCTAAACTAAAATGTCTCACTAGATTCTTCAAGATCACTATTTCTATTGTGTGAGATTACAGATTGATGCAAGAACTGTTCAGAATTAACAGATGTAATTTGGGTTTGAGACAGACTACATCAAGCTGAAGAAATCTATCACAGTGTCTTACCTGCAACTAATCTGTGAGTGCCCATATTACCAGTAAGAATGATACCTTCTTATTTCACCTGATCTTCAGACACTAATAATCTCAGTTTAACATCATCTATTTTCTATATCCTAAATCTTTGTAGAGCAAGTGGAATTTTCTTTCAATTGGATGTTCAACTTAAAATTCCTGAAATACTAATTTTTCGATGTGGTACTTTATGTTTCCATTTATAGTTTGATACTGCATTTTATTTTCCTACTGCCTTGCTCTGGCACTTCCTAGGCTTTGGCTGAAGTTAGTTGGAATTTCAAATCTGTCTCAGATGTATCACCCTACCTACTATTTTTAAAAAGATGAGTATACCGATGCTCTTGAGGCCAATTCTCATCATATCTCTCCAATGTGCAGTGTTCTGTTTTACATGTGATACCTTTCCAGCACTTTTCTTCTGCACTCAGACTTCATCTAAGATCTCACTGTCTATGCAGTTATTACCCTTGACCTGCCAGAGAAACCTCTGAGGAACAAAAGATGTGTCCAGCTGGAACACGTTCATGCTCAACAGCAGTCAGCTTTGTTTTTCTCGGTGGAGCTCAGTGATACTTTATCTAGAGAATTGTGAGGCTCTGGCAATATAGGGCTTCTTGTGTACACTTTGGGTTGTCTCCTTCATGATTTTTCAGAGATGTTCAGGTTGAGAGTTATACGGAGGCAATTTTTAACTAACAATGGTAAAAAGGATAAGAAATTTAAAAATCTAGTGTTCTAGACGCTAGAGAGATGGGTTAGCAGTTAACACTTGTGGCTTTTGCAGTGAATTTGAGCTCAATTTTTATCACCCACATTGGGTTTGGTGACTCCCAACTGCCCACTTCTTTCCTCCTCAGGCACCCACACACCACACATAATATAACACACACACACACATACACAGATAAATAAATAAATAAATTTAAATAAAATGGGCATACTCAATAGTACATTTGTACTTATCACTAATTTTTGGAGAAAGGATTTTATCAATATGTGCACATAAGTTCTGTAGGTAGGTTAACATGGCCAGGACATCTGTCCAGCTCTCACTTCTGCTTCTCCATGTTTATCTCATTTGCTCTAATTGCACATCAAATCTCTTCATGCTACAAAGTACATGGTTGCTCTAAGCACAAGTGCATTATTTCAGCAGCAAGAGACATTCTTTGTACCCATCTCCATATGTCTTTCCTGATAAATGTCTTAAGTTTTTCCCTGTGTCAGTTGCTTCTGTCTGCATGATAGTAAATAAGACTGGTCAAGACTGGTCCATACCTGTAGCTCTGCAGGAGATGTGAAACATGACTAAAAGACTTCTAGGGTTATGCTTCATAGGAAGATGAGAGCTTCAGACACCAACACAGAGAGATCATGGTAGTGTCATTTCCACTTTCACCTAGAAAAAAATTTCCCCAAACTCATCTAAATTGGATTATTCTTTCAGAACAGCCACAGCCACTTGGGAGTCCTCATATTTAATTTTGTATGGTCTACTCTTCATTGCTTAGTGCAAGAGAATATGTACATTTATTGCACACCAGATGTCATTTTCTACCTAGAATATTCAATAATATTTATTGAAAATATTTTCTCTGCATATTAATTAACACATTTAATGAATTCAAACTCATATTATAGATCCATTCCACCTTTTCCTCTCTGTGTATTATATACAAGCTGGATGTTGGCCTGAGGTTGAAAGCTTATCTTTAAATCCCCGAGTTTCATTTACCTTTGTTCATACACACAGACTCTTGGCCAATAGAGGAAAACACATCCCAGTACTTGATGGCTGTGGTGTTCTCCACAAGGAAATATAGCCTGTTGATTTCAAATGAGTCCATGATTAATCAAGACATAACACTATTTGTGTGCATTTAAGCATTTTGGCTGCCGTTTCATGACTAGAGAATTGGAAATGACTCTGTTCAGAAGCTTAGATATCCAACAGTTTCTGGTAAGTGGCCAGTCTGAGTGACTGACAAAATAGTCAGAAAAACCATAAAGACACCTGCAAAGAGTATTCAGAAATACCGATTTTGATTGACTGGTTTGGAAAAGCACCACTAAAGGGGATATTTTTGAAGAAAATTCCAGTTACTTTTTGGTGAAAAGTACCAAACTTTGGTATTTAAAAAGAACCACCACACATGTCAAGAGTCTCAAAGGTATCAAGGAAACATTGGCCATATGGAGTGAGGGTGGATTCTTTTATTTTTATGACTGATAAGGGTGTCTGCAAAACCTAAGGAGATTGTGAATATAAAATGGTAATTTCATGGGTATCATGATGTGTTTACTGTTTTAATCCACTTTCTAAATAAAAATTGGTGAATCCATTAAAATCTTACCTTCTAGTCCTAGGCATTGACAAATATATAAATGCTGCTCATTTTTATTCTCAGTATTTACTAATGTGTTTGCTGTGAGAATTGGATAGGGCAGTCTGGAATAAGTCTAGATTCAAGTATGTATTTATTTCTTAGTTTGTTAACTTTTAAAAAGTTTTAATAATTAGCATTTTGTCCTTTGGGAAAGGGCACATATCCCAGAGTCAGCATTATGACTGTGATAAAAAGGAACTTAGCAATATAATTCTCAATGTGATAATGACCATGGACTCTGACTATATAAAGAAGAATTTTCATTCTCAACATTTTTAAAGTGTAAACTTAGTACCTTTTAAGAACCATAATATTTCTCGAGGAGCCTTAGCACTTAACTTATCTTTCATAGTTGTGAGCCCCTAAAAATGATTTTGAAACACATTGAGGATAGGGTCATACACATAATCTGAAAAATGGTCAGTCTCTTGGCATTTTGTACTGATGTGGCCCAGGTTATGAAGGCTTCTCCTGTCTATTGTATAGTAACTGGAAAGTCCCAGAAGAGGTGGCTTTTGTGAAGATCTTAACGCAGTCTACATCAAATCTGAGAGATACAGTTTCTGTGATTGGAAGCTTTCACCTTAGCAGAAAAACTCGATTCACTCTCTCTGATGTGTGGAGAGCTTGAAGGAGCAGTGTGGCTGATTTCAGACCCTCTGGCCCGTGAGTGACTAAAAGCCCCTGTGTAGCCCATGGTCCATACTCTGCTATTAAAACAGTCATGATGAATTTTCATATGACACTGAAAGGACATCAAAGGAAGACTCAGAAAGTTTCTATTAACTGACAGTTCCTGAAAACCTAAAGGAAATTTTCTCCAATGTTTAGACCCAACTTAAACTTACATGACTGCTCACTTCTGATGAAGATACAGCTAACTAAATTTAGATAAATAAAATAATGCTGGCACATGACAAAATTTCTGGGGTCTACAGAAAATAGAATGATATGCATACATGTTTTGCATATACAAAGATGAGGAATTGATGGTGCATTTAAGAAAGCTGTCAAAGTCAACATCTACAGAGTGAGTTGGCAAGGAAATTAATTTCAGTATGTAGATTAACTTGATACAGCCATAGTGAAAGTGCTGGTTTGTAATTCAATTCAGATTTCAAGGTAGAAGAAAACCAGTGTCTTAACCCAAAGAACTCAAGTAAGAAGAAATTCCTCATAATTCTATTTAACTCCTCAAGTTATTGGCAGAGGATCATCCATAAAGGGAAAGCAATTTGCTTTACTAAGATTTAAATATCAATCACATCCAAAATACATTTATTAAAATACCCAAACTATCTGGATACTCTACATTCCATTTAAGTTGACACATAAACTAAGTATTATGTGTTTTCAGTCTTCCAATCTAAATGGACACATACACACACACAAACACACACATATACCCACACATATTTATATTTTGCATTCCCTTTTAATGGCACTTATATGCAGGTTATATTTTCTTCCTTCTTTGTTTCTGGTGTAAGCAATTCAACTTTGTGGGAATTTACCCAAATAAAATCGTCTCACTTGAATTTTGATGAGAATTTGAGATGCCTACAATTTTTGCTACCACATATTTTTTAGCATCCCATTGTTGTCTATGAGGCATGTACTTAAGAATGGAACTGCTGGGTTATAGGATGAACTACAAGTCAACACTGGTATCTCTTCTGTATATAGAAGGCCAAAGAAACTTCCATATTGGAAGATGAATGGAACCTTCAGTAAGTCTAAAGTTTTATGATTCTTAATACTTTATCAAAGAAAATATGTACATATGCATAATCTCAAGGGGTTTATAGCCCAAGTGTTCATCTCTCTGGACTATCCACTTCTTTCTAAAGTCATTCTGAGAACAATGGACTAACATACTCATTATTTTGAATCTACTAGGGAGTTTTCTTGTGTATTTGTGCAAGAATACTTCTGACATAAGGCCCTTTTTTTTTGATTGCTATGTGACTTATCTCCTGAAAGGTTCCCATGTTGGAGGACTGGTCCCCAATTTGGTTATATAAGAAATAAATGATACTTAAGTTGTGTACACTAGTAGTGTTCTTTGATTCCAGACCAGAGAAAGAATTAGGTGACCTAACTGCATGGTTCTAATTTATGTGGCAATGTGATTGTTTCCTCATGTATTTGTGTATACCATAAAGACAGACATCTCTGCGTAGTTCTCATTGAAAGGCACACTGTGTGCAAGACTTGATTTATGCTTACATTTAGAAAGGAATCTTTCTGAAGACTATGTGATAGAATCCTACAGAGAAGGAATGGTGACAGAAGTGGGAGCAAGGCTGACCACATTGCATCAACAATGATGAAGCAGGTAATGTTCAATACTATACTCAGTCTGCTTTCTCATTTTTGTTCAGCTCAGTACCACTAACCACAAAACGGCACCTCCTAAACTTATTGTAGTTGTTTTTATCTCTGTTAACCTATTGTAGATAATTCATCACAAGCAATTCCTCACAGACATATCCAGAAGCTTGTCCCTTCAGTAATTCTATACCCTATCAAGTTGACAACATTAACCACTACATAAATTGTGAGAAACTAAGTGTCAAGCAAGATAACAAGATAAAAATTTTAAGTCTAGTGAATCATGGAGGAGAGAGAAATGAGCCCTTTAGTTAAATTGTCAATATTTAAGGAAAATGAATTTGCTTGAAACATGCATAATAAACAATAAAGTATATAGTTGATCCCTGAGTATAGATAACTTAATTTTTAGTCCTGTAACATCAGTTCAATTTCCTTTGGTTGATCACATATCAAAAAAGGAGAAGACAAATATGTTCCATGTTAAGAGATCAGTTCTTGGGATAGACAAGTAGAAGTTCTGGCACAAGTTTCTTTGAGTATCTTATTCAGTATATAAATGTATCAAGTTTGAGATGACATGCACTAGACTCCCTTCATGATTTAACATATAAATCTGGGTAAGGTGCAGTGTAGTTTCATGGGAGCAGGCACACTGTTGATTCTGTAGTGCATTCCAACAAGTTATGGGATCTCATTTTGAGCTGGGTGCAACTGTTGCATATGAAAAGTATGTCTAGGGCATATGGCAAGGGTTTTGTTTTATATGGAACCTACCTCATACTACAGCCATCTATTGCTTCTGATCACTTAGTAATATAGGAGGCAGAACTTGTCCCCTCCGTTGAGTAACAGTGATTTAATGGATCCTGAAAACTAGCCCTACCAACCATGTCTTGATTAAAGCAATTAGTAGACATTTCCTAATGGCAAGGTATAATTAAATGCCTCAAATTTGTTTAATAAAATGAATATCTAAATAAAAAGCAACAAAGCAAAATAGAGGGGCTTTTAGTTCATGTGTAATATTGACATCATTGCATTATTTAACTAATGATTGAACTATCATCTTTAGAAATGAGCAAACTTATTTTTAAAACACTTTTTGTTCTTTTAAAGTGTTATCTCAAGTGCTACTTCCAACAATATAGTATCATTCTATTATAATCAGCTCTATTTTATAACAAGATTATTTAGTCCACCTTTGTTTCCTAGCCAAATAGACCAAGTTTTACATAATTTTAGAACATTATTTTTACTGAGGAAATGAGAACAGTAAGACATTATGAAAGTTATTCCTCATATTTATATTGAATTGTTTAATTTTCTACCAGTGATTTTTAGAATAATTTTAATAAAGATATTTTAAACACATTATCTTGATATATGTGTTTAACATCTCTTTTATTGTCTATTGGATGAATAGCCTACTCTTTTCCAGATTTTCAATACAGCACACATTATAGATGTTGTAGGTTTGGTTTCATATCAGCAATAAAGAAAGCATAGCAATAAAATAAGCCCATATGAATTTTTTAGTTCTCCAGTGTATATAAAAGTTATGCTTATATGCCAGTGTAGTCTAAAACTGAACAATAACATCAGATCTAAAACAGCAATGTACATGCCATAATTTAAGTACTTTATTGTTAAAAACTAGTAATAATAGTATGAGCTTTCTGTGATATCAGTGTTGATATCCTTTAAGTAAGGTGGCTATTATTATATGTTCTCTGTTTATTTGAAAATAAAGTCTTCTTTCATACAAAACATCCTGGCCACAATCCCTCCCATACTCCTTCAAGCTTCCTGTCACCACACTCTCCCTACAATCCACTACCCCTCTGTTTCTCTTTAGAAAAACCTTTCAAGAGATAACAACCAAGCACAACAAAACAAGATAAAACAATTCAAAATGAAAGCCCTTAAATCGGGGCTGGACAAGGCAACTCTGTAGAAGAAAATGAGAAATAAGAGCAGGCAAAAGAGTCACACACACACACTTGCTCCCACTCTTAGGAGTCCCATAAAAACAGGAAGTAATATCCGGAACATATATGCCATGGACCTAGTGTAGAATCAACCTGGTCCTGCATGACTTGCAGCTTCAATCTCTGTGAGCTCATGTGAGCCCTGCTTAGTTTATTCAGTGGGCCATGTTCTTTTGGTGTCCTTTATCCTCTCTGCCTCCCAGAGTCTTTTCCCACATTCTTCTGCCGAATTCCTGGAGCTCCAGGAGAGATAAGGAGTAGGACCTGATGGAGACCTCCCATTTGGATTCTCTCTGCTCCCACTTCCATCTGGTACTGGAGGGAGGTACTTCCTATGAGTATAGTAGGCTATCATTGGGAAACAATTCTTGATTTTTTTCCAGTTGTGTTTGGATTTGCCACAGGTATCTGGGTTATCCAGTCTCCCTCATCTTCAGGACCATCTAAGCAATATCGGGCATAGGCTCCTTCTCAAAGCTTTGTGATTGTTTTGGTGCCTGGACTGTTCTTTTTATACCCTGATGAGTACCTTCCCATACCAAAAGTACTAGAATGTAGGTTTGAAGGCCCCATGTAGGCACCAGCTAGACCCTTTTACACTCAAAAATCTGTGTGGATACTGTCCTTAGCAATGGAGCCCCACTGCCAATTTTCAGAAAACAACCTTCTGCTGTAGCATCTGCCTGGGTTGTTTAGGGATCTTTAGTGGCACCTCCTCAACCAATAACTCAATCGAATGTAAACCAGTCCCACCACTGGAAACCTTGCCTGGCTACAAAATATGGCCATCTCTGACACCATATCCCCCCATTACTAGGAGTCTTCACTAGAGTCATCCTCATAGATTTCAGAAAGTTGCACTACACTAAGTTTCCAAACCGCTCACCATATGACAGCAATGAAGCTAGTCAGAGCATTTGCCTATTCTTGAAAGATTAGGGAGTGTTTTGTTGTGGTAGTGGTTGTGTTGGTGTTACTACTGCTTGTTGATTTGTTTGAGTCAGGTCCTCACTCTGTAGCTTGTGCTGACCCCAAGCTCATAGTTATCCCCTACTGAATCCTTCCATGTTAGGGTTACATACAGAAGCCATCCTGACCAGAACTTTTATTTTGTAGTGTTTCACACACTGTGCTAACATTTTGCACAAATAGAACTCACAGAAATTAAAATCAGTCCTCTCTAAACATTTGTTGCTGTGTCAACTGAGTTTATAAAATGCCGAAGACTTTGACACCACCTTCATTGGAAGCAGATCCCATATCAACATAACTTTCTTTTCTCTTCTGTGAGAATGGATTCCTAGTCTGTAATCATTTTTTCCACTGAGGTAGAAATTCAGTCCCATTTTCAAAATCCAGTTGTAAATTTTGTTTTCGTATTGTTTTCACTATCTAAATGCTCTTCCTCTAGTGAAGTTTTGGAATCCTATTGGTTACTCAAAAGATCTGGAATCTACTTCTGCAAACTCCTGTCAATATTGATGTTTGTACCTTATGCTGTCAAGTACAAATGATCTTAATGACAACAAAAACATGTGCTGAGGATCAAATCCAGGTTTACGGAATTTGTGGCAAACATCTTTACCCAGAGCACTCTCTCGTCAGCCCCTTTTAAAACTTTACCATTTAAAGAATATTTGTTACATGGTTCTGTATTAAGAGTTTCAAAAGTAATATCTTTCCTTTCATTCCCATCAAGCATTCGAAAAAGGCTACAGAATCTCATTTAAGACACTGAACAGCAAGGTGTAGTGTTACACACCTTTAAGTCCAAGCGAGAAGCATAAGTAGATGGATGTCTGAGAGTATCATGCTGCCTAGTGCACTACAGGACAGCCAGGGCAATGCAGACAGACCCCTTCAAAACTAAATAGACACTGATCTGAACTTCATAACATGCTCTAATTAATAAAACCTGAGAGATCCCTGGCTTAGACTAACACAGAAGGCTACACAGGTGCTTTAACAATGAAGTCAAGCCTCAAGGAACAGTGAAATCTCCCTATACTATAAGTTTTGGAAGACTACTTCAGGATAATTATGTTAAGGCATGAATTCCTGAAAATCAATGGCCAAAACAGAGTCTGGAAGAGAATGTAGCCACAGATGAGATCTGTAGCAGATCAGAGTAGGACAGTTAAAAAGTGGGACTGCAGGAAACCAGAATAAACTATCCCAAACTGTGCCTATGTGCCATAAGGATTATTTTGAGCTCATTATTTTAAGAAAGTACAGACACAGGAAATGTTCTGAATCTAAGTAGAACTTGTCCTTTTTAAATGGACTTGGCAATCTCAGTCTTAAAGGAGAGCTCTCTTTATAATTCTCTCTTCATGTACTGTGAAACAAGGCTGGGAAATCACTGGAGGAAGCAGAATGGGAGAAGCATCAAAGACTGGCGTTAGCCAGACTAACCTAACACCCCCTTCTTCTGTGCCTTTCTAGTCAGCTCCCCTCTCTTGCCTTCCTAACACCCTTAATCATTTCTGGAGAAATTGGTATTGAAACTGAAAGTCACCTCCTGTATTAGTTACTCGTGCTAGAGTTAAATTTCTTCCTGTAGCAACTTAACACAGGAAGGGCTTATTATAGCTTACATGCACTGGTGGGGATACTATCCAAGATGGAAGAGATGATGGCTTGCAGGAGCTTGAGGCAGCTGGAACCATTGCATCCATAGTCAGTAAGCATAGGAAATTAAACCTGGTACTAAAATTGCTTGTTTTGTTGTTGTTATTGTTTGTTTGTCTGTCTTTTTGTTTATTTTTCCCCCTCTTGATTCAATCCAGGATTTCAGCCCATGAAATCAGATACCCATATTAAGAGTGCGTCTTCCCATATCAGTTAACTTAATCCAGAAACATATTCACAAAGATTCCCAGAAGTTCATCTTCTAGATTGTCATAGACTTCTGGTAAACTGACTGTCGACATTAAACATTTTACCTTCCTTAACTTTTCTCATGTCTCTAAGTATCTACAATGTATACATGAAGTACCAAAGCTTCAAACATATGAATGGTTTTTCTCTTGATATTCTTGCATTGTGTACAAAACTGAATCACCCTAACTAAACTATCCTAACAAAGAGTTAGAAAGAGTATAGAGGTAAAATTATTGTTTTCTTGTTCGAGAGTTGTCAGTATCGAGTCACAAGATTCAAAGAACAAAAAGTAAGCAATCGTAAGAACCAATGTTGTAATTTGTCTTAGGGTCCAAAGAGATAGAATTCAACATGGTAGAGGAAGCTGGAGAACAGAAAAGAGATGTATCTGGCCATGCTGTATCCATAGCTGGGAAGAATAATGAATAGAAAATAGAATCAGGCTATAACATCTCAAAGCTTATCTTCAGTGTCCCACTTCCTCAAGTGAAAATTCACCTTCTAAATGTTCTACCACCTTGTTAAAAACAGCAATCAGTAGGAGTCGAGTATTTCACCCCATGAACCTTGTGAAGAACATTGTATATCCAAACCATTGAATTGCCCATGTAAAAAGGCTTGCAAGGGAAAATGTCAAGAGATTAGAATGGTCTCTCACATGAGGGACTATAAAGGTAAATTCTAAAGGTAAGAATGATAAAGACCTTAAATAAAGTCTGACAGAAGAACCATTAGTTTCAGAGATGGTAGAATAAAAGAAGAAGAAGAAGAAGAAGAAGAAGAAGAAGAAGAAGAAGAAGAAGAAGGAGAAGGAGAAGGAGAAGGAGAAGGAGAAGGAGAAGGAGAAGGAGAAGAAGAGAAACGTGGAGCAAATAATTGTATTTTGTAGATATTGTCTGTTCCCATAGCAACATACCATTATTGCTGCAAAATTTACAAAAGCCCCCAATGGTGTTATGTTGTAAACTGGGAATTCTCTCCTACTACCAAATACTGCTTACCAGCTGTTCCCACTTACTAGCATGTATCAGAATTACTAGGGAGATATTTTGACAGTTTGCTGGCCTTGACTCAAGAATTTCCAGTTGGGTAAATCTGAAGTATTGACCAGAGAATCTTTCTCATTAATCCAGGTAGTAAAGATGCAGCTAGAATAGGATCCATAGTTTGAAGAACTATATATTAAACAAAAAGAAAGTCATCACTATCAGTGTAAATGTGGAGAATGTGGAGATATAATAAAAAGGGAGTCTTTTCCCATAAATACATTATTTAATTGTGGTTTTGTGTGTGTGAGTGTGTGTATGTTACAGAGAGAGAATGAGAGAGAGAGAGAGAGAGAGAGAGAGAGAGCATAAAATATTAAAAAGGTATAAACGTATAAACATAGCAAAAGTGTGAGGAGAAGATATTTCTGCTGTAATTATTTTCTGGCATATTTATCATTTTCCTTATACATAATATATTCATTTCTAGTATTTCGATAAATATAACTTAGTGAGGTCTAACATAGGTATTTCTATTATTGATGCAGGTTATAATCTAGGACTGATCGTTTATTTGCCTGGAAAATATATAAAGACAAGCATCTGTCATCGTCATCATTAGCTTGTCAGGAAACAGAAAAGCCATTTTTATTGATCAAATAGTGCCCCAAAGGAGAGATTGCATATCTATTCTTATTATCTACTACTTTAGGCTCACAGAAAGTACAGAGCCAACCAGTAACTCCTTTTGGGTATATTTGACCTTTCACCTATGTAGCAAGATAAAAAAAATTCCCTGGGGATTATTATGAGAGATATACTCAAGCTAAGTACATGCTTGTATTATATAACCATGGAGAACATCCCTTAATGTACAGGCAAAAGACACTCAGACACAAGGTATAGCAAACCAGACTCCGTGAGGAAAAAAAGGGAAGCCTGAGAGGGAGAACAATGAAAGGACAAGGTAAAAAGTCCTATGGGAGATTAAAGGTCCCTGTGGCACTTCAAATTACGTCAGCCTTACTTCCACACAGGATTGAATTTAGCTGCCAAAAAAAATGAATCCACTATTGCTTTCTTTCTCTTTTTCCAAAATAACATTAAATTTATTTCAACAGGCTGTCGGAGCTACTCGGGTTTGTTATGAGCAGATGAAAATCCATCATCAGCCAATGACAGGCCCTGCCTTTTCCTCACTCCAGTTTAAGGCGTGAGTACAAGCAGCTGCAGT
The DNA here is from genome assembly GCA_019843965.1 of Rhynchomys soricoides. Classification (NCBI taxonomy): domain Eukaryota; kingdom Metazoa; phylum Chordata; class Mammalia; order Rodentia; family Muridae; genus Rhynchomys; species Rhynchomys soricoides. The sequence goes on along the minus strand of JADRCH010000018.1, from coordinate 7,139,305 downwards.
ATTCCTGTCAAAACTCAGGCATTTCAATGGCAAGTCTCACTCTACAAAGATTGAAAGTTGGTCCCTGTTCCTATATCTCCAAGTCACCAATCAGGAAATTTGCTTCCTTATCACCTTCCTGAATGAAGAGACATTCATTCCATCATACAGGTACAGAGATACCCTTAAAGCCAGACACACTGGGCTTCTGATCTCATCCGTCCCCAAAGGCTAATCAGACCTAGGCTTGAAGTGATTTTTCACTGAACAGCTATGGGAACCGACTCTTGCTGTCTATGACTCATTATCTGAGTTGAGCACGCCTTTCTATACAATCAGAACTTTAGCATGAATTTTGCAGAATGCTCTGTCTTTTCTCCCATTACCATCACCCTATGGCATTAGTGGATTATGAGTTTCTAAATCTGTAGAGAAATGAAGTGTTTGCATCACCAGCTTTATGAATAGGGAATGGATTGATCTGGTAGTAGAGCTTCACTCTGTGCTCAGATATAGTGTGTTACATTCAGATAGTTTCTGAAGATGAACCAGAGAAATTGAATATATCCCATGAAATCCTGAAACAATTTTAACTCTTGTTGAGAACTGTTTAAGAATCGAATGCCTGATACCAATTATACAGCTTGATGTTTTATATAAATTTGGATTAATTAGGTGCATTGAAATCTCTGGTCCTTATGAATAAAGTTAGAGATATATTTGCTAGGGAAATGGCTCAGGTGATAAACCAGATATCTATCAACTATGAGGATACAAGTGGACCACTCAAGAATGAGTGTAAACGGAGTCACATGTGTTGTTTCAAAACTATAACCCTACTTCTAGAGACGTGTTGAAGGAAGGATTCCCATGGCTGGATTACCAGGTAGTATAGTTAAATGGGCAAGCTCCTGGTTGAGTGAGAAACACTGTCTCAAAAGAATAAGATGAATATCAAAAGAGAAAGACACTTGTAAACATCCACCATTGGTCTCCACACTTGTAAATCTGTACCTGCAAACATGTGAATGTATGCACACACACACACACACACACACACACACATACTCACAGAAACAAAACAATAATAGGACTAACAATATTACAATTTTTACTAAAATTAGTAGAATTTACATATATGTAAGTTTCTGTAGTTCTAGTTACTGTTTATTGAGACAATAATCATATCATTCATGCAATAAACTATAGAAATGATCCCAGAGTGTAAAATCCTTGTGAATATGGTGACTTGGTGAATAAACTATAAATGCCAGAATAAATACAAAATGAAAGGAAGTCTCACACATATACACTGGTAATATTAATCTATAATACATTGTTAAGAAGTATCTGCCTGATGCTCCCATTGTAAAATGACTCCTGTCTTTCTGTCCAGATTTTATTTTTCTAAATTCTGAAAACATTTCTTTAAGCATTTAATGCTGCAAGAATCTTTACTTGAATTGCAGTCACCTAAAGTTTTACAAAGAATGGTTTAGATACAATCTTATTGGACAAATTCTTGTTGTAAAAATTGTTTCTCACATAAACTAGTTGCAATGGCATCTTCTCTGCACTGTCATTCTTAATCTCAAACAAACCACTTCCTGGCCTTGATGAGACTTGCAGAAGTATAAAACAATGTCAATCTCAAGGCTGTTTTACTTCTTACTATCATTTCATATAAGATAACAAGTTCTTCCTGTTAAGCCCTTTCTTTAGGAGCAGATTCGTGAACCTCCTTCACAGCACCTGCTGCAGGTAAAATGCTGCTAGACATCACCTGTGTAAGTTATTGAACTAGATCAAGCAGTTAAGGAAGAACTAAAAAACATTCACAGAAACTGAAATGTAAACAGTCTAACCATGCATGTGACCTGCTTTGTGCCCTAGACTTGTCACAGAGTTCTGAGACAGGTTTATCAGCTTTGTGGTATTTCATTTGTCACGTGCTCAATTTTGTTTTAAAAGTATTTTACTAAGTCTGTGCTTCTAAAACTTCAGAGTGTCTCAGAACCATCTGGAGAGGTTTGTTTACTAAAGCAAATTGCCGGGGCATAAAGCAGAACTTTTGATTCAGTTATCCTGGACCGGATTGGAGGCACTGAAGTAATAGCACTTTCCAAGGTGTTCATTAATAATGCTACTTGAGAAAGGGTTACTGTTTTATTGTTTTGTTTTTGTTTGTTTGTTTTGTTCTGTATTGTATTTTGATAACTACTATATTAGATAAATCTTACAGTTTGGCTTTTATTTAAAAAACAAAAATGCTTATGTAGTTGTTTTTATGAGATTTTGAGCCCACCCTTAGGGCTGATCCAGTCCGGGTTATTGTGGGATTAGCTGGAGCCTCTGTTGCATGTGTTCTGCCTTCCAACCCATACTACTCCTGCTTCTGCTCCATTCCCCATCCTTCACAGACACTGCAGTCCACAGTAAATTTTAATAAACAAGCTGCTTGAGAATGTACACCTCAGAGCTCTCAGCTGGGGAATAAAGCCCAATTACCTCTTGAGTTTGCACTATCACCTTGGTATATGTTTGTAATTTGTTTATTTTGCATGTTGGTCATACAAAGAGGATGCTGAGATATTGTTTCCCTGAAAGGTAGTAATTGATTTTCATCAGTTACTGACTAAATATTAAAATAAATGGCCAAAGAAAAAAGCCTAGTTTCAGCCAAAAGAGACAAAGTCGGAGTATTATTCTTTCTCATTTTAGACTTTCTTAAAGACGTAAATAAATAGGTAGGAAAATAGATATAGGTTGATTGATGGATAGAGCAAAATAAGGATTACTCCTTTCAGTTGATTTATTTATAAAAATGTATAAAAATTAATAGTTTTCATTTTAAAAGAATGTTTTTGGGAAAATGCTTAAATAGCAAACTAGTAAAATACATTTTTTTTTAAAAAAAAATACAGATTTTTTGAAATCTGAAACAATTCAGTACATAAATGCCTCCTCTTGGTACATAGAAATAACAGTTCATCTGGTCAGAAATATCAGTGTGTGTATTTTAATTGCATGCATATTTATAGCTAGACATGCAAAGTCATTTCAGTCTATTAAAATTCTGCCTTGTAAACCAGACAATACGACCTGTGTATGACCACACACCTCCTGAGAGAAGAAGCTCCTTATACTTTTCTTTCATCTTTCCTCATTTGTTCCCTGGAAGCAGGTGTCATGTCTGTCACTTCTTGGCCCAGGAGACTGTGCTAATTAACTTATAAATTATGTCCATGTGGCCTTGTTTCTCTCCTGTGAGCCAGTGATATTTGTTTTTTATGCTGTTCTGAACAGGGTTAAAAAGGGCCACCAGTTCTGCATAAACACTGACCTAATTGTTTGAACACTGGAGAGCTTGTATTGTGTTTCCTTTAATTTCTTACTGTTGTTTTCTATACCTGAGGGCCCATGTGTACTCACTGAATGATCTGAATAATCAAGGGAGATCTCTCTGAATATATCATCTAGGCCAGCTTAAGAGGCAAAGAGGTCAGCTTCATGACTATGAGAAACATGAAGACAAGGAGCTGGGTAACAGAAATTTAACTCTGTGTTTCTGTGCCTGTGCCACCAAATTCTGTACACCCTTAGACCTATCCTTCAATACATCACTCTCAATTGGTAACAAGAAACATATGCAAAATTTAAAGGTTAGCAATTAAAATATGCAAGGATTATTAATATATTTCATTTTTAAAAGGAACAGATGTTAATCATGGCCATGAGAAATGCAGGGGAAAGTAGAATTTAAGTTAAGTCTATTTTTCTTATCTATTCCAGATAAGATTCGTTTATCAACTTCAGTGAAGTACTCAAGTCATCTTCCTGATTTCAATCCTTACGTAGTCAATATAGATGGCCATAGACTCTGGGAAGTTGGTCTTCTGAGGAAAAGAAGGTAACACTGAAATAAGTCCTGATAAATATGATAGACTTGCTTTGAAATGTATGAAGCTTAGCTGCTTTCTCCAAATTGCTCTCAGTGCCAATACTTGGTCAGAAGTAGGACTATTGAAATTCCAGTAAAAGACAAGTACTGAATCTTCCACAATGTGACTTTTTATTATAACTTGCAAGCAGTTCCTAAAAACTGATATCCTAGAGTGTAAGATACACACTGGAAAAATTAAGTTTAAGTAGAAAAACTATCATTTTTCTGTATGCAAGTTGTTTCTCTTAAACTTCATTTTTCCTTAGCAGTTAAATGGGGATTATGGTGATTTTTTCCAACATAATATTTTTCATGATTATTTAGGAATTTTACCTCTTGCACCCTGATCACACTCAATTTCAGTCCTCCCAAATCTGCTTCTTCAGCCTTATGACCACCCCATACCTACAAAAAAGAAGGAGGGGGAGGAGGAGAAAGAGGAATAGGAGGAGGAGGAAGAAGAAGAAGAGTGTAATTTGTATTATTCATATACTCACAGAAGCATGGTGACACTCCCAGCGGCCAATCCCCCTAAAGAAAACTAACATGTCCTTTTTACAACCCAAAGCATGAGAATGAATATCACAGAAATATCACTGATAGTAAAAATACAAAGATTCTACAAGCCTACATAAATCTATATGAATTTAATTATAATTGACTTGAGAAGCAATTGTTTCTTCTTCTTTGATAATTCTCAGTGCTTGTTAAATGAATCTTTTTTATACCAAAACTGAGCAAATAGCATACAAAAAACATGGAGTCTCTTTTGTGTGGTATATCTACTCTGGCATGTGGTCTGCTCTGAAGCATGGTTGATATACCCAGTGACATTCTGTTGGAGAAAACTGATTTTTAAAACATATTTTTATATATATATATAGATATATATATCCATAAATGCAAACAAAGTAAATGAAAAGACATTTTGCTGGAGTAAAATCTGAGTTTAATGAGAAGTATGGTCTAAGGACAATTATGGACAATTCAAACAGATGAACACTTATTTTCTTTTCAAATTAGGAATAATAGCAACTGTAAATTCATTCATTTATTCTTAGAAATTAATATAATAAACTATTTTAAATGTAATGACTATATGTATGAAATTATAACAAATCACTGCTAACCAATCAATGCCATTAGAATTTTCTTCTAATTAGATAATTTAACCTCCTCAAATAGACACATTCTGAGAACTTCTCATTTTTAGATACTTAAAATGCACAATATTTTTATTTCTGTTTCTCTACAGTAAATACTCTCCATAATTTTGAGTAAATGATCTCATGATCATGATCAATTAATGGTAAATGAGGCTAACAGGTTTGATTGCCAATGATAACTAAAGGGCTTTAAATTAATCTCATTGCAAAAACTATGTAAAGCTAAGTGCTCTAAATATTTTAATATACTGATGACACTGAAAGCATGATATTGAATCTACTTAAATTATTTGACTTTACATTATGTCCCAATGATGATACTTATGATGAAATATGAAACGGTAGTATGGGTTCCAGATTATAAGCACTTCACAATGGACAGTTTATAAAATGAAACCAAATCTCAAACATCTTAAACACATTCACATTATGGAAATATCAGTATAAACTGGGAGGACATCATAAATCATTAAATATCTGGGTAAAGTGCCACTATACTGTCAAAGAGTGAATTCATTGACTAGAAAATGCTCTTATGTAGACTTTTGCAACAACTGTTAGTTATCATTTAGGAGTGATGCTGCAGTAACCAGATTATCAAAAGAAGCTATCAGTCATAGGAAAACAAATAATCACACCTATTCTGTGATTTAAACATGTGTTTCTACAGTGGGATTCAAGCAGGATGTGGAATGATGGGAGAGAAAGAGAGAAGCAAATTGGTGGACAGATAGAAGATGAAAAGACACTACTCAATTTGTGGTTTGTGTGCTATGAAAAGAGATGGAACTGGAGACAGGAAGACAGTTTTTGTTCTTGTTTTTTGGAAAATTATAAGTTACACTGTCCATCAATAGAGGTAGTGACTAGCAATCATAAGTGCCAGTGGGCCTATGCCTTCTTCCTTTTAAAAACCTTACCACTGTGTGAGTTGCTGTGACTCCCAGAGCTACATCCTCACCCAGGAAAAAGAGTGGTCTAGGCAGAGCGGAGACCCACAATGACTGGACCTGTCCTGCTTGTTTAATTATCATCATTGGCCTATTTGCTAATCTCTCTAGTTGGTTATGGTGGTGATTTATCCATGAGGCTGGACAACTGGACAATGTTGAATTACAGATTTTCTGTGCTGTATTTAACTTTGGCCAGAGATTTATTTTCTTTGAAAACTTTAGGTTGGACAATCATTTAACTATTCTATCTTTCAATTGAATATGCATATGGTGCCACTAAAATGAGTTAATACATGATGGGGAGATGGGAGTGAGAGAGAAGCAGAACAGTTTGTGTACCATGAAGAGAGGTGGAACTGGAGACAAGAGAGTAGTAAGGAACAGTCTGATGTAAATAGCCTGCACTGCTGCCTGAGACCATTGGCAAGACCATGATGTGGCCAATGGTCATGTCTTTGTCTGGGCACATGGCCCTGAAGCAGCAGGGATCGGTGTTGATATCTTTGGTCCATGATATTATAAGTCCACAGTCCATGGTCTATGCTGTCCTCTGGGACCATGTAGGTGTCCAAGGCTAAGCAAGGGTGACTCCACTCCTCATGTGGGAGTACCATCCTGGAAAGCAGAAGAGCTGTCTCTGCCCAGTGCACTGTACCTGGGCAGCACTGTAGAGCTGTCACTGTTAGCATGAGTGGTAAGTGGGCTGAGTAATCCACAAAGGCTAGAGAATAGGAAAGCTGACCCTAATGTTCTGGGTATGAGAGAGATGGCCCCACCCTTGCAGACTACTGGAAACAGGAATGTTGGTCCTGCCCATCATTTATGCAAAGAGGGAGAACTGGCGCTGGTGGCAAGGGTGCAGGAGAGCTGATGAGCAGCGTTATTTATCTACCACCAAGGCCCAGATCCAAGACTTTGAGTTAGTCCACCCCAACACATAACCAATTTATGATCTTCTGGAGTATATGAAGGGGCCAGTCCTGCTAAACTAAAGCTACAGGATTTACATGACACAGGATGAGAACAGAATATCTGAGAGGAGTCCCAGTGAACATCCAGCACTAAAAGTGTAGCAGAAGCCATTGAACCAGACCAATGACTCATTGCAATGAGCATTTACTAGTGAAGCTGCTTAGACAAAAGGGTATATGAGGTGACACTGTGACACTCTACAGCTTCCACAGTGAGATGTTTATTTGCTTGTGGATTTGTTTTTTTTGTTTTTTGTTTTTTTTTTAATTCTATTTTATGGAGTGGTTGCAAGGGTGGAGGGCAAATGTGGAGGGATTGAGAGATGAGTACCATTGGAGTGCATAATATGAAATTCACAACAAATCAATAAAAAATGTAATGATTAAAAATATTCTTCATGAAGAAAGCAAATAGAAAAAAATGTAGATAGAATTAGGTATGGAGAGTAATCCAAGATTAGATGGTTGACTAACAAATTTCCTGCAGTAAATGGCTGAGATTTGAATGCTGGTGAGAGAGATGCTCAGGTTCTGTTATTGTTGACTTCCACTTTAAATAGCCACTCTTGCTTTGTCTTCTTTTCTTTACTCAAACAGTGATGGTAATGAAAAGCTTTTGTCACTAGCTTCATGATTGAAGGTGGCATTTGTGGTATGGGGGAATGGAATGGAGGTCCAGGGAATAAGTCATGGTCCAGTCCCTATTGTGAAAGAAGACTTAATGGTCCATACAGTAATCCCTACTGCTTGGTCCTAGAAAGCTGACTGTCCTGACTAGGGCAGTCATGGTAAAGGAAGGAAGAAAGGACAGACACATGCCAGGTTGGCTGTTTACACTCTAGAGGAATGGTACCCACTACACAATAACAAAGAATCTCAGTGTGCTTATGATGTACAACATAGGGCAGGAGTCTATCTGGTCTCAGTAAAAGAACTCTGTAGGCAAGAACATGCTATGAACACCCAGAAAAAGGAGATTTAGTTGCTAGTCTTTGCCCATGCAGATCAATTATTTGCAAACACTAATACTTTCCCATGTTGTCAACATTCACATTCTCCTAGAAGAAGGCTTTAACATACTTCTGAGCCTCACCCCAGTGAGGTGGGAGACATTAGTCTTTGATATGGCTATGCCCACGTCAATTAAAAAAAAAAAAAAAAAAGAACAAAGAAAGAAAGAAAAATACACATTTGCTGGTAATTTCATTCTCTTTTTACACATGCATCCAGGGTTCTTCCACTCTGTACGGTAGCAAACACCATTTTTTTTTTAAGATAACCATCTGAAAACAACAATAAAAACCCAATTTATCATTTATTCTGTAAGCAGATGTCATCTGTCTCAGAACTGGAGATAAATTTTATTTGTGGACAGGAGTAAAGTAGCTCTCAGTCCTTGGAGGGGAAGTCTAGATGATCTAAAACTGGCCAGTGAAGCCAATGAGATCCCTTGTGCTCCTCCAGGTGATACTGCTCCTTGTTCTTGGAGGACTTGTTCAAAGATACCCAGAGAGAGCTAAATATGAACAATCTCCAAGTGAGAATGTAAAGCTACATGGATCACAGGAAGAACAATTACATTGTGGCCTGTTTTAGAGGATATTCTGCTTGGGCTGTATTCAGCAAAATGCTAAGAATCCTGGAAAGATGAAGATCTAGTCATGACACAAAAAGGTGTGTGTTTGTTCCATTACAGCCTTGATAATAACTAGATATTGGCTATGGATGGGCAATGCTGCTCTGAGCTTCTCAAGAAGGATGAGCTTACTATCTAGACCTCAGAAAAGCTATGGTGGCCTAATCAGTGAAAGTTACATTTTTTAAACAAAATTGAATGTTCATATAAAGATACAGGAATGTTTTACACAGCCTGAATTCTCTTTCCCAACTCAATATCCTCAAATTACAAAGCAAGAGAGATCTATATGCAAGAGTCCTCACATGTGGCTGTGATAGTCTCAGCTCTAAGGATGCTTGTGAATTGATAGGAATGCTTAGAGTGTGGCCCTTGTTAGGTTTTTATTGTACTCAAAATGAACCTCTGCATTTAAGGGTGGGTATCATATCATTTGTGTGAAGCATTGCCACTTAAATCTTCATGAAAAATGAAAGACAAAGCTCAGTTGTAGTTGGTTCACATTATTTCCTATCTCTTCCCACAGTTCACAAAATGTCCAAAATTCCCTGTGAAATCTTTTGTAATACAAGATCATCTTCTTAATCTTAAGCAGTTATTTTGTTGTTGCTGTTCTTCCCACTGAACTATCTCCTTTTTTTCCTCACTAAACTAAAGGAACTATGTTCCTTTAAAAAAATTAAATCAGAAGACATAGGAAGTAAGTTCTTGATTGATTTCAGTTTTCTGTGTCCTTTTCTATTGCTAAGATGAAATGAGCCATGTGACATTCATTGCCTGTATTAAAAGGATCGTCTGTAATTGAGAGCTCAATTCAATCTAAATCCAGGAGAATAATGTGAGTATGAGCCTTGGATCATTCTTAAGTCTTTCCCTCAAGCTCACTTACATCACTTCTGTACTTTTACTGCAGAGTTTGTAGTAAGGAGAATGAAAAAGTTATTCTCCTCACCCTAATGTGGTTCTTGGAAGCCACACCCAGCAGTTACCTTTGGAACTAAAGAGATTGTATCGATGAATCATATATGCTCTTATGTTTGGAATAGTACCACATGTATGGTATTCATATGGGGCTTTCATGTGGGTATCTACACGCAAGTGTTGAAATACATTGCTTTTGTTTGTTTGGACAATTGACATGGAGACTCTTAAGCACAAATTGGACAAGGACTATACAGAGAACCATGTGATGTCTTGAGGCTCGGGCATTTCTTTGACTTGTGTGCTTGACAAGTTTGCCAATTGTTGTGGTTCACTTTTCATTTGTAGGATGATTTATAGTGGATTAATATAGTGACCTGACCTCAGAAATTGAGAGTTTGTTAGAGCATAGTGGGTGCCAAGGGACACTTTATGATATAGTCAGTCTCTAATTCCCACATCCTGGTGTACTTGATATTGCTCAAGTCCTTTAGATTTTTCTTTTCTGAATTTTAGTCTCTTTAACAGGTTCATGTCTGAGAGACAGGAAAAGCTGAAACCTGAAACCCTACCCTGTGCACTGTGTTCTCTCCTTTCTTTAACTAGGAGAGGAAGCTGGAAACTTCAGTAACACCATGTTTCAATTATTTTTATTACTGACCACATGTGTAGAGACTAGTCACTGCTGTTAGACAGGATGTCATTGTATCTCCTTGGTAGGCGCCTGGTGATCTTCAAAGAGAAAGACTTCCATTCTTTGACTATTCAGCAAACCTTAGCCCCACACATGCAGGGAACACCACAGAGCGATTCATACCAGCTGACAACTTTTGAATGACCCTTCATGTTGAAAACTAAAAACACCACCCTCCGTGAATTCTCAGAGCTCTTTCTCCTAATATGATGAAAGCTGTTGATCCACTAGTCTGTGCTTTAAAAGCCTATGGTCAAAAGTAATTTAGAATTCAGAGTTTATATATATTATGTATTATAAAATATCCCAAAGACATCTTGCCAGACCACAGTAAAAGACAGCAATCATTCCATAACAGGATACATATTCATATTAAGAGATACAGCCACAGTTTTAAAAATATAGTCATATCAATTGCAGCAGTTTACGCAATTAGTTCAAGCTACATCAAATTTTGCTCTAACCTATACTGTATATGCTTTCTGTATTGAAATTCTTAAATTTTAAGAAAGACATTGTAGTCTGTATATTCTATGATACACACACACACACACACACACACATACACACATCAAAATTACTAAATAAATGGATGAATGAATGAATGTCTTTTATTTTTCTTTATAGGGTAGAAAATCAAGAAGATATAATATATTTTGACTGCCAAGGTGAGAACAATTAGTCTTTTCCTAGTAAGAGTTCCCTAATTGATTATCTCATAAGAAGTAATCTGCCTTATATACATATGCACACAAGCCACACTAAACACAGATAGCAAGTTGTAGTTTTGTATTAATGTATTACATATGCAAAAATAAAAACACTGACCATCAGTTGAGAGATAGTGATGGAGTAAAGAAGGGATTTAAGGAAGGCAGGGAAGAGAAGAGGTAATATAATTGTATAGCAATTAATATATCTCATTTGAAAAATGCAGGATACCTGTATGTATGAGCTGACTGTGAGCAGGCAGTTATGCCAAATGTTAACAACACAATTTCCTGTCCGGTTGCTTTGTACATCAATTGGGCCCAGGTTATTTTCTTATCTCCAGGTTTTATATTACAACTTATATATTCTTAGTTAGATGATCACTTTCTCTTACAGATTTGATAACTCTTAAATGCTTATTCTTTTTACAGTAAGGATAACTAGACTTGTAGGAAAGCAAGTCTGTATAAGTGCAGGCTAATATTTTGTAGGAGTGATGGCCTCTGATTTGAAGACAATTTTCAGTATTTATTTTGTAATTTTTTTTCAGTATTTATTATTTTTTAGCAATGTCTTTAATTTACAAAGCCTGAATGTTTGGCATTTTCTTAGTAAATAATTTAAGGAATATTTTGTATAATTAAGTATTTGCTATAATCTGTACATTTATTTTATTGTATATTTCATATAATTTTAAAGAAAGACTCAAATAAGCAGGCAATAGCAAGGCCGAAGACCTTACAGTATGTTATCTTCATTTTGAAAAACTATCTCATGCTACAAAACTACCTTGTAAGTGATTACCTGCAGAGAGGGGAACCAATCCATTCATGAGCAACACTTTTCAGGTTCTCTCTGCCTTCTGCTGTATTAACAGGTTTATTCATAAAGATCCCTTCCATTCTCAAAAAAGTCCCTCTTTGAATAAAATCCATATAAACAATTTAGTTAATGTAATTTTTCATAATTTTGGTTTAAATTCTTCTACTTTCTAGGTGAGGCATAAAGCCCAGAACCTTAATCTAATAACTTGGGAAGGAGAAGCAGGTGGATCTTCATGTATTCAATGACAGCTTAGTCTACGTATTAAGTTCCAAGCTAGCTAGGACTACATTGGAATCCTCTGTCTCAAGAAATCAACTAACCCAAATCAATATTATCTCATACTTTCTGAAAATTCCATGCCCTATCTCAACCATAATCTATTGATCCATATTAAATATTCCTGTTTTGGGTACCAATATTAAATGAACCCTCTAGACATTGGTAGGCATGCAGAAAGCATGTTTTTAATTATTTTTAAAATATATGGAAAAGGTGGGAAGGAAAAGGCAGGGAACAGGTGTGTGTGTAGGGGGAGTTCTTGTGGTGATAACTGGAATTGGGGGCACAGTTTGAGAGATGAGGTAGAAATCTAGTGCAATGAAAACTCCCAGGAACCTACTAGGGTGACCCTTGGGAAGACTCGGTAATGGGGGATACAGAACTACAGCTAACCATCTTCTGTAACCAGGCATTGCTTCCAGTGGAGGGATCAGGACACCAACCCAGCCACAAAACTTTTGACCTACAATTTCTCCTGCCTGCAAGATGGGCTGGGGTAAAGATGGTGCCAAACTTATGGGAGCAGCGGTCCAACTTGAGAGCTATGCCCCAAGAGAGAGCTCACCCTGACACTGCCTGGGTGGTCAAGAAATGAAGGATAGAATAAACTGGACTCACTAAAAGGAAAAAAAAAATCAATGAAATGATTCCTAATGATACTCTGCTAAGCTTGTAGACAGGATCCTAGTATGACGAGCATCAGAGAGGATTTATCCACAGACCCACAGCCAAACATTAGGTGGTGCTTGGGGAATCCTACGGGAATGTGGGAGGAAAGATTGTAGGAGTCAGAAGGATTGAGGACACTACAATAAACCCCACAGACTCAACTAACCAGCGTTCTCCCAGACTGAACTGGCAATCAGGGAGTCAGCATGGGTCTGACTTAGATCCTCTGCATATATACATGTTATGGTTGTGTGCCTTGGTGTTCTTGTGGGTCTCCCACCAGTGGGATCTGGGGATGTCTCTGAGTCGTTTGCCTGATTTGGGGACACTTTTCCTCCTACTTGTTTGCTTTGTTCAACCTTATTATGAGGGGATGTGCCTGGTCTTATTGGCAACATGATACATGTTTGGTTGATAACCCTGAGGGGAGGTTGCCTTTCCTGAAGGGAAAAGAAAGTGGATCTGGGAGAGAGCAGAGGTTGGAGGGAGGGACCGAGAGGAGAAGAGGGTGAAACTGCAGTAGGAATATAACATATGAAAAAAAAAAGACTACATTAAAAATTTTTAACCTGAAAAAATATTCATATCTCTTAGAAAAATAATATTTTTCACTTATCCAACATCTTAAAATGTGCTTTTATCATTTAGTGGGGGTCTGCAGTAAAGCATTGTCTTTTCTTTTACAATATTTAAAGCCATAGGCACTCAATGTATGTAAGTTCGACGGAAAAGAAGTGAACACTCTCCAATGTTTGCATTGCCAAGCCACATGAAAGGCAGCTTCTTTCTCACCAGCCGGCATGGTTCAGCATTCCCCTGTCTGCCAAGATTAACAGAGGTGCAAAGGCATGTGCTTAATACTGGGCCTATTTATTAAGGAGGAGGGTGGAGAAAGACAAGTTCTGGGAAGATAGTCAAGAAGAAGAAAGGATAAAATACGTGGCATTTTTTGTTTTCTGTTCTTCGTTTTTTCTACAAGAAAGAAAACAAAGATTAGTTAAACTGTTTGACGATGCTACCATAACTATTTATAAACTTTATCGATATGGCTACTAATGAGATACATGAATAAAATATTCATGAGAACTGGAGAGATCAAAGTATGGGTATTAATATTTTTTTTCAAAATAGAAAACTAATCATTTTAGCTGCTTTGTGCACCTAGATGGCTTAATCACAGTAGAAGTATTTCATCATTAAAGCTCGAAAATGAATCCAGTGGCTAATCTTCTTGTCTTCAGGAGATACACCCATATACAGACTAATCCCTATATATTGAGTAGGAAGGAGAGATTAACTGTGTGTAATTTACTTTAACAACCAACAAAATGAAGCTTTGTTCAGAAGAAGAGACTTTCTTCAAGAACAGAGAAGCCTCTAGACCTCAGACCATTTATGTTTGACTCTAGTAGGATTTGTAGGTAAGTGCTGATTGATAATAACTATGATCCCATTAGCTATAGTAGGTCACCGACCACTATACCATAATTCTGCCTTGTTTCTGGTACATTGTTATGAATATTAGAATATCAGAGCTGACAATGCACAAGGGGGAATGGCCAAAAATAAAAAGCATACCTCCACCAAAGAAGAACATAGCATGTTTTCTCTGTGACTGAATGGTTAAATATTAGGTATAAACTTTTTAGGGCTCTAAAGAGTCACATACCTTTAGATGTGGACAGTAGACTTAATAGGCGCTTCATTGACCATGTGTTAGTAACTCAGAACTAGGAAAGTTTAGGTTGCTACAAATGAATTCAGATGAGTTGAAAGTACAGTACAGTGGTACAGTGCTTGGCTGCTGTGCACAGGGCCATGGAGTTAACATTCAGCTCTCAAAAGACAAGTTCATGCTTAGAAAACAGCATGAATGTCTAGGCAAGAAGGAAAAGTCCAGACATATATTGATCATGGATTGGGTTCTTTTGAGTCCTACTATTTTAAAGGGGAGAAATGGCTACTTACAGACATAGCTAGCTTCCCATTCTATTAAAGAACAATTGGCACTTTCTCTACTTTCCACTTTATTCCAGACAGGATGAGAGGTCCCAGTGCTAACTTCTTGAATATGTCAAGCAATCAGATCATCAAGGAAATGAAAATAGCGTTCACAGTCAGGAAAATGCATAGGTAGCTCCTTGCTGCAAACATAGATCATGGAAACTAGAATAGGATGATTTTCTCCTCAGACTCAGCAGGAAAATTATCTATGAGGGAAGTCAAAATGATGCAAATGTGATTGGCTGCTGAATGAAAAAGACTTACTAGGAGTCTTCACAAGAGCTGGGAATTTGGGTCTTAATGAACTCCTGGCGGATTCTGCAGTGCAGATGAGAAAAACCAGCAATCCTGCTGCTCTGGTATTTACCTGAGCTGGTAAGGCCTACAAATACAAAGGAGCATGTCGTTTTACAGATATTCTTCCAGTTCTTCACTATGGAATGGAAACACCATTCCTCTGCCTCCCCTGGAAGGCAGATTCTTGTAGAAAGTCTCAGTGTTTTCATTGCTTCTGAGGACCCTGAGGACCAGTAATATCTTTTTCTATTTTTCCAAAAGAAGAGCAGACAGTGAGCAAGGGTCTTGAAAGCAAGTGTGCTGAAGATCAGTCATTTAGAATAAAGGAAACATTGAGCCAGGAGGTAGGTTGAGGTCTCTTAACCAAGCCATTCTACCCAAGAGTGGTATGGCATGCTGCCTCCCTCCGTCCGGGGAACTCTGGTCAGGCTGAAGAAAGCCACTGAGTATGAGTAATGTTCTTTCAGTGGAGTCCAGCGGTGCCCCCTATGATCCTGCAAAGCACAGGACAGCCCCTCCCAGCATACACTTACTATTAGGCTTCCAGGATGGTACAAGATGGAAAGACTTGTGAATAGTTTTATAAGTAAGTCTACGAAATCTGCCTGAAGTCAGTCATGGGCTATGTAAAGCGTAGTATAACCACCTGACCACCTGGCCTCACTTCTAACAACAGCACTGGTAATTAGGACTCCGATTTTGCTGACAATAGTTAGGACTGGCTCCTATGTTTAATTCAGAGTTTTCAGTATTTATAAGAGCAGTAAATTCATTTTATTTTACTTAAACATCTCCAAATATTGAGCCCTGTTATTTAAAAAGCACTCAGGGTGGATTCAAGGGATTGGATTATGTACTGCACCATGTCTGGACTCTTGTGAATATCCAATGAAGGTGGAATCGAATGGGATTTCTGAGTTATTTACAGGAGAGGGGCAAATAATACATTTGCATGCTACAGAGTGAACTTTTCTCAAACTTAACAAAAATTAATGGCGAGAAATAAATCCCACTATCTCCACATGATAAGAGTATGGAATGTTGACTCGAAGTCAATTCTCTAGATTTTTTTTCCTATGAAAACTCAGAAGGCATCCTATCACTCCCTACTTATCTCTTTTCATTTGGCACTCTGTGCAGAAAAGATAAATTTACCACCAGTTCCCATCATCCGAACTTGCATGGCTGTTCTTCCTTGGGATGTTTGTACCCCAAACTGCATAAATCATCACTTTTTGAAATGTTGTTCTAACAAAATTTTACTATTAGAAGTTTCAGAAGATTTTAGCTCCTGACATAAATTTCCTGATTTGGGGTGATATTGCACTTTCTGTTACATTAAAATCATTACATCTGAAACCATTCTTTCTTCAAGGCAGTAACAACATGTATGAAACATATGTGCATATATTTTCCTATTTCCTGGACTTTCATAACCAAGCCCCTTTGAAATAACTGTAGTTGAATTAAGGACAGTGAATGTCTGTTTTTTCATATTCTGAAGTAGCTCCTGAATTTTCTCCAGGCTTCTTGCTTTGAAGATTATAAATAAACCACATTTTATAGTCTTAGTTCAGCTTTTATATTCATCATTCACTTAAAACACATCCCTAAGACATCTACTAATATACGTCTTCCTGATAAGTTTTTATATATTTACATTGCTATTGTACATTTCAGACCAAACAGCCAAAGCATAATAAATCTAGAAAAGAGAACAATCAAATATAGATTGTAAAACAAGTTTCTATTTTTGTGCTACCTACAAAACTATTAAAAGTCTCTTAAATGAATGTCATTATGTATTAAAGGTGTGAAATCTGCAAATGCATGTATAATTTATAAATCTAAATTGCTATTTTGTTAGAATTTACCAGAAGTTATAACAAAAGTATAGATGCATTCTTTATAAAACAAATTATGATTATTGTGACTACAAATTCTAAAACACATTTGATATGTATGGATATGTGTATATAACTAACTGTTAATAAAATTGGAAGTACTTGATTGACTATCTCAGCTATAATTCATTACATTAAGAATATTGTTTTTTCCCATTTTATCTGAAATATATTCTTATCTCTTCCATGTCCAACTTTTTCTAAGGTCATCATTACCATAATTAATATTCTTTTTAGTATCTCTAGACCTAGATACCTTATAGACCATTTGAGGTTTACATCTAGTAGCATTCACTTATCTCTTTTACATAAAAAAACTTAAAGAAACATTCAGTATTGGGATTTAAAAGCTAAAACTGATATTTATTTTTCTACAAACCTTGAAATTAGAACAAAATGTTCAGCAAATATTTAGAGCACAATTAAATAATTTGTGAAATGTGTTTTCCTAATTGAAAAGTAAAGTTAATTTTGAGCTCCTACACTCTACTAATCATTCTTTGTTTATATGATTTAAAACATTGAACAGTGAATAGTGTATTATTATTTTATGGTTTAGAAACATGCAAATGTCACCTTGAAAATCCCATCCTTAGTCACTTGCTAGCCCTTTATTTTATCACTGTAGCATCCAGTGGATCACTCAACTCCTTGACTCTAAAGTAAGGGGGCCTTTTTAAGGCAAGTGCTAGATCCGGTTCAGAAGTGTTATTTCATCACACAAAAATTAGGATTTCACTTGTAAGTCGCCAGGGGTTAAGATAGTTAAAGAAATACATGTCATACATTTTACATGGGTTAATCATTATTCTCAAAGCATTCTGAACAGTTTTCTCATAGACATGTGTGAAAATAAATATGCATTGGCGTATTTAGATTATGAAGTTCCTGAGCATTATTAGAGGTCTTTCACACCAGTGAATTTGGTCAGTGTCAGAAAAAATTCACTGAGATACACTATGTTCTGTTGTTCAGATTCAAAATAAATGCAATAGATGAGAAAGTAATTACTTCAAGCTAATGACAGGGCAAAGGCTTCAAATAAAAGTCTTGTCTGAAACGAGTTAGAGTACTGTAACAATGTATCACAAACTATGTGACTTCAGGAATAAAAATGTATTCTTTTTCACAAGTGAATGAGAAACGAGAGAGGAACATCATCCTGGATCTTCATAGATGGTGCTGCTGCCCTATGTGGCAAAGATATGAGAGAGAAAGTTCCTTCCTTTTCTTTTGAATATGACAATTCCACTTACGAAGGCCTTACCTCAAGGATTTATCCCCCAACCTTGAGATACTACCACTGACATTGCCATTCTTTGAAGATTAGGCTTCAGCATAAATTTGAGAAGGAGGAAACATTAAACTTATAGCAAATATAAGATGAAGAAGTCCAAGTAAGTTACCATAGTACTAACAGTTATTTGAGCTTCAAAGCCAATCAGTATTGCAGGCAGCATTGACAGTGATGCCTGAAACTCAGGTGACAGCAGATGTTGCTGAGGATGTGGCGAAAGAGGAACACTCCTCCATTGCTGGTGGGAATGCAAGCTGGTACAACCTCTCTGGAAATCAGTTTGTTGGACCCTCATAAAAATGAACATAATACTACCTGAGGACCCAGCTATTCCACTCCTGGGCATATACCCAGAAGATGCTACAACATGTAATAAAGATGCTCTACTATGTTCATAGCGGCCATATTTATAATAGCCAGAAACTGGAAACATCCCAGATGTCCCTCAACAGAGGAATGGATACAGAAAATGTGGTACATTTACACAGTGGAATACTACTCAGCTATTAAAAATAATGACTTCATGAAATTCTTAGGCAAATGAATGGAACTTGAAAATATCATCCTGAGTGAGGTAACTCAGTCACAAAAGAATGAACATGGTATGTACTCACTGATAAGTGGTTATTAGCCCAAAAGTTCGGAATACCCAAGAGTCACTTCACAGCAACCATTGGGCTGAGTGTGAGGACCCAGATGGAGGAGTTGGAGAAGGGACTGAAGGAGCTGAGAGAGTTTGCAGCCCCAGAGAGGGAGCAACATTGTCAACTGGCCTGACCCCTCGATACTCCCTGAGACTCGATCACCAACCAAATAATACCCATGGAGGGACCCATAGTGCTGGCCACACATGCAGCAGAGGAGGGTCTTGTTAGACATCAGGAGGAGAGGCCCTTGGGCCTGAGGGTATTAGATGTCCCAATATAGGAGAATGCCAAGGAGGGAAGTCGAGAATGGGTCGGGGAATACCCCCATTAAGGCAAGGGGAGGGGGAAGGAATAGGGAGGTTCCAAAGGGGAGATCTGGAAAGGGGGAAACATTTGAAATGCTAATAAAGTATCAAAAAAACAAAAGAATATTCATGAGGACAAAATGGACAGGAATGGAAGCAGAGGGCTTTAATACAACTAACACTGGAGACAAGAAAGTAAAATATATCATTGCAGACTAGTAGATAAAAGGAGAACAATAAATGGGGTGTTTTAGGTATTTTGGAGATGGGCGTTTGACGGACACTTTGGTTTACAGTCTAGATAGCAGGTTACAAACCAGAGTTAAAGAAGAAGATGGCTTATCTCAAAATCCAATTTCTTTTCTCCAAATCAGCATAACTTGCCAATCTCCTAGAAGCAATATTAAACATGTATTTACACATATAATTTTCATATTCTCATTGAAAATGTCGTATGTGCGCACACTGTGGTTTGATCACACTCCTACCCCTTTAGTCTCCTCCTAATTTCATATGCTCTTTTTATGTTTACCGGGGGAAAGAGAGTATGTTTTCTTCAGATGAGAAGTGGCCCCTGAAAGGGAACCAGTACTCCAGTGATGGGCCTAGACCCATGCAAGCACAGGAAGCATTAAGTAGCATAATTGTTTGTTTGTTTGTTTGTTTTTCCTTAAGAAAGCTCATGTATTTTTCAAAAGAGCTATATATATATATATATATATATTCAATTATCTGTTACTTTATTTACTGTAACTGACATTTGAGCAGATTATTGATAGTCTAAAATTCACTTTAGAAGTTATGGGCTGTCTAGGTCCTAATGATTAGAAATTATTTTTCATAATTGTTTATGATCCTAATATCTTCAACACATATAAGACTGAATGGATAATATCAACAAATATGAAAACACTAAAGATTATTCTACTTTTACTTGTAAGAATAAATATATGCATTATTTAATTTAATTATTCATCTGTGGAAGTTGAATGGCTTCTCTTGAAATTCAGGTGAAAAATATAGACACATAGCTGGTTATTGAACATATGAGTGATAAACTCTCAAAGCTTATGTATCATAGTCACTTTTCCATACTGTACAAAGTACTATTTATTTTAAGATTGTATTTTGTTTAATAGATAGCCTTGCTTGTGATAAAGTATTTTTTACCCTCTGCTATTTAATCTTTTTGAGAGTTTTTATTCAATTAAAAAGTATCTGCATTTAAAGTACAATTCAACTGAGTAATTTATTCTATCAATCATGATTTATATGGAATAGGATACTGTACCATAACTTCAACAGAAAAGCTTGTGTGTAAAATATTATTAACTATAACAATAGAGTAAATTTAAATTATATGGAAAATATTAAAAAAATAATTGAGGTAGTAAGAAGTCTACCCAGATGGGAACAAACTGGAAGATGCATGTGGCACGAATGAGTGCCTTCCACACTGTGATTAAAATTTGGAGCTGGGGTTTCCGTTCTTGGAATAGCGGGAATGCCAGAAGGGTCAAAATTTATTGAGTTTCTACAAAAGTAAAATGTAGTCTTTGAAAATGCAAGCAGCCAGAAGACAAAGTTGTGAACTCAGCATACTGTACACCACTAGAATGTTATTCAATTCTGGTACTGTCTATTTTACAGCAGGAATGTAATCAACAGATTTTGGTATGGTTTCAAGCTAGTTGAAACACTCATGATTTAGAGAACAATATTAGTTAAATTTTAAAAATTCAAGGAAATCAAAACTCTACAAGTATACACGTAATCTAATCTAAAAGTTATTTATAGTCACGGTTCTTGAGATATTTTTGTGATGATACTAAAGCAAATTCACAAATAGAGTGACTACATTAGGCAACTTGGTGTTCAGTAATGAAAAAAAAAAAAAAGTATGAATGAATGAGAATGGCTAGGGCAGTGCAGTTGCCCCTGTTGCTAACTAGAAATGGCTATAGATGACTTGTCATGTTTCTCTAGCCACGTTCTCTGTAGCCAACATTAGACTTATTATTTAATGGTTGTTCAAAACCACAGGGTGTTAGCATAACACTAGCACAATAATAATCAATATTATTATTATTGAAAGATAGAATTAATAAGGTTTTTCTCAAATTACCAAAGAGATACAAATATCTGAGAAGGGAATCTTCCCAACAATACCTAGTCCATGAGAGGTGGGAAACTATTACTCTCAGTATTAACATTCTTCATATCAAATAAAATACTTATTAATTTCTTTGCTGCCATAAATATTGAGATACTTATTAGAACAATGCCTTTGTTGTTTAAATGTGAAAATAGTGGATGCAGACACACCCTGTGTTACTCTATCATTACCATGATGAAATCACTGAAAGAACAGGAATGATAAACAAGTACAGATTGAATTTGGCTCAAGATTTCAGAGTTAAGTCCAAGAGTGTATAATCTTATGTGTTTGGGCAGAACATGATGGTTGCATAAGTTTTGATGAAATTATGGAGCAGAGAGGCAGACACATCCCTAATGACCTACTTCCTTTAGTTCAGTCTCATCTCAGAAATTTCCAGAATCTCTCAACATGACTCCAGCAACTGAGAAACAAAATCACAGTACATGAAGGGTTTGCGGAGATGTCAGAAATTCCTAAATTACAGTACATGTGGATATACATTCCTTAAATAACAAGTTGTTAATGTTTTTTCTTTACAGAAAAATCCTCTGGAGTCCACTCAAAAATATGTGTAGAAGTCAACTCCACAGGTCAGTGGCTTTTTATTTTTTGATTTTTCGAGACAGGGTTTCTCTGTGTAGCCCTGGCTGTCCTGGAACTCACTCTGTAGACCAGGCTGGCCTCGAACTCAGAAATCCACCTGCCTCTGCCTCCCGAGTGCTGGGATTAAAGGCGTGCACCACCACTGCCCGGCCAGTCAGTGGCCTTTTGACAACCCAAGCATCTCCTGTAGAAAACATAACTCAGACTGAAAAACCACAGTAATTGTTCATCCTTTCATGGAAGCATGCTAAAATATCCCCTTCTCACCATCAAATAAGCGCACAGCTTGTGCTGTCTTCCCTCTCACAAATAGTTATGATTCCACTGATCAGGAAGCATAGTTGAATTTAGCACTCTAAGCTTCTGCCTGGTACTCTACAGTAAAGCGATTCATGTTTGTAAGAAAGAATACCTTAGTATTAGACTTCTTTGTATACTGTGTAGGTAGCCTGTACTCAAAATCAATTTTAAAAACTATTCATTATTTTATTCAGTTATTGCTACTTCATTATTATTTCCTCTTTGTTCTTTACTTGGGTTTCCCCTTTAAGTTCATTTATTCAATTCTATCCATTATAAATTAGTACACTGAACCCCGATTACAAGCATATTTAGACTTAGCATTATGTTTTTAAATAAAATATCAATATTAACTGTAGGCATTTACCTACATTTAACATGAAAAATAACTGAAGCATAGAGGGGTCATTAATAAACTCAAGTCTTGCAATATTTAAGTTGATTAAAGTAGAATATGAGTTTGAGTTCAGATAACTTTGGGTATAGAATGAAGGTACCTCATCACAAAATTTTCCTCCTTTGAGTTAAAATAAAGCAATAATAATATATGCTATGGGTCTCAAGAAGAACAAAACTAATAGACAGTATTTGTATATTTTAAATCAAGACAATCCTCTCACTCAGGTAGTTTTGTGTGAGAAGGTGTCTTCTAAGAATCTCATAATCTATATCCATGAAGTACCTAAACATAAGCTGGACAATGACAGCAACAATAGACTTATTAACTTTGACAGGGAATGCTCAGGGGACCTCGAATGTAGACCAAGAATTACAAGCCACAAGGAGGAATTTTCTTCTAGGAAAAGTACCCTGAAGACATACATACAAGTAGCATTACATAGACTTAGAAAGTTGTTATCTATATATTTCTCTATAACTATCTATCTATCTATCTATCTATCTATCTATCTATCAATCTACCACACACACAGACACACAGACACAAACACATACATACACATCTACATGCTTTTAACATATTTCATTGCATTTAAAATTAATGAAAATGTAGGCCATACATTGGGAAAGGAGCAAGGAGTGGTGTATGAGTGATTTTAGAAAGAGGTGTGGAACAGGAAGTGGTTCAACTATATTATAATCTCAAATAAATTTTAAAAATTAATTAAAATGGGGAGATATGAGTTGGCTTATACAGTAGGAGCCTGTAATCCAATAATGTCTAACTGTGTGAGGAAGTCACAGAACCAAGCTGGCCCAATGTTAACAAGCTGGATTCTATGGCAGTCTCAATATCATGCTTTAAGGTCCCTACAGTCACTGCTATTGTGTCTTTGTTTAAAGGCTAGGTATCTGGAGTCTGATGTCAGCATATCTTACAACAATTACCAATACACAATTAGAGGAATTCTTCACATGTGCACAGAGACACTGCCTTGCTTCAGGACTGCCAGTTATTGGGAAGGCACCACTTCATATAGAGGGCTGACCTTCAGCTAGTCATTTGTATTATTATTATTATTATTATTATTATTATTATTATTATTATATTATTATTATTATCATTAGTAGTAGTAGTAGTACTAGTAGTCTCTCTGAAAATCACCATAGACTATACACTTGTCTGTTTCATCATGACTAGACATCTCTTAATTCAGTTAACTTGACAACCATGACTCAATGTGTCATGTGATATCACGAAGTCTAGGAGAAGAAAGTCTGAATTTAAACATTGTACTTTAAAATTCATAATTATTAAATAGCATTACTTAAAATAGCTCTATACTTATAATTTGGAATAAAATGTTTGTAACATATGTTTCAACCATAGCCCACCAAATAAGCTTCAGGGGAGCTAGAAATACAACACAAAATTATAAGCTTAATTAAAACACTACAAGTATATTTTGTTATTTTCCTCTTATGTTAATAGCTTCTTTGGGCAGTTCTCAAACATGGACTCTGTAGAGGATAAAGCCAAAGCCCAAGTCATATTTTATTGAAATTATGCATTTGGAAATTAAAAAGAGATTTCTCTAAGATTAATAGGTTAGGCCAGCAAGTGAAATTGTTTCTCTAAGAGGGTATTAATCACAATAGGCATTCTCTGATATAGAATTATCCATGAAAACATTTTGTATGCATAAATATCTACTTCTAAAAGCAAAGATTCAAAATGGAATAAAAGTCTACATGTGTGTATGCACAAAAGTAAGCAATTGTAAGGCTTAAACGCTTTAAATAAATAAATAAATAAATAAATAAATAAATAGACTCTGTCCAGGGAAACAAGTAGGATAGCTACTGATCTTCTCCTCTCTCTCTATCCATCAATTCTTTTTAAAAGATATTTTGTATTGATTATTTGGAAATTTCACATTGTGAATCCCAAGCACCCTCATTTCCAAGTCCTCCAAGCTCTGCTTCTCAACTCTTAGGAAATCCACTCACCCACTCACCCCACGCACAAAAGGAAAGATGGAGGAGAAGGAGGAGGAAGAAGAGGAGGAGGAGGAGGAGGAGGAGGAGGAGGAGGAGGAGGAGGAGGA
>JADRCH010000018.1:6874656-7114523 GCA_019843965.1 Rhynchomys soricoides | reverse complement strand
GAGGAGGAGGAGGAGGAGGAGGAGGAGGAGGAGGAGGAGGAGGAGGAGGAACAACAAAACAAGAGAACAAGTCCCATTTTTCAATTAGAGTTACACATATACTCAATGGAACATGATCAAACTTCTGGGAGCCAGCCCCTTAAAGAACACTAAGCCCTTCCTCACTTGCAACCCTACCAGAAGCCATCAGTTGTGGAGAGCTGCACTCCAGCTTCCTTATGACATATTTTAAGAGTTTACTTCAATGGATTTTTGTCTAGGCTGTTATTTATTTTGTTGGGGATGGGAAGTAGGTAATTGTCACAGAAGACTTCATTGTTTCTAGTAACAGCTGTGTGTCTGTAGTCATCAATACCATCGCAAAAGGAGCTTCCTTGCCATTTACAGTTAGCAGGAGAAGGGAGTATGGAATTACACGTGATAATTATGCATGGCAGCTCAGCTCATAGACATCTACGTAGTTCCTGCATCAGCACCTGCCACTGACCTTGGAATGGTCTCTTGTGGTAATACAGACTATGGATACTAAGATGGCCCTCTGGTCCTGCATGGACCATGGATACCATCATAGTCCTTAGCAGCAGCACAGGCCAATGACACCTACATGGCCTCAGGTATCAATACAAACCACAGACCATCAACACAGGTTCAAGCTGTCTGTGGTGTGTGTTACATCATGTTGATATGCACGAGCCCTGCTGCGACTAGGAGCCATATTAATCTGAGTGGCCTGCTCTGTCACCTGGGGGGTATGGTGATGTCCAGATCCATTCTGAGGGTCATGTCTGGACTGGAGGTCCTATTTTAACCAAGAACTGTGTTGATATTCATGGTCTATGCTACCATTGAAAGTCTATGGTGATGTTTGTGTTATGTACTCACTCCTTAAATTGTAATACCCAGGATTTATCCCAAGCTTTGTAACAGACAACGTACAACAGTCTCTCTTCTTCTCTGCCCTCATTTCAGATATTCCTTCCCAAACTCAACCCCACTCATCACTTTGTTCAAGCTCCATTCACAACAGCCGTTACCTGCAAACCCCAAGACCATTACAGCCAGGGAAGCTGCTAGGCTAACTGCAGATCTTTACCTCTCCCTCACTCACAGAATACAAAACATGGAAAAGAGAATATCAGACTCTGGAGACAAGAGAGAGTAAATGTATATCTTGCCCAAAGAAAAAGTTAAATGTTAAAAATCTCTTGGCAAAAAACATGCTGGAAATTTCTGACAATATGAAAAGACCAAATATAAAAATAATAGTAAGACAAGAAGGAAAAGAAACCTGAGTCAAGGCACCAAAGATATTTTCAACAAAATCACAGAAGCAAATGTCCTGAACCTAAAGAAGGAAAGGTCTATGTCAGCTTAGACTACTATACCAAGTAAACTTTCAATCACACTAGATGGATAAAATAAGACATTACACAGTAAATCCAAATATATACAATATTTACCTACAAATCTAACTCTACAAAAAGTGCTAGATAGAAATTTACAATGTGAAGTGTTTAACCAAACCCAAGAATACTTAAGAATTAATAATCCTTGACCAGTACACCAAGAGAGGGGAAACAAACACACGAACAAACACACACACCACCACCACTACCACCACAACAACAATAACAACAGAGTTCACAAGAATAATAACAGGAGTCAACAAAAACAGTTCATTGATATCTGTGGTGTCAATTGCCCAATAAAAAGACACAGACTAACCAAATGGAATTGAAAACAAGATACATTGTTTTTAACATCAAGAAAAGAAACAATTTCAAGGTAAATGTTCAAAGCAAATAAATCTGAGAGGTAAGCTATTGGAACAATGTTAATATCTGACAAAATAGACTTCAAACAAAAATTTGTAAGAAGATATAGGAAAGGATACTACATAGTCATCAAAGGAAAAATCTACCAATATGACATTACAACTTTTAGCATCTACAAACCAAACACCAGGGAACCCTAGTTTATAAAGAAACTATACTATTACCATAGTTTAAATCACACACTGATCCTCACACTATGATAGTGGGAGGCTTTGTTACATCACTCCTACCAATAGAGTGTTCTTCTTAAAAAAGGAAAAGAAAGAAAGAAAGCTAAATGGAGAAACGCTGAAGGTAAGTAATATTATAAACCATAATGATTAAACAGATATTTATATAAAATTTCACCCAAACATAAAAGAATATATGTTCTTCTCAGAATCTCAAGGAACTTTCACCAAAATTAATCACAAAATTAAGATAAACCAAGCCTTAATAAATACAAGAAAATTTAAATAACACCTTGGATCCTATGTCACCTACTATGAAATAAAGCTTGATATCAACAACAGCAGAATCATTAAAAATCTTACAGTTTCATGGAAACTAAATAGTTCCCTACAGAATAAAAAAATGGGTCAAGACAGGAAATCAGAAAGAAGTTAAAAACTTTGTAGAATTGAATGAAAATAAGTAAATAACATGCTCAATCTTATGGGACACAATAACCTAAGTTCCAAGTTGCAAGCTCATTGCTTTAATTGCCTATCAATAAATATCATACTAGTAACATAGTAGCATATCTGAAATTTCTAGAATCAAAAGAATTCTCACTCGAAAGGATAAATGCCAAAAACCCCTTGAACTCATCACCGAAATCAATAAGAACAAGAAAAACAATATAAAGATCAATAAAATAAAGAATTAGTTCTTTGAAAAAAATTAATAAGATTGACAAACCTTTACCCAAATTAACTAAAAGGTTGAGGCAAATGATTGAATTTAACATAATTAGAAATGAAAGGAAGACATAGCAACAGATATCAAGGAATACCAAAGAATCATAAAATTATACTCTAAAAACTGGTAATCTACTAAATTGGAAAATCTATTTGATAACTTTTTCAATAAATTTTATTTACCAAATTTGCTTCAAGATCAAATAAGTAATTTAAACAAATACATAAAGTCTGCAAGTAGATGCAGTCATTAAAATTCTCCTAATAAAACAAATAGAATTCTACCAGACAACCAAAGATGAGTTAATTTCAGTACTCTTTGAATTATTCTATAAAATAAAAACTGAAGGAACTTTTCCCAATTCATTTTATAAACCCACAGTTACCTTGATACTAAATTCACATAAAAAATAAACATAAAGAAAAAGGATTATAGACCAATTTCCCATATGAATATAGGCATTCTCTCTAAAATAATAGCAAACTGTATCGAAGAACAAATCAGAGAGATCATTTTCCATAAACAAGGAAGTTTCAATCCCATCATGCAGGGGTTGTTCAATATACAAAAATCAAAACTTATAATCCACCATATAAAACCATTGATAGACAAAACTCACATGAATATCTCATCAGATGCAGAAGAGGCATTTGATAAAATCCAACAGCCCTTAATGGTAACAGTCCTAGAAAGATTAGAAATACAAGGGACATACATCAACATAATGAATGCAGTTTCTATCAAGCCTTTAGCAAACATCAATTTAAATAGAGAAAAATTCAAATTATTTCACTAATATCAGGAACAAGACAAAGCTATACCTTTCCTCACCATACCTATTCAATATAAGTGTACCAAAGCATACAAAATAGATATCAAAGTATCTTTATTTTAATATCATATAATAGTATTCCATGTGTGACACTAAAAATTTCACCCAGAAACTCATACAGTTAATAAATACTTTCATTAAAGTAGGTGGATACACAGTTAATCTAGAAAAATCTGTAGTTCAGCTATATGCAAATGTCAAATGAATTGAGAAAGAAATCAGGGAATTAACACTTTTCACAATAGTCTCAAATAATATGAAATCACTAAACAAACAAGTAAAAACTTTGTTTGACAAAATTTTAAGACACCAGAGGAAAAAATTGAAGAAGATACTAGAAGATGGAAGATCTCCAGTACTTATGCATCAGTAGCATTAATGAAGTAAAATTTGACCATCTTACAAAAAGCAATCTACAGATTCAATGAAACGTTCATCATAACTGCAGCACAATTCTTCACAGATATTGAAAGGATGATCGTCAGCTTCAATATGGAAATTTAAAAAAAGGGAAAGCAAAACTAAAACACCCCAAACAAAGAGCAAACAAGCAAATAATAATCAAAAACAAAACAATCAAAACCCAAGGACAGCTAACAGGCTTGAATAATAAAAGAACTTCTTGAACATTCCATGCCTAAAATTATACTATAGAACTCTAGTATTGAAAACAACATAGATTTGGCATAAAGACAGGCACATTGATCAATGGGATCAAATTGAAGAGCCAGATATAAATTTACACATCAATTAACATTAGATTTTGATAAAGACTCCAGAAATACACAGTGGAAAAAAGACAGTATTTTCAGCTAGTCTAACTTGATGTCTGCATGCACAAGATCACAAATAAATCCCTCCTGATCGATCACTCTGTACAAAACTCAATGCTTTATGAATCAAAGTCCTTATCATTAACCCAGATGGACTGACCCTGATAGAAGAGATACTAGGAAGTAGTCTTGAACTCAGTGGCACAGGAAAGGACTTTCTGAATAGAACACCATTAACAAAGGCAGTAAGATCAACATTAACATATTTGACCTCATGAAACAGAAGCTTCTACATAACAAAAAACACAATTATTCAGACAAGGCAGCAGCCTCCACAATGAGAAAATATATTAACTATCATATAGCCTTTAGAAGGCTGATATACAAAATATATGAATAACTCAAAAATTAGAAAACAAAGAAACAAATAACCCAATTAAAACATGGGGTATATGTTTAAACAGAATTCTCAAGAGAACAAACTCAAATGGCTGAGAAGCACTTAAAGGCATGTTTAACATCCTTAGTCACTTTGAATTTCATTTTACGCCCCTCAGAATGGCTAAGGTTGAAGTTCATGTAGGTGAGAATGTGGGAAGGTGGAACTGATCAACCTCAACATACAGCTATTCCACTCTGGGGCATATACCTCCAAAAAAGGCTTCATCTTACCACAAAAATTCTTTCTAAACCATGTTCACTGCTGTTTGATTAATAAAAGACAGAAATATGAAATACCCTATATGTTCTTCAACAGAAGAATGAATTTTAAAATAGCAGTTTTTCACAATAGAACATTATGCAGCCACGAAGAAAAAAAAATGAAATCATTAAATTACTAAATAAATGGGTGGAACTAGAAAAAAATCATCCTGTGTAAAGTGCTTCAAACCCAGAAATAGAAATATGGTTTGTATTGCTTATATATGGATGTCTTAGAGCTTTATTGCTTTGAGGAAACACCATGTTCAAGAAAATTCTATAAAAAAATTGGGGCTGGCTCGCAGTTTCAGACATTTAGTCCATTAATCATCATCGCAGGAAGTATGGCAGTGTGCAAGCAGACACAGTGCTGCAGATTTAGCTGAGAGTTCTACATCTTGGTCCTCAGGCAGCAAGGAGAAAACCGTCTTTCACTGGGCAGAGCTTGATCATAAGAGTCCTTAAACCCTGAACCCAGAGTGACATACTTCCTCCAACAAGGTCTTACCTACTCCAACGAAGTCATATCTCTTAATAGTGCCACTCCACATAGACCAAGGACTCAAACTCCTGAGTCTATGAGGCCAAACCTATTCAAATTACCACAGGAACAAATACAGAAACCCACAGCCAGACATTATTCAGAGAGTGAGAGACCTTGGAATATTCAGCCCAAAGCATATCTCCATCAGTTCCCTCCTATTCTAGATCAGGGAACCCTGCAGAATGGTAGGTAGAAAGAGTGTCAGAGCTGGATGGATGTAGATTACCAAGAAAACAAGACTCTCTAAATCAACACGATTAACATACAGATAAACCCACAGGGACTGAGGCAGTATGCACAAGGCCATTGCTGGTCTTTACCAGATGAGGTCCTAGAGATGAAAGAAGTAGCCTCATGACTCCATCCTTAATCTAGAAGCAATCGCTAATTGATAAGCACTTGCAAATGAAAGCTTAGTTTGTGGTAAGGAAGCCTTTCTGGGGAAACCTGCTACTCTTAAAGATAGGCCCCATACTGAGCAGTAAATGAGCAACAGAAAACAAAATCCATGGTGCCTTTGAAGGTTCTTTTTCTTACATTGTCATGTGAGGGCATTTCCATATATATATATATATATATATATATATATATATATATATATTATTCTTTCCTTTTACTTTTTGTAATTCTATATATTTATTAATTATTATTTTATTATCTATTTTTTCTCTTTTCCCTAAAGGTCCTTTGTGTATATGTTATAAATTCCGGTTTCATATGTTTGTGACATTCCTGAGTATGCAGATGAGTGGGTCTTTGTGTCTGTGTCTGTTACTTGTGCCTTTTCTTCCACTCCTTTCTCTATGTTTGTTTGTTTAGAGTTCAATTTCAAGGTGTTCGATTTTATTGTATTTTATTATCAACTTAGAACTGTGATTCTTTTCTAAGGAGAGACATAAAAAGGATCCAGATGAGAGGGATGTAGGAGGAACTGGGAGAAACAGAGAGAGGAAGAATTGTAATCAGACTATATTGTGTAATAAAAAATCTATTTTCAATAAAAGAGAAAAAAGAAACAAAACAAAACAAAAAATGATTATAATCTTTCTTGGCAAGGCATTTTTTTATGACATACTAGGGTTTGGGTAGAGAAGCAAAGTTACTCTTTATTTATAAATTGTTTACAAATTAAACTATTTCCCCTATGTTTTAAATTTTCATTTTGATCCTGGGATAATCTGATCCTTGATAAATCGGCATGCATCAATTGCTAAATCCATAATTAACAGGAGTGAATGGAACACTAAGCCGAATCTTTTCTATTATAGGAAACAATGTTCGTTGAGACCTCTAACTTGATTGCTTTTAAGCAAGGGAATAATCACTAAATAAGCATGGCCTAAAGAAAATATAAGTTGTAGAATGGACAGACATTACTGAATAGCCTGTCATTTCCTTCCTAAAATGAGTAATTGTGGGTTTCATGATTTACTTCTCATTTGGTTGAGAACTCTTCCTGCTTCTTTTGGTTGGTTTGTTTGTTTTAAAGACCAACAGTGCAGGGACAGCAGCCTAGCACAACTTTCCTGAAAAGTCTTTTGTGTCTGTTCATTCTGGCCAGAGAATTAATCCCAGACCAGCCTGTTTACATGACAATGTTGATATCTGATTCTGTCATTCAAAAGAAAATAGGAACCTCTTTCCTGACAGCTGTAATTCTACTTTTCCTGGCTGGGTTAAGAAACAGACTTTATTCTAAATTCTTTTCTTTCAGAAGAAGAATGGTTACCCTGATGATTTCAAATTCATAAGTCACTAACTTATTTGTTGTTATTTATTGTTTAAATATATCAAGCCGATGTGGAACTGAGCCCAAAGCTTTTGAATCTGCTCATCTAACTGACCTTTCAAGTTTCCAACTACACTGTCGGTCATCACACTTTTTACTTCCATGCATGTGTCATTCCATGTTTCTCAAGTTCTAAATCTTCATCTGCACCACCTATAATTTGTTTATTTCAAAATCAGGCTATTTTAACCAGCACTTATGAGTACTGTTGCAAAGAATCGGTTACACAAAGAAACAATGATAATTCATCCTGAAGAAACTTTGCTTAACTATGGCATTAGTCATCTTCAAATTTATGACATCAGGTTTTAAAAGACTACATAATTTAATTGTCAAAATGTTACTCTAATGACCAAAACTGGAGCAGAGCTCGGTAATCCTTCACAACATCTATGTTTACAGAAAATAGTAGGGGCTGATGAGAATCTCTATTGAACCTTTCATATTTATCTTACAGACATTCGGAGCTCAGTCCTGGGCATCCAGGTTAGGCAGCTCACCACCACCTGCTGCTTTAGCTACAGGACTCTAATTAATTTCCTTTTCTGTCTCCCACAGACATCTGTCCTCATGTTCATAAACCAAAACACAGACATTATACACAAAAGGAAAAATAAAACAATTACTGGGGGAAAGAAAGCACTAGAAGATATCATGTTGCATTTGAAACTATTTCGACTCAGCCTTGGCACGTTGCCCTTCATAATGCTTGCTCTCCTCCTTCATCTTAGTTGAGGTCTAGCTGCAGAAAATTTTAAATTCTTGAATTTAAATTCTTAAATTATTGAGACATAATGGAAAAGATACTCTAAGTGTCAAAATATTACATGAAGCAGAAAAAAGTTTTAAAAATTGTTCAGAGTATGTGTGTATGAATGCATATATGTGTGTGTGTGTCTGTTTAGGTGTGTATTTAAACAAATCTATTTTAAATAAATATAAATTATTTTATGTAAATGTAATTTATTTAAATTAAAAATATATTTAAATAAAAATAGATATTTAAAAAATAAACCTTACTAACTTTTTTGAACATTACTACAATCAATACATTTTATTTAGCCAAATATGTACATATATTTTTAGCTCAACATGCAATAAATATAAACTTTAACAATTTTTATTACATTTGTAAAGTTCAGTGCATATTTTTCTTATGACATATCACAATTCCAGCAAAAATTATCTTAGAAGCTCAGTGATGACATGTGGTTGGTGGTTACCACATTCAACTTTAAGCTGTAGACCCTCTGTCTGATACACCCTTTAAAAAAATTCTCCCAAGATACTCTTGCATAATGTTTTCATACAGTGTTGTTAGAACATTAAAGTCTATGTAATGATTTTTTTCATTTACAATTTGTCTCATGATAGTGCTAATACAATTACTAAAGCAGTCAATAAGATGTTTTCTAAGATTTTATTATTTTGTTATAATATTTAAGTCTATGAATAATTTCAAAATATTTCAGCAAATAGTGGGAGGTAAATTATTCTATGTAAATTTATTTAAATTAAAAATATATTTAAATAAAATAGATATTTTAAAAAATAAACCTTACTAATATTTTTTCTAATTTCCATTATGTTTAACCACTACAGTATTCAGCCAATGAGTTAGCCATATGTAGCTATAAATGAGTGACTAGGACTTAATCTGGGGGGAGGAATTGGTCGAGAAGAAAGATTATGTAATTATATGAACTTCAACTGAGTTTATCTTAACAAAAAGCCATCCGCGTAACGGGCAGCGTGAAACCAGAAGATGTAACTGGATGCTACTCCATGCATTTACTGTTAGCACTGTAGGGCTGAGAACAAAACCCCAAGGATAGAAACTACTCACAATCAGGCCCTTAAGATCTAGTGGAAAGTACCTTGAGGTTATGTGGCATTTTAGGATTGATTAAGATTAAATTATGTTTAATTAGTGGTTATTCTGCTTACTTAGGAAGCCAAAATGTGGGCATCATCCTAGCCTAAAGCCTTGCAATTAAGTGCTTTTAATAGTATACAATGGGTATTTAACAATGCTTGCTAGTAGATATGTATAATTTAATAATATATTTTTTATTAAATATTTGATCATTTTGAAACTATCTTAATCATATTCACACACACCCCCTCCAGGCAGGATGGGGTTGGCAATCTGGTTTGGTTCCAAATGAGTGCTAGAGTCATTCCCTTCCTGTCTGGCACATAGGGGATGCCCGGACCTCCATTCTCAACTCTTCCGGGTCACCAACTGCATCTTGGTACACAGGAGATTGAGAACCTCAACCCAGAGCTTACTGTTTCTCACCCAGTGAAACATGGTCTGGGAACCCCAGCACAGACTGGGGGATGGGATGAGGAGTTTGCAGAGGGGAAACCAGGAAGTGGGACAGCATTTGAAATATAAATAAATAAAATAACCAAAAAAAAAAAAAAATATATCATCAGTTTGAGACTAAACTCATTGGGCTGAAGAGACAGCTCAGAGGTTGAGAGCCCCGGCTGCTCTACCAGAGGTCCTGAGTTCAATTCTCAGCACCCACACGGTTAAACTCAGTTATTAAAGTATTAGTAATAGGTTCTCCTCTGGTTCCTGTGGCCTCGCCAGCTTTTAAAAGCTGTTGACTATTGCACTTTCCCCCTATCTGCTGCACACTTGTTAAACTTGTGGAGTTGATGAATGTGTGAATTGGATATATAGTAAAGACTAAAGATTTGTACACAAAATGGAGGAATACGGCTGGGAAGTCGCTGAGCTGTTAAAATTCTTGCTGTGCAAGCACGAAGACCGAGGTCAGTCCCTCTCCACCCACGTGGAAAAGCCAGGTGTGTAGGTTGTAAGTGGATTGGGTGGCATCAGAAATAGACCTGAGAACTCCACATTTTTCTTTGTACAAGTGTACACAAACACACACGCAAGCGCACATGAACGAGTGAATATTCTGGAAAGTTTTTTGTTTTTTTTTTTTTAAATCAGGTTAATTTGGTTGGCATCCATTAAAGTACAGTCTTTCTTATTGCCTGTGATCCTGTACTCTGGACAACTAACAAAGTTATTGTCTGATCTTTCTCTACAAGACAGTGTTTCTCAACCTTCCTAATACAGTTCTTCATGTTGTGACCACTCCCCCAGCCATAAAGTTATTTTTTGTTGCTTCTTTGTAACTGTAATTTTGCTACTGTTATGAATTGTAATGTAGTCTCTGATGAGATTTGCTTATAGCAGATACAGCATAAATATAACATGGAACAAACTATGGAATATAACATAGTTCCACGCTATGTCCTAGGAATTGTCATTGTAATTCCAGGTAAAGAACACAGCTATAAGCTTATCTGTTAAAGCCAGATTTCTAGACTTAACCATTTTTCTTAGGATGGGAATCCAAAACTGTTTGATTCTGACATACCAACATTCTGTTGCCATCTGGCCTTGATTGAGCCACTTTGATGGTATGTCTACTTTTCTCAAACTAGGTCTCCTTTTTCCAAGGATAGTTCTACTAGGAGTCTGCTTTACTCTAGTGGCTTTATTGGGAATTTAAATATGTGTAGAACCTACCCAGAAATAACTCTGAGACTTGCATTTGCCTTATATCATATTAGGTGCAAGCGCCCCTTTAGAATCCAAAGGATGCTTTCAAGATTAAATAAGAAGGATAATGAGAAAGGTTAAAGAACAGAGATTATTTAGCCTGGGAATGAGACATCTGAGGGACAATTTAATAGTGGTCTCCAATTATGTCAAAGGTTCTTTTAACATCTTTGCACAGAAATTGTAACCACCTGTTTTTAGCTTCTTCCAAGACAGAAATCACGGATATGAGCATCCATTACAGAAAATGTGGTCTAACAGGTACAAGATAGAGATAAAGGAGAATTTCTTGATGGGATTTGCTTATTGCAGATACAACACAAATATACCACGGAACAAAACTAGTTCCATGCTGTTATACATTTCCATTGGGAGAATTAGATCATTAATATCTGAATGACTCAGCTTTTTAATAATTCATTGCAATAACATCTAAGATCATTTGCTTTCCAGGTGATAAGAATAAAGCCTGGAGTTCTCATGGACATTCTGAACTTTCACTTTATGTTTTTAACTTTCTCCATCCTTGCAAAAGACCTCTCTCATTGTGTCATATTCCCCTTCTGTTTCCGGTAATCGACATGCAAGTTAGGATAAAAGAGTTGGATATGACCAGATATCTGTTCTTAGCAAAAGGCAGCATGGATTTACATTGTTCTATACCATATCGTAACAACAACCATTTAGGAGGAAAACATGGTCCAATTGTTTTCTGAGCTTTCACCTGGTCCTTCAAAGGCATGATTCTAACAAAACCCCGGGTGTGAAACACTGTATAATCTGTACTTAACAATTAACAGCTACATGTACCTGTGCTAGGATAGTGTTACTCAGCCAATGTAATTGAAATCATTTGCTATAAAATTTCATGCTACTTAAATGTGTAAGCATTTGATAGGAGCGTACAGATATTTACATTTACACATATTTGGCACTTTAGTTAACATCTCAGAAGTAAGATGGATGATAGCAAAACCCCCAAGAGAAAAGCAACAAATTAATTTAATATAAGACTTACACAATACAGAAAACACTGCAAGACCATTAACGGGCCGAAGTATTTTTATTTAACGTTTGATGAAGGGAGAAAGTTCATGGAAAACTGCGTGACTAGGAAAGGTGAGACCATAGGGAGTAAACTTAGAGAACTCCATGGGCTGGGTACTACAAGTTTCTTGACATCCTCCATTTCTTAAAGATAAGCGCATTCCTTTCTTCCCTCTAGAGGGAATAGACTTTTCCAGAACTCTTTATTTTTTTTTTATTCAAGGCGTGATTGTTGGTGGTGGTGGGTATTTGGTTTGTTGTTGTGGTAGTCATTGTTGTTGTTGTTTGTTCCAGTTTTAACTAAAGAAGTAACTTCCAGATTTTACTTTTTAATATTTAACAAGAAAGTATGTTCAGTCAAATGTAAGAAATTACAGTCCATGAATTCCCCCATAAAATAAACAACTCGAAATATCAGATCCTTTATTGAGGATCAAGAAGGACAGCGATTCTCAGTTAAACTGCAGGATACTTTGATCTATATTTGATAGCACAAACATACACAGAAAGAGCTCTCAAGACTTGCTTCATGGCATAAAGGGCAAGTCACTAACTCCTGCTTACACCTGCTATACCTCAAAATTCCGCAGCTTAAATAAAACACTCACTTCCTGAACCACTCTGTTCTCATGCCTGTCTTAATAGCTTACTTGATGCCTCATCTTTAAGAAATTTTCTGCTCACACTTCAGCTTTTTTATTTTTTTCCTCAGTTCTTGGAAATTCAGAAAAGCCTACTTTTAAGAATTTTATGTTGATCTACTAGCTAGCACCTATAGCATCTGAGAAATAGTCTCATTATCAGGCTATTTTCCTTTTCAGAATTACCCATAAATATTACATACCCAGCATTTGGAAACAGGAAAACTTATTCTCCAAGGCACCTAAAGACTATCAACCTGAAGCCAGGCTGGGCTATTAGGCTAATGCTCTTCCTGGGTCTCCTAAGGCAGATCAAAGTCCCCTCTCAAGGAGCAGGCAAAGCACTGAACGGCTCATTACCATATAAAGAGGCTTTGCTTCTGTTGCCTATTCCAATCCAAGGCTTGCAATGGTTTAAACAAAATCCTGCTGAAATCTAACATTATTAGAAAGCTTTCTCCAGCGCTTCCTCTTTTAACTTATACATATTTATATAAACGGAGAGTGCTACAGTGTCAATGTGTTCCTCAAATTCATATGTTAAAACTTACTTGCCAATGTGATTATATTAAATGGTGGTATGTGTTTGGAAGCGCAGGAATCAGAAAGGTATGATTCTCAGGAATAGGATTACTGATCTTAAAACAGAGGTTGAAACAAGTGCCCTAGTACCTTTTGCTCCTTTTCCTTCCCTCATAGAATGTTAATCTCTTCTGGAGGATGGATCTTGTGGCTAGAGACTGAGCTTTCCTTAAACACTGAACCTGCTCTAGGTTTGATGCTAGACTTTCTATCCTCCAAAACCATGAGAACAAATTTTCTGTCATTTCTAAACAATTCAATCTCTGATAGTTTTTCTAGTGTACCACAAACAAAATAAAACAGATTTCTGATTTCAAACAGTCCTCAGTTTATGGAGAGGGGATCATTGGAAGGTGGACACACCCTCCTTACTTTTGCCAGGGTGGAGCACACTTATGACTCATTGGGGCTGAAGATGGATCTTCTTCTATATCAGGGGAAAAAAACAAAGTCTTCAGAATTCTTCTTATTCGAGGGTACTTCCTTTCCCCCCTTTGCTTCCATAGCTGTAATATTTGTCTTTGGGGAATCACCATCAGTCATTCCTTGTTAAAGAACTAGTCCAAGCCTTCTGAAGAGATTAGCTTAGCCATAAGGCAGTCCTTAGCATCTTTTAGAAATCCCTAAATCATATCACATTTATACTGTTTCTCATCCTGGGGAATCCCTGAACTATACTTTTTGAAATCTGGCAGTGCCTAAAGCTTAACAAGTTTTCTAAGTGATTCTTACAAGTGCAAGACTCTCATAACCAACCATTGGACTGAACTAGGGGATCCCAATGGAATAGGTTGGGGAAGGACTGAAGGAGCTAAAGGGGATTGCAACCACATAAGAAGAACAATATCAACTAACAGGACCACCCAGAGCTCCCAGGGACTAAACCACCAACCAAAGAGTATACGTGGAGGGATCCAGGACTCCAGATACATATGTAGCAGAGGATGGTCTTATCTGACAACAATGGGAGGGATTGAGAGGCTTGATGCCCCAGCATAGGGGGATGCTAGAGTGATGAAGCAGGAGTGGGTGAATGGGTGCAGGAGCACCCTCATAGAGGCAAAGGGCAGGGGGAGAGGGGTCACAGGATGGGATCATTGGTGGAGGGGTAACTGGGAAGAGGGAGATCATTTGAAATATAAATGCATAAAATGATTAATAAAAATAAATTTATGAATTAATGAATGAATAGATAAATAATAAATACATTACATAAGTAAATAAATAAAAAACTAAAGCTAAATACCTTGTCATTCAGTTCAGAAGTCCTTTTTAAAACAACTCAATAAAAAACTATCTTAAAATTTCTGTTACAGTGTCTTAGGATATATCATCACTAACTGTCAAAAATCACTATTTCTTTGGTTCAATTGAGCTTTCAAAACTTTCATGACACTTTCATTCAAACCCATAGCGTCCTATCTTGACCTCCTGTCTGTGTGTTATAGGGAATGTAGGATTTCTCTGCACCTTCTTGAGTTTATGCATGTGTCAGTCTTTCTGAGAAGGACACATCACTGCATTTCATTTAGGTCAACTGGTAGTCTCCTATAAGTCACACAATGCACAAAATGTACTACAATCCTTCCTATAAAATGGGTTGGATGTACTCACTTGAACAACTGAAAGAATTTGTTTCATTATGGAGACTTGGTGACTGGAAGAGTCAAGTGTCAAAAGCATTCCGTGATTATTGCTTATCTGTACTTGCTTGAACATGAAATGGCTTGTACATGGTCCCTAGCACCTGTATGCCTTGATAGAAGGCCTGGAAGAAAAGAGAGGGTCCGTGGCAATGGGCCTTGAAATTCCACAACTGGGCCCTTTTATAGGGCATTCTCTGCTTCCTGACTGAAGACATAGTATGACTCATACCATCATGACTCCCCTTTCTGGATGGACTGTATCACTTTAAACTATAATCCAAAGCAACAACAAGAACAACAACATCAACAACAACAAAAAGTTCTTCTCCTCTGAACTTTCTTTTTGTCAGGTATTTGTTACTGTGAAAATAAAAATCACTAATAGGTTTACACTTTGTGAGGCCTCAACCCTTAAGTCTAGAATCCTGTGTATAAAATGATAATTAGCATTTTCATTCAAAACAACTTGAAGCAACAACTTACTATATAAAACACTATATAAAAAGCATCTGGTACCAAAAATAACATAAAGACTTTATTAAAAAATCTGTTAAGGAAAGTGAATAAGTGTATATTCATAGGATTAAATCAAAATAATTCTTAAGTACAGGTAATACTATAGACTCATTTATATTTTAAAACTTACAGTAATATGACTTCAAAAGCTGTGTGTGTGTGTGTGTGTGTGTGTGTGTGTGTGTGTGTGTACAAGAGTGTGTTTGAAAGTCAGAGGAAAACTGAACTCAGGTTGTCACTCTCTGAAATTGTTGACTTTACTCACTGAAGCATTTCACTGTCTACCAAAGTCTTTTAAGAGAATAAAAGCCAATGAATAAAACACAAGTGGCAGGAGAAATAAAATATCATCATTTCAATTAATATTAAGCACTAGAGAAAATGGGGTTAATTTCCAATAGTATGTATTTCTATAATGAATAGGAATTAATCTATCATTTAAATTAATCTATCATTTTAATATAACATAATGTGTTCAGAAAAGTACGAATCTACAAAGAGGAGGATTTGAGTTCACTTATTGTGTTCTGTCTTCTCTTGGATCTTATTTTCTTTTCTTAATCTTGCTGGCTGGGCTAA
Organism: Rhynchomys soricoides; assembly: GCA_019843965.1. Taxonomy (NCBI): domain Eukaryota; kingdom Metazoa; phylum Chordata; class Mammalia; order Rodentia; family Muridae; genus Rhynchomys; species Rhynchomys soricoides. The sequence goes on along the minus strand of JADRCH010000018.1, from coordinate 7,098,548 downwards.
CAGACTCTGACAGAGTGAATATTTTGAAAACATCATTGGTCAAAGTTCACAATGACACACTGCCTACTTAATCCAATTGGCAGAGACATCAGGGCGATAATGGGTTCATTTTCGTTTGTTTGTGCTTCATTAAAAGTCAAGTATCACAAGTAAAGAAAGCTACTCAACATTGGTTAATTGACTGCAGCAACATAAGATCTTCAGTTATTTTCACTTGAGTACAGGCTTCTGCATATGAAATCTCAACAGAAATGTTACAATTCTAAAAATGTTATTTTTTTTATCTGATGAACACACCATTATCACACTTATATACAGTAATGAATAAATAATCAGACACTAGAAAATGAAATCGTAGGTGTTAGGCAGCTGGTGCTGCTCTTCCTCTAATGGGTCTATTTTGAAGAAAAGAGGTAATTCTTCTATGTAAACTCTGCGCTCGTGTAGAGAACAGATAACAATGGCAGAATCCAGGAAAACCCATGTTATGCTTCTCTACCTGTTTAGTATAAAGAAATATTTTTCCTCCCACCTAGCTCCTGAAAAAATAAAGCAACCTGTCTAGGAAAGGTGGGAATTCCACTCCTAGACTGAGTGCTTTGCTTTTCTGGCCAGCACAGAGGAGCTTTGATGATTTACTGTGTATTACACATTTCCATTGCATAAAACAGCACTCATAGCAGTGATATGATTACCTAATTAAGTTATTAGACACAAAGGTGTTTATCATAGGATAATTACATCCCAGGGAAATAAAGAAATATACCAGAGCCCAGCTTGAAACAAGAGTGCTTCCCATTAGAAGGGCTCCTTCATCACAGAAATTATATCCAAGTGAGCATGAGAAGAAGAGGTGGCAACTGTTTTCTCTGCGGAGGGAGTTGAGGCTGGAGGCCAGCCTGAAAATCCCTTGCTGTACAGACTTGACTTAACTGAGCAGATTTCATTAATTAGTGCCAGGATACCCACAGGCATGTGTGCATCTCATTCTTAATATGGTAGCATGGAATGAGCTCCAGAAAGATGTGAGCAACAATCAACCACAGGGCTGAACACAAGTGCTGCCACTCTCATGAGGTCCAAGGGCCAATAAGGTTAGACAATCCAACTCCACAGCAGTTTAACTGTTTAAGCAGTTTAACACTTGGAAATTGCTACTAGCGTCTGAAAAATAACCTTATCTATTACTATTAACACTACTAAAACACTGTAGTTGTGTAACCTGACACATAAGAATCTGTAAGTACAAATTCCAACACTATCACACTACGTAGACACATACACACATAGGTGCTCACAAACATACAAACACTAAGCTGTGCTTGGAGAAAATAGGATGATTTTCCTTTTTAATAGTTCCAATATTTATAGTTTTATTGACAAATGAAATGTTCTGGAGACAACCATAAAAGTTTTAATATATTGTGTCAATAGGTACTGAGGCAGGGTAGAGAGATGAGATCACCCACTGCTTAATTCTGTAATGCTGTTTCCTATTCTTACAGAAGATCCAAGTGAAGTTCCCAGTAGCCACTTGTGCATCTTTACAACTATCTGTAACCTAAGTAACAGAGGGATATTTAATGTGTACACACACACACACACACACACACACACACAAAACCAGAAATATTAAAAAGAAAGAAATACAGGCATAATAAAGAAGGAAATAAAAATGTCTTTGCTCTAAAATCTGTCTAGGAGTCAGAAACTTCAGTATGAATAATAAAACTGAAACTGCCTCCAGAGGCCTTGTCTTCTCAATGAAATCTCAAAGATGCTGAAAAGCAACATATTATGCATATTTAAAAGAATGTATTGCTGATCTAAGCTTCATGGCCACTGTTGGAAAATAGCAACATGACTATCTGAAGGTATACTCACTATACTTTCAAATGAGAATCATGTTCCCTTTTTGTTTCATTGTTTTTTAAAAGTAAGATCATTTATTAATTTTCTGTGAGTTTTATATAGTAGTTTTTGACCATATCTACTCCACCTACCAATTTTTCCATATTCATCTTCACTATTCTCATCTCAGAGCACATCCAACCTTGTTTTCTTCTTTATGCCATTTCCCTCCATCTGTTCATTTGTTCCTTCCTTCCTTCCTTCCTTCCTTCTTTCCTTCTTTCCTTCTTTCCTTCCTTTTATCCTTTATTTCTTCTCCAACTCCCACTGAGTTACCCATATGCTCTTGGAAGTGTGGCCTGCCTGGGATAGTGAGTATAGTCAACCAATCAAGAGTCAAATCATTAAAGAAAGCTGCCTACTTCCCAGAAGCTGTCATAGAATTTTTGTTCTCACCTGTCCACTTCAATGCTAGAATTTTGTGCTTGAGCTTGTGCAAATCTTATGCATATTGTACATTTGATTTCATTTTATTTGTGTAAATATCATACTGTGTCTGGTAACTGACTTTTTTGAGGCCATCTACCCTCCCAGCATTTAAAGTTTTTCTGCCCCCTTCTCTGTGAACCAAGATCACATTTCCACTTGAAATTAATTATATAAAATAGAATTATTCCATGAACAACTTAAATGTATGTTTATAAATGTTTTATTTTCCTCAGGTGATAAAAAATATAGAAAAAATGAATGAGAAGTGTCCTAAGCTATTCATTCATTCATTCATTTTTTCATCACTGACGATTACTTGAATATTTCTAAACAGGCTTGAAATTGATTTGTAGATTTCAAACATAATTCCTTTTGGGGGTTTAACAATTTGACCATGTTTCATGAATAGTGCTACTCTGCATCCTTTGGTTCTTACAATCTTTCTGTTCCTTTTCTCATAATAGTTTCTAGGCTTTTAAAGGAGTGATACTGGTTGTACTGGATAATTTTATGTGTAATATTGACAAAAGTAAGAGTCATCACAGAGAAAGGAGTCTCAGTTGAGGAAATGCTTTCATGAGATACAGCTATAAGGCATCTTTTTTCAATTAGTGATCAATGAGGGCATGCCTAGCCTATGCTTGGTCCTGGGTCTATAAGAAGGCAGGCTGATCAAACCAAAAAGAGCAAGCCAATAAGCAGTATCCCTTCATGGCCTCTGCCTCATCTTCCGCCTCCAGGGCCCTTCACTCTTTGAGTTTCTGTCCTGACTTCCTTCAATAATGAACAGCGACATGGAAATGTAAGCTAAATAAACCTTTTTCTCCCCAATTTGCCTTTGGGCCATTGTGTTTCACTATAGCAATAGAAACCCTGACTAAGAAACAGGTGTTCTCTATTGGGCTGATCCCTCAACAGTTGTGTATTCTCAGCACTTTGCTAGATTGTAAGTGTGTATTAATTGTTGTCCTCTGTGAAAAAGAAGCTTCCTTAATCCAGAATAAAAACAGTATTAGTATGGGGGAAAAGACATCATTATTTAGGAAGCACTTTGACTACAAGTTCATTTATCACGACATTAGTAGCATATTCTACCCTAAGCTTGTTATATCCCCAAGACTTTTGACCAATTTTATAACAGTCATGCATCCCAACGACACCATATATAATCAGAAACTGGGATAGGGGAAGCTATGGGGAGTGTATGGGCATGACTCAGGCTGAGATTCCTACCATCAGGTGATATAGACACTGAAACGGTTAGCTCCTGTAGCCAGATAGGACTTCCAGGGGAAGAAGGGGGACATCAACCTCCTACAAAACCTTCAACCCAAAATTTGTCCTGCCTACAAGATTCGCAGAATAAAGATAGAGAAGAGACTGAGTGAACAGTCAAACAATGACTGCCACACCGTGACACCCACCCCAAGGGCACTGGTTAGTTTTGTGTGTCAACATGACACAAGCCAGAGTTATCACAGAGGAAGGAGCCTCCCTTGAAGAAATACCTCCATGAGATCCAGCTGTAAGGCATTTTCTCAATTAGTGATCAAGGGGAGAGGGCCCATTGTGGGTGGTGCCATCACTGGGCTGGTAGTCTTGGGTTCTATAAGAAAGCAAGCTGAAAAAGCCAGGGGAAGCAAACCAGTAAGTAACATCCCTCATGGCCTCCTCATCAGCTCCTGCTTCTGGACCTCCTTGAGTTTGAGTCCTGACTTCTTTTGGTGATGAACAGCAATGTGTAAGTGCAAGCTGAATAAACCCTTTCCTCCCCAACTTGCTTCTTGGTCATAATGTTTTGTGTAGGAAGACAAACCCTGGTTAAAACACTAAATGAAAGAGCCCACCCCTGATACTCTCCAATGCTTGCAATCAGGAGCCTAGCATAACTGTTTCCTGAGAGTCTTCTTCTAGCAGCTGATGGAAACAGATATAGAGACCTACAGGTAAACATCAGGCAGGGCTCAGAGAGTCTTTTTGGAAGAGTGAGGGATAGAACTGATTAAACTGGAGGGGTCATGGACACCATAAGACGTACAGAGCCAACTAACATGGTTCCAGGGGGGCTTACAGAGACTAAAGCAATAACCAAATAGCATGCAGGGGCTGAACCTAGGCTGCCTACACATTTGTTGCAGATGTGCAGCTTGGTGTTCATGTGGGTCCTCTAACAATTTGAGCAGGGGTTGTTATTGTCTCTGTTGCCTGCCAATGGATACCCTTTCTCTACCTAGACTGCCAGGTATGGTCTCACCAGAAGAGAATGTGCCTAGTTCTGCTGGGACTATATGCCCTAAGGTGGAGTGGTACCCAAAATGAGCCTAACCCTTCTCTAAGGAGAAAGGGAGGGGTAATGGTAGGATGGATTTATAAGAGCAAGAATAGGAGAAGAGACTGGGGGAGGGCTTCAATCGGGATGTAAAATGAATTAAAAAATAAATTATTGAAAAAAAGAAAGATAGAAAGAAAGAACTCTTTCCTGCTCTATCCCTGAGTAATATGGGAGAAAGGTATAAAGAATCATTCATATGCAAAATGATAACAATCTACTTCTTTCCTACCTAAGACTGCATAATTCATATATAAGACTCTACATAATTCCATTACACAGATAATATATAATTCACAAAATCATTAATAAAAATGTTTGATTTGAATAAAATTGTCTCCAGAAAAGCCAAAATTCTATGCAATGAATATACATTAACAGAAATAACAAGCAATTAAAATAAAATCATCTGTGAATTTTTTTCAAGTAAGTATTTTTAATAGACAATTCAAGCCTTTGGGGTTTGTGATATTAGTTATTATACTACACTTGATCTTAGCCAAGAGGCCGAGAAGCGATTATATTTATATTTATTATAATCCACAAGTAGCTATGCAGTGTCATGCAAAGTTGTTTTCACAGATGACAGACTGAGAAAAGCTAAATGACCCCCTATTATTCCCAAAGACTTTCCAACACCAGTTAGAAAATTAGTGGACACTACCAAGAAAATATGTAACTCAATATTCAATATAACTCAATCATCGTTAGAATATTCATTAATTTCTATGGACATTTAGAAGTGAGATTTTCAAAATCATACAATTGGTAACCTGGAAAAGAAGAATGGAATGGAAGTTTACATACAAGTATTGCATTCACAGATCAGAACAGGATTATAGAAGATGGGAACAGATTTGGGGAAAAGCTCAGTAACAAAGGCTGAATACTGGATCCATGAGAATCAATTCTGGTTTAATATTTTGTTTACAATAGGATGTAGAATTACTTGGCATCAAAAGCTGCTTTTCCATTATAGGTGAAACATCTATAGAGACTAGTTTAAAATACAGATAAAATGGGAACACTCTAAAGTGTTGAATTCCCAGGGAAATGAGAAGTTTTATAGGTTGATGAAATTTTAATAAAATCTATATTTCTGGAAAGCATGCTATCAGATTCTGGAAATCTATCAGGATTCTTAAGTTTGTTTATCCTTAACTAAGTGAATTCTGTATTATTTAAGAAAAAATCTTGTTATTATATGAAGGCTCAAAATACTTAGACACTTACAATAAAGTTTTCTAAATGAATATTTATTATCAGAAGCCTAGCATAGCCAATAAATTTTATATAAAATATTTCTTGAGTTATATAGTATAATTTCTAAGGATAGAGAATGAAAGCACTGATTTATATGTGGATATACATCCACATACATAAAAAATACTGGAACACACACACACACATACATACACACACATACATGTATATTATATATATATATATTCAAAGTATTAACTCTAGAAAGCAGAATAGAAAGTGTTTTGTGTCTCTTATTCATGCATATATTTTATCATTATTCCAAATTCTTTATTTTCTATACACTAAAATTTTTTGAAAGTGAAATTATCAATCAAGATGTTTATAATGCTATTGTAATGTGAGAATATATTATTTTTTAATTTTAGATGAAAATTTAAAATGGCATAATCTCATTCATATATATTATTACTTTTTTCAATCTTGTTTTGTTTATTTTGTTTGGTGATTTTATTTCCTGGTCTGTGTACTTTATGTTTTCCTCTGTGATTCATTTCTCTATTGCTAGTAATTCTCCTTGTAACTGTCTGATGATCCTTCCTGTGTGGAAGTAACTTCTAGTTAGTTCTGGCTGATCCATATTATTTACTGTTCCTCACCATCTTTCTCGCTGTGGTTCCTCTGCTAATTCCCACATATCAATGATAAGTTGTAGATCTATATCAATCACTCTGCACAAAACTCAATTTCAAATGGATTAAAGACCTCAACATATAACCAGATATACTGAACCTGATAGAGGAGAAAATGGGAAATAGCCTTGAACTCATTGGCACAGGAGAAAACTTCCTGAACAGAACACCAATATCACATGCACTAAGATCCAAATCTAATATATGGGACTTCATGAAACTGAAAATCTTCCGTAAGGCAAACACCACACAGTCCATAAGATAAAACAGCAACCTACAAAATAGAAGATTTTCACCAAGTTTACATCTGACAGAGGGCTGATACCCAAATATTTAAAGAACTCAAAAAATTAGATGCCAGCATACTAAATAATCCAATTAAAATGGGTACAGAGTTAAATAGAGAATTCTCAACAGAAGAAACTCAAATGCCCATGAAACACTTAAAGAAATGTTTAAGATCTTAGTCATTAGGAAATGCAAATCAAAATGCCTCTGAGATTCTATCTTATACCTGTCAGAATTGTTGAAAACAACAACAACAACAACAACAACAACAACAACAAAACTTACTCAGCTGTTAAAAAAAAGAAAATCACGAAAATTTTAGGCAAATGGATGCTACTAGAAAATGTCATCCTGAGCAAGATAATCCAGACCAAGAAAGATAAGCCATGGCATTTACTAACTTATAAGTGGGTATTAGCTGTAATGTGAAACATAACTATGTTATAATCTACAAACCCAAAGAAGCTAAGTTACAAGGAGGGCTCAAGGAGCATTGACTGCACATGAATCTTTCTGGAAAGGGAAAAATGCGTAGATTTCACTATTGGACTGGGGACAATTTGAGTTGGGAAGAGGAGGAACGAGTTATTGGAAGGAGATAGAGTACTGGGGTAGCATTTTGGGGGGGCAAGATAAATACCTATTGCAATGGCAAGAGGAGTTTTATATTCAGCAACATGGCTTCTCTGGCATATGATCCTGATTCAAACTGGCTTTTCTTGGTTTCTAACTGAATTGCTCTGCTTGGCCTCAAACTAACTCTGGCAATCTGTTCTAATCTTCTGGCTCCTTCTCATTCTCTGTTGGTTCTCTTTTCACTTGTAACCAGTCTCTGTAAAACTGTCCCAGTAAAATTGCTCCTCTCTCTGTCTGTGTTGCTATGTTAAATTGCCTCTTTCAAGTATGTTCTCTTAAGAATTGGTAGTATCTTATCTCTGACTCATTCTTTCTAATCTTTCTTTGATTTGTTTTTTTTTTTTTCTTCTGCTCCTCAATTAGACCACACTTTCAAAAATGGCTAATTCCTCCTATAAAGTAAGTTTACCTTCCTTCATTATTTGGCATTAAAAGGGTATAGTAAGGGCATGGCTGTATTAGACTCAGAGCACTTAAAGATAATTACTAAAAGTGAACAGATTTCATTTTATACCTGTCATAATAGATAAGAACAAATCCAGTCAGAGGGATTAATGGTGTGTGGTGTGTTTGCATTCCAGATGGATCACATAGACATTTTTGATCCAGCAACGGATGAGAGCAGATGAAGATACCCATAACCAAACATTAGGTGGATCTTGGTGAATCCTGTGTAAGAGGGGGAGGAAGGATTGTAGGTGCCAAAGGGGACAACCAGGGCTAACAAGCACAGGGAGACTGAACTAACTATCAGGGAGCCTGTATGGGTCTGACCTAGGTCCTCTGCACATATGTTATGGTTGTGTAGTTTGGTATTCTTGTGGGACTCCTAACAGTGGGAGCTGGCGATATCTCTGACCCTTTTGCCTGCTTTGGGATCTTGTTCCTCTCTACTGGGTTGCCTCCTCAGGCTTTAATAGGAGGGAATATGCCCAGTCTTAGTGGAAGTTGATATGTCTTGTTTGTTTGGTACCACTGGGTGGTCTGACCTTTTCTGAAGGGGAATGAGTAGAAATGAACCTGAGTGAGATGGGAGATAAATGGGGTACTTGGAGGGAAGGAGGAGGGGCAAACAGCAAGTAGAATATAATAGATGAGAAGATAATAGATTAAAAAATTGATTTGACCTTCTCTCAAAAGTGTTACTTACTCATTTAATAAGCAGCTTTAGGTTAGCATTAGTTTTTCTAAGCTCATAAATACATTTTAATATCTAAGAGATTGTATGAAATTATGGTCATACTCAATCATTAATAAAATAAATTCATATAGATTCATAATTAAATAAGTTACATTAAAGGAAAAAGTACATTTTCTTAAAGATATAACTCCCTAATATTCCCCTTTATTAAAGAATTTAGCCTTTGAATGATACTTGTATCCTTATATTTCTGTGGCTGAAACATGATATACAGATGTTTCTATATAACTTTACAAACAATTGCTTCATTTAGGAAGTACAAATGAATAGATGAAAGTAAAGAAATTTACACCATTGAAGTTGTCAAATACTATAAATTAGTTTGATTTGTGTTTATATTGATTATGTAGCTTAAAGGAAGTACTCAAAAAAAAAAACCCTAAGATAAAATAGCTTTAAAGTTTAAAACTACATTGTGTCCAAAGCCATTATAAGGTAACTAGCAAACTAAATAAAGGAATATTAATGCTAAATTTAGGTTATTTTGCAATAAAATAAAAAATCACTCACACTGACCCATGAAGTAAGTAGCAACATGTAACTTCTGGGTCTTTTCTTTTAATGGAAATATTAACCAATATTTATGTCAAATCTTCTAATACATGTCTTTTATAGAACTCACAATAAGAGATTACATGTGTATTTTTTTGTTTAGTATGGTGTACCCATCTTATATATTAGGAACATTTACATCAAATACAGCCATGAATATATACTTATATACTTATAAGAACCTAATCCTGACTCAGAATGGCCACTCTTTACCTTCTTTGGCTGTCTGGCTTCTCTTGTTATCAAATAGTTTTCATTGTCTTTGTTTCCAAAAGTGCTGTATGAACTCATTTGGTATCTGTCATACATTAAGATGTCACACACCCTTTGAGGTTCAAACATCTTACTCTTATTTGTCTTCAGGACACAACAAATGATTGGCACATAGGAGGTACTTAGCAGTACATGTAGAATGAAAAAATGAACCACATAAAAGCACCGCAGAGAGAAATAATGCCTATATATGGATAGAGTGGTTATGACTATCTACAATTAAAAGTACAAATACTTTAATATACTTTAATACTGAGCACAAGGATCCAGGTATGGTAGATTATGTTTGTAATCCTGGGACTCAGGAGGCTTACAGAGGTTGAGCACGATGAAGGAAAAGCTATTCTTTTCTATAGTACAAGATCCTATCACAAACAAGCAAGCAAATAAGCAAAAAAATGTATGAGAAAGAAATACAAAACAAAGTGAATGGAAGGAGACAGGAGGAGAAGGAAAGTGAAACCATTAATTCTGCTCTTAAAGCAGAAGAAGCCCATTGGAAAGACCCAAGTACTGTTCTCCCCAAACTCACTCCTTAGCTCCAACAGTTGTTTCATCTAATATTTCCTTCCATCACTCTGAAAACTAAGCCAATTTTGTCTTTATCCTACCATTTTTTTAATCATTTTTTTCTATTAGTTAAAAAATATATGCACTTATCAATCAAACCCCCAACATCATATTGTTAGACAAAATTGCTCATAAGCATAAGCATTTGCTATGACATAACATATAAATAAATGTATTTTTTTCTTCAGGAATGTAGCAAGTTGTATTTGTTTTTGCATTGCTTTCTTTCTTAATCAATTTATTGTTTTATTGGATAGTCATTTCTTCTTGTTTCATTCAACTGGTGATGAGTCAGTTTTGAGGACAAAAGCTACTTGCTAAAGATGAAAAGTAAAACAGCATAGTGGTCCAATCATCAAAGCTCATCTATTTCTCAAGACCCTTCTCTTTTATAGGAGAATTATACCTTCTATTTATGATTACTATAATGTTGGGTTACAGCAATGTTGAGTTAAACTCTATGCTAAATTCTTACTTTTTCTAATATTCATCTCTTTATAAGTATCAGTTCCTGAAATCAAAGAAATAAAATTTTGAATTATCATTTCATTATCTTGTCTTGAAAAATGACTAGAATTCTCAAAGTATGCTTTATCCAAATCAATCAAAATGTGATGCCAATATCCATTTCAATTTTCTACTCAGATATTTGCATAGGGCGAGATGCATTTAAAAAGCTCATTGGTGTCTCAGATGAAGTGCACTTTTGTAAACAAAGAAGGGCAGGTACCTAGTTGTATGGGTAATTGAAGCAATGGCAGCATTGTGGTTGTCAAGGGCCACACAAGAGGAATAGCAAAACAGCTTTAAAACTCACAGAATGTGGCCCACTGGTTAGCACAACAAAGAAGGGTATACCTAAGAGAGGCGGAGCCCCAGGACTATGTGACCTGGGGAATTCATGCTATAGGGAGTTTTGCTCTGCTTGTTGCCTTCAGAGCTGTCTTCATCTAAAAACTGTATGAAAACTCTAAAGGGGGCTCCCAGCCCCTCACTGGGCAGTATCACTGGCACTCACATTAATAGTGCTTGATCTTTTTCAGGCATTGCTCCTGGAGCAGATTAATGATTCAATCACCCCCACCCTTGGAAAGAATTTAGAAATGCAGATTATTAGCAATGACCAACACCCTTAGAAAGAATTTGAAGAAGCAGATTGTTAGTAAGGTTAAGATAGTTTTGTTAGTGGCTCTATTGTAGAAAATTTTAGAGAACAATTTGAAGTTCAGAAAAACACACTCTTAATATTTAAGCTAGGGATTCTTTTAAAGGCCAGAGAACAGGAACAGTGGCAGCCAAATGGCAGTGACTGAAGGGACTCTTTGTTGAAACTGGACTGGTGATCAAGGTGACGATTAATTTCTTGTACCCATTTTTGCCCTCAGCTTAATATTATGACTTAATAAAAATTACTGATGAGTAGTATACATTCTGAGGATCTAAAGTAGAAGTGGCTGATTGGCTTTTATATAAAAGTTTAGATTTCTGATTCTTTTAGATTTTTATAAGATTACATTTTAAGATAAATACTAAAATAATTTATTCTTTCTTTGTAGCCACAAATTGTTACCTGCCATTAAGGAAAAACTGTCTGAGAAAATTACCTTGCTTGTTTACATTTTGTTAACCAGTAACAAGTTATGAATGTATGTGGGTTCTTGGGAATATTTTGTCGTTGTTTTTGTTTTCTTCACCTGTACTACATGTTTATTCACATGAGGGTATCCGGGAACATGGTTTTCTACACATTTTCATTGCAATACATCATTTAATGAAAAATAGAGAATGTAACCATCTTGTGATTTTTTACTCCTTAAAAGATTTCCTAGGATATATAAGCTATGGGAGAAAAAATAAAGTTATTGGAACCAGCTTGTTGGAGTTTGCTTCATACACCAAACGTGTATATGTAAATATGTATATGTGTAAAGCTGGTTGGAGCTTTGCTTCATCTACTCAAAGTGTGAGTGTGTATGTATGTATGCATGCATGTATATGTGTGTGTGTATATGAGTGTGTATGTATGTATGTATGTATGTGTAATAAATATCAAGCTGTTGGAACTTATTCTTTATTTAGTCTGTGATTTTGTGTGTGTGTGTGTGTGTGTGTGTGTATGTGTATGAATTCCTCTATCCCCCTCTCTTTTTTCATTCTTGCCAGCCCCCCAAGGAGTTTAAAGAGTTCAGAGAATTTCTCACCAGTGCAGGTCCCATTGAATCAAGCTTTATTCCCTCAGAGAAAAGTCTGAATGTTTGTATCAGCTTCAAAAACTTTCACATAACCTGCTCATATTCTATTTTTTAAAAAAAAAAAGTGTGAGAATTGACAAGGAAAAACAAAATAAATATTTCAAAACAAGAAAGTATAAGAATGCTTACTATGCCCTCAATAACCACTTTATAGCTGTTTATGGGTTCGTTTGTGTCTCCCTAATTTATCCTTCACTTCATGGATTTCAGCGACCGTAGTGTCCAACTTTCTCCCTCAGTACATATATTTATTTCTACAGCAAAATCAAATCCTAAACAATGACAAAGGAAGACCTGCTTGTCTTCCGTGTGACTAAACATGCCAGAGATGAATAAAGGTCAGGAAAAGGTGGACACAATGATGTCTCATTGATTGAGCATTTTCTTTGTAAGTCATGGAAGTAGTTGAATAAAGGGTAATGTAATTCTTCCGAAAAAGAAGGCAGAAATCTTGTACCCTTTTTGTAGGCAAGGAAATTGAGTCTCAGAATCTACAAAAAGGAAAAATTAAAAACAACAGGAAGAGAGTTTTACTATAAATCTAACTTAGCAAAAAACCATGCCAGTGATGGCTGTAAGTCCTTCATAAGCAAATGACATTCCCTTTGATCAAACAACACGGCATATGCACTTTCCCAATCACTTTGTAATAGTATTTTACATTAACGTCTGCAATATAAATCTACAAAGGATTAAAATTCAGAAATAAAACAAATCATTTCATGAGGCATGGGAGTTCATAAAATATTCAGGGGAAGTTATTTACGTGCCATGTTAGTGGCAAGTGTTACAAAGTTTGTAAGTTGTACATTGACTGTTGAATATTTCTATACTTTAAAAATTTCCAAAGAGATGACATTTTGTTCCTTTTTTACTTCTGGCATGTTTTAATGTTTCATTATAAAGGAAAACAGAAGTCCTATTTTCTTTAAATCATCTAAAATAATTTTCCTCAAAGACTCTGGATTATATTAACACCTTCTACCTTATGTAAATTAGAAGCTAATAAACTTGAAAACCATTAGTCTTCACTTATGTTCCACAATTGAGTCAATGCAATTGATTTTAAAGTACAGAAGAATGTCACATTTCAGCAAAGCATATTGGCTTTTAAGTCTGATTTATCACTGTAAACAAACACACCAGTTAGTCAAAAATTCCCAGAAGAAACCAAAAGGCAAAACATACCATGCTAAAAATTCTGAATGACCTGAAACTTCACCTTTCTTTGACCTGGATCCTGACCTATGGAGATAAGTAAGGTATACAAAACAGAATACAATGCATTTCACATGTTTGATTTACAAGTCACCATTCCTCCATAAATCTTCACACACAAAAACCTCATCCATGTGCTAGAACATATTCAATAACTTGTATAAACCAAGCTGAAGTTTGATTTGAGTCTGAAGAGGAATGTTTTGGCATCATGTTCAAAGGGACTCAGTTAATCACTCTTTCTGCTCCCCCACTGAGAAGGCTGAAGTTTTTCACTTACCTCACAGTGGTGAGAGCCACGTGGTCACATGCTATAAAGTCATCACTTTCCAAGGTCATCAGATATATAGAGCAAAGGCCAAGAAGGCACCCTACTGAAGTCTTCAACCTGGAAGTCAGTGGCAGCTAACCATTAATTTGGTTAGAAAGACAATTTGGCTTCCTGTCTCATTTCTCAAATAAAGTTCCCAGGAATTAAAACTCATTTTAATTAATGAAAAGAAACTCTGCCTACTTTGATTTATAGTTTGTTTTTTAAGAGATGCTGTAGATTTCCTTAAGCAGGTATTATTTCTGTGGTTTGATTAAGTATCCAGAAATAGCTAGCAATAACATTTTTTCCACTGCCTTCAGCCTAGCTTAGTTTTCTAGCTCCTCTCCATCTCTGTGACTCTAGCCTGTAGCTACCAAGAAAGAAATAAAATAAGAAAATGTACTGAATTTTGCTACCTGATTATCTGAAAAACAGCTCTAAAGTCAACAAGTGTTGTATCTACATATTCTAAATAATTTAGAACCAGAAATTCAAGAAAGAACAATGAAGAAAACATATTTCTTTAGAACAAAACAATTTATCCAGCACATTCACAAAAGCTATATTTATGTATGTGAATAGCTACATAGAAAGCTAGACATGTGCTTACATGTATTATGTTCCTCCTTTAACTGGTTTTAATCAAATTGTTGTTTTATTAATACTGATATTTATTGCTAAAATTTTCACTTATTATGGTTAGTACTTTAAGGCACAAGCTGCTAAGGCTCCCACAAATTTCTCTAAGGCTAGAAGAATGGAGGAAAGCAACTAAACCATTATGTCAAGTAACTCACTACATCCCTGCATTTGGACATTGACAGGGAGACACACACACACACAATGAGAGAGAGAGAGAGAGAGAGAGAGAGAGAGAGAGAGAGAGAGAGATTCCATCAAGGCAACTGTTCAAGTCCTGGTATTTGTTACAGCCATGCACAGTTGAACCATTCAGATTTTAAGTGCACATTGAGTTTTCTTCCATTCCTGGCCAGTTCCCAAAGCCAAGTGGCAGGTGCAGCCTCGGGAATGCCACCTTCTAATAAAAGTATTGTAACATAACACGGAGACAATGGAGTTCTTTTCTGACATTCTTTGCTTTCCTTGACAGATTGCATTCCTAATAAGACAATGTCTCAAAGCTCAAACAGAATAGTATATATGTTTTATCATTCAAAGAAAAAAAATCCTGCTTATGTTAGCTTTGCTTGGGCAATGAACCCCACTGCTGGGTGACAGGAGTTAAGAAAGCAACTGCCAGCAGCTCCACTTCCCACTCAGTCTGCATAGGGTTCAAGGAGGAAAGTTCATTCAACGTTCTTCCAAAGGTGGGTTTTTGAACTTCTTCAGTGCGTCATAAAAGTGACATCTTAATTGTCTTATTACATGGGTTCTGTGGAAATTTCAGAAAGGGAAGATGGTTTCTAAGAGCAAGGAGGATTAGAGTGAGTCAGTTCATTCAGTGATTCAAGAGAGTACAAAAGCAGAATCATAAAACCATATACTAAAGGAATCAGACAGAATGACAACTGGGTTAAATGCTGATACTGTGGGATCCAAGAATTTGGATTTAATGAGCAGACCCTGGTATATCAGTGTTACACTTCTCTGAACAACTATGCACAGTGTGGTTTTATCAGGCTCTTGTCAGGCTTTAACTTGGAAAAGAAAATAAATGTTACACAGAACCTAAATGAGGTGGCCCCGTTGTCTAAGGAACAGATTTGTGTTTTAGCCAAACTACACTACCATAATATAGAAGATACAGTACAGTCCTAAAATCAAAGACAAGAATTTTATTTTCAGTTAAAAAATACTCTTTGGGGGCGGTGGGGGTTCTAAGAAATGGTTCAATTACCATGCAAGGATACAAACCTGACTTTAGATCCTTGAGCTTCTAGTTCATTGAAAGATCTTGTCTCAACCTTAAGTTGGAGAACTATTGAGGAAGACACTTGACATCAACTTGTGGCCTCCAAACCTACAAAAATGCACGTGCATGCATACACACACACACACACACACACACACACTGAATATAAATACTTGAATTACTTCACGATTATATTTGGAAGAAGTTTCTCTTTGGGACTGTCCCAAGGGCACAGCAAGTTATCCAGCAATGTCTGAATGAAAAATGTATTTTACATTGATTCAGAAACATCTCAGCTCAGGCCATACCTTTCTGAAGCCATTAAATTTTCCTGCAATGAAACATTTAAAACGTTTCCCACAGGAACTGAATAGGTAGTATTCATAGTGGAGTATAGCTATTGCCTCTATAGTTTCTGTGAGCCACAGGCTGACAGCGACACCTTCTTCTTTCAAAGGATAAACTAGAACTTAACCACAAGTTACAAGGCACTTTTGTAATAGCCAATCCTTTAAGCATCTGCCCTGCAGCTGTTTATTATTTCATAATCCTCAGATAAAACTAGCAGTGGTGAGGTGACAGAGCACCTGCTATAATCCCAGTTTTTATTATTGTATAGTTCATTGATCTTTTCATTCCAGTAAAATAATTGGTTTTACATTTTTAGATGAAAAATGTGAAGATCAGAGAAGCAAGTCAATAGCCCTAGGTTATACAAATGGCAGGTGTAGAACCAAGATTTCAATCTGTCAGACACAAAAGCTTAGAGTTTGCACTGTAAGACATTTGCTTTAGGATAGTACATGCATGGCACATTTCTTTGCCTAATTTAATAATTGCTATACCACTATACATAAGTTAACCTCTTTACCTGTGCTGAAGTATTTTTTGTTTAATTGAGTTCAATTTCCCTGAATTGAAGTCAGGGCTAAATAAATCAGGGATGGTTTGGAGACTGAATGAAAGAGAAAATTCTGCAAATTGAACAACCCACTCTAAACATTCTGGGCACTACGTTTACAATGCTAACTGAATCTATGAAGATTAAGATTCTAGTAACAAGCTGTGATAAACCTGTAAAGAAGTATAAAGACCCATAGAAGAATTCTATAGCTATCAGAAGCCCCGCATCTACAAAGATAGAGTATTTCCGTACATTTTATATGCAATTTTAAAAATTGTATACATTCTGTATAAGCCATTTGATAGCTGCTTCATTTTGATACTCATTTCTCATTGGAATTGTTGTTATTGTATTTATCTATAAATACTCTCTAAATGCAAACGGCATAAACAAATCAATGGCTACAAAGAAGTGCAGCTAATCAAAGAATGAAATATGTGTACGAAGAAGCAGTGGGATGGGTTTGGTGTGTGTGACATCTGGTAGACCTTAAATCCAGAATATCCTCTCTTTGTTGAGGATTTAAATTTGGAACATAGTGTGATTTTTAGCTACTTTTCTTAAACTTCTTGATCTGACAAACTAGGTTCTGTGTCCTATGACAACAGCTTTTCTCAAGAGATTTCTGGTACTTTCTGATTCTGGTTGGACTGGAAATACCACAAAAACAACTTTCCTTATGGTATTTTGGCACTTCGACCATCAGAACCAGATGGTGCACAGAAGTGCAGAGGAAGCCTTGGATATGAATAATGATACATTTTTAAAAATCATTCAGTCTTCTCTAACTTCATTGAATATTAGCTAAAGGTTCTTGCCAATTTGTATTCTGCTCTGAACACATCATCTATATCTAGCAGAGCATACCATGATAGCAGGAAATAAGTGGATAAAGACTTAGATTAATATACCCTATAGGTATGAATTCTTATTACAAGCTAGCATTTGTAAGTTGTGGTTAAGAGGAAAGACAAAGGAAATAGGCAATATATTAAATTTGGCAAACAAGAATGAACTATAGGAAGAAATTCTTATAGTTCTTGTGACAATAACAGAGTGTCCATGAGTAAGAATATAAGTGCAATTGCAAGTATGTTTATCAAAGATGCTATCTGTACATAACATATAATTAATTCTGAAATGCCAAGAGAAAAATACAGTCTAGACCTTTACTGTGCTGCATCATTTTTACACAAAGCGAATTGAACTTTTGTTGGATGTTACTGTTTGTTTTGATTTGTTTGAGGATTGTTTTAATCAATGTTCTAAGGCTGGGAAGAGACATGGTGACCATGGCAACTGTTTAAAATGAAAGCATTTAATTGGGGCTTGCTTACAGTTTCAGAGGTTATGTCCATTGTCAGCATGGTGAAAAACAAGGCAGCAAGCCTGCAAAAGAGATTCTGGGGATGGAGTCAAGAGTTCTACATCCGAATTAGAAGGTAACAGGGAGAGAGCCACTGGCCTGGCTTAGAAACTACAAAGCCCACTCCCACTGACACAGGTCCTTCAACAAGGACAAACTTACTCCAACAAGGCTATACCACTTAATCCTTTTAAATAGTGTGCCACTCTCTATGGGTTCAGATAAATTAGCCTGTGGGGGGGCATTCTTATTCAAACCAGCATATGAATATTGCTCACTATTTTGATTCTGGAAACAAGTTCCTGAAAAAAAAATTAAATTCTTCAATGACTTATCCTCAATATTTTTTTTTTTTTTGTAATCAATATAGAAACAACTAAGGTTAATATTACATTCTGCTTGCATCTTGAAAGGTTAAAAAGAAACAAAATTAGTAGTTAGTGGTTGTGGAGCAAGACTTAATATAAGAACAACAAAAAGTAAAAATAAAGACAAAAGTTGAGGAAGAAAAGGAGGAGGAGGAAATGATGACAGATATTCTGAAGAAAGGTTTTCTAAATGTATTTCTTTGGAATTTTACATAAATTAAAAATTTGCTGAAATTAAGCTTAGACATGTTTCTGTCAGTTTCTTTATATAGAAAATATATGTTGACAGAGTGCAACAGAATGCTTTCCAAATATTGCGTTGTGCAGTGATCTTTTCACAGGCATTACTTTGCATGCAATAAATACATGAATTTAAGGATTAAAAGGATAACCAACTATGAATGATTACAGACGGCTCTCCTATTTCACATTATGTATCATATATAAAATTTATGTTTTTTAAAATATTTAACAAAAGAGCATTGAAAATTTTTATTTCACTCATGAGATATACAAGTTGCTTTGATGAACCATGACATAAAACCACACTTCAGGATTACTTTAGGGATGTAAAATAATTTCATATGTTCTGATAAAAGTACAGAGATGTCACAAATTCACTTACCTGGTTTATCAAGAATCAAGTAAACCAAATAATTCTACGTGCCAAATTTTATTATTGTAGTTCAAATGTCTTTATAATCGGTATTTTATTCTTGCTAGTTTATACTTGATAGTGGATCTTAACAGCCTTTTAATTCTTTCTACCATCTCTTACAAAGATGGCTTCTTAATGTTTTAACTTTATAAGATGACATAAGAATAGTGAAAATAAGTAAACGGAATATTTTCTGGTATAAACTGACAACGTTTTATTACTGTAGTCTTTCCTGTGACAAAGGACAGGGACAATCAATAGCAAGTATCAAATGTGAATGGGGATCTAAGAGGGAAAAATGACTATAAAATGTTCCTATTATCTCTGCATCATGCAAAACTAACCAAGCAAATATTCCTAATGGCCTAACATACAAAAGTCTATCCTGTCTGGCTTCCTGAAAGTGTAATATTTTAGAAGTTCTTAATCTTACATGATGAAAGTTTGACCCCATTTTTATTCCTGTTTTGATAGAAAACTGTTTTAATATGAATTCTTAAAAATGTGTTAAGCTGATTCAGATTAGCTCTAATAAAACTACTTGGCTGCTTTTAAGTTAAGACTTTTAAAAGTGGAAAGCTCTATAACGGATTCATGGTTAAATAATTTTATCTCAAGCATAATTTAGTTTAATGAGGCAATTGATTTTTTTTATTTGAAATCTTCTGAAAGAAATAAGAAAAAGTTGATATACTTTGATAACCCCTTTTCAAAGAAGAAAATTCACTATATGAGTATGACATATATTTGATCTCCTTAAGAATTATCCCAAGCTATCTACCTGTGTCTTTTACATATACAAAATTTGACAAGACAAAACTTTGGAGTCTCATTTGCTTACAAATAAAATCTATAATAAACTGTTTCAAATATCTTAAATAAACATTTGTATTGACATAAAACCTAGAAAAAAGTTACAGGGGGCTATCTTGTTTACCAGAATACTTTACATCTACTCACTAAAAACCAGTCCTTAAACTCCCTAGTCAGTATGGTAATTAAAATATCTCTCAAGTCCGTGAGATGAAGTAGTCTATAAGCACACAGGTCTTGCAAGCCTGATCATGTGAGTTTACTCCCAGTAATCCACCAAAGGATGAAAAGAGTAAACATCTCCCCTAAGCTGTCTTCTGATCTCAGCACCAGACAGTGAAACACAAACATAAATACACAAACAAATAATAATTAAATTTATATTAAAATCTTAAACAAATATCTTAAAAGTAATGTTATTAGATATTGCCAAATGTCATCTGTAGAGAAAAAATTAATTCTACTACTTGGGAACCTTGCTCTGAAAGGTTATTTTCTTCAGACATGTGTGTATGGAGAATTAATTATTGACCTCTGATAATCACACCTGACGGCTTTCTTCTCTCTTAAAATTTATAAATAGGAAATTTTTGGACTCCTTGAGAGAGCAGGATGACAATAGTTATTAAACCAGCATTTGCTATGATCTCTATTTCAATGCTTTGATTTCTAAATTCATTAATACACAGTAATCATTGTTCATGATAACATCCCTCCACATAGTAGATTCCTAAAAACAAAAATAAGTAGTTTTCTTTTTGAATAATAATGTCTCTTTAATGAACAATCGTGTGTCCTCTAGACCTGTGAGTAAGAGTATGTATTTTTAATGTGTATTATTTGTTCACACTTTAAAATTATAAATAGACTAAGTCAATAGTAAATACCCATCATGCAGTCAAATAGTCAACATAAACTCAATAATAAATAGCAGGTCAAAGCCTGTGTTTCTCATGAGACCTTTGAAATACTTTGTGTCAAGACCTCCCTAACCCACTGATTTGTCTGTCAACAGATTTTCTGGCAAGCGACACTAAAATTATTGCTCATACAGCCTTATTGATTAAATACATTGTTTCACACATATATGTCTTATTTGCAGGTCCATAATTAACTCTTGGTTAACAAATATTATATGTGTACACACACACACACACACAGTATATACTGTGGTATAAATAGAAAAGCTTAAAAACAATTTAAATGATCATGTGCATTGAAATTTTTTGCTCCAACAGCACAAGATTCAATCAAAAATGCCTGAGAAATAAGATTATTTTATTTGAATGGGATGGGGTCACTCATAATTTCCAGCATGAATCACCAAGGGTCTAGCCTTAAAAAATTGTTTAGAATTGAAGTGAGAAGATTCTGATAGATAATTTTGTGGTTGCATTTCCAGTACAAAAACAAAAGGAACATGCCAGCTGAGCCATGAGCCTCATGAGCCGTCTCCAAAATAATCCACAAGGCACTTACACTGGAATAAGTCATGGCACTGCTACAATTACATTGTTGCTTTAACCTAAATCCAGAATTTAACAGTAAAATACACATATTTGACAACTGTGGTCATTTAAACCATTCTGGGCCTTTATTTTCTTTGTCTAATTCATGCATTTAAAAGTTTTGTAAGCACAATGAGTATGCTATAGCTGTTGGGTGACCAAACCCTGAAGGTTTTTTTGCAGAAGGGCCAGTAGTGTTATGATTGAGAAGGATTGTGCTTCTAAGAGGTGAGGAGGGCTCTGTAACTATTTCTCCATCTGTTCTTTTGCGATTTACACAAATTCCATGCAGATAAAGAGGAGCTGCTATATCTGACCCAACTCCCCAGACTCCACTATAAACAAGCAGACAAGGCCACCTGCTACTCTCTAACTTATGTTACATCAAAGCAGCCTGGATTATGCATCCTCACTGACTGACTCAGAGCAGTCCATGGTAAATGTCTGCTCCATTCTAGCAAAAGAAATAGCAGGCCCCAAACAACTGAAAGATCGCATAAAGGACTGTAAAATTCAGGCTGGAAGAACAGGGACGCTGTCGACGTTTTGTGCCTTTATGTTCATTCAGGTCTTATATATTCCCTCCATTATTTTTGATAATTTAGTTAGAGAAGATATGCCTGTTCTGTCTTTCGCATCCTGTCAAAGGTATCACGGAGTGTTAAGTGATACTTACAAAGGATGACGAGGGTTGCAATTAATAATTCTCGTTCTTTTTGTCTGCTTTTGTTTCTCTGATGATCCAGATGAGGGAGTTTATTTTTAGTTTTGCTTCCTTGTCACTTTGCTTCTCCATGTTATGTTGTAGGTATTTTGGGCATATTTATGAAAACCTACAAAGAGACAAAAGGCAGCTGAAGAAAATGTCAGTTCTGGACATTAGTTGTCATAATAGAGGAATGGGCAATGCTATGAAACTGCTACCTGCCTCATTCCACAAAGAAGATCCCCATAAACTTAGAAAATGGCCTCATCCCAAGTTGTAGAAGTGGCATAGGGGTCTACAGCAATGCTGAGCTACTTCATTTTGCTCTTTTACAAATTGATCAGTTATAGTCAGTTATAGTAATTGTGGAGAATGATGGTGACCTCTTTACTATTGATCTGGAATCAAGTTAGACATGCCAGCCATGTTAAAGCCTACAAGACTCCTGGATTTCCAATTACAAGTTTGTAAATACCCATTGAAATTAAAATGGTGTAAGACAAGAATAATTTATTATATATAATCACCATTATCATGGTCATTCTGCTTACAATATTTATAAACCCAACTTTGTGTCAATAACCTCTAAGCAGGTGACTGACATTTCCACTCCATGTTAAGTTCACCAAGATATAAAAGCATATGTTTCTTTTTCCCCTATGGATGAAGTATCTTATCTATCGTTTGCAAAATATGGTACTGAGAATTAAGCTCTTTGTTAAATGGGTATATGTGATAGCAAGTCTTCAAAAGACATGCGATGATATCAAACATTGTCTACTCAGTTCTAATATCCCATTTAAACCAATCCTGTATAATTCCCCATTCAAGTCTCCAGAAGGAAAGTAGCTATGTCTGTCTCACAGACAGTCCTCTGAATTCCTCATCGGCTTCATCTCTCGCAGTGTCTTCCCAGGGACGTATTTCAGTCTAAAGACATTTTGACAGAATTGAGAAGGTAGCTGAAGAGACTGATCTGTGACTATGAAGTGTGAGAGCAAGTTACACAGTACCTGCCCTGTCACCCAGAAAACATGCATTAGTGGTGGTTGTTTATTTTTGAGTAGCTTGGAAATCAAATGAGCCTGCATTTAAAGGAGAAGAAACAGTAACAAGCAGCATCAAGAGACACTCAAACCCAATAAGGAGAATTAAAACTCTAAGACAACAATTAAACACATTAATGGACCTCTCCTTACTGGACTTGTAAGTAGACTCTATCACTACTACTCTCCAGGGTAGCTGTGAAACTAGCAGTGCTTAAGAAAAAAGAAAGTTCACAAGAGATTTTAAACATTCTGGCACTATATATTTCTTTTTCATATTTGGAGAATTTAAAAAAGTTGGCACTAGGAGGGCAAAGGTGTGACATGTTCCTGGAAGCAGCTTCATCAATAGATGGTGTCAAAAGGTCGGAAATAAAACACACAGGCTGAGAAAGGAGTCTGGATGTTTGGCACATCACAAGGAGACAGAGAACTGAGTATGCCAAGTACACAAATTCCTGCCTTGTGAGCAAACCGGAGCCATGGTGTGTTTGTTCTAAGTGTCATAATTCTTTGAGTATATTAGTGGATTTTTAGCTTTCCATTTTGAATATCCCAAGATCATCAAAAAATTAATTGGGAGTAGTTAAAATGTTTTTACCTTCTCTTCTTCTTTTAGAATTAAAGTTAGAATTATTCAAGTCTCTCTCAAACCAGAGGGTATTTTTTTTTTTTTTGAACCACATACTAAGCTATGGACCTAAAGGTCATGTGTTTCTTCAGAAGAATGCATCCTGCTCCCGAATGAATCTGGGGTTTGGCAGCAGACTCCTGCACCCCATGGAGATGTACTGCTTTCTGGAATGTCTGTTTATGTGGGGTTGTCCTGCACCTGGGACAGCACAGGGGTAGCCTGCACTGAAACAATGACCAAAGGACACACAGAAACTGAAGGAGGCCAGGGCTGACCCCAACAGCAGTGCATGTCAAAAACACTACAAAGACATTGGCCACCTAAAATGCGCTCTGTTCTCTTTGAAGAAAGAAATGTCTTCACAACCCATCAGTCACAGAAACATCCTCTGGGAATTAGTATGTTTAATATGTCAACTGGTAATTAAGAGAAAACAAGATAGAAATATCCTTTGATCTTCCATGATGGTCTGACAAGAAGTTATCCTCCTGACAATGCTCACACATGCTTGTTGCAGCACTGCCTGTCATAGCAGAAGGATGAATTGTACAAATGGCCACAAATAAATGCTAAGTCCTAGAATCTCTGTGGAGGTAAGAAAGCCTTTGAAATAGATTGACAAGAGTACCACAGTTGCTTACAGTAAAAAGATCTCCAGGACTGCGAATTTTAAAGTGTGAATAAAATGTGAATTCTATACATACATAGATATATACACAAATACATGTCTATATTCACATATATGATATAATGTGTATGCTGTATAGATGAAATGGAGTAAGGCAGTAAAGAGTATTGAAGTATGTACATACGTATACGAAAGTATATTGAAACAATATAATTGGGAGAATATGTTTGGTAAATAATATATATTAATATATATATATATATATGCGAATATGCACATTCACATATATATTTACACACACACATACACACACACACACACACACACACACATACACACATTCACATATACAAATTCCCTGGAAGGACCTAACAGAAATTAATCCTTGACCTTCTGACAACTTACAATTTAGAACTTTTAGAAATTTGATTGTGTTTTGGTATGCATACTTAACCAAAAAACTGTTCAAATATTTCCAATAAGAATTGTCCTTGACTCTCAGAGGCTGATAGTGAGAGAAATTATAATGGAAATGTCATAACCTTTTGTCTTATACTCAGGAGTCTCTGATGTACTTTTTGGTAATTTATTATCTAAACTTCTATTTCCTTACCTGCAATGTGCTCAGAACTCAGACACCTATTTCTTCTGAATTTTGAAGATAAAGTAAACTGCTAATTTCTTTTTTTCTCAGTTTTCCCAGTATAGCTATAAAGATTTAATTGCCTATGTTTATCTCCCCTTTCTGAAGAAAGAAATTCAATAGAATACCAGTTACAAGGATACCATTGTTAGAAGGATTTTGTAGAATAATACAATTCATATCACTATTTCTAGCCCAACTCAAACTGTCATATAAATAATGACAATCATCATGGTCAAGGACAGAATACCTAACCTCATGAATCAGGCACTGAATAACCTACACATCTTTGATGTGGCTCACATTATTGCAAACCATTATTGCAGCCAATCGTCATGGGTAGCAGTAAAGTTGTACATGGTACAGAGTTCATCTTCTTCTCTGCCTTATCAAGTGATACATTCTGGAAATACTGTTTCCTGTCTCTTCTGCTAATATCTATTCCTCTGCTGTGTTGTTGTTGGTTGTTGTTGTTCCAAGTCAGGTCAAAGAAATTGCCTATCAATCCCTTACATGATTGTAGCAGACAGACACACACACACACAGAGAGAGAGAGAGAGAGAGAGAGAGAGAGAGAGAGAGATATTACAAATTTTACAGTTTTCTGAGTACTTTAGTTTGCTTTGTTCCAACAACAAACACTGAATAATGAGGCTGTGGTGTGAGTAGGAGAGGAACTATCAGGAAATAACACCTTTAAATCTAGGTTGCTACTGAGAACTCTCAGACCTCAACTACTTGGTTTCAATCTGTTAGAAACTGTAGCTAAATTTATCTTTCCAGACACAGTAGTAGCATTCTTCTCTAGGTAAGGACTTTTTCTTTTTTTTTAAGATTGCACCTGGAGACAACTTGTCCCCTGTTAGAGAAAATAAACCAAAATATACTAAGAGCTAAGAACAGAGTCTACCTAGAGTGGTGAAGCTGCTGGCATTTTTTAACTGTCCATGGGAGACAGTGAACACAGACATGCCAACAAAATGTTGGTTTGCCTCAAGAGCTGCATCTGGAGAACATTCTCATACTTGGGGAAACGTTATCTTCTGCTTGACAAGGTTCTAGAGGCATAACACTCTTTCAACATCTTAAGAGCTGCTTATTACCTCTTCTCCTATATATTTAAGAATGACAATCCTTACATTTTGTATCTTCTTCTACTCTTTGAGTTGGATGTTAGTGGGAACAAAGTACCATGTAAACAAATACTTTGTAGCTTCATCTTCTAAAGATGCCTCAGTTCCTGACCTCAGGAAAAAAAGACAATAATTAATCATCAAGTAAATGTCAGGAAGATAGGGTATATGAGTGAATGAGTGAATGAATGAATAAATGAATGCATACATGATCCATTGTTTTCTATTTATGTGAGTGTTGTCAGTAAGAAATAAATTGGGACCTTTATGTCATGTTTTTTTTCACTATGAGTGGACCACGTGCATATAAACTATACAAACTCTTTTTTCTTTCATTTTTCCAGTGGTTTTCATTCTGCATTTAATTTTTTGCTTTCTTCTTCAATTTCACTTTATCTCACACCACAAAGTGCAAACAATTTGTTTGCTTAACTATTTCAATTTAATCCAGTGTATAACCATCTTGTAGTACTGACTTTGCTCAAAACAACAATGAAGGTAAGCAATTGAAAGAAATTCTAGCTGATATGATTGAAGTAAGTAGGGATAGTGAATGTAAACGTGAACACCTAAGTTGGCCTTGACTAAATTGGACACATTTCACTATGCCATGATGAAACCAGAAACTGGAGATCTTTGAGAACAGCAGTGACTTTCATATCTCAAATGGCCTTAACTCCATGGCAGGTCAATGGAAGTTCACAGTGACCAATGCCTGCACTGAGTCAATAGCTCTGGGTTCTTTGTCTCATAAAATTGAAGAATGAGTTTCATGGTCAATGATGGGTGTGTTTAAGAGCGAATTTTATTATATACAGAAAGCTTAAGAAAGAAAAATTTACTGCAGGGAGAAAAAATGGAACCCCTACATAGTAGAAGAATTACAGGAAAGATTAGATCACCTACATGGAATAAATAGGAGAGACCCACAAATGGAGTTGCCATTGAGTTGTTTGCTCTAAAGTTTTTATAGTACTTATGGCAAAAGTTAGAGAAAACCTGGAATCATTGATACTGATATTAGATTATTCTTTGTGCATATTGTAAGCTGAGTCAATGCTATCCAATGCTCTGTACATGTCTCCTTAGCTCCTAATCAAAGAGATAATCTATTATTTGCTATTTCCATGCTGCTCTGAGAATAATCAGGAGAGTCATATGTTGAATCCCACATCCTGTTTTCATCTTTAACTTTCTAGTTAGCTCTTCATATTGAGTCAATCCATTGGCTGCTGCCAACATTGCTTTTCATTGCCAGTCAAGAACTTTGCATGCATTACTTATCTATGACCTTGATGGGGTCTGCTATCAATTAGATCATGTTGTCTTTGTTCTTATGCCCACCTTAGCAGCTTGTATTTCACCATAGATCTTTGTGAATGTTACACCGAGCTCACCATTAGTTTAGACCACAAAGTTGTAGTTTTTCTCAGTAATTTGATAGTTTGTTCCCTGTGTATGGGTCAATGTGAAGTGATCTAGTTTCTGGAAGAGGTAGACAATCATTTAGAAGTCATTCATACTTAATATGCGGTTGCGCATCAGTATCTTTCATGTGTCCTTCAGCAGGTATTGCTAAGCAGCCTGCCAGATCCTACTGAGCTTGGCTTCGCTTCCTAAAGAAGTATCCTTCCTCTTATCTGCTCAGCTTAGCTAGCTCATATCCATTGCAAGCCCTGTATTCACCTTCCTCGGTGTCCCATCTCTTTCTTTTTTAAACTAACGGTCCTTATAACTTTAACAGCTCTTTCTTTCCCCTCTGTCAAAGAAATTATCTATTTTAGAAGCAGTGAAAACTGAGAGGAAATAGAAGTAAGAATTTGGGGTTTCTGTATATTCAAATGGTCAGAGAGTCCTAGAAGGTTACTAGACCGATCTCTAACCCTTCCGTGTTTAACATTTATCCTGCTGTTCGGCTGCGCCGTGTCCATATTAGTGTTATCCAGAAAATAGTTAGGTCAGGGCAACAGAAAGGGCCTATCAGGACATGAAATGTTTAATCAACACATTGTACCTCTGGAGATGAAAGAGGGTAGGAGTGCTGACCTGGCTGCTGTGGTGATTGCTAGACCAAGAAAAATGAAATGCTCTGAACTAGACAATTGTGCATTTCACAATACAGATCTGTCTTCTTTATCAGCATACATAACTTTGCTCTTGGTGAAACTAGAGAGTCTCAACTTCTCTACGGGGTGAGATGCAAGTTCAACCTATCCCTAAGTCTATACTTGAGTGTTTTACTTTCCCAAACACCCTTCTAGTGTTTGTTGCCCCACTTTTTGGTGGAAAGAATAAAATATTATTCACTAGATAGTCACCATAGGAATCTTCCTCATAATGAGGACATTTGCCCTTTGTTGTATGGGTTATAAATTTGGAACAGAATTAGATTATAAATTGAGTGAGAAATGGCAAATTTTATCCAGACAGCTGTGTGAGTATACTTGGCAACTCTTGATATCTTCTGTTACACAATGGTAATAAAACTCAACTGCAAGATTGTGACTTGTTAAATATTAGTACAGTTCTCTAAGGGCAACCCTTCTGTCATAGGGACCTGTTTCTCACTGCAGTAATTTAATCTTTCTTCCTTCTGATATTAAGAATGGAGTGGCCACCTGGTCACTGCCATTAAAAATTCCCATCCTTCCCACTGGTGGCAACAAACCTGATGTCATGGTTGTACTTATTTCTTTATTCCAATTTACAAAAGAAAGCTACTAAGTAGTTTCTTAAAAATGTTTTTAGCTAATGCACTACTTTCTGCCTCAGAGGAAGAAATAACTTCCATAATTTTCTGTGTAGCTTGGCAAACATGTCTCAAGTTTTAGTTAACACCTCCATTCTGACTTCTGACTTCATTTTAAATCATTTTTTTTTTTTTAAGTATACACCATGGTCCCTATGCTTTAGTAGGTTTTGGGTTTGTAGCAATATATATATGGGTAATTGAATCCTTTCCTTCTAGAACCTTCACTAAGTGAAGGCGAAAGATATTCAATAATTGCTCCTAAAGAAGTAAGTTCCTTAGACAGTACATTACAGAAGGGAAATCTAAAATGCAATGGCAGTATCTAATATGTAACCTAATCTACTTTGGAGAGCCATGGAACTGTTCCGAAGAAAAATTCATGTTTGAATTTAGCCAGTCAAGAAGTAACTATTGAAAATCTATTTATTTTATTTTAAAATGTGTGTATGAATATATATTTGTATTCATGTATGTGTGCTTGTGTATGTATGTGCATATATGTGTGTGTGTGTGTGTGTGTGTGCGGATTAACAAAAATGTGGAGGCTAGTCAATTCTGATATGTTCACCTTATTTATGTAAGGTGGCCATCACCAAGTTCAACCCTTGTCTGAAAGACCGAGAAATATTTTGTTATAATATTAAATCTCTAGTTATTCTAGAAACTCTGAGCTTGAGTGTCTCCATGACAACATGCTCTCATTTGTCCAGCTTTTATTTTCTAAGAATTCTACATCACAGAGCCTTCATGATCCATTCTTCAACCGTACCTTATAGTAGCTGGGAAATAATGGATGTAACTTCTCACTCCATTCATATATATAAATACATTCCTCCTCAAACAAGAAATAAAGTTCTTGGCTAGTGATATATTAAGATTCACCACTGGCCATCAGATAATCAGCATAAATGCATAATTTTATGGGACAATCTTAATATAGCAAGTCACTTACTTGAAATGCCATTCTAAACGAAGGAGAGTTCACCAGCCTAGAGGATATGGAAATATTTGGGGTTTAAGTTTCTAATTTTTGAGCATAATTTTTGTCCCATGTTTTTCTTGTTTTAATTTTTAAAACAAATCTATTATTTGAAAGCTTGGAAATAAAAAGGTACCAAGCCCTAAAGTTAACCATATCCAAGTTTATCTATCTCAATGAACTTCTAGACAATTAAATTTAGAGTTTTCATTTTCATTATCAAATGCATACTTATCCACATATCCTTTCTGAAACTGAAAATCCATGACATGATTACAACTAAAATAGAATTAGATTTATCTCCTCATTTGTAATTTATGACTACTACCTGCCTTCAGTCTTTTCTTGTGTCTGCTAACCTAACATTTTTTTTTATGTTCTACATATTATGTGGTACCAACCTGTACACATATTCACATATATACAGGTATATATTTTTCCCATATAAGGGAAATGGTGTATGACTTTTTTTATTTTGATACTCTACGACCTACCTTAATATGACACATTCTGAGTCTATCCATTTCTCTGTATCTTACTAGGTAACATTGTTCATAACTGTACCAAATTCTGATTCTGAATGTATCTTTAGTAGATTTACTTCTGTGACTTAAATTTTCTTAAAGAGAAACCTATGGTAAAGGAATTTGTCCTCTTATTAAATTCTGAGCTAAAAACATTCTAAATATTTATAATGTATTGCCTGTATTAGTCTCCTCAAGTTACTATAATAAATATGATCAGAGTTGTTGTCTATAATACAGGCAATAGGCACACATACACTCACACACACACACACACACACACACACACACACACACACATACACACACAGAGTTCTGGAGGTTACAAAGATCACTACTAAAAAGCCAACAGATTTACTATTTTGTGAGGATTCCCATTCTGATTTATATCATTGGCTCTGCCATCGTGTACTCACATGGTAGAAAGCATGACTGTGTAGTCTACAGTTCCCTTAAATAGCATGAATGCTATCCATGTAGTATTCATTCTTATGGTTTAGCTACCTAAATAAATATACCCATCTTAACATCTTCAACTTGGGGAAAGAGCATTAGTAGTGGGGACATTCTGTCCATAGATGTAATAAAGCACCAAATTCAATTCCAGGTATCTTCCTTGGAATGGAAGTTACTGTTAAATTCTATGGGTACTATCTTTAGGAAAAATACACAAATCATATCAGGACAAAGAGTCCTGAAGAACAAAGGAGAAATAATGTACTAGTCGCCTCAAAGATTCTATTAGATCAAAGTTTCCCCATATTTTAATGTCCCCTTCCTCCTTCATTTCCCAGTGCACACAGACAACGTTCATGTGAACTATGGAATGCATCTCACTGTAGCTCACATCTCAGGGGCCAAAGTCAGGAGGTGAATTGTTTCAATGTGCCTCAAACTGATAGATTTTCTGAGTTGAGATATTTATGCTAAAAGTTATGTGTGTCTGGGCACCTCAACATGGGGATACTCAGGTGAGAGGTGAACAATACTTGGATCAGGATTATGGTTTCAGAAAGTTGGCTAGAGCTCACACTTTGGCTTCCTCATCAGTGAAAATAAAAATGAAAGTGTCTGAAGATCTATAGTAATGCATAAGTCATACCTGATTTGGTATCTTAATTTTCTCCCAAAATTCATCCAGCTATTTACCAAAGTATTGTTATTTATGGCACATATATTTTTTGTTTACTAAAATCATGCTTTACTCTATCCAGGAAAGTTTGATTCTTAATCCTTAGTTCATTAACAACTTTTTCTGCATCTCTCATCAACTAACAGGACCTATTTAATTCTTTTACCTAATTTATAATAGGTCTAAATACCATAGAAATATTTAAACTTATATTTCATGGCCATTAAAAGATAAAATTTTAGCATGTTGTGTCCTACTGATTAAACATTGTACATTTGTTTTTGCTGTTAGAAATGTGTAGAAGTCTCAAAAAATTTAACTGGCACTCACTATGTGAACTCTGAGCCTCAGCAGCACAGCAAAGCAAAGTGTACACAGATCTTCTTGAAGGACTGCAGCTCACATTACTGTTAGCTTTACTTGCTTGTAAATGAAATCATTTGAGGGTCTCATGGCAGAGATCATATATGATTTGCAACATTTGGCACAACTTCTCTTCTGTTCTGGAAATACCTTACAAATGAGTTACATTCTCAAGAGTGGTTTTTGCTTCCCAGGGCAGGAAGTAAGCCTACCTGGAATTTATAGAGGTGAGGAAGCCCGGAGCAGCAGCAACCTATATCAATTTCCCATGAGGTTCTACACATGAATGCCACTAATCTTAATTAGAATTATGGATTTTTCTTTTCCTTTTCTTTACACATGTTATTTGTTAAGAAAGTAAGCAGAATCAGGGCTATGTAATTAAGGAAAAAGCTCAGGAACGGTTACTGCTAATTTTTTACTTATCTACTTTCCAAACATTACATACAAATTTCACAGAATCATAATCAGCTTTATATTTTAAGAAGTAACATAGGTGATTTCCACAGTTCATGTTTTTCTACACTCTATACTTTCTGGCTTGAGAAACAAAACATCTGGAGTATGACAAAACACTTCTTTTCAGGGTAGACATATTTTAATGTTATATGTAAATGTGGAGGGGATGTGTGACTCCAGTTAAATTGTCCTTTCCAAAACATATTTTGTAGTTCTAGTCCCTGGGCTGATAAATGGAAGGATCTGGAACCATATTGGACATAGAATTAGTTGTAAATATAACCAAGTTAAGATAAGGTCAGATTATAGGAAGACAAATCCAAAATCATGTGCTTATTATTTTTATAAGAAATCATGTAATGACACAGAGACACAGAAGTGTTCATGATAAATACCTTGGAACAGAAGAAGTAGACATTGTTCTTACCTCACAACAGTTGAAGGAAAACTAAAGACCATCATAAGCACCTAAAACTTCCAAGTAAATCTTCCAAATGACCCATGAAGCAGCCGTGTCTGCTAATTGATTAATTCTGTAATATTAATCTCCAAAACCATGAGAATGTAAATTAGTGTTATGTAATTGTGGTGTGTGTGTTTGTGTGTGTGTGTGTGTGTGTGTGTGTGTGTTAATGGCAGCCTATGGAACTAAATCTAAGAACTATAGACCTAGTTACTGGTGATAGAGATGTCACTGAATAGCCTAGACATTGGAGATAAACCTTTCACCAATCCAGAACCTCATTCACCTCACTTGTACAGTGACCAAGTGTTTGGAAATAATAATCTTTGCTATCCCCTGCAGTCTTTCTCTTCACAGTGGTATTTTTAGCACAGAGACAATTATGTCTGACTGTAACATCTATCATTTTTGTTGGGAAAACTGACATCAGGTCCTAATAAAAACGTGGATGCAAAATTCTTGAACAAAACTATTTGTATAGACTGTCTATCACGGAAGGGAATTAGACTATTTTATTTATTGGTTTCGTGGCATCTAGATCCCTTATTTATTTTTGATTGAATTAATGTACCAATGAAATACTAAAATGACTCATTGTGGTGACTATAGAATCAGCAACTCTTTCTAAGATGTCCCAGTTGATATAATTGCTAAGCATCAGGATAAAAATTAATTTTAGTAAAGATAAAGACCACTGTGTATAATGGTCAGTTGATAAACTGCCTGACTCAAGTACAGGCAGCCATGGGTTTGAGGAAAAACACCACATAGCCAAGCAGTAGTAGGGCTATTGCATATCTGGAACATCTACATTTAAGGACTGAAGCAGGAGGGAGGTGTGTATGTGTGTGTGTGTGTGTGTGTGTGTGTGTGTGTGTGTGTTTCTTTAGAGTACATATGAACCAGGTGCTCTCCAGCTGGACAGACTGGCTGGCCAGCAAGCTCTACCTGTCTCAACCCCTTTGTCCAACACATTGAGGTTATGGATAGACACAACCACATCTGGCATTTTTATGTTCATCCTGGGGATCCTAATTGAAGATTACCAAATTTTGCAACAGGCACGGAACTGACCTTGTCAAATCCAGCCTCAAGTTGGGAAAGTTCTTAGTACTTTATTCTGTTATAAATAATTGTAAATATTCTGCATTTTTAATGTTTTTAAGTAAACATATGCTTTTGTTATGAGCGAGGAGTATAAAAGCACAAAGAACTTTTCCACTAAAATTAATGGAGTAAAACTACCTTGGGAATGTTCACTCCTCCTTAAAAAAAAATATTCTTTTCCCTAAGTAGATACTTACAAGTCTACAATCATTATTTGCTGGACACTTAAATGCCCAAATGAAGTGTGTGGAAAAATCACTGAATCTCAGCACAAATTAAATCAGAAACTATGTTTTCCTATTACAAGGGAACATCAATATTTCACCAAGTAGGACCTACTTTTCTGGAGGGTACCAGATTTAAGATAAAAATCTATCAGGGTGTTCCCTTTCATTACAGAGACAAAGGAGGAAATGTCAGGAAGTACTGACTGAGGCTGAGAGACATAATCAGTTCCATTGCCATATCCAAAAGGTGCTTGGTGTTCTGGCCATCTCATTTTCGGTATCAAACTCCAGCCCTCAGTACCCTCGCAGACCCTGAACTCAGCTCTACTGTAATGTGTTCAGGAAGACCACTCAATATTTGCACTGTTTCTAGAAATGCCATTGTTCTCCATAAATACCATTCTGCAACTCCACAAGTGAGTCCTTTACCTGCTGTTGGCCTTGATGAATATTCCAGACAGAATGTTCCTTAGTGATCTCTGCCCATTTTCCAGATCATTGTCTTCTTTGTGAGTAATAGCACTATCATGAGTTGTGAATATTTCTCCCCTTGCAGAATAACAAGCTGGCATAAAGTTTTCAGGGCAAAAAGTGCTGATGCTCTGCCTTGATTTCCCAAGTCTAACATTATGAGAAAGTCATTTCTGCTCTTGAGCTTTGAAAGAATGGAGTAATCTCTACAAAGAATTGAGACACATCTGCTTAGCTAAAATATTCCATAATTGTGCGTGGTCTCGCTGCTCTAACTGAGGTATGAAGTTATTATAATAGGACTCCTGTTAACAACAAAATCAGCTGCCATTCTTCACTCTGAAGGTGACACCCGTGACGCTCTATCTTGCACTCAGCATCCAGAGGGAAGGACTGGGCACCAGTGGCCTGTGAAAGGCAGTAATGCCAGATCTCAATTTGCTTCTGAACTGCCCATCAGAGGTTTTACTTTAGAAAATGGTACCAAGAAAATCTGAAGAAAAAAGCCAATAATGTGTCCCAGAGAAACGCTGTATTATAGACCTGCCTTGCCAAGAAGTCTATAATGTGTCTCTCTGAGTTAACTTTATATCTGAATATTCTGACTCCTTAAAAGTAAGGACTACTCTATCAACCAAGGACACTGACCTACCTGGAAAGGCCTTGAGCTATTGAGAGTAAAAAGTAAAAGAGGGGAGCCGAGGGAGCAACAAAGTTTTCTTCACCTCTTTGCTTTCTGTTATCAATGTTGAATTACTTTCAAAACAATGTTTTAAAAGGAGAAATGCTTTTAAAATGTAGTACAAGTAGTAGTTGTGTTTTATAGGAGTCAAGAGGAGGAAAAGGCGTGTTTGCAAATGTTAACGTATGTAAGACAGGAGCAAGGGTTCTCACATCTCCATTGATACTAAAAACATGCACGTTTCCATGTATTTTTTTAAAATCTTCAAATAAACTTGATACTCAGTTTCATGATTCCACATGCCAGATGAATAAATTGAGAAGCATACAAACCAATCCTATTTTGAATAACCAAAAGTCACACTTTAAATACTGTGTACATGGTCTGAGGTCCGTAACTCCACACATTTCCAAAGCAATGTAGCAATTTTGTCCACCTTGCTGTGCCTATGTTTCTCGTTGTGACTATGTTTCTGCTTGCCTCCCATTAATGTGTCAATAGCATGAAAATAAAATTCTTTCATTTTAAATAAGTTGTTATTCTAGGATGATATTGAAAATCCAATACCTTCTTTTTTCCTTTTTAATAAAAATATTAACTTATTCTTTTGATGTCACTTTTGGAAAACAAAGATCGTTGGTTGGTGATACACAGATTGGTGCAGTAATAGTTTTAAGAAAACACTTGAGGGATTTTTATAAAATTATAAAAAGGATTGTTGTCCTACTGGGGGTAAAACATCACCCCTGTTTCTATCTGTACAAATGTAAACAAGTTAACTCTCAAACTTCACAGCGCAGAAAGTCTAACGAAGGAGCAAATAAAAACAAAGTAAATAATCTCAGGGATACATAATGGCGATAAAGTAGATAATGGGAAAGGGGCCTCCTCAAACATGACTAAAGAAGGTGTTCTTGCTATGTGCTATGTGAGCATATGTGCAAATGAATATAAGCCTATACACTCCCCTACAGAAACTCTAAGAAATTTCTGGATGTGTCACTCTGATGCTGTCACTCCTAACATTATTTGCTTGACCTATAGTCTCTGCTCTCCTTACACCCACCCACGAAGAACCTGAATTACAGGCTCACGTAGCTATTCCTAACTATTGCCATGGGTACTGGCAATCCAAACTCTGGTCCTTACATTTGCACATTAAGTGCTTGTTCTGACTGAGCCATCTCTACAACCTAAAATGGCAGCTTTAAACAAGGTCTGACAGGAGGGAAGAAGAATGTAAAAAGTAAGCCTTATGGGCCTATTCCAGAGAGTTAGGATAGTGTGTTGAGCTTTCTTACGCAAGGTTATGGCTGAGCAATGTGGTCCTGTTCACAGACATCTGAAGGTAAGGGGGGGATCAGTAGAAAATGGGATGAAAAGGAAAATCAAATTGCTAGGCACCTTCTGTGATTGGTTGTAGAAGTAGGGGAACTCTGAGGAGAAATGGGAAATGTCAGATCTGAGGAAGGTGGTAACAGAGGAGACAGGAGAAGCGGCCATGCATATGTATGGTTAGAAAGTGGAAGACAGAAATAACATACTCAGAGGATGTGTTAGATAGGAGGACTGAGGCAAAGAATCTTTCTTTCTAGCTTCACAAATTTTCCTGAAGAAAATCGTTTTCTCTTATAACTTTGCCTGAGGGCACTGCACTTAGCAAAAATTAAAGCCTTTATTTCAAGGTTTTGTTAAGTCTTACAGGACATAAGCTTGTTATTCTGTTGGCTTTAGTTATTTACATATTGGACTGGCAGCACCAGTGACTAGGTCAGACAGAGATCACAGTGCTTTAGTTTATTTATGCAATACCATCCTTCTGTCAATATTAAAAGAATAAATCCAAGAAATTTGCTGAGTGTGTGGGATGGTGTTTCTGAGAAGCAGAGACACAGAAGCCCATTTTCAAGGAAAGAACTGCAAAAAAACCACCCAACACTACTGGTTTTACAGAGTCTTCTAAAATGATCTCTCAGCTCATAGACACAGAAATTTGAAGCTCTCTGGACAAGGCCTTGCAAAGAGTTTTACAAGCTCATTTGGCTGATGCACATTTCATCTGGCCTGAGAAGGCAGCTTTGTTCTCTCTCTATTTACCTATGCCACTCAATCCCTTTATGTTGCCATAAACCACATACAAATAAATCTGTGAGTGTCATTAACTACCAAATTATTTCCCAAGGAAAATGGGAATAAAAGTGGTCCTGACATATCATATTTATCCTTTTGGTGGATTCTAATGTATTAAATACACACAAGTAAAATTTACCAGATTTTTCTCTCTTCTTGGAGTCTCTCTGGAATCATTTATATCTTGTTTCTTTTTTACTTAAGTCATTGATTTGTCTGTAAGAGCAACAAGAAAAGTCAATGGTTTTGCTTTCCTGGTTAATGCTCTCTTAGTGACTTTGTATGCTGTCTTATTTATTCATTCAGCTACTTTTACTATGTACTTTATTTCCAAGTGTGTCTACTATGCCTACACTTGAATATTCAAATTAAAATTATACTCACAAAACCCTTTACTCAGAATGAAGGGCCTAGTCAAGTGAGCATTTCCATTAATCACTAGAAAGAAGGGAAGATGAAATACAATTTTATCTATCCCAATGCAAGATCAAATATATATGATTTTAGCTTATGATGGCTCAGGGGGAGAATGAAAGAGCAAAGCTCCATGGGCAAAATAAACCTTTCCTTACTTGTTCCTGGAAGACATTTGTTCCCAATGACAATAGAAGTACTTATAACTTATTTATCTTTATTTGGACAATAATTTGTAATCAAACTTACCTCTTATAGGTTGTAAATTTCATCATCTTTACCTAAACTTGTATTTTAGTAGCAGTGATTACACATGTGTTTATGTGTATGTGTGTCTTTATCTTATTTTTTCTTATTTTAAAACAAGTCCTTAGTAATATTTAAAAGATATGCAAAGAAAAAGAATGGAGACATCATCATTTTCTATTGGCTTCTATGAATAATGAACCACTGATAGATTATTAAATCCATCAGTCCTAAACAACACATATACCTCTGAGCAGCACTAAATTAATCTACCAGGTTGTATTTATAAATTTTGTGAGTCTGTCTGTCAGTGTGCTGTTATGTCTGTGTAAAACAATAGTGATATAAACTGAAGAATAAAAGACCATAAATTTGATAAGGGGACAAAGGAAAAGTTTCAGGAAGGAGAAAGAGAAGGAGAAATGATGTAAATACAGTGCTCATGTACAAAGTTCTCAAAAACAGAAATAAAATGCATGAAATAATTCATTCCTTACACTTCAGATTGTTTATAATATCATAAAACGATGTTTTCACTGATTTTAATGTATAGTTGTGAAGCCTATACATTTTAAAATACTAATTAATTTGTTAATTTTTATGTTATATGTGTCGCATGTATTTATTTAGAGCATGTACTTGCCTGGTGCTGCTCAGGGAAATTGGAAAAGGTATTGGATTCCCTGGAGCTGGAGTTCCTGTCTGTTGTGGGCTACCATGTTGGGTCTCTGGGTTCTCAGAACTGCATATGTCTCCTCAGCAATAACAACACTTGTCCTTAACTAATGAACAATCCCTACAGCCCCCAGCCTCTATTTCTGGTGATTCTGTTTTGGGGTTTTCATTTTGGCCTGTAAATCTTTTTATACAAATATCATCAAGTAGCTGTGTTCATGTATTCTATCAGACAAAGTCTTTGTGGTTTCTCCTAGATCTGACAGTGCTTTTCATTACAAGTCCATACTGAGTTAAGATAAATTGAAAGGAGAGAGGAACTGCTATATAACCTTTTCCATGACAGAGCAAATTTTCTTAGTTTAGTGATTTATAACAACCTCTAAATTTCCCCCTCTTCCTCTTTCTCCTCCTCCTCTTCTTTCTCCTGTTGTTTCTCCTTTTTCTTCTGCAGCTGTTTCCCTTCCTTCCTTTCCTCTTTCCCTCCCTCCTTCCTTCCTTCCTTCCTTCTCTCCCTCGCTCTTTTCCTTCTTTCCTTTCTTCATTCCTGCCTTCCTTCCTACCTTCCTTTTTACCTTTCTATCAGAAGCACAAAAGGTCCTTATTCTCACAGTTAAGTATTAGTGGAACCAGACATGTTAAATACTCAGTGTTGTCTCTCCAAAAAAAGGTGCTTTCCACAGAGAAGTCTGGAAATGTCAGTGGCTAATAGTTTAGGTGACGACTGTGCTATCTCTATGGCTAGGAGCTCCCATATGTTCCTGCAAACAAGACCAGAGGTTGCTGACAGGCCAGATGACTTCTGTGCTCTCTGTATGACAGAGATCACACTAGATCCTCCCCTAAGCTCTTAAGACAACACATGTAGCCTACCTATAAAACCCTTTATCATGGAAGAAATGATATGTCCTTTGAGAGGAGTTTCAGTGTAATTATGACTCATTATACACATGGGATTGTATTATACTTGAATTTTCCCCCAATTTTTACTGTACTTAAATATGCTTAAAATAACCTGCCCTGTGTAAAACTCTAGGTTGGTTTGAACCAACAGCAGCTACTAATTCCTGTTGATCTGGTCTTCTTTCTTGCCTTGAATGGATTGTTACTTTGCCAGGACTGTTGTTTTCAGAGACCCTCCAAACCATTCATTCATTCACTCATTCTCTTTTCTTTCTTTCCTCAAGTTTTTTTTTTTTTTGATAACCCATTAAGTTCAATGAATCCTGCCTACATACATGTGGGTATGGAGACATCCACTGGAATGGGACATCAATTAGTGGTGACACCTGTGTTCCAGACAGATTCTCCTTCCACTGGGTACTAACACCTGTCCATAACCTCTCCTCACAACCATCTTTAAGAGTTGTAGAGAGTGGAGTATATAAATGAATCAAACTGGAAACCTATGC
The DNA here is from genome assembly GCA_019843965.1 of Rhynchomys soricoides. Taxonomy (NCBI): domain Eukaryota; kingdom Metazoa; phylum Chordata; class Mammalia; order Rodentia; family Muridae; genus Rhynchomys; species Rhynchomys soricoides. Next base: position 7,058,365 of record JADRCH010000018.1, on the reverse strand, counting down.
TTGGGGTGATAATAAATCCTAAGAACTCTTGTTTCCTCATTTGTCAATATGCCTGGATATGTTCACTGTCCTAGAGCCCAAGTTCAGAAATGGAACACATCACAGGGAAAAAGAAAATCAGTATCAGCTCAACAGTCCTTGATAAATAAATAAGTCATTTGATGTATTTCCTACTTCCTTCTTTTACTAGAAAGAGATTACGTGAAGGTACTCTTTCACATGGAGGACTATGAGGGTAAAATGGGAACCTTTTTTTTTTAACAAATATTTCTCAATAAACATCTTTTGATCTTGTGATTTTTGAAATACTCTGCCAAATGCAAAGGACTCAAGACAGATAGTGCATAAACACAGTATTCGTTTGTTTCAGAAACTATTAACAATAACAACAAACAAGGAGTGCTTATGCATTGAGAAGAAAACTGAATACTGAGAGAACTTTTTTGCTAGCAGAAATGATGATGTCTGTTGACAGGCAATGACATTTCCACACTCAGTGACAAAAGGCAAAGTATGTTGGACTATTCTGGGAAATTGACTGAAAAAGACTTCATCCAATCTGTGTTTAAATGATACATATTACAAAATTGGTAGATGCAGTCCTAGAACAAGAAGAAGGCATTCAGATAGTAGAAGATACAACATATGATTTTAAAATGCAAATATAAATCATAGTAAGTCATGGATCATTAGCCTAAGATCATCTAACAGTGTTCTGAATAGTATTTGATCTTCATAGTAAGTAAAAGTTATTTATCTCTATTTTAGAGATTAAGAATGTGTGTACAAAGAATTTAAATGGATTGTCAAGGTCAGACATCTAATATGCTGGAAAACAAGTGTTTAGATTTATGAATTATGATGTCAAGGCTCACATTACTAACATTACCTCCTTAGGGTCATCTTCTAACCATGCATGGCAGTAATTAAAGAAAATGTGTGGAAGAAAAGAAGGGAATGAGGCAAAAACCCCGGCCTTAAAGAAAACAATATCATAATTGAGGACCCAAGTAATTTAAACGTTAAAAAATTGATAATTGTAGATTTATTTGATACCTTTAATGGTAACAACATAGCTTTACTTGGATTTATACTATGAAATATGACAAATTCTTAATGTCCTTGGGCTTAGGGAAAACTAGCACATCTGATTTGTGTTAAAAAATGAATAACTGGCAAGAAAGCCTGGGAAAGGACAAAAATTAGCTCATCTTTTGATTTAGAAGATAGGAACGAACAGAAAACCACTAGGGTTTCAAAACTGCCTTGTCTTTTCTCAAGATTAAGCACACTGTTAATATTATATTATAGTTTCAAGTCTCAATCAGGAGTCTATCTCTTTTCAGAAACGCAATGACATAGCACAGACACATGGAAGAGGTATGTGTTTTTATTCTCTATATGTAGATAAACAGTAGGATTTGTTATTCTGAGCACTGTTTTCCTGGTGCTCTTTTATTTGTTGTTTAAACCAGACACAACCTTTCTACAGCATATGCTTTCCATTTTATAAACTTTTACCTGTAAGCTTCTTAACTTCCCTCTAGGTCCTTCTAGGATCAGAGAAGAGAATTGTTCAAACAAATCACTAACTCAGACATTCACCTTTTGTTAGATTATATCTACAGTGTGTCATTGAACATTGGTCAGGAAATAGCTTGAAAGAATGTAGATAAGATAAAAAGTTAGCTACAGAAGATGGATTCTAGTAAGAAGTTCACAAAATCACTAGATCACTGATGATGTGATAAAAGAAGACTGAAAAAAGAGGGAAGAACATTGTTCCCTTAGTTTGGACCAATCACCATGAGAAATGTTTTAGCCAAACTTATCACTTAATATTCCCCTAAATTCACAACTGCCTTAGTCATTCATACTATTATCATGAAATGTCATAAACTGGGTAGCTAACACACATATATTCTTCAAAAGGTGCTATCTCCTAATACTATCACCCTAGAAAGAAATCATTTAAGCATGACGTTTAGGGACATGTAAGCATTCCCGCCAACCTATAGTCAATGTGCAACTTCTTGCCTCATTTAAGAGATGACCAAAAAGAATAAGAATCAAAACATCTTGTTCTGAATCACAAAGGTCCAGAACTGACAGTACAGAACAAGTGTGTAATTACATTGTATCCTCTGGCATACCAAGCAACAGACTAGACAGAATAAGCTCCATTCTCTTGTCTTTTAAAACTGCTTCTCAGAGTGACTTCTTCCTCATCCCACTCCATAAAATGTGTAACTCAAATCCCAGATCTTCCGCAGATGTCATAGACGTCACCAAGGTTCCAATTTCCACGTCAAGGTTTCTACTCACAGAGTCTTGTTCCAATTCTAAATCTCATTTGTCCAATGGATATCTACAGACCCCTATCATGGTTTGTATAATATTTATAAAATAATCAATCTTAGTCTTGGCAATTCATTTCATAATTTAGTTAACTATGCTAATGAATCTGACACATTCTCAGATAATTTAGAGCCAGAAGATAGTCATGTTGACATCAGCTTTATCTTTTATATCTTAGACTAAGTGCTTCTTTAGATGGACTTCCAATAGGTTATGCTTTTGTAATATTTACATACTACTTACTAAGCTGGGCCTTGAAGACTATTATTATGATCATCCAAGTTCATGAGTTCTTCTACAGTTGAGACACAGAATATATTTCCACGCATATTTTTTTCTTGTTATTTGTCCTTAAGTGAAGCACACTACTTTCACAACATTGTAACATATTTAAAACATGCAATGAATGTTTACTTATCACCATGCCCCCCTCTGTGTGTGTGTATGTGTATGTGTGTGTCTGTCTGTCTGTCTAAGAAAGGTGGTGGGTGGAGGAATGGGACAGATAGTTATAGCCTTCAAGAATGTATTCTCCCTTTCATTTATCAGTAAAGTTAATTGCATTTAACTCCAAAACCTAATAGCTCTCAAATATTAGTGGGTTAACTGGGCAGAGGTGTGTTTTCTGCCAACATTCTTCTCATTATGTGGCTTTGCTTTGTCCTTCTCATTTTCAGAACCAGCTAATGGAGCGGCTTTTGAGAACACAGCATTCCTCAGGCAAAAGGAACAGAGAACAGTGGGGTGATGTGAAGGCTCTGAAAGCTTTTTCTTGGAAACAGAGAACATTTTACTAGCCAAGTCCAGTCATTTGATGACAGCTGACATAGTTAGCACAGGAAATATTTCTCCCCATACACTGAACAAGCCGGGAGAATTAGTGGATCTTTTTATTCTAATATCTTCTACTATGCCTTCCTGTCTCCATCATAAAAGTGCCAATGACCAAGGAAAAATGCTATCTCCTAGATGGTTTTCTGATTTTCCCAGGCCGAACCACTTTCTAAACAAAGTCTTTACCAGACCTATAGCATATCTTTCTCACAAGTTTTTTGTTGTTGTTGTTGTTGTTTGTTTTTTGTTTTTGTTTTGTTTTCTTTTGTGCTGACCCTTTTGTGCATCTGTACTACAAGTTCTGCTCAGACTCAATATCTATGGAATCCAACAGTCAGAACATGTTCTGTGTTACAGTGTATGATAATGTATGCTCACTGAATTCAGTTGACTTTATCTTGTAAGAAAAAAATGAACAACTGAATATTTTCATACTAAAAAACATGCAAAACCTCTTTTAAGCTTATTAATATAAATGAACCAGTGTTGGCTTCTTTACCTCTTGTGCAAATGTCATATGATACATAAGCAGGGACAGTTTGAAGTCTTCCCTTGCTTAGTGCCCAGCAGATAGAACAACAAATATGACTGTAATTCAAATGGTTTATCCTCAAAGGACAATATTTGCATGCTACAAACATTTGACTTGCCTGGAAATGGTACCTGTACTGATGTTACAACATAAATGGCACTCCACACTGCATCAGAGACTCCTGGTTCTCTTCTAGGATCACAAGTCTAACATGTAATGACATGAAAAATATGTGTTCTTTTCAGTCACTCAGTGAATCCATGAGTGACTGAGCAAAGCAGTTTGTTCATTAAGGAGTATTTGTTAGAAAGTACAAATTTACTCCAAGATATGAAAGACAACTCAAATAGTGTAGCAAATATCAGAATTTTATGTGATTTTATATCCAATGCTCACAAAATGATATTATGAAGTGCCCACAAACTTTAGAATATGTTCTAATTTAACGGTAGTTCAAGAACATACTACATCTCCCTCAGAAGGAAAATAAATATAAATAAATATGAGTGGTTATTAGCCCCAAGTACAGAGTACCTATGATACACCCGAAAATACCCTAAGAAGTTTAACAAGAAGAAGGGCCCAAGTAAGAATGTTTCAATACGACTTAGAAGGGGGAACAAAATAATCACAGGAGGCAGAGGGAAGGAGGGATGTTGGTGGGAGAGGGGAGGGGGAGGGGAAATGAGGGGCAGGATCAGGTATGAGGGGAGACAGGAGAGAGGGCCAGGAGAATAAATAAAAATAAGCAGCTATGGGGGTTGTGGGGAGGCTAACCTTCTGGAAAGTCCTAGAGACCTTGGATATTCTCAGCTCCCAGGACTCAGTGGGGATGACCTAAGCCGAAATGAATACCAGCGGGGAGATGGAACCTGAAGAAACCATGTCTAGTAGATAGACAGGGCCCCCAGTGTAGAGATGGGGATACCAACCTACCTTTAAAAATTGCTAATTTTTAAATTAACCAGAATAGTTGCTGTCTAAAAGAAATGCAGGAACAAAAATGGAGCAGAAACTGAAGGAAAAGCCATCTAGTGATCCATCCCATGAGTGCGTACCAAAACCTGACACTATTACGGATGCCATGTTGTGCTTGCAGACGGGAGCTTAGCATGGCTGTCCTCTGAGAAACTCTACCAGCAGCTGACTGAGACAGATGCAGTTACTTACAGCCAACCATTGGACTGAAGTTGGGGACCCTTCTGGAACAGTTAGGGGAAGGAACTGAAGGAGATGGCAAGCCCATAGGAAAACCAACACTGTCAACTAACCAAGACCGCTGGGAGCTCTTAGAGTCTATGCGACCAACTCAAGAGCATACATGGACTTGAGAGTTACCTTGGCACATATGTAACAGAGGACTGCCCTGACTGGCCTCAGTGAGAGAGGATGTGCCTAATCCTTTTGAGACTTGATGCCCCAGGAAAGGGGGATACTGGAGGGGTTGAGGTCAGAGTGGGTGGGTGAGGGGGCGGCTGGGGAACACCCTCTCAGAGGCAAAAGGGAGAGGGGATAGGGTGAAGAACACTCTCAGAGCAGGGAGCAGGAAGGAGGACAACAATTGATAGTAAATAAATAAAATAAATTTAATAAAGAAACGAATGAATGTAAAAAAGGAGACTATGACTATTAAGAGAGATATTTGTGACTATTAAAAAGAAATATCTGGGGTTTCATGACATATTTCTTGAAATTATTTCTTTCATGATGGAAAAGCCAACACACACACACACACACACACACACACGCACACACACGCACACGCACACACACAGAAGGGACATCCTGAAATGGTTTCAATAGGTTCTTCTTCACATAAGTGAACTTGAGAGGCATGTGGTGTGATTTCTTTTCATTTCCCTGTGGATATCTTTAACTTATTAAAAGTTAATCATGTGTTCATTTTATGTCAGCATACACAACACCAGCAGCCTCAGTGTGAATGACCTAAGCCTGGAAAGTCAGACAGTATGGAGACCTTCTTATCTGAAAGGAAACTTTCATAGAAAGCAGATCACTTGTAAGTTTTCAGTCACAAATAAATGCAAACAGGAATATGGCCTTGCCAAGCCCAAATTCACAAACACTGGGCCAAAATAGTAATAAAAATAGTGTTTCATGGTACACACAGAAGAAAAATCTGTTGATAGAAAACTTCTTGCCTGAAATCTCTGTGCCTACCCAGGATTTGACTTTGCTTTTAAATCCCAATCTCTCATTTAAGAACCTTGTTCTAAGTCAGATATTTGGTCCAGGACAAAACAATGTTATCAATGGTAGGTATAAATGTTAGCTTTATTCCTTCAGCAATTTTCTTCTTTGAAAGGTTAAAACCACAAAAAACACAAGTAAATTACTGGGAAACATTTCTGTTCTATTGTGTGTAACTGGTAAATTTAAAAAGCCCAAAGATAAAATTTTTATCACTGGAAATTCTTACTTTAGAAAATGTTGACATAGAAGCCACTTGCAGAATATTCAGTAAAATCTCCTTCCAGTATAAACATTAGTTAAATATATTTAATCAGCTGATAATATTCGAATGTCTAAAATGTTTTCTTGGCCTGTTTATAACTGTGATAGAGTCACATAAGGGAGAGCCTCAAATATGATAAGAACTGTTATTATAAAACATAAACTTAATGACACATGATAAAATAAGATAATATTCCTATTATTTCATTTCAAATTTTATTTAATCTTCACAAAGTTATTTTTGTATAAGAATTAGTTATTGAGAAAACTGACACAAGTTGATTAAATATGGGGCATAGTCAACATTTGAATCCAAGCCAGCTCAGAGAGGGTATATTCTTAGCTGTGGTGTTGAGTTTGTCTGCTTCTCATTTCTTAGTAAGTAAATATGACTATGCTGATATTTAAATTGTAGAATGCAGAAGTGACCATTATTGCAATCTCATTCCTAACTCTGAAACTGTTGTCGAATACAGCCATGGGTGCTGGGAAAGAAAAGGAAACTGATTTCATGAATACAAATATGCTTCTTTCACTTCATTATTAATTCACATATCAAATATTTACTGAGCACTTGCTTTATACCAGCTTCTAAACAGTGTATTCATTTCATTGTCATAGTGCTGCAAAATTAATGGCTTCAAACCCTGATAATTCCTATTGCTGCAGTTATAGAGGTCAAAAGCTTAAAATCAAAGTCTAGACAAGGTTACAAACCTCCAGAAGACCTAGGAAGAAGTTTACTGCTTCACCCTTCCCACCTTCGAGAAGCAGCTTCTGTTCCCTAGCTTTTAGTCCTTACCATCATCAAGTCCAGGGTGCACCAGTTCAACTGTGAATCTCATTATCATTTTCTTCTTCATCTAATCTCACTTCTTTTTGATGATCCCCTCAATTACATGGCATAATTTGCAATAATTTTCTCCTCTGTAGATTATTTTATTGATAAAATCACCATAGCATTTATTACACAGGCCATGATATTATTCAACCTTTATCCCTTCTCCTCAGTCTCTCATGTGTGATGATTACTGGCCACAATCACCATACCTGTCCCACCTCTAGATTATTGATTTAATGACATCAGAAGTTTGCTGCTTTCAATACAACATATTTGTGCTGAGGATTTTTAGGTTTCAAGTGAAGAAATTTATGGATGAAATTAATAATGTACATAAGAAGGTTGGTTGAAAAATCAACGAACAAAGCATTGAGATATACATTGAAGAATTATTAAATGATAAAGTTGAAGGGGAAACATGAGTTGATATTAAAGCAATTACTTTGGAAGCCACAAAGCCATTGGTGTTAATTCACTTGGAACAGTAGGAAGCTTTCATTAATGACATGAAAGTAAAGATAATAGAGAGAGGAGTAGATTATTCACAAAATAGGAGCCCTCGCGGCAAGGGGGACCTGCAAGTCATTACTTCTTCAAATCTGTTCTTCCAAATTTGTAAGTGACAAACACTTTTATATAGTAAAGGTTTTAAGTCTTAGTAAAAGTATCTTCATCATAGTTTTAATTTAGGCCACCATTAAGGGCACCTTTTGTAGCATAGCTCCGAGGTCAAGTCATGATAGCATCCTTCAGCTTTTCTTCCCACCTGTCTGTGGCTAAAACAAAAAATTAACATTTCTCACATATCTATAGGTGTTCTCCAGCAAGCAGAAGAATAAGTCTTAAAATCCAAATGGACCATGTAACTGCTTGTAGCTCCTTTTGGTCTAAAATTGTATACTCCTAGATAATATGGTGCTGAAAGCTTCTGAATGAGATCCCGACAGTGTTCTAACACTTGTTTACTTCTGGCTTTCTCGACTTTCAATACAGCTATGTATCACTCCTCATGTACACTCACTAAATGCCCTTTTTATAACCCATGGTGGAATATTTTAAAGCAAGTGCATCCCACACACAGCTCCTTATAATCATGTAGCTTACTCATTCAAGGAACACCATGTGAAGTCCTTGTAAACCGTTCACAGAAATTCATTCCAAGTAGTTAATTCCAGGGTTTGTGCCAGTCAAGGGAAAATTTGAAATAGCAGAGAAGAACATGGGAGAGTGTGTCAGATGGCTGGTAGCTAAAATTTGTTTTAAACATTACTGATCAAATCTGATCCTGGGCAAATATAAACAAAACATTGTTATCCTTTAATCTTATTTGTGCAGGAAATGTTATCTATATGATAGTGTGAAGCCATGTGATTCACTTACACTTAAAATATTTGGGAGATTATTTTAGAAAGAGAGAACTGATATTAAAAATAGCTATTTGGCTTAAATACATCTGAAAACTCTCATGAGAAGATCCAGAAGGGAGGGAAAGAATCCTTCCAAATCCTGTTACCATATTTTACAAGCTGGGATGCAGAGGTCTGAAGTACACCAGCAGGAGAGTCTTAACAACAGTGCTCTAGTTGCTATAAAATCTTTAAAGTCCTCATTTGAAAACAGGTTGCCAAGAAGGTGGTTCTACTTTACTGAGGTGCTGCTTTGAGGGCACAGTTCAGTCTCCAATTTCCTCCATCTTTCAGTATCTGGGATGGCAATTGGCAATGACGTAACTTGAGTCACAGGGCTTTATTTCCATGCAAAGAATTCTATCATTCTTTTTACTTAATGAAGAAATACTCTCTTGCTGATAAACATGAGGGACCAGGGAGCTTGTAATATTTTTCTGAAGTCCTTTCTTTTCTTACATTGAATGGAAAATAAACTAAGAATTTTGTGTTTACATTGAATAATTTTTGTCTATAGATTCATGTCTAATATTGTGATTTCATTCTAAGTGCCTGCCAAATCTCATAGGGAAGGCTCTTTGAATTTTCAGGCTAGAGGTTATTTTTAATGTAATTTTCCACATTCGTGGGGCACTAAAGCATGAACAGCAGATCATTGATAATTTTGTGGTGTTCAAATATTGCATGCTTTACCACAGTGTGCATCATGAATGAGGTTACTTCATTGTTCCACAGTTTAATGGCCTCTGGATAGAACACATCCATTTAGCTATATCAATGTTATTGGTGTTTTGTGCCTTTTCATGGCCCTAAAACAAGTTTTAACATACAGAAAGTGCTTTTTAGGCTATGGATTTAGTAATTTAAAAACAGCCATAGTACCTTAATTTTACCTCTAAAGTGGGCTTTGGAGACAGTTGCTGTTTTATTAAAAATTTTTGAGAAATCTGGTAAAGTCATTAAAATATCTATACACTCAAGGACTATGAAATTGCTGTATTTTAGTTTAAAATAAAACAAATTCTTGAGTTAGTTTATCTATTTAGAAGCTATTAATTTAAAAATGCACTAGAAAATCCATAGAAGAAGGTAAAAATGTATATTGTCCTGATAAAAGAAATGTTGGATCCTTTTACATCATGCTCTACAACTATGTCTTAATAAAATCATGTAGTTGTCAGTTTTTCAACTTCTCCAGAAGAAGCCAGGAATAAGAAAAACTGTCTGTATGATAGAGGTACAGAAAATAACTTCTGTCAGAAAATTTGATTTCTGAAATCTTATTGGACTTTAAAAATGTATTAGAAAATGATCTAGAGTCCTCACTCTGCATTCATTTTGTATCCTATCTAAAAATAATGGACTTTTGCACATGTGCATTCATACACACACACACACACACACACACACACACACACACAGAGCACAGCAGTACTGTTAATGAAAGACTGGCGGATCAGAGTCAAGTATTTCAAAACACACTCTTTCTAAAAGTCAGTTATAAATCTCATTGATTAATTGTACAAGTGTGATGAAAAAGTAAATTTAATGAGGCATTTATTTCACATAAAATGATTTATTTTGTTCTGTATAAAGTGGCAAAGATATGATGGGGATGCTTCTGAGATCCTTCAGTGACAGTCCACATTTGACTGATGATGTCTTACGATTCAGGCCATATGAGATAATTTCAAAGCCTTTGGTACTCTATTGTCTCTAAATGCAAACACAATTATATATTTTCATGAACAGATTGCTAGATAAATGATAGCAGGGAATGATACCCACCAATAAAAAGATTAATTTGCTATACATAGCAAAAAGATTTTTGTCCAATCCCATGTACCATGTAAACACCAAGCATGGTGGCACCAATCTCCAGTCCAAGAACTAGGGAGAATCGTAAGTTCAAAGTTATCCTCAGCTACATAGTGAGATCAAGGATAGTCAGGGCTGCATGAGACTCTATTGAAGAAAACAAAAGAACAAACAACAAGAAAAAATAACGAACATGTGGGTGCTCAGCTAGTGTTAGGGAGTGGGACCCCATCTTAGTAAAACTCCCTTCCACGTGATCTGAGAGTCATAGTACAGAGCGGCGAAAGGAATATCTAAATCCTTCCTTATTTAAAATTGCTTAGGGTCTGTCACTATTTTCCTCTCAATTTTTCTCCTCTTGAAATAGGAACACTTGATTCTCGCCTACCACACTATTGCATTTTAGAAGCACACAACTTATCTGATTTATAGCCTCTCAATCTGCAGATAAACTGGGCTCAGGATAGACACACTTATTTGTATCCCTATAACCTTTGATTTAGCCAACACTTCTATGAGATGCTTCAACTTCAGACTTCTCATTTTACACCTGAACAAGTTAAGCCTTCTGAGGAGATGAGCATGGAATGAATGTAGACTGTACGAATAAGAATATGAATTTTCTCCGAGGAGGATTTTAGCACCATGAAATATATGATACCTCCTCTATAAATTCACATCCTGAAATCTCAGTTTTCAAGGAGATAACTAGTAAATGAAAGGATAGTCCTCATAAATGAAAGTAGGAACCTTGTAACAGAGGCTGAAGGAATATCTCTAATGATTTCTACACTGTAAGATCACTTAACAAGATGTCTATCTATAAGAAAGCAAGTCATAGTATCTGGAATGTAGCCTTCAGTCCTGTGTATTAAAAACTTGCCTTCTAATAAGGTTTTATTGAGAAGTTTCAGAACATTTAAGAAGCAGAGCTATTGGAACGGCCTTTGTTTATTGATGATATGAGCTTGGATTATGTGACCCCATCCCCTTCTCTTTCTATCTTTCCTACCTGGTCGTGGTGTGAGAGGATTCACTTCCTCATGTGCTTCTACTGTGAAATACTGCATCCACCACATGTCAAAAAATGACCAGTTGACTATGAACTGAAATCCAGAGACACAAGTTATGATGGCAGCTGGATCGTAGTCTTCCTAGACATCAGAACTGTGGAAAGCCAGCTTATTTTGTTCTTAAGCTACCTATTTCATCATAATGCACTGTAACAGTGTAAAGGGTCTTAGAAAGTAACACACAAATGAGATGGTCACATGCATCGAAAAAGTAGTATAACTACTGAACGTAGACAACATTCAGCCCTCCTGTCAGCCCCACAGCTCTTACCATTATTTCTCAGAATAACTGCATGTGTCTCTCTATGACTGACTCTTCACCTCTGCTCTTAGGTGTGTCCATTAGGGATAATAGCCACTGAACTCCTGTCAGCGTCAATGAGGAGTTGACTTTTTGTACTCAGAGATGCAACAATATTCTCTCTAACTACATCCTTTACTATAGTATTCCAACACAGTTATGACACTTGGTTAAGAGCACATTTATCATTTGCAAAAGCACGGATCTGGAAGTACTTTGCTGATTCAAATAGTAACTTTGATGATGGGTGTGATGTATGAATGTTCCGTTTAGGGCTGAGCACATAAGAGCTTTTTTTTTTTTTTTTAATTTTCTACACACTACCAGTTTGTGGTCTCTGGGTTAATGTTGGCTACTGCAAGGAGAACCCCACACTGATGAGAATTGAGAGTTGTTTTTACCTATGAAATTAAGTATAAATTATTAGGTGTCATTCAAATACTTTGTCCATTTAGCAAAATAACAATATTGACTTATCTCCTAGGGCTTATGCCCTGCCTAGTAATGGGTTCTTGGACACAATAACAATGCTAGTTATAGGTTCCATCTTTACATTAGGCCTCCAATCAAATCAGAACATGGTAGGTTAGTCCAGCAGTTGAGCCACTCTTATAGCAGCAGGCATACTTTATCATCATGAGTTGTTGGTGTAGCTTGCAGGATTCACATCCAGGTAAGATTGAGAATTATTGTTTGTTTTAAATTAGTGACAAATGGGGTCACATAGTCTTCAATGTGTTAGAAGCTATTACTAATATTCTGGCTACCCCCAGAACTTGACAGTAAGAGTCTGTTGCTAAGGACACTATGTACTTCGTCTCTGGACCATGGAGAGATAAAGCTGGTATTCACGTGGAATCACCATCTCTACTAGCTAATGTTCATGGTGCTAGAAGATGCTTTACAAGTTACTAGAGAAGGAAGTAGGCCTCAAGTATCATGTTATTTGTAACTCAAGTTACCACCTAGAGATTCCACTTGCCATTAGCATTTACTAATATTTCCACACAGATATGTGCTGGGATATTCATAATAAGAAACTGAAATGGAATAGTACTTTAGATGTAAAACCATCTTTCTTCTCCTTTTTTTATTCTTTTATTGGATATTTTAATTATTTACATTTCAAATGTTATCCCCTTGCCAGGTTTCCCCTCTGGTAACCTCCTATGCAATCCCTCCTCCCCCTGCCTTTATGAGGGTGCTCCCCTACCCACCCCCACACTCCAGCCTTCCTGCCCTAGCATTCATTCTCCTACACTGGGGCATCGAACATCCACAAGTCCAAGGGCTGCTCCTCCCACGGATGTCCAACAAGGCCATCGTTTGTCACATAAGCGGTGGGAGCCATGGGTCCCTCCAAGTATATTCTTTGGTTTGTGGTCCAGTCCCCGGGAGATCCAGGGGATCTGGCCAGTTAACACAGTTGCTCCCCCCACGGGGCTGCAAACCTCCTCAGCTCCTTCAGTACCTTCTCCAACTCCTCCATCATAGACCCTGCCCTCAGTCCAATGTCTGGGTTTGGCGGGTGTACATGGGATGGATCCCCAGGTGGGCCCGTCTCTGGATGGCCTTTCCTTCAGTCTCTGCTCCACTCTTTGTCTCCGTATTTCCTCCCGTGAGTATTTTGTTTCCTTTCTACAAAGCACTGATGCACCCATGCTTGGTCTTCCTTCTTCTTGAGCTTCATGTGGTCTGTGAATTGCATCTTGGGTACACCTAGCTTTTGGGCTAATATCCACCTATCTGTGAGTGCATATCATGTGTGTTCTTTTGTAACTGGGTTACCTCACTCAGGATGATATTTTCCAGTTCAGTCCATTTGCCATCTTTCTTTTTAAAGTATATTAAATTATTGCTAATAAAATCAATATAAATTTAATAAATTATCATTGGCTTTTAAAATATGAAACTCAATAGTATATGTCTTTGTTCACTTCATTTTTTGGGTTCAAGGTGGAAGCAGAGAAAATTTATTTGAGATAAAGAAGTTTAAAAATGAAAGTTTTATTTTCTGAGTGTTTAGGGAAGCAGCCAATTTAAGATCTGAACCATGTCTCTAAAGGAAGATTGGACATTTTTGCAGGATGGCAAAACAAAGCAAGGGGGATCCAGATAGGCTGTTGTATTGACCAATCATATGTTGACACAAGATATTAAAATAAGAAGTTTGACTGGACCTAATCCAGGTCACTGGGTTTCTGAGTTCGAGGCCTGCCTGGTTGTCTTAGTCAGGGTTTCTATTCCTGCACAAACATCATAACCAAGAAGCAAGTTGGGGAGGAAAGGGTTTATTCAGCTTACACTTCCATGCTGCTGTTCATCACCAGAAGAAGTCAGGACTGGAACTGACTCCTCCTAGGAGGATACGGGTGTGACTCTATCTGAGACTCTTCACAGTGATGGCTATGAAGCCTGAAATAGCCACTTCCTCTAGCCAGGCAGGACTTCTACTGGAGGGAGAGGGAAACCAAACAACCCACAAAATATTAGACCTAAAATTCTTCCTGCCTAAAAGAGGCACAGACATGAAGATAGAGCAGAGATTGAGGAAATGGCCAACTAATTACTGGCCTAAATCGAGACCCACCATTTGGGAAAGAGCCAACTCCTGACACTACTAAAGATACTCTGAAATGCTTGCAGACAGAAACCTGGCACAATGGTTATCTGAGAGTCTTTATCCAGCAGCTGATGAAACAGATGCAGAGACCAACAGGCAAACTTAGACAGAGCTCGGGGAGCCTTGTAGAAGAGTGGAGGAAGGATTGAGGGAGCCAGAGGAGTCAAAGATACAACAAGAAGACCTACTGAGCTAACTAACCTGGGTCAATGGAGGCTCACAAAGACTGATCCACCAACCAAACAACATGCATGGGCTGGTCCTAGGCTTCCTGGTTGGAGATATGCAACTTGGACTTCATTGTGAATTCACCAACATTTGAAGCATGGGCTGTCTCTGACTAGGATTCTATTGCCTGCTTTGACTCCCACTCCCCTAGTTAGGTTACCTTTTAGTCCTTCTGTGACTTGATGTTCCAGCATGGGTTGGTTCACATGGGATCCTTCCCTGCTTTGAGGAGAAGAAAAATGGTAATGATGGCACAGGGACGTGATGATAGAACTGGGAGGGAGTGAGGATGTGATCAGGATGAGAATGAGTGAATGAATGAATGAATGAATGAACAAAAAAGTTAGAAACAGTAAGATGAAAAAAAAGACAAACTACTTCACAAGTCTAGCTCTGATCTTTTAAATGAAGGGGTTGTATTTGACTTGTCTGAAATGCAATTGATCAAGCTAACAAAAAAAAAAGCTGCAATTTATAATTCAAAATACTACCTTAGCAATCTTGTATTATTTCCTATAGACTCAGACTCACTTCTTCATACAGAAAAAGGATGTCATTTAAAAGGACTAATGTCTATAAATGAGTTGAAGCAGGAAGCACTGTTTTGAACAGGAATAAACCAGACACTAATTTATTACTCATTTTACAATAAGCAACTTTCTTTTTAAATTATTGTTTCAACATTCTGTATTAAAAACTACATTCTGGTGTGCTTAAATGAGGCTGCTATAAATGAATTTCTATGAAGGAGTTTGCCCCTTTAGATGTATCTCCAATGAGACACATTTCAGATGATTATTCTTATTTTTCTTGCTTTTAAAGAAAACATGAGTATTTCACTTCCTTTTTGATTTTATGATGTTAATGCTAACAACTACTGAAATATGCTACATTCCATGCATGAGTATTAATAACCAAAACCATGGGTGTTTTAGACCTTTGAGCATGGGACACAGTTGAGGTTGGTTTTTAATGAAAATCATGAAAAGCATTGTAACATGCTGTGTGATTTCAAAGAACTGAAGATAGAGTTTGGTCATATATTACACAGCATAATGGAAAAAAGAAATAAAACACAATATACTTTTAAAAGTATTGCCTTCATTAATTGCTATTACATTCACAAAAAAATTATAAAATTTTAAGCTCTCAGGCCCAGTAGAAGAAAAACTCAGAGGAGCCAAATTTCTGATAAAATTGTGATTTTATTACTTACAGACAAAAGATATTACATTTTTGGCAATTATCTTAATGGTACTACTTTCTTTTTTTCAACTGAATGTTTTGATTATAACTTAAAATTTTACAGACTAGGCATATTTATTCACATAGACTAATATAATATGACCATGCCCTGAGAGCTAGAAGCAATTGTATGCTGTTTTTAATTCTTGTTCTCAGACACTCCAATACTATATGTTGTACATTGTCCTTGAGACTGGGATTATAATGGTGATCCAGATTGCATTCATCTACAAAAGTACTGGTTATTAGTTACACATACTTGAAAATCATGCTTATCTAAAAATCACATATATGACTGAAAAAAAGTAAGGGCACATATATATGCTGAAAAATGGATGATCCATAAATTCTACTTTTTGTTTCCCTGTCTCCTATTTATATTATAGTTTGTTGTGCTGTTGATTCTTAATATCCTTCTCTTACATATTTAGAGGTAGAAAATGAAGAGTAGTTTCAAATCAGATCAAATTCCCCTGCTGTAGAATACCATCCACTGGGTTTCTATAATCCTCCATACCAAACTTAAAACTTTTATTATTGCTTCCAAGGTTCTGTATGGTGCTGGATCAGCTTCTCTCTGGATTGTGCAGTTTACTGAGGATGTTTTGTGCATACATCTGCTTTACCCTCTTGTCATTTACCGGTGTTAAGCATGGCTTCCAATTTCAAGACTGCCCCATACTCTGTCCTTTTTCAGCCTTATGATAAATTCTCCTTATTACTCATCTTCATCCTCAGTATTCAGATTACAGTTGTGTCATGCATTTTCACAGAATTTGAGCTCATCCTCCACTGTTCACCTTAAATTTGTTTCCCTTGGAATTTATGACTGAAGTCCAAACTTTGTATTTAGAAGCCTTTGAACTGATGCTCAACTTCAACTCCACAATGAAAGTCATCTGCTTGAATGCTTCACATCGTAATCAAAGATATATTCCCCACTCACAGCTATGAGCATACTATGCTATGACACTCAGTATCTACTTATAGAATGAAATTTGTAAGGATTTTTATGATGAAGAATAACATTAGCAGGCAGTGGTGGTGTTTGCCTTTAATCCTAGCACTTGGGAGGCAGAGGCAGGCAGATTTCTGAGTTCGAGGCCTGCCTGGTTGTCTTAGTCAGGGTTTCTATTCCTGCACAAACATCATAACCAAGAAGCAAGTTGGGGAGGAAAGGGTTTATTCAGCTTACACTTCCATGCTGCTGTTCATCACCAGAAGAAGTCAGGACTGGAACTCAAGCAGGTCAGGAAGCAGGAGCTGATGCAGAGGACATGGAGGGATATTTCTTAGGGGCTTTCTTATAGACCCCAAGACCACCAGCCCACAGATGGTACCACCCACAAGGAGCCCTCCCCCATTGATTGCTAATTGAGAAAATGCCTTACAGCTGTATTTCATGGAGGCATTTTGTCAACTGAAGCTCCTTTCTCTGTGATAACTCAAGCTTGTGTCAAGTTGGCACAAAACCAACCAGTACAATTGACCCCTCATCAACTTGACACACAAATACATCAGGATTAAGCCTCAACCCTTACTTTCTTATTTATCCCCAAGATCTAAATAATTTTAAAAGTCTCACAGTTTTTGCAAATTCTTACATATTAAATTTTCAATCCATTTAAAAATGTCCAATCTCTTAGAATTCAAAGTCATTTTACCATAAAAGTCTTTTAACTGTGGACTTCATGAAAATACCTTCTTCTTTCAAGAGGGAAAATGTATCAGGGCACAGTTACAATCAAAATGAAAATCAAAATCAAATGCCAACCATAGAATATCTGGGATCCACTCACAATCTTCTGGATTCCTCCAAGGGCTTGAGTCACTTCTCCTGCTCTGTCTTTTATAGCACACAACATGTCTTTTAGGCTCCAGATGCCTGTACTCCACTGCTGCTGCTGTTCTTGGTGATCATCTCATGGTACTGGCATCTCCAAAACACTGCTGTCTTCCACTGCATCTAGGCTTTACCAACAGCCTCTCATAAGTTCTCTTCATGGTGCCAAGCCTCAATACCTTTGAATGACCCCTTCAGTCCTGGGCCATCAATTACAACTGAGACTACACCTTCACCAATGGCCTTCCATGGCCTCTCATAGTGCCAGAGCCTCCGAAGCTCTTCATGTCTCCCCATGCCTTCAAAACCAGTACCACCTGGGTGACTCTTACACATTACCAAGTCCAGCCAAAGCACAAGGTATAACCCTGGCTATCTCTGGAATGCAGCTTCTGTGATCTCAGAAAACAATTCTCAGAAGATTTTACCTCAATGATGCTGGTCTCTTCCCAATCACTGCCAATTTCTCAGCTCTAGCTAACCAGCATCAATAGTCCCAGTAATGCAATGGTTTTACTATAGTAGTTCTAGTATCTTGTTAATCACAGCTGATACTTCAGCCCCAGCTAGCCAAAACCACAGAATCTTCATAGTCAAAATAGCAATGACCCTGATACAAGTCTTTAATCTTCCCTCTGAAATTTCAGAAGCCAGGCCCCCATCTCCTGTACTGTTCTCAACATTATCTTCCAAGCTCCTAGACAATGTCCCACAGAGCTCTAAGCACCAAATAGATCCTCTAGCTCAAAGTTCCAAAGTCCTTCCACAATCATCCCCAAAACATGGTCAGGCTGTCACAGGAATACCTCACTATGCTGGTACCAATTTGTCTTAGGGACTCTATTCCTGCACAAACATCATGACCAAGAAGCAAGTTGGGGAGGAAAGGGTTTATTTACCTTACAGTTCCATGCTGCTGTTCATCACCAAAGGAATTCAGGACTGGAACTCAAGCAGGTCAGGGATCAGGAGCTGATGCAGAGGCCATGGAGGGATGTAACTTACTGACTTGCTTCTCCTGGCTTGCTCTGCTGTCTTTCTCATAGAGCCCAAGACTACCAGACCACAAATTGTACCACCCACAAGAAGCCCTCCCCCCTTGATCACTAATTGAGAAAATGCCTTACAGCTGGATTTCATGGAGGCATTTTCTCAACTGAAACTCTTTTCTCTGTGATAACTCCAGCTTGTGTCACGTTGACACAAAACCAGCCAGTACACTGGTCTACAGAGTGAGTTCCAGGACAGTCAGGGATATACAGAGAAACCCTGTCTTGAAAAACCAAAAAAGAAAAAAAAGAGAAAAAAAGAAAGAAAGAAAGAAAGAAAGAGTAATGTTACCTATAATATACTACATATAAAATGTTATATTTACTATATTCTTCATCACAATGAATAGTGAGCATCCATGTAAGTATTTGTTGAGTATATGGCCACATACAATGATTATGATTAAAATGCATTCTAAGTTATTTTAATATTAATTTAATTTACTCTAACTTTTTTGGGATCAGGAGCTCAGGGTTTACTTTCACCCTTTGTCTTCTTGATTCCATTATATCCGTGTGAAGATTAGAGACTGTTACAGAAGGTAGCCTACCCTTAGTTCATGCTCATTAATGACATTTATTTGAATAATGTTTTATAAATGGTAGTGTTTGTTATCTTCAGTATAAAGACAATATAGTGTAGGAAGTCTACTTTAAGGTTGAATAAATTAGGGTCCTGTTGATTTAAATGGCATTAACAGGATTCTCACTCATATCCTCTGGAGAGAGTCCAGACTCTTCCATTATGGTAGCAGAGGCTTGCCAGTACAACAGTCAGATAAAATACAGGATATTAGGGTGGGAAGAAAAGTTAGTGTTTCAAGTAGTATTTCACAAGTATGAGAAATAGAGGTGACATTCTCAGAAACCCATTTACAGAACTAGAGATTCATGAAGCAGGGCACTGATGGCTGCTAGAAGAGGGGAGCGCAGGCTTCCTCAGGGACGAGGGCCTAGAGATGCTCCAGTAAATGGTCTTAAACCCATAAACATATAAATGGCATGAAATGAGCACAGTGGTGTATGTGTGTGTGTGTGTGTGTGTGTGTGTGTGTGTGTGTGTATACACCCCTGACATAACTGAGAACACACCAAGGAACAGATACCACCAATCTAACTTAGTGGGTGAAACTATAATTTATATTAGGAATTTTTACAGTGAATATGGGTGAGTGGCTTTTTCAGGTAAGAATTGGCCTGTAGAGGTTGCATCAGTAAAGCCCATCATCCCAACATGGGTGGCAGCTCACAAAATCCGGAAGCCTGGTAATGCTGCACAGCTTATAGGCAGCTGTACAAAGTGGGTGAGTGTCCTCTCCAGGTGGCTCCATTGGTATAACCTCTGATAGGCAACTCCTTTCCTTTTGTTTCTTCCAGGCAGTTTTACTATTCTGCTTCTTTCAGGTGGCTAGCTTTGTCTAAGCGATAGTTTAAGCAATCTTCACTGTTTTTATACTCCAGGAAAAAGAGTCACCTGGTGAATCTGGTGAGTTTTAGGGACTTCCTAAAAATATTTTAAGTTGTTTATTTTATGTCTTAATGAACTTGCCTTAAAGATTGAATGTTTCAATTATAGAAGAAACTACTATACAACTACATAGAGAAAATGGAGAATAAGAAGTGGGAATGGATAAGAACAAATGCATTATATAGGTGTATGAAACTTTCAAACAATAAATATATACTTCAAATCCTCATTTAATTTTCTACAGTTTTTTTTAAATAATAAAATGTCAATTAAAATTAAAAAACATGGATACGGGTAAATATCTGTAAGAGAAAATAATATGAAGAAGATCTCTCAACTTTAATTTACTAAATATTCATGTTGACTATTGAAACATATTCCTCAAAATAATTTAAAAATCCTCTCCAAACTACTACTGTTCATTAACAACTTCCTTGTATGAATTGTCTTTCAGGCTTATGAACACAGTATCCATTCCATGTCCCCATTGTAGTAATTTAGATCTTCAAATCATTTCTTTTTAAAGAACTGCATTTATGATGCCATAGGTGCCACATGCAATTCTTCTGTTGGAGCTAAGAAAAATAAATGGAAAATGTTCAGGAAAAGTTTGGCCACTTTGATTGTATTTAGAACATTTATTATTTATTGAAGGAGGTCAATTTTTCGCATAAACAGGAATTTGGGAGACATGGGATTGAACCCTTATTGTTGCCATTGTGGAGATAAAGACCAATGGAGGAAGTAATGGCAGATGTGGTACTTAGGTACTAAGATAAACCAAAATTACTTCAGTATCTTCATAAATATTTAATAACAAAGAGCTGCTTCTTGTGAATTTTTAAAGAAAATGGTTTCTTTACAAAGCACTTCATCTTGGTGAGGTGCTGTGGTTATTGTTGAAATGACAGGAAATGTTTTTGATCATTGTTTTAACTTAATTGATGATACAGGAAAAGTGAGAGGGCTGACTTCAGTTTGGAAAAAATTTGACTCTGGATAAAATGCTACAAAAAAACAAAACAAAACAAAACAAGGAATGATTCAGAGAAATGCTTCATAATAGTAAAAGTATTCAATTGAAAAAGTTGCTTCAGTATTCTACCATGTCACCGTAACATCTGTTAATTATAGCAACAACCTCCCTGGTCAGTCAACAGGCACTGATACTGAGCAATACCTCCCATCAGCTAAATTGCTACATCTACTTGAAGGCAAAGATGAACCTTAACATTCTTAAGTAAAAATATTTTGAATGAAGTTACGGGCATATATTTCAGAAATAACTTTATGGCATATCAATAGACTGTGACACATTATTGATCTAATTTTCATAATACATAGAAACCCAAACATAAATGAGAGTTATTTGCAACAAAATTAGCCACAAATTTTTTTCATGTTTTGTCTAGATATAGACCTTCTCTATTTGTTAGTTATGTCTATATTTACACATATCCACACATGTGCATATATGCACCTATATGCGTATGTGTATTATAGAAAGTCATGTATCTAGATATGTAATATACATATATTTATGTATACACATAAAACTTATAAAACACACACACACACGTGTGTGTGTATGTGTGTGCGTGTGTGTATAAAAACACATATGTCGTCTCCATTTATTTAAGTATGTTTGTCTACATGCTAATTATGGATGCCTTTCCACTTTGACCAGGAAGAACAATCACAGTTTGGGAATGTAGCAACTCCATATGTGAATTCCAAATGTACATGCTGTAATATATCTGATAGACTAATTAATTTCTGACCTATCCCCTTTACCCCTAAAGTAATAATACAGTGTCTGCTTTGTCATCTTATTACATTATCAAATCAGATGGCATATGAAAATTACTAGCTATGTACTGATATAGCAGCACTAGCCACTGTCATTTTGTTGGAGATGGACCAGCTTTCCTGGACTGGAAGATGTTTTGTACCAAATCACAATGACGTGAAGGTGGGCATTAAAATGCTTAATAGAAATGATAACTGAGAGTTTAATTATGTGGTACATTAACAAAAATTGAACAAAACAAACAACCAACTACATTGAGGTTCTTAGACAAAGTAATTGTGAGTATTTCCTGCAGGGCATAAGGCAAAACACAAATGGAAACATGAGATGGGAATAGTTAAGGAAGGAAGACTACTGGGAAGGGAGAAGGTGGAGAGAGCAAGTGGAAACTGAGTGAAAAGTTAATACTTGAGCTGGTCTATAGCATAGCTTTTATACAATGATGACATCTAGATCAAATGTACAACTAGGAGGTAAAGCACTTAATGTCTAGGAAGCAGTGTAAACTTTGGTGCATTTCTAACAAAATTGGACTGTGTCCTCCCGCTTCCCTCAGAATCTACTGCTCTTGGTTCAGATCTATAAGGGAGTACATTCGCTTATCTAGTTTTCTATTATATAAAGATCTGAAGTAGAATTTTCATGCAGGCTAGAGTTTTACTGCTAGAGGTCAATATTTTGAGAGCAGAGCAGAATGACAGCTAATGATCTGATAGGAAAGCAAAGAAGAGAGCCATTAAAATCAACTCTTGTAATCACAAATGAACTAAGCTGTGGTGATTTGGGGGAAGAGCAATTATCCGTCCATGCCCCTTTCTTCTTCATGCATCGGTGTCTTGTAAACAACCTAATATCTGCTCCTTCAAATGATGGTTTGAGCCATCAAAGAAGAAGTTATGTCCTCTACCACTTTTAATGATATGGCAGTGTAAAAAACACCATGAAATGATGCTCTTAAAATAATTTCTATTTTCTACAAGGAGTGTGTTGAATAGTTGCATAATTGTTGCTCATCGTTTCTGAGTTAAATTCATTTATTTATCACAAGGAGATGGTAGTACATATCTAGTGAGCTATGGTAGATTTTCAGCAATAATCATAAGTGTGCATAGTACCCAGTCTAGCAATACAATTTGGTTGGTTAATGCCTGTTTTAATAGTGTTTGTGTTAATTATTTAAAATTAACTTTTCTTCTATTTACCATTGTACTGGCTGGTTTTGTGTCAACTTGATACAAGTTGGAGTCATCAGAGAAGAAGGAGTCTCAGATCAGAAAATGCCTCCATGAGATCCAGCTGTAAGGCATTTTCTCAATTAGTGATCAATGAGTTATTACCAAGCCCATTTTGGGTGATGCTATCTCTGGGCTTGAAGTCCTGGATTCAATAAGAAAGCAGGCTGAGCAAGCCATTGGGAGCAAGTCAGTAATCAGCACGCCTCCATGGCCTCCACATTAGCTCCTGCCTTCAAGTTCCAGCCTTGCCTGAGTTTCTGTCCTGACTTTCTCCAATAATGGATTATGATCTGGAAGTGTAAAGAGAACAAACCCTTTCCTCCCTAATTTGCTTTTTGGTCATGGTGTTTCATTGAAGCAATAAAACGCTGATTGACAAAACTGTGTTAAAAGTTAAATTAGCAGATCCTTTTTGTTAAAAAAGAAAAAAAAAATAGACCATGAAGTTAAAAGAGACCAGGCTACATTTCAGCCTATTAATGTGTAGGTTACAACCCTGATAGAGAGGTTTCTTCAAAAGAAGGATGCCTGCTGAAAAACTCTATTTATTTTTCTTGAATACACTGTGTGCTGGCTTTATCATACAGTTGTGTGAAAACTCTGGTTGTTACTTCATCAAGCCTAGGTATAATTCTCAACTCACAAAAGAAACAAATGATGGTCATGAGACTGCACAGTATCAGCTTATTTTGAACGATACACTTAAGGCATGAACATGAACAAACAAAGATGATCTTTGTAGCAAAGATTGGCTTACTAAAGCACTTTGTTCAAGGTTTTCTAAGTTAGCAAGTATTTTATGGCAGATCTAAAGAGTGCTTCTATATACTACTTAATTCATAAGTGCCTATAACTCTTTCACAGTAAGTAATATTTTCCTTTCTGAAAATGAGAAAACATTTGCACTTTCATTGGGCCATATTGATTGCACTCCAAGGCAGTGCTGTAGAAGAGAACTTTGCCCATTGCCTAATCAACATTGTACTTCTGCAATGTATTTCATACAAAAATACAGAGTATTTGATTGAACATATCTGTGACTTGGTTTCCTCTCCCTGTTCTGGTCAAAATGAGTTACTGTTAGTTAGTGAGCTTTTGTGCATTCCAGATCATTGCAAGTCTTCAAGCTACACAACAATCCTAGGTACTAGTCCTTTCTTCAGTCGAAACCTCAGACAGACAGAATAAAAGACCCATTCATAGGTCTTAATCAGGTCATGTTCTCTCTCAACAACTCATATGCTCCACTTCTGCACACACACACACACACACACACACAAATGAGAAAGGGGAGGGGCAAGGTAATTTACTAAATATGTACTGATACCCAGCCTCTATTCACCAAACTTTGTCTTGCCTTGACTTATTAATACTGTCGAGATATTACCAAGTGACTTATCCATATTTCTAAGAAGTGAATTCCTTGTGAAATATGGTACAAGACACAAGATAACACATTGGAAGAGTGAGTCCATGAACTAAAATCAAACTTGTACTTTGGCTCAAAGATGATCTTTGCAGAAAGGACCACTATAGGTAACAAACAACAGCATCAAAAAATAGAAATGTGAAAATATTCTACATGTAATTCCATGTCATACATGCAAGGAATCAAAACTACTTAGAGATTTGGCAAGGGAATATTGAGGTGGAGAGCAAATTGGGGAAACAGAGAAGAGACTGGAAGAAGGAAAAGAAAAATGAGATTCTAAAAAAGGAATGAAAAGAAGTCACATAGTTTTCCAAAGCCAAAGCTGAAATTCTTTATGTCATACCCAAGCACATGATACTCCAAAATGGTACCTTGACATTTGTGACACTGCAGACACTGGATCGTCTCCATGCTGGTCATTTGTTGTTGCTGTTGTTGTTGTTGTTGCTGCTGCTGCTGCTGCTGCTGCTACTCTAAGATGATACATCCTAAAATAAAAGGAGTAACTTGAAGGTTCAGATCATGATCACTTAGACTTGTTGATTTGGGACTGATAGAGAGGCAATATACATAAAAAGGCAAAACCATTCTCTCAAAGTTATAGCATATGAAAACCATAGGGAGATGAATCCCAATATCCCCTGTGTAGACACACCTTCACTTTCCCAAAACATTCTGCTGGAAGGTACCTCCCAAATCCTCCAATATACTCAGATAGCACCGTAAAGATTGCATATTGAACACATGAGCTTTTAGGAAATATTCACTATCTAAGTAATAGCAGGCTCTCTTATTTTTGCCCTCACTCTTCTCTCTTGAAGCAGATCATAAGATTCCTCACTATAGTGGTCCTCTTCTGAATCTTGGAGAAAGGGGTTTAGCTTTATATCTGAAGAATGTGAAGAATTTGACACAAAGATTTAGAACAAGATGACCTCTTTAAATTCACTTCAGTGTACTGCCGTGACACCAGACCTTGTTACGTCAAGTGTATTGCCCCCAGTGACTGTTCATTCATTCTTTAATGATGTATGAAATAACAAATTTTCTTTTTTCTTTTAATACTCACTTCTGAGGCATCTTTTATCATCTGAACCACATATGAAGAAGTTGTATATATTCCTCCTTTTCAAGTCTGTCTTTGATAACAGAATCCTAAGACATGAACCAAATGATGGGTAAAAATAAAAATATATTCCTCTACAGATATATCCACCTAGAGTCTTGTGGATCATCCAGAGATGCAGTACAAAGGGACCTGAAATTCCTATGGGCAAAATATATAAATAGAAAAATAGGCAGGCCATGGCTGCACACATCTGTAATCTGAGCACCTACCCAATAGATGTAGGCAGGATGATCTCTTTGAGTTTGACAGAACAGTCAAGACTACAGAATAAGACCATTTGTTGAAGAAAAATAACTCAAGTCTGGGAACCCTGTGGTTGAATTAGGGAAAGACTGGAAGAAGCTGAGGAGGAGGGTGACCCCATAGGAAGACCAGCAGTCTTAACTAACCTGGACCCCTGAGAGCTCTCAGACACTGAGCCACCAACCAGGAAACATACAGTAGCTGATAAGAGCACACAAGCACCCCACCCAACTCTCCACACACACATATACAGCAGACGACTGCCTGGTCTGCCCTCAGTACGTAAAGATGCATCTAGTCCTCAAGATATTTGAGACCCCAGGGAGTGGGGAGACCTGGTGGGGTGGAGGGGTGCAGTAGTAGGTGTCCTTTTGCAGACAAGGGAAAGGAGGAAGGGGATGAGGAACTGTGGGTGAGTGGACTGGAAGGGGTTAATGACTGGACTGTAAAAAACAAAAGTAATTTTAAAAAGAAGAATGCAAAAGACAACAACAATAATAACAAAAGAACAATAATAACAGAACAAACCCTATGATGTATTCTTTCTAATCAATATATCACATGTATCTAACTCACTGACAGAAGAGTGGTGCAACTTATATATTTCTGTTTCACAGTAACTACCTCCATATTTGTTTTTCTCTAAAGGTTTGTTTTTCTCTCATTCATTTGACACTTCGGTTAAAATGTAAACTCCAGGGTGGAAAATCTTAACACCCTGTCTACAGCATCCAGTTGAGTACCCAGCAGGTTTACTGAAGTAGCTTTTAGTGTAGCAAGCTAATCATCCTGAAGAAATTTACAAATCTCAAGGCAATAATACTGCTCAGTGACCTGGAGAGCTCAAGATCAGTCAGGAAAAATGAATTCCCAGTGAGGTGAAGGCATCCAGACATACATTTCAGGAGATGCTGCTGAATTCATTTAGCAAATATCTTCTGTACATAAAATATTATACAGATTAGGAGAAAAATTTCTTGTGATATTCTGTCAATAGTTGACACATTCTTCATCTTATACTGTAAGCACCTGTAGGGATGAGTGATTCATCTTAATATAACATTCTTGGAGCAATTTATACTAAATAACAGACTTTTTGCATTCCAGTAGAATAATTAGGATAAAGTTTGATGAAAAAGCATAAAAAATAAATAAAACCAAAACCTAAGCAAACATAAAAGCTTGGAAGAGAACCATTAGTATCATTTACAGCTAATCTTGAGTGACATTTTAAAAATAGATTATAGTGAAACCTTAAAATGACTGATGTGAAAATATTTGAAGTATAGTAGGACATATATTATATTATTAAATTAAGCAATACTTAGGAGGAAAATGAATCATGTATTTCATTTGGGAATACTTATACTAATCCAAGACATTAAAATAACTTTGAAATCATGTATGCTTGCACAAACAGTACAAGTGTGTGTCAAGCACATATTCTCCTTTGGTTATAGCTCCTTTTCCAAAAGAAGCAGAGGCAGCAGCAGCAGCAGCAGCAGCAGGAAGAAGGAGAGGGAGGAGGAGGAGGAGGAGGAGGAGGAGGAGGAGGAGGAGGAGAAGAGGGGAAGGGGAAGGGAGTGAGGGACAGGGAAAGAGGCAGGGGAAGGGGGAGGGGAAGGGGAAGGAGAAGGGGTAGGAGAAAAAGAAAAGGAAGAACATTTTCTTTCTTTCTTTGATGGGTCAGACTGAAACAGTAAGATTAAAATGAGGCCAAGCCATGATTACCTACATAATGAATCCGTGTTTCAGAAAAACAAAGAAGTAAATATCAGAGTATTCAAATAGCCCCAAACCATCTCTCAGCACACTTCCAGTGACAACACTACCATGTCTTTTCCTATGTGTTTATAACTCCTCAGCATTGAAATATAAGCAAATCTATCCTATTTTTCCAACAATAGAAAATTTCCTCATGGTTATTTGATCCTCTACATTTGACTTTTCCTTCCTAATTGCTATTCTAGTTCCACCCTTACGATTTGGTTCAAAGTCATGTTTAAGGAAAAGGCTCGAGGATTGATGAGTCCTAAGTTTGATTAAACCCTTGACTCTATGATTGACCTTGAGCATGTTGCTTCATTTCTTTGGGATTCATTTCCTCACTTGTAACTCTGTTTCATGGGGATACAGTAGGTGTTATCTAAGAGAGTTCACATGGATGTCCAGATATCAGCTTATATTTTGTTAATTATTTGTAGCCAGCCATCTGTAATTAGCTTTGAGCACTTGTTTTAACCACATCCCTTCATATTGTTTCATGACCTAATAATATATAAGTATATATATATATATATACTTCAGATTCAAAATATTGAACATAAAGCCATATGACCAGGAAATAAGAAATAGTTATGGCTTAGGACACATGGTCATCATTTCAAGGACCATAGGCACTTTTGGTCATTAGATAGATCTTCTGTTATTTCAGTTATGCAGTGCTACCCAATAAGCTATTTCAAAGTACAAGGACAGCAGACAATATGTACAGTTATTCAAGATGGGGACAGATGGCAATTTTGATCTGTTTAGTTAAGAAATTTGATTTGTGTAAGATGTTCAAAATAGTCATACATGTGTCTGGTGTTGGTAGAGCTGTCATCAGGTTCCACCCTCAAGAAGATTAATCTCATTTACTACACTTGACAGGACTCTAGCTGCAATGTAAAAAGTGCAAGAACTATAAAGCTTACCCAGGCTGAGGCTCAGAGCCACATCATACCAGTATGATTTCATTCGTCAAAGCAAATTGTATAGCCAGACCAGACCCAAGAGGAAGAGAAAGTGCTTCTGGGTAGGAACATGACAGGGAGAATTAAATAAAAAAGAATGAGCCTACAAGATGGGAAGAATTGTAACATCATTAATAACAGTCAGTAACAGTCCCATTTATTCAGACAATATTTTTTAAAAAGCAAAAATTTATAAAGGAAAACAACTACAGAAGTAATTTATTATTAAAATAATTAAATCCTTGATATAGTGATATAAATTTATTATTTTGACCATTTAAACAATGAGTAGGCATGTACCTACTGGTTGTTACAATTTCAGATTAGAATGTATAGTATTTTCAGAAATCTGAAGTGACTAGAATATGGTTTTACTTTATATTTGTACTGAAAACCAAAATCTTCTTGCATGAATATTATTGTCATCTGTTTCCTTTATCCATAATGCAAAAATTACTGATTTTCATTCAGGGATTAAAAAAGAATTAACTTCCATATAACAACAGGTTTTCTTCCTCTTAGTCTGAGAACTTCTGATATCTAAGGACCTATGTAGAATACAATGAGTTGGGTAGTACGTTGTGTCTACAACTGTGTGTATGCTCTCTACCTATATTAGTACATTAGGACATATAACTAATTGTTCCATGACATGGGGCAAGGTTCAACCCATCAATAACGAAGTCAACAAGTGTTGCTCTGATATACATCCAATACCCAGTTCTATACATCTTATATCTGGCAATATGAGGAAAGAATGTTAAATTAACTGCATGGACTCTGCTCGTATGTGTGTATTTTCTAGAAAAAATGTATATCTTATATGTAATAAATGCTGTTGAAATACCAATTGCATCAGGATAATCATTAATCAGAATAACCTTTAATGCTGTAAACACATAGGAGGGTCGTGCCTTAGCAAATCACACCATAACTGGGAGATGGTAGATAAGTATTTCTTGCATGAATCAAAACCTGCTGTTGATGTCATAGTGATAATAAAATAAAATTTTCATAAATCTAGTTGTGGTTCCATTTCCTTCTCTATATAAAATAATTAAAATTAGTTTTCTGTGTGATACCTTCTACAGCAATAAACGTAAACAAGATAAAATACATAAAGTGTTAAAGTTCATCTGTATAAAGATGTTTTCATAAATACCCTGTGATTAAATGCCATGTAAACATACTATCTAATGATATTTTGTGTACAGATAAATCTAAGGATATTATTTAAATTGGTGATATGAGCAGAATACTATTCATAATGCCAATTTTCTAATCACTGTTGAATGTAAGGATGCACCTGGTAAAATAGTAATTTTCTGTAATGTAGGTTCTGTGTTTATCATAAAATAGCAGCAGTTTGATCTTTGATAGAAGATGAAATTGGATTTTCATTTAAAGAGACAATAAATAGCAGCATGCTCATTTTCAGAAGATTCTTCTAGTTGACCTCATTCCTACACACTATTTCAGGAGTAGGATAACAGAATACTTTATTATTTATCTGGATTTCCTTTCCTTGTGTGAAAATAAAGCATATTTTCTTGTGTAATGTTTCACTGCTGATTCTGGGTTGTAGTTAAAAGATTGAAAACTTGGCAAGGTAAGTGGTGAAAGAATACGCAAAATTAACCAACTCCAATTATCTCTCAATTACACCGTCAATCCCATCATTAAATTCAGATCTCATGGACCACTCTATAGCCACCCTTCTTTTATTTCAATCTGTATGGCTTCTCTTGGATTTACAGTCTTTTCTTTGTTGTCTAAATATCACCATTCATCATCTATTTAAATCTTAATAACACAGTGCACTGAAATTTTCCTGTTTTCCCCACTATTTACACCATAGAACTTTCTCAATTTTGATTCAGTTTTCCTTTCTACCTATTATTTACTTCCTGGTAAAACGTTGTACATATATGAACTGGTAGGTAGGTAGGTGGGTGGATTCAGGGGTAAGTGTGTAGGTAAGTAGATAAAATTTAAAATAGAAGAAATACGAACAGATTGACCGACCAACAGACAGACAAAAAGATAGATAGATGACAGACGATGATAATGATGGTGATGATGATGGTGATGATAGATAGATAGATAGATGGCAGATAAATAGATATAGATGCATATGCAGCAATGGATGTATACATATGGTAAGCTGTACATATAAAATTAGCATACTTACAAACACAAGACTATCTATAAATGATTTCTCTATGTGAGATTTAACAATTGTTGGACATTCAATGCCATCTACACTCTCACATTCTTCTCAGCAAATATTCTTACACATTCAACCTGTGGTGAAGTTTACTGTGGCATACTAAAGCCTGTAACTGTGCCTCACAACTCACAGAGATGGTGTGACTCATCTGTCCTGGATCTCTTACAGTGGTCTCTCCTTAACTCCATTTGCTTATGGCATTGGGTATATGAGAATGAGAAGGGTATTGTTTGTATCCAATGCCATTCTCTTCACTCTGAGGTAGATTTACATGACTTTTAGGTATTTCCAGAAATTAGAATTAATTTCACTGATGATTCCCTTTCTTCTCAAAATATCTTTATTCACATGTATGTCCCCTTTTGATTATGAACAGCATCTCTCTCTCTCTCTCTCTCTCTCTCTCTCTCTCTCTCTTCTTTCACACACACACACACACACACACACACACACACACACCATAGTCAAAAAACAGAATACAAGCAAAGAAAAGATAGGAAAAGATCAACTTGGAGAGTTGTGCAGGTGTCACCATTCAGCAGTAAATACTAATTTCCACTCAAAGTATTCCTGTGAATATAACCAATTCATTTATAATTCTCACTGTCTGCTTGTTTCCTGCACTATGTTCTCTAACTGTCTGCTATACAGAATGTCTTAGGGAATACGAATCCTTCTTGAAATCTCCCCCACCTTACATACCGACATACACTGATCAGTCTGATTTGTATTAATCTTGTTCTGTTGTCCTCTATATGCTCATATTTTATGTATATTTATTTAATATTTCCAAACACAGTTCCTTCACTCTAAAATTTTACTTGAGTTGATAATCTGATATAGGTCGTTAACTTCATTATTTTCCTAAGAATAGGTAGTCTCATATACATATATAAGTACACATGCATAAAATCATATATATACTAGGAAGCCTCATACACCTAATATACATACATATATAAATATATATGTGAATACACACACATACCCACATATATATGTATATTCACATCTTTCCTTGGGACTTCTCATATTTACCTTAACTTGAATTTCATAGAAACAAAGACAGAAAGAAACAGAGATTAAAATTAAAAGAAAACATGTAAACCCACTTTTCAAAAGAAATTGCAACAATCAATATGTTTGCTAATGCAAAAAGCAAATAAATAAAGCAGGACTTTATGCAGAATTATGACAGAGCATGATTTATGTTTGGCAGAGCCTGAACATTCTGCCACCCCTCTGAATGATCATCAATCAACCCTCAGTAACACAATGGTTTAAAAAGCTAAATAAATAATTTTCAAATAATTCTTTATGATATTGAACATTGGCACAGTCATCTTACTCATAATGAGGATCTTGGTTTCCACTAAGTTAGGCAAGAAATGAAAACTACTGCTGGTTCTATTCTGCTTTGCATCACCATGACAAAATATCTCACAGGAAAGGGCTTCTGTGGTTTTGGTTAATGGTCATTTGAGATTGTTTTTAGGCATTCTGTGTGCCTGTGGATCATAACAGATATATGTAGTAGAGCAGAGCTTTTCATCCATGAGGGAAAGAAAAGAAAGAGAAAATCAGCATTGAGTTCAAGAGCATAAGCTCAATAACCTACTTATGATCACCAAGCTTCACCTTTCAAAGTTCCAACCATCCCCCAATAGCACCAATCCATTTATGTGAGTAGTGAGAAGTTACGTAAGACATACCTTATGTAGAAGACAAAGAAAGTGAGGAATAGCAATTAGTAAGAATAGAGGTTTCACTGCAAACTTTAAGCTACCTCTTTCTGTCTCTGTCCATAAGACGTTCCTAAATGCAAGAAAAAGCAGGGCTTCTGTTAGGATTACTGGAGAGCAGGTTCATTGGGAGAGTGCTTGCTCAAATGATACTTCATTCATCAGCTCTATGAATAAATAAATCATTCCCAAATGCCAATATTTTATTATTGATAGCCATTTCTCTGCACTCTCCTTTCCACTGGTTGAAAAGCACATGAGTCTTGACCATAAATTTGGAAACCATTCCACAGGAGTATTGATTGTTTCACACAGCAGTGTCACTTTATTGACAATCCCCAAGAAGTTAGGTAATCGCATGGCTTACCATGATGAAATTTCCCATATCTTTATATACTATGCGTGTGTTTATTCTTGTGTGTAGAGTGTAGGGATGTGTATGTGTGTAGAGGTACACATGCATGTGTGTACATGCCAGAGTACAACTCAGGTATCATTTCTCATGTATTGTCCACATATGATTTTGATACCAGGTCTCTCATTGACTCATACTAAGTAGGTGATGCTGGCCAGCAGATGAGTCTTAGGCATTCATCTGTCTATATTTCCCATCACTCGGAATGCAAGCTCCATGCCTGCCATATTTTATGTGAATTCTTGGGATGTAACTAAGGTCTTTGTGATTAAAAAAAATCCCACTTTACTGATTGAGTCATTTCCTCATCCCAAATGTAAATCCTTACAAGTATGCTCAAAAGTTAATTTCTAAAAATTGTATTATGGAGCTAAATACATATGGTATCAAGAATTGTATTTTAGAACAGCAATATCTTATCAATTAAAGTATTATAGAACTCTGAATGAAGCATACACACGAGTGTTACTATTGTGAAGTTACCTCTTCATTTCTAAGAAATATACAGTAGCTTATGTGCTCTGTTCATATTAAGAGAATGCTGATGTGATGGACATGAGATTTCTTCTTAAATCCCTCATATCTTCTAAGATGCAAAACTTGTTTCAGAATAAAGTTTTCAAATGTGCTTCTAGAGATGGCTTTATGTAATTATTGATATGGTAAACACAAGTTCTCATGATCTCTGCACATTCATCATCTAACATACACATCAATTAAAATAAAGACCAGTGAATCCGCAGACCTACCTGACACCTTTTAATAAGTAAACTTTAGTATGCATTCTTATAGCAATATTATGTGCACAAGGTAGGAAATGGGAATGAGGTGCCAGGAAAGAAAATGAATGTTTTCACTCTGTCTGCTAGATAATAAAACCTAACATCTATCTTACATTTGAAATCAAAGCCAGGAACTGTGACACAGTCTGGAAGGAAAAAAAGTCAAAATCAATATTATGTTTACTATCTCAGCCCCATGACTCATACTGAAGCTAATACTGCAGATTCAGAGCAAAGTTAGCAGTACTAATTCAGACTTATTTTTCAAGATCAGAGATGGTGATGGTTTTTGTGGGCAGGGTACATTGTTCCCACAACCTGAGAGCTCTGCTACATTAGGAAAAAAAAACTGTTATCTGTGTGCATTTGTGTGTGCATGTGTGTGCAAGTGGGTGCATATGTATATATGATATGAAGGAGCAATGTGATAGAGATAAGAGAAGAAATTAATTAGAATATATGTGTGTAACCTGGTATTGTTTCACTAGCATCTTGTTTCAACTGTCAGGGCATATATGATGAGCAAATCTGAGTGGCTCATACACAGCATCAAACATTCTTTCACTGAACAAATATTAAGCACCTACCCCATATGTACAGAATATTTTGAAAGAAAGAAATGTCACAAGAAAAAATAGAGTTCAGGATAACATCCTGAAACAGTCTTCCATTTTTTTTTTCTTTTCTTTATGTAACACACAATTCTCATTGATGCTTTTCGGATAAATATAGAACTAAAAAATAAATCTGCACCTCGTTTCCTTTTATGCCCTGTCCAAAACGAATCTGCTTAGTTTAAATACAGCTCCTGATTTACAGTCTAAGGGTGAGCATAGAGTCATTGAGCAGTATGAGCAAGGCTTTTTGTCAGACTCTGAGTCTTGAAATAAAGTGCGTGTGCTCAGCATGTTTGTGGTTTAGATGGGGATGAAGCACTCAATGAGGATCAGGATTTTTTAACATAATGTATGCCTTTTATATTCGATATAAAGTAATATAATCCATTCACAATGTCACAGTTTGTACAGTTTCAGAAACGACTGTAAATTTTTACTTTGAAGGGGTTATGATAGTAACCTGAAGTTGTTAATGACTATTGTTCATACAATCTGAATGCTCAATGTGTGCGAGTCTCTGCATGCATAAGGTAGAGGGCGTAGGTGCTTCCTGCTTATAATGTTATGCTGCAAAGGTCATTATTAGTACTCGCATGGATAAGCAGCTTCCTCAATGAAATCTCAATTTTTAAGGACCTAAATTCAGAAACCAAACATTAAATGGCAAATGTGGGCACATAACTACATGCATATAGAGTCCACACTTGTAAAGACGCCTGTGAACACTGCTGCCTTCTCTATCAATAATTAAATCAGGATTCCAGAATTACTTTACCTCTAAAATATAAACAAAATTACATTATTTGAATAGAACTTTATTTTCTTCTTCACAAAAGATACAGTCTTTTTTTTTTTTTTTTGATACTTTATTTACATTTCAAATGTTTCCCCTTTTCCAGATCTCCCCTTTGGAACTTCCCTATTCCCTTCCCCTTCCCCCTGCTTCTATGGGGATATTCCCCCACCCACCCACCCACCCACCCACTCTTGTCTTCCCTCTTTGGCATTCTCCTATACTGAGGCATCTAACACCTTCCAGCCCAAGGGCCCCTCCTCCCCCTGAGGGCTAATAAGACCTTCCTCTGCCACATATGTGCCAGCACCATGGGTCCCTCCATGTGTATTCTTTGGTTACATTACCCTTTTCCAAGTTGTTGTGTTTCATAGTGAGGACATTTCTTTTTCATTTTATAGCTTTGTAAATCAAAGCCTTGTAACTGTATAAATGCAAAGGAACAAATTTGACCTTTACAATCAAGTGATTGTGAAGGAAGAAGTGAGGGTCATAGAAAGCCTAGAGACACTAAGGAAGAGTGAGGAGACAATACTTACTATATAACATCATTCATACAGATCTAAAGACATCAGGTCAGAGTTGTAGATATTACATCTCATGCCAACATGACAAAACAGGCCCACGTCCTACGTAGAACGGTAAGAATGCAGTAAAGGCACATTGCACAAGAGCTTCAAGAGAGGACAAGAGAAAACTACTTCAGAAGGCAGAAGTGGGAGCTGGTACACCCACTCATCAACTCTGAGTCAGGCCCCGGCACATCCATGGTAGTGTTCAAGGAAACACATATCATGTTTGGAGCTGGGTGTGGTTATCTCTGTCTGAGTTCTATGTTCTGTGCTTTCAGTCCAGGGTATCTGGGGAGTAAAGGTACCATGAATAGGTCACAGGTGCCAAAATTGGCAGATTGTCAAGATCCACAAACAAAACAAAATTTTATAATATCTCTCAGCATTCTTTCATATATCTAGGTTAGCTCCAATTATTTAGAATACTTGATATAAATAAAAAAAAAAAAACAGTATGTGCTGCCTGTGCCCTGAACAGCTCTCTGTCTGACCCTACCTGCCCTTAGGAGTTGGGGGTGAGTTGGTACAGAGTGAATGACACAGAGCAGGTGAGAAATGCTAGAGCAAGCTCAGCTCATCTGAGCACTGCTGCAAATGCCTTTACTATCTTCTACCCTTTGGTCCCAAGAAAGCATCTATTCTAAACAGCAGTTTCTGATCGGCTGGCATTGTTTGCACCAGCAATCCCTGTTCTCTTAGGCTGTCCCCAGTTAGATCCCCCTGCAGACAGGCTGGTGTCACAGGCAGTCCTCAGTTAGGTCCTCCTACAGGAGATGCTTTTGTGGCTGCATGGCCCACACCATTTACACAGAGGCAGCCTCCCCATTCCTGCTGTAAGTATGTAAATGACTGTGCTATGAATTGTTTAGGGAATAATAAGAAATTACATGAATGTTTACAATTAATGGGATATTTTCCAAATTATTTTAATCTATTGCTGATTTGAGTAGTAGGTAGAGAGTCAATGGTGTGAGAAGATTTACCAGCTGTTAAATGCAGATAATTATGTAGATGCATGAATTTCAAAGTCTACTTAGAGTTCAAACATGGTAACAGTGACGTGGCTCCCCACTCTGCCCTATGCTAAGCCATGGACAGAGCCTAAGTTGTCTCTCAGGAAGAAAGAGATTTTTGAGGAGAATAAAAAAATCAAAGAATCTTCAGAATGAACGAGACACTTCCATTGTTTGGAACTTTCTACAGTGGCCTATGTGTTAAAGGCTTACTCTGCTAAAAGAAGCTATTGGGGGCTTATAGTACCCTCAAGAGTGGAGCCTAGCAGAAATATTCCAGCTGTTGGGATTTTGTAATGGAGTGGGTCTGTGGGATCCTAAGCCTCTTCCTCTTTTCCCTTGGTTAGCTGTGAGGTGATCTGCTTTCCTAAGTAATGTGACCATGATGTGTCTCTTTGCCACTAGCAATTTTGAAACCTGGGAAGTAAAGTAAACTTTTCTTCTTCCATGGGTAAAGGTATTCATTACTGTAATAGGAAGCTAAGACAGCAATGGAAGGAAGGGAATTTCTTCTGGAAGTGATGCCAGCAGGGAAAGTGTCTGAGTGCATGCCCTCAGGGCCAGTCAGTGACATCATGTAACAGAGACTGAAAAAAGTCTCCTACTGAGACTCTCATAATGATGTTCCTTATGATTCAATAACTATAACGGTAATTATTGTACCATTCAAGATCATTGAGAAAAGATTAGAGAAATATGACATTGTTGACATTTCAGTTTTAAAGTACTTCTGGTTCTCACACATTTAATATGGTTTGTTTTTGCTGTGAACAGCTTGTTTGCCACTTTCCCTATCATCACTGACATAGTAAACACCGTTTGCGTTGTGACCCTATTTGTAGACATGATCTTTGGGAAGTTAATAGGTCAAGAAGATACTGTATATAACTTTAGATTGGTGTCTTTATAGAGACAAGAGACAACTTATTCTCTGCCACATAGAAAGAAAAACAAACAAACAAATAAAAAACAATCATCTGCACACTAAAGAGCAGGTCTCCCCCCTCAGATACAGGATCTGACTGCACTTTTACTTTGGATTGTCCAGGCTCCAGATGTGGGGGAGGGGGGTAGATGTTTACTTCTTACAAGACCTAATCAGTATCATTCTGCTAAAGTAGCCACATATCTCTAGGACAGCTGGCAACAGCTGTCCAGGTCTGTGCAGTGGACTTGCCTACTATCTCAAATATTGACTGTCTACCACTTGGAATAAGCAGAAGTGGCTCAATTTTCCTTTAAAGAATAATTTTATTCACAAGGTTTTCTTTCTTTCTTTCCTCCTTCCTTCCTTTCTTTTCTTTCTTTCTTCTTCTTCTTTTTTTTTTTTTGGTTGTTTTTCTGTTACATTATCTGTGATGTTTTGCACAACAAGACAAGAGCTCACAGAATCAACCAAAGGAAAGGGGGAGATGTGGATCCCTGTATTACACAACCTCTCTATGTCCTAATACTGTTAAGGTAGCATTTGTTTTAAATCCCCACTCAGCTCCTCCACCCCCACCCAGGCTGCTTCCCTTTCTGGGAAGCTGGTAAAAGGGCTTCCGGGACAGGCTCAGAAGTACCTTCTAGCTGACTGGGAGAGCTGAACAAACTGCTCCCAGTAGTGTCAAGACCCCATCTGTGTGTATAGTGCTGATACCTCCTCTGCTCCTGCCTGTGTGCCCATTCTAGATGTGAAGGTGTGAATTTGAAACACATGTGTCAGCTTCTCTCTTTTGACAGGAAGAATAAACTAATGGTGAAGGCAGAAGATGAGGAGGAGTATGTGGTGGTGGTGGTGGGAGGTGTGTGTGTGTGTGCACGTGTGTGTGTGTGTGTGTGTGTGTGTGTGTGTGCAAGTACATGCTCATGAGTTGATGAAATTAAGTCCTAGTCAATATTTCTGACATTTTTCAATTGTAAATGAAAGGTCTTTCTCTCTCTTAATGTATAATCTTGATAAGGACTACCAATCACTTTCATCTGATAATTTTTTGTTGTTCTTGTGATTACAAATCATAGTTTATTTTGAGAATAAATGGCATGCGTTTTCAACACGCAGGAAAGGTTTTGCCATTAACAGAAAGCCAAGCAGCTTCAGAGTCGTGCAGGCAAATGCTCAGATAGGAAGTTCTTTCTGCTTTCAATTATTCTGTCACATTTACCAAATACTTGGTATATATCAGGATATGAAAAGACACGGCTGTGGCAATATAGCTCTATGGCATTCTGGGTATGATGGCCCCTAAGGAAAGGCACAGTAGAGTAAGGGGGCTCAATGTGTGGTTGTCTGAATAGAATTGCCCTCCATAGACTGTGAATGGGGTAACACAGTCACCAAAGAACCCACATGGTATGCACTCACTGATAAGTGAATATTAGTCCAAAGCTCGGAATACCCAAGATACAATTCACAGATCTCATGAAGCTCAAGAAGAAGGAAGACCGAAGTGTGGATGCTTCAGTCCTTCTTAGAAGGGTGAACAAAATACTCATGGGAGGAAATACGAAGACAGAGTGTGGAGCAGAGACTGAAGAAAAGGCCATCCAGAGACTGCCCAGCCTGAGGATCCATCCCATATACAGACACCAAACCCAGACACTATTGCCGATGCCAAGAAGTGCTTGCTGACAGGAGCCTGATATAGCTGTCTCCTGAGAGGCTCTGCCAGAGCCTGAGAAATACAGAGAGGCGCATGCTCACAGGCAACTACTGGACTGAGCCGGGGTCTTTGATGGAGGAGTTAGAGAAAGGACTGAAGGAGCTGAAGGGTCTTGCAACCCCATAAAAAGAACAAAAATATCAACCAGTCAGACCCCCCAGAGCTCCCAGGGACTAAATTCCCAACCATAGAATACACATGGAGCGGATGGATCCATGGCTCCAGCCGCATATGTAGCAGAGGATAGCCTGCATCTATGGGAGGAGAGGCCCTTGGTCCTATGAAGGCTCGATGCCCCAGAGTAGGGGAATGCCAGGGCAGGGAGGAGGGAGTGGGAGCACCCTCATTGAAGCAGAGGGAGGGGGGATGGGATAGGAGATTTGTGGAGGGGAAATCTGGAAAGGGGTAACATTTGAAATGTAAATAAATAAAATATCCAATAAAAGATTTTAGAAAAGATATGACCTTAATGGTTAGCATCCACCTAGCCACAAGAAATGGAAGAAAACAGTTAGACGAAGAGCCTTTCTGGACCTCCATCCTCAGCACTGTGAAGTAAAAAAGAGCACCAAAGTGTCTATCTCTCAAATAGACGCTTTATTCTCTATTAGCCATCATTTTAATGTTCTTTCTCAAACCAACAGACTGAGTTTCCCTTGAAAGAGATGCTTTTATAAAAGTTCAAAATACTAAATTGTGATACAGTTTATATTTAAAAAGAAATAAGAAAGCACTCTCCTGTTGAGGCCAGCCTTGCTAAATCATGTTAGCTCTGTAAGAGCTCAGAGGTGAGAGATTCGGAGACGTTTTCAATTGATCGCCTGGTGCACATTTTCAGGGTAAAGAGGCCTTGCAAAAGAAAAGAAATAAGCCACATGACGAATCAGAAGACTGGGTTAGTGTTTTGTATGTTTTTCTTTTCACTCCCTTCCTTCCTTCTTCCTTTCTTTCCTTCTTTATTTCTTTCTTTGTTTCCC
This sequence comes from Rhynchomys soricoides, assembly GCA_019843965.1. Lineage (NCBI taxonomy): Eukaryota > Metazoa > Chordata > Mammalia > Rodentia > Muridae > Rhynchomys > Rhynchomys soricoides. The sequence continues at coordinate 7,017,901 of JADRCH010000018.1, read as the reverse complement.
GTCCTTTATGTATCCATTAGCCTAGGTCAGGTGCTGTTTTTTTCCCCACCTTCCTATAGGACAAGGATGGTACATTTAGTACAAAGACTGCTTCTGAAACAGTAAACAAGAAAAGTATAAGCAATTCATACTATTCAATACTTATTATGGGACAAATAATTGGTATAGAGTAATTTAAAAAAAGCAAAAAAAAAGTTATGTAGAGATTCCAGTCACCAACAGTAAAAGGAAATATTTTATCTATTTTGAGGTCAAAGATAACTCTGCAAACCTGATAGCCTGGGATTAATCCCTAAAAGCAACATAAAGAGAAAAACAACTCCATAAAAATTGCCCTACAGTTTCTATATGAGGCCACTCATACACAATAATTAATAATAATAATAAGTCCATTAAGGATTACATGAACCCATGGCTTACCATCAAGATATTGAATTTTCTTGTATAAATGTATGCAAATTACTTAAACATCTTCATCTATTTTTTAAGTAATAATTATTGGTGACCTAGCAATTTATAATTTTTTAATATATAAATAAGTACATAAAACAATATTTCAAATGTGATTTGATCAGTACTAAATGAGCCGATTCACCTGTCTTTATTGTTCATTTTATCTCAAAGCCATACATTTTGTACCATCAAATTACTCATTTCATTTTCAAACCACCTTCCCACAAACAGTGTGTCAGATAACATAAACTCTAGCCAGGAGACCAATACAGACATACACACAAAGAGATCTGCACCAGATCTATAATGTTTATATTCCAATGAAAGAAGACAGTTAAAAAACAAATAGGTATATGTAATGTGACATCTATGAAGACAAATTATCTCAAGTGACAGAAAGGATCTTTCTTCAGAAATAGTTGGATTGCCTCTCCTAGAAGTTGATATTTCAGCCAACCAGAATCAAAGAATATCTGAGTCCTTTGTGCACTGGAGACTAGCTCAGGGAACTGAGAACTCAAAGACCCTAGAGGCATAAAGAACTAAGTAGGAGCATCAGACAGTCACAGGCTCATTTTCGCAAAGAGAAGTAATCTACTTTAGGAAATGTTAGAGTACAAAACTAATTTTGTGAAAGAATTTCCAAACTAAGATTATGTTACATTTCATTGGTGACTTAGGACAAATACATTTTGGTTATGGCTAAAGTAGTTTTCCAAAAAGTAAATATCTCAGCATTTATGTAATCCAAAAATAGGCCCTTGTCAGGGACTTTAATTCTTTAATTAATGAAAGGATCAGTGAGATATTAAGACCAGTTCAAAGTATACTTGTTGATCCAGAAATATACTTAATTTAATTAAAGGGAATAAGGGTCAGATTGCTGGGGTAGACATAAGGCTGGCCATTGTCCTGGAAGATAAAAACCTGGAATTTTAGGATTGTGTTTGAAACACACAAATTTATCTGCCTTTCTACAGAATGAGTATTTCCATAGTAGCATATTAGAATAATTTAATCAGTAGAAACCAGCAATTGGAGTGACCTCCCCCCATCCTTCTATATATTACATTGAAATAATATGAAGTTGCTTTTTGCTTGATTTGCAGGTAAAGTACAAGTTTTTCTGGACTTAGTTGAACTTTCCGAGAAGTGCTTTTAGAAGAGTAATGGCATATATCATATATGTGCGGTGTATTAGCTCTATCATCCATTCTGCCGCCTGTGAGGATCTCTGAAGTTAAAGTTGCAAGTTCAAGAAACTGAGACAAATAGGGCCTCCCACACAGCAATCTTTTTGTTCGATAATCCCTTGCTCTGCTTAAACAGGGTTTGATTGGAATCTCCCCTCTTTTGTTACAAGCTCTCTCCTCCCTTGTAACAAATCAGAATTCAGGGGAACAGCTACTTGAGCTCCCTGCATTCCAGACTTAGACTTGGATTTTAAGAGAAACAATTCTTAAAGACATGACTTTGGCAAGGACTTTTTAATGCACTGGGATAATTAATTCCACATAGACCCACCCATTTCTTAGAATGCAACCCTCTTGGAAAATCTGCATATTGCTAGTGTGCTTCTAGTCAAGAACTGTCAAAATCCCAGTTTCCATAACTGTTCAAATATGACAGAGAATATCAGCAAACTCCAGTTTTGCATACCTCAGACTTCCTTTCAGTACAAAGAAATTTCCCATTATAGCAGGTGACACGCACAGTCCTGATGCGTCCTGGATTCAAGAGTACATACAAAGAGAATGAGAAGCTCTTCCAACCTTTTTCTTGGGGGTTTCACAGAGTCAAATAGCTTCAGTGCCTTCGTCTTATCAGTGAAAATGCATCTCTTCTCCCTGTCTTCTCTCACTGCACCAGAAGCCTTCCTTGTAGCTCATTGCCTATATAGCAAAGAGATCAGTATCATGAGGAAAAAATTATTCTCTTGTGATTAGGGGTTGAACAAAAAGCTCTATAGTATTAAAAATAAGGATAAGCCTGAAAAATTATTCAATATAAATTGAGATGCAAGTTTATCAATCTCCATCCATGGGACCCAACTGTTTATAAAAACTGCCCACATACAGGGTAATGACTGGTTTCAACAGCACAATATATCAGCAAATCAACTTTATTCTCCTTAGACATGGTTATTCTGCACAACCCAGGGCTAGATTAGTGCCCTGCAGCAAAAATGCTACTCCAGAGGCAACAGTATATAAGTTAAGCCTATGCCTTTGACCAGACTTCTCTGTGAAGTAATTTGCAATCCATTTTCTTTTAATTGGAAACAAATTAGTGCTGTCTGGAGAGAACAATGTGAACATTGAACCAGGGATCTTTTTGGTGTCGCACACCCAGAGCAGTATGAGCGCTTTAAAAAGAAAAAAAAAAAAAAACTTCCTCTTTAGCTGTAACTTTTGAGCTTCCTATTATTTTATGTGGCCTCAAGGGCCCCGCTATAAGCAAGCCATTAATGCTAATGTGAAAATCTTGCGATGTTTGGAATAAATTAAGCACATGCTCTACCCTAATTATTTTACAGGTATTGCTGCTTTGCTGTCTAGGTTGAGGGGAGGAAGCTGACTGGAAACTTGTTTAATCATCTGGTAGACATTAAGCTGAGAGGATCCCTGTCTATGCCCATTGCTTAAACTCTGTTTAGTAAACAGACTGCACACAGCTAACTGCCCTAACTTCTCTTTGAAATGAGTATATAAATAAAAGGCCACCACTGTTGTGTATATTTCCATTTATGAGGCTGCTAACCACAGGGTAGCGCCATCATTAAATGTGTGGGCTGTGGAAGTGTCAGTGCTGAGGATAAATGTCAATTAGTGCCCATGGGACAGAAGTGAGTCAGCTACCTACTGTCTTGAAGAACATGGTGATGACTTTATAGCTTCCCTTACTCAAAGGTTATTTTTAAAAGGAAGTTGGAATGAGGGAAGAGATCAAAAGCTTCATTTACTTAAATTGACTTCTTTCAGAGACAGCTAGCAATCCCCTGGCATCAGAAATAATGGTGTTTTGTTTTGTTTTGAAGACATGCAGATTCCTAAATGTAGCCTTATGCTCCACCCTGTAAAGGTAGAGTGGTGTCAGAGTTCTGCATTGTTAAGGACCCTAGGTTACTGATTCCTTATGGTATCCTAGTGTGATTCAACGGTTTATTGTGAAATTGTGAGAATCACCAGGCCAAGTCTTTGTCTCACCTCATTTTGCCTGCCTACCTCTGAGACTTTACTGCCTTGACTGGGTGCTTAACAAAGAGATGGAAACTCCTCTGTGGCCATACTTAAGGCAGACGTTTATAGGGTTTTAAAAAGAATGGTGGCTAAGTCAGCTAGCTATGCCTATTAAAGTAAAATTATCAACAGAAGTTGGTGTATCATTTAAAAAGGAAAGATCAATGTTACCTACAAAAAAGTATCGTCTGAAAGTCTTATTGTCTAAATTCCACTGAGGGATGCAGAGTTGCAACGCTCCTGCCATCTCCCATTTTGTGTATAAAGAGAATATATAAGAATTCTTAAAGTACTGTTCAAATCAGGTGCAGCAAGGTTGAGCTTCAGGCTCAGTGTTTGAACCCTTTGTGACTTAGCCAGAGAGGAGGGGTGCTAGACTCCCACAGAGCACACTGCCTGTGTAGTACTAAGTTCTCTCTCTATTATCTGGATGCTGAGGGTTGTCCTTAATTTTAGTATGTGACAGTTCTAAAAACCTCAATTTGTTTTGATGATGACATCAATTTAAAGTTTTGCTGCCCCTTTATTATCACAGGCATAATATTTATTCAGGAAGACATCTTTACTTTGTGTGTTAAATTTCCCACAAGGCTCATGTTTTGAAAAATGTCATTTATTCAGTGACTAATGCCTTTGTTTTATCTTATAGTCAAAGTTTGTAAAAGAGACACATTTTTTTCTTCATTTCTTACAAAAAACCAGAAGCATTTTCTGGTTATAACCTACGATACTTTTCTTAAACATTATAAAGCATGTATTATCATTATTCTTTAAACAGGGTGTTTTACAAAAATAAAAACTTTTGTGAAATTAAACAGTATTCTTTCTTTTTCTGTGTGTCTGGCACATCTGATACATATCATAGCAGATAATTTAAGTTAAGTAGAGCTGCAGATACTCAAATTTAGATTTTTAATTTTCAGATATATAATGTGACCCCATAAATTTAAGATACACAAAGCATCAAGTATCCATGACTCATATTAGTGACAAATGAACTACATATTTTACCTCAGAAAAATTCTGGTAAGAAAAAGCAACAGCCTCACTAACATTATTTAAAAGGTAGGGCAACAAGACTATTCTATTGTTTATCAGCTTTTGTAGAAGAGTCACTAGAGAGAAGTTCTTTATTAACAACATCAATGCTCTTCTTCTTTCTATACACAAAAGAATGTGGTCCTGTATTTGCAGAAGTTGACTTTGAAACTTTGTAGAGATAACTGGGGAGCCTCTCATCCTTACTGACATGTTTCATAAAAATCAGTAGCAAAGATTGTGGCATAAACACCATTTGTCTGAGCAGAGGTCATAAAGAGATTCTGAGTTTGAACTCATTAAGTCAATTGTTATCTGTCTTAACTCAAACCTAATATCAGAATTAAGAAATGCTACATGTATAAAGGAAAGACATTGGAACAAAACTTTTGTTCTTTTTGCTACATATTTTGCTAAGAGATTATAATTAAGAATATTTGTTACCTTTTGGAGAACATACAAAAGGCGCATAGATGATGAAACATTTGTGCACATGTATATTAACAAAGTCATGCAGAGAAGCACTTGGTCCTAATAATCTCTTCTGCTTTGCAAAAATTATTGTTAAGAATAATGTATCTGGTGGGTGGGTGGGGGAATACCCCCATAAAGGCAGGGGAGGGGGCAGGGAATAGGGAGGTTCCAAAGGGGAGATCTGGAAAGGGGGAAACATTTGAAATGTAAATAAAATATGAAAAAAAAAAACAAGAATAATTTATCATGTACAGGAAAACAGATCCTGCCATTAACAGGTTTAAAACAAAGTAAGTACAAGAAAGACCTCAGAGGAAATAAAAATGCAGGTACCCCAGGCATTTTTGTATTCACTGAATTGATTTGTAATGTAGAAAAATCACAGGAAAGACATTATGTCTTGAACTTCTGTGCTTCAGCTGGCCACTATAATTATAGGAGTTAGCAGAACTCTTTCTCTTTCTGTAAGAGGTTTTCATTGATGCGTGGCTTCCAATTCAAAATGCAAAGGGCTAAAGAATATAAGAAAATGAGGCACCTACTCTATTGCCTTGGACTTTACTTGTGTTTTTCCTGTGTCATGATCTCTCTTTTCTTGGGGGAGATCAGGGCTAGATGCTTCTCGACCCTCCTTAGCCAGCCTCCAGGAAATAACTGGCTCTCCTAGTGATGGGTGCCAGGCTTTCAAACACTGCCTGTTTTCTTTCCCACGAGTCCAATAAATGCTGTCTTGTTGAGTCATAAGCATGCTGTCCTTCACAAAGAGCTTTCTTTTTCTTTAACAGTGATGTATCCTAATTTCCCCAGCTAAGTCAGGTCTAGTTCATGGGTGGTGACTCTTGAGACACAACTTACATGCCACACACACACACACACACACACACACACACACACACACACACATCTAGTTCACAAAACGTCCTTTCTTCCTGACCTCTGCTGCCTTACCTCTCCGTTTGTTGTGGTTGTCAAAGGAGATAAGCACAAGTTGGTCAAGAGGAAATACATCCTGAAAATGATCCCATTTTGAATTCATTAAATAAATTGTGACTTTGAAAAAAAAAAAAAAAAGACAAAGATTATTTTTGTTTCTCCCTTCCTCCAGAAAGTGGTTTCCATTAGTAAAGTTAATAGCAGTTAAGGTTGTATGTGATTTTTTTTTAAGTCTCATGTGGTGATTTAGATGATAAGGCCACTTCTGTATTACACTTCCTTCTCATGTCCAGACTTTCTATTATCATTAAATCATAGTACAATCTTCTAACGAGTCTGAAATATAATTAGAAACACAACTGTTTCAGTGTGAGTTCTGAGGACCAGATCTTTACTTTTACATCTGATAGTAGCTGCTATCAGACTTTAGTGCCTTTTAATTTATTTTCTAAGTATTTTGATCTTTGGGCACATAGGTTCATACTGATCAATAAAACAACAACAACAGCAACAAAAATCTTATAATCCAACGTGCAACCAGAAATCTATTAGGTAAAGAGAGAAGAGAATGCACAAAGTTTAATGGACCTTGAATGTCTCAAGATTAAACAGATTAAAAACCACTGACTTCTTTAAGAAATAAGTTATACAGTTTTTCTTCTAATGTAATAAAATTTTGAGATTTTGATGCATTATCTTTGAGATTAAAAAATTTTCAAAGGCTTTGGTATTAAGTTGGAATAAGAAATTCAAAGATCTGCATGCAGGGGAGAGTGGAGGTCAAAAACAGGATAAGAGTGTCAAGCCTTAAATAAATGAATCAGAAGTTGAGGCCATTTGAAAGTGTCTACATGCTTTCCAAACCAGGCTATGCTGTGCAGAATTCATGGGGAAAGCAGTCTGAGCAGGCATTGCTGCCAGTTTATGAAGACTTTAAATGCCATAAAAAGTGCCCAAGGTCATGTTCCTGTCACAATCCACTACAGCAGGAAGTATATGCCAAGACAGAAAAACACAAGAAATGTATTGAGGGGTAGATGAAAGGGGAAAAAGAAAGATGATTGATTAGCATGAGCTTCCTACAACAGTACACCTCCAAAGGTCCGAGGCATTCTCACAGGGGCTGTGCCCAATATCCCTGCAGAGAGACCCACCTATTACACATCCAAATCAATAGTTTCTCTATGGTTAGACTCTGTCTGAAAATTTTCCTGGTAGAGCATGCTCTCAGTACAGTGCTAGACAGATAACAAAGGTACCTGTCCTCCAGAGGCTTTCAGCTAGCCACAAGCACAGGGAAGACAGCTAGTCATGGAACCCATGGGTGCATGCTGGGCACTGCCCTCACCCACTTTTATGAACTAGTTGAGTCACTATGAGCAGCAGCAAAGGGTCTCTGCATCGTGATTTACTCTTATTTCACTAATCCAGAAATACAAATCTCTCTCTGCCAAGGTTGTTTAAAAAATTGTTCTTGTTCTGAAAGTTCTGGAAAGGGCCCTTATCTGTAACTGATAAGATTTCATTGGCCCCAGAATATTAAAATTAAAACACTGGTTTGGCATTCCTACATATTTCATTAAGTTTCCACTTTACACGAAATTGTTCAACTATATCAAGTATTGTACTTTGTATCATTATGCCTGACAAGTCTATAGGTTACACCCTCACATTTTAATTTTTGATAAAAATAGGCAAAGTAGGCACAGATTAATTAGAAGAAAAATCAATGTTTAACATGTACTCCTAGCCAATTAATATAAAAGTAAAAATCTTACTGCAAAAGAGTATAATTGAAGTGGAAAACTTTCACATTTTAAAATAGTTTATATAATGAATTGTGGAACTTCAGAAAAGTCTACAGATTAGAAGGTCTACAACTTAGCTGAATTCTGCAGCAATCTTCATCTAGGACAGATGGCTGATTGCACTCTCTGTAAGTACATCAATTCCCTTTAACCAGTGTATCCTGTAACTTACTTTTATTTTGAGAGGCAAGATACATATTTATTTAAAATGTACAAGGCCTTTAATTTAGCAATGGAGGTATAACAGCAGAGTATAAAATAGTTTAAATATACAATGAGAAAGCAAAAATTTCTGAAAGTAATTTACATAAGAGATTTACTGGCTATAAATATAGGTTTGTGTAATAGGTATCATGTAAGATGCAACCCAGTGAAGAAAACAAAGCAAGAAGGGGCAGGAAAGAGAGAGAAAGAAAGAAAAAGGTTATTAAGTCAAGGAAAGATTATACTAGCTTTTGTATGACTATGTTCAAATTCCTAATATAACATCTTAAAAGGAGGAAATATTTATATCGCCTCACGGTGTTCCTGCCATGTTAGAGAAGACATGGGCAAGTAGAATACCTCATATTCTGGTCTCCAGTAAACAAAGGAATAGAGGGAATAGGTCCAGGGCAAAATACATCAAGGGTCTTAACATAGGGACTTACTTCCTCCAACTAGGTCTAGTCTCCTAAATTTCTCTGAAGCTCGTAAGAAAAAAGTCATAATCTGGAGAATAAGTCTTCAGAGGATAAGCTGGAGGAGGACATGTCATACCATTTACATAGGACATATTTATAAGGACGTCGTGAAAGAGATTGAGTCCTAAAGTAAGGCAATATCAAGGTGATGCCAATGGCTATGCTGCATTGAGACGTTTTACAAACGCAAGATAAGAATGTAGGCATGTGCCAGGAGGCTCTCTATAAAATTATTTAGAGTACAAGGAAAAGCCTCTGAAAAAAATATGAACTTGAAAGTCATACATGGTGTTAAAGGCCATTCATTTAGCATGCATTTATTAAATACTAGCTGTGTGCAGAACAGGCACTCAGGATGTATGGCAGTGATCCAAATGTGCAAGGGTTGCACTCACATAAATCTCTATTTTATATTACAACCAAAAGGGTACAATAATGTATTTGGACTTATTTTTCTGTTGCTATGACTGAGATACTATGGCAAGACACCTCATCAATCACAAAATTCAAAGTTCCTATGAGTGATTTTTGGAGGATACGAATATATAAGTTAGCAGATGTGATAGAAAACTAATTCGCCTTCAAGTCTGAACTCATTGATGCTTCAGTGTACTTTGTACACATACCCTGAAGGTAATTTTGCATGATATTTTTAGTGTGCCTGTACTTTGACTATTGTCTGTCTCATGAGAACAGGTATAAAAATGTCACTCGTTCTGTTATATTAATGATAAAAGTTTTGATTTTAAGGCATTTTAGGTTTGGAATTCTTAGATTACAAATGTTCACAGCATAGGAACTAATAAACCCTGGCTTCAGTAGGGAATGGATAGGACACAGAGCAATACAAAAGACAAAATATTATTTAAAAAAGAAATGGTGGAAAAAATAATAAACTTAGGGAGCCAGTGGGGGAATTAGAAACAGAAGATATGATTACTTAAAAAAAAAAAAAAAGGGTGCTGGTGTTTGATAGACACGAAAGAAATACAATGTGTTAATATTGCAAGCATGAGAGCCCAAATTTGATTCCCAGAAGTCATATAAAGCATGAAAGCATCCAGCATACACAAATCATCCCTCTATGGAGACAGAGACAGGTGAGTCCTTATGGCTCACTGACAAACTAGCCTGGCCTACTGTCAAGTTCCAAGCCAAGGAGAGGCATTATCTCAATGAAAACATAGTAGATGGCATCTGAAGAATGACATGGCCATGCTGCACTTAGATCTTGTCTTCAGAATTGTCGTCAGTGTCCATCAACTAGTGTGAATGTTGCCTACTTTACTTTCCTGTCTGGAAAATGCTTTCAACCATGGAATATGTCAATTGAATTTAAGCTCCTGCTTCCCAACAGAGAACATGGCCACCATGAGACCATGAAGATGAGTCTTCTTTCCTGAATCTGAAATAATGATGAAAAGCCTAATTAATCAAAGGCTGAGTCTTACTGGTACCCACATGTACAATTAATTAGCTTCTCCTCTGCCCAGTCCCGCTTTTCATGCTGTCTGATTGCTGTGACTCATGGAGTCTTCTCAACTGTATTAGTCTGCATGGAATTCTTTGTCTCAGTATCTGTTTTTTTTTAAGACAAAGAAGCAAGTTGGTTTATATTTAAATAAAAAGTAAGTTCAAATCCTGGACATTTGGAGGGATAGTGTGACAGGTGAGGGAACCCACCAGAGTATTGATGTCTTCGAACTGTTGGGATTAACCTCAGTGGAAGCCCTTTTAACCAGGCAACCACTAAAAGGACTTTCCCTCCCTGTGAGCAAAACCTATACCCCAGGATGGCTAATAGAAATTCAATTAACATGATTGAGTTTGCATCTGTAGACATTTCCTTTTATGGCTGCTAATAAACTCAGATGTTAATTTGTGTCATCTATTTCACTCAAGTGTGAGATGATGTAGAATTTCCTGGATTGAGAAATCTGAGAAGAGACCCAATTTATAGAAAATCTAATCACAGAATGGTTACAAAGACTGCCTGGTTGACTGTGTTCAGAACTGAGATACTATTGCTAACCACAGATGCCTTGTGTATTTGTCACACCCATTTGCTTAGGGCATTGGCCCACCTATCTTGTTATATTACCGGGAAGAGAGAGTTTTATCCATCATTTTCTTAATTAGTTGATAATTAGAGAACCTCTGAATAAATATGTTGCCTCATTCAGAGAACAGACAGCAAAAATGAGAGCAGACCAGATAAAAACGGCAATCTAAGACTGGCTAATTCTCCTTACTCATGGGGCCAGACTTCTTAAATACCCTTTAAGTCAATCACTCTGTATCTTCCTGCAATGCCTCAGCAGCAAGAGTAAATAAGCACTAGAGTTCAGCCTTTCCATCCTCCCGTAATAAAAATAGCCAATTTGTTTGATAAATTGTCATTATCATAACCACTGTTGCTGTCAACACTTTCGTTACTAGAATGTACACATTACATGCATCCCTTTCTGAACGCTAGCTGAAGCCTGAATGCTCTAGCCAGATAAGAAGTAGATAAGGGGCTGCAAAGGGGGCCTTTTCCAAAGGTAAGATTATGTGATACTTTCCTTACACGTTGCTATTTCAGAACCTGATTTTATTCTTACCGTTAGAAAATTTCTTAATTTGTTAGTGACTCTGAATCCTCATGTGTGCAACGAGACAGACTATCTCAGAGGATTATTCTGACTCTAAAAGAAGATATAAATAGGTAGCCAGAGACTCTAACAGATACCAAGTCTCAGTAAGTACTGGCCCATGAATACCATAGGAGACTGGTAAATAATTAATAGACATAAGTTGATTAATGTAGGAGGCTGAATATCAGCTCTTAAAAGCTGTGACTAAGGTACCTTACGTAACAAAGTTAAATACAAATATAACTAGGTAAATGATCTTGAGATGGGATTTGATTAGCAAATGGACTCAATTCAATCCCGTGGAACCTCAAAAGAGCAAGGCAGGAGGACAGAGAGAAAAATGGGATGACAGTACAAGCTTGAAGAAGAGTATTGGAGGTGAAAATCGGCTCAACAACCGAGCACTGTAAGTAACTGTTATTTGACTCTTCAATGTTGTTTAAATGCTCTATTGCCAAATACCTGTTTTCCAGTAAATGGTGCTTTGGGAAAATGATGGAGTGGTGACTGATGGGGTGAGGAAACCAGCAAGGAACTGGATCATTGGTGATGTATCCTTGCAGGTGATACAGGGAGAATGGACTCTTCTTCTCCATCCCTTCCTGTGGCCTAATGGCCACCATGATGTGAACAGACCTCCTATATGCTTGCTCTCTTCCATAATGTTCTACTTCAGTACAAGTCTCACAACAATAGAGACAAAGGAGTATGGACCCTTAGACCTCTGAAACAATGAGCCAAGATAAATGTCACCTCTTTTATAAGTGATAATCCCTGACAGTGCAGTTCACGGTGTTTTAGTGAGGTTCTTACTGCTCATGAAAATCAGACGCATAACAAAAAGGAAGTTCAGGAGAAAGGTGCCCTTTCTTTTTTTTTTTTTTTCTTAAAATCACACAGTACTGTCATAATCAAAGGAAATCAGGACAGGAACTCAGCCAGGGCATAAACCAGGAGTCAGGAGCTGATGCAGAGGCCATGGAGGGGTGCAGCTAACTGGCTTCTTCTCATGGCTTGCTCAGTGAGCTTTCTTACAAAACCCAGGGCCACCTGCCTAGGGATGATGATATCCAATAACTGTGTCTCTCACAGCAATCACTTGTTAATGAAATGCTCTCCAGTTGGATCTTCTGAAGGAATTTTCTCAGTGGAGGTTCGCTTGTTTCACATCATTTTAGTTTGGATCAAGTTAGCATAAAACAATCTACCACATCATGACAAAATGCTAGTACACCATCCTCTAGAAACTGGAAAATGAACGAAACTTGAGCCCTTAGAAGAAATCAAAGAAATATTGCCAACATCTGGAAGCTAGAATGTCTGATCTCCTGAAAAATAATAAATCTCTTTTTTATTTCTGTTTCGAGATTATAATACAATATAATATAATTCCTTCATATCTTCCTTTCCTTCCTTCTCTCCAAACCCTTTCAAATTAAAGGCCACTTTCTTCAATTAATTGTTGTTTCTTATAGATACATGTCTATGTATATACACATCTATTCCTAAATAAGTAAATTCAAGGTTCAAAGTCTATATAATGTTATTTGTGTGTATGCTTTCAGAGGTGACCATCTGAAGTAGGACAACCAAATTTTTAGTAATTCATTACAATGGAGATCAAAAATGAATAAAAGATTTTAAGAATCTTGTGTAGAGAAGAGGAATTAAGAATCAGTTTCCTCTCTAGATAATTATTAGTCTTCTTTTATGTCTTCTGGCACACCACATACAAATTAAAGATTCTTTTGAAAATCTTCAGTTTTAATCGTTGGTTTTAGAGTGTAAAATCTTTTGGGTGGCTGCATTCTCATGGGGACAGCTATTTATGATGGCAGGATTATTTGTTAATGGTTTGATGGTATGGGGATTTGAGTCTGCATTGTCTTCAAAAGAACAGTCGTTGTGAGGAGATAAGCGTGGGGATAAGGCAAGTGCCCGTGGTTGGGCAGTACTCCAGAGTGGGAAGAATGTGAAAGCAAAGCCAGAGAGATGAAAGTTGGTTGTAGATGGCAAAAACAATGTGATGAGAAAATTCAGAGCAGTTAGTCACGGGTTGTGTGAGAGCTAGTTACAGTTTACAGGTATGTGACATGGAGACTCTATCCCTCAAACAAGAGAATCTGAAAACCACACTGTGCTTCCTATACTCAATTCAACTGAACTGAATACATTATTTCAAAAGCATTCCTATCTCGAAGCTTCTTTCACTGGAAGGACAAACCTTGCCTCTAGATAAACCTTGAGCAGAAATTACAGAAGTTTCCTGCTTGACTTGTTTTCACATATATACCACATAAAATCAATCTGGAATGGATTTCAGCCAGTGTTGCTATTGGTCAAAGTGACTCACTGGCCCAATGTCTATAATAGTGAGCCTCTGTATTCTCAGTTGTGTCTGAACATCCATTTTTCCACCACATTGAAAGAGCAAGCGAGGTTTCAAATAACCCACAGCATTTCTATTAAGCACCTTCTGATTCTACCATCCCTTCTTAGCTCATAGTGGTTATCGAAGTAGCTGGTTCATACACTTCTTTTTGGCAGTTTACACAGTATAACACCCAACCCCCAAGGCAATACCTTATATTTGCTACAATTCAAACACTTAGAGTCAAAGAAGACTAGGTATCTCGAAGTATCATTCCTATATTAGACACAGGGGACAAAAGCTCAAAGAGATTAAGTCAATGGTTTAAAGACTTGGAGCCTCTGAGTGTACAGTCCACATTCAAACTGTGGCTGATGTTAACCCAGAGGCAGTTAGTTAATGCATACAATAGCCCAGTTTCTTCAATTACCCTTTCCTGAGCCCAAAGAGTGAAAGGAAATTATACATGGATAGAAGTAGCAAACATAAAAAAAGGCATGTGGTACGTGCACATGACCATATGTGTGTGTGTGTGTGTGTGTGTGTGTGTGTGTGTATATATGTGTGTGTGTGTATGTGTATATATGTATGTATGTGTATATGTGTGTGTGAGTGTGTGTGTGTATGTGTGTATACATGTGTGTGTGTGAGTGTGTGCGTGTGTATGTATGTGTGTGTGTATAAAAACCTCCCCATTGCTGTCTTTGTATTACAATATCCTCATCCAGATTTTACATCTTATAAAAACTTTAACAGAAAATTAAGACTTTTGTTTTCTATACCCTTAAAAGATAAAAACCAAAGTCCATGGTCCACAGTGAAAGAAGGACTAGCTTATGTATTTTAATTGAAGGCTTACTATTTTAAGTAAAATTAAAAGTACAAGAGCTGAGCTTTTAAGAGGAATTCTCTTTTTGTAGCTCACTTGGGACTGTTATACTAATAATTTTAAGATTAGATTTTGACAAAGTAAATTTTGAAGCAAAAAAAAAAAAAACAGAAAAACTAAAACAAAACAAACAAATAAAAAAACTACACTTTAACGGCCAAATTCAGTGAAGGCCCCATGCCTCAGCATAACACATGGACTACTTTCTAAGCTAGAAATACGTGTAAGTTTATTAAGCACTGTGTGGAAGAAGCCAGACATGTGGAATGACCCTGCTTTTATAGAAATCTAACTTTGCCATAACTAATGCTGTCACAGGAGATTGAACACATTCCCACAGGGGTAGCAAGAATCCTTTCTTGGGATACTACCCATCACATAGCGATCTCCCACCAAGTACTCAGCTCTTAAACGTTTTATCCTGCCTTCATAGAGTCCTACTGGGACCAAACTTTTATCACATGAATCATTGAGAGCAAAGTACATTCAAAGTATGGCTTCTCTCAAACAAACTCAGGGGGAAAAACAGGCTATGTTGGGGGGAAAAATTGTTTATTTGAGAAAGGAATAAAACAACTTGAGATCCAGACAAGCAAGCTGACCTTGGGGACCCGTAAAGCAAGGCTATTAGAGATAAAGCAATGGCTTCAGACTCAATGCTGGATTTGAGTGTTGACTATGTCCCCTGGTAGCATTATGATAGGAAACAAGTTATTTAACTTGTATGAGTCTCCATTTCTCATCTGCAAGATGAGATCATATTACACAGTCTTCGAATTTATGCAGTGGGGTTCAAACAAAGAATAGACATATGGGATATATATATATATATATATATATATATATATATATATATATTACAGTAGCTGATGTTTCTATCTGCAGGCAGATGTATAGAGGGATCAGTCTGAGGCTGTAGGGGATGTGGCTATAGCCACACTCTGCCTTTTCCTTTGCTTTCCCATATTCTTGCTTTGATTTCTTTGTTTCTTAGAACTCCATTTGGAGTGGAAGCTTCAGCATCCACTGCCTTTGTTGTGAGGTTACAAAAACCTGGAGGACCTAAGAGTGTGAACTTTATAGAGTTTTGAAAGTTGGAATTCACTTTAAAACAACACCAAACCTAGAGAAACCACATAAACTTGAAAACTGCAAAGCTCCTGTCCTTCTGTCTACAGTTAAATGATGAGAGTCGATCGATACCTCCTTAATTGGGTTTCAGTGTTCCCTGGGCTCCAAGAACACTGTTCACAAATGGAAATCTGAAAATGTTACATCTGGTTCTTTCTCCCCAATATCTCACCTTACTTTTTTGACATGATTACATTCAATTTTGAGACATAAATAACCTGGACAGGAACTAAAATGAATTTTATAGTGCAGCAGTGAAAAAATAATGAACTTAGCTCAGTCCCAGTTCACCCAAGGCTCACAGTATGCATTATGTTAAATTCATAAAGTGTCAATTCATGGCGTAACTTAGAAATCAACTCCCAGCTTCTGAGTGAGGCAACACCAGGACTTATAAGAAACACCAATTGGATATGAATGTGAAGACATAAACATTGTTGAAATCTACATTTTTTTCTGATTATACAATTATTTCTAAAAAATATTATTATAAATCTTAGTGATTTCTCATTTGTTTCTCCAGAGAAAGAGGCTTTTTTTCTTTATGATGAAGCCTGAAACATCATTAAATAAAAATTTAAATATCTAATTGATATCAGTTGCCTATATATTTTTAAAATGTGAACATATAGAACAATTGGCTTCAATTTTCTTGTTTTCATGTTTGCTTGATATCAGCATGCCATTTCTAGAAACTTTAGAAGGAAGTGAGACTATAGCTGTGCCAAAGTGAGCAATAGTTCTTCTGATGTACGACAAGTGTCTCCACAATACTTATAGTCATTTAATTCATATTCACATTTTTAAAAAAACTGTATTTTTTAAAGAACTTTTATGTGAGATTTAAAGTGACACTACCCAAAAATTAGATTTTTATAACTTGACATTGGAACTTTCTGTTCAATAACATAGGTAAAGATTGCCACTTAAAATAGTGCATTATAAAATACATGGAGAAACAAATTCTGTGCAGACTTCTTGTTTAGCACTGATGACGAATTAAGTATTTAGCATCTAGATAGACAATAGATGTGTATTTCTCTCTTGTCATCTTCTTAAACTACTGGGTATACTACTCAATGAGTACAAACTGAGCAATAATTCAATTCAGTAAACATTTACTGACTGCTTTCTATGTGCTAAGCTGAGAGGATACTGGCAAATCAATCAATGCTGACAATCAAGAAGAAAAGAGAGGTGTGTGTCACAATGCAGGAGATTATGTAGATAGTCCTGGACATTCTCTGTAGCCAGCATGATCTCAGATTCTATGGAGAAATATACTAAATCATCAACTCTTTCTCAGTGTTCTTGGCCAGTCAGGGTAACAAAGACTATTGTTAAAAGAACATGAGTCTGGGTCAAAGAGATGGTAAGAAAGATTGTTGCCAAAACAGACAAACTGAGTTTGATCCCTGGGGCATTCCTAGTGTAAAGACAGAATGAACTTGCTAAGAATGTCTTCTGACCTTGACATGTGTACCATGGCACACACCTGCCAACTCCCAACATATAGTAAATAAGTCAACATAAAAATACTTAGAAATAAACAATATTTAAAGCTAGTAAATACAAATGAATGTCACAGTAATAACAAAGAGAAACATTATGGTTAGATAATAAAATAAAAATACAGAATAAATACTTGGCTCCAAATGGAAAAAAACTAAACATTAGGATTTAAAAATATAGGTACTTAATATTTGATTTAAATATTTAGAGGAATATAATTTCAACACTTATACAAGTAATCTCAAAAATGTGGCCCCATCCAATGGAAAAAAACAAAATCGCTTTGTTTCACAAAATCGCATTTCCCTCCAAATGGGTTACAGTTAAATTTCAGAGTCAATTCCAAAATCTCTCAACAAACTTATCAAAGCAGATGAATTTCATTTCCTTGATGTTTGTGATTGACAGATTGCCCAGCGGTAGGATTACAGCCCCTTCCACCCTTTTATCCAAACATGAAAAACAATCTTGCAGGCTGGATTAAACACCCAGATAAAGTAATAATACTAATACTATTTTCTGCACCACATTAGTGTCTATATGCGTCTGTCAGTTATCTCGACGGAATGACAGCAGCCCCAGATGAAATGTACTTGAAATGAATAACACATGTGAGTGTTTATCTCATGCAAAGCGGACCAGAAGCACTTGAGTTTAGTGGTATAACTGCATTTACAACATGTTACATGAAGTGGCAGGGCTAGCTTGGGCGGGAATTGGAAGATACATGGAAAAATAAACTCTCCCAACTTTATGTATTAGATTCCACACTGGTCTCAAAGGCATGTCTGAAGATCTTAATTCATTTAGTGTGCTGGAGCAATTCTTAAGCTCATGTCTTCTCAGTGTACATAAGGCTGGACTATTGGCTCACATTAAAAAGGAGCCTTGTAAAGTGTTTCTTACAAAAATAAATAGCTTGAGTATCCAGATATGTAACGACTTAATTCTCAAGATCCGGTGTGCTTAAGACTCAAATTCTTTAGGCTTTCAGTCTGAGGCAGAGAAGAAAACATTCTTGTATGGTAGTTTTCTGAATGCATGAGTAGTGAGCTAGGCTTGAAGGCTTTCTTTAGCATTCTGCTGATGCCCTTCGGAACTAGTGTAAAGCAGCAAGATCACTAGAAATACTAGCTATTCAAATTAAATATGATTTCCCCATACTTCAAATGGACCCTGTGTAAGTCCACCATTTATGTTTTTATGCTATGTATTTTTATGTTGTATACTGAGTTCAATTTGAGAGCAGTATTTCAACCAGAAAAAAAATCACAAAAGCATATCATAAATGCCATGACAGGCTATCGAAGTTCATTCAACATAAATTTTAATTTTTCTGAGTGAGTAAAGCAAACGGTGTTACTAAATTCATTTAAACTGCTTTCTGAGTTTTAAAAATGAGATTTCTTCCTGAGGCTTTAACGCTCGTGATATTTTTTATGGCTTATAGAGCCAGCCTTTTACATTATGGATAAATAAAACATGTAAGGAGTTTTGTTGGGGTGGCACACAGAGGGGAAGAAGAAAATGGGAATGTGTTTATTGAATGTTTGTCCAAACTCTTGGCCTAGGCAAGTCTAAGAAGAAAGGACTGTTTCTAACTCTGGACACAACCTCCTAAAGTCAAATATCCCTTCTCACATGGTTCCTTCACTGTTTTTAAAAAGTATGGAGAGAAGACAGCATCTCTTGGTCAAGTTCTCCAAGAGATGCTGTCAATGTAAAGAACTTACTAAATGCTTTGTCAAATATGCTTTGAGGAGCACAATAAACATATAAACAAGAATCACAGGGTTATAATCCATTCGAATCCAATTAGAGAGCAATCTGTCCTATCTGGATAAGTTACCTTGCAGAATGCCTTGCAGTGTTAAGACTGACTGTTGCCAGCCGATACAATTCAACAGACATGAAGGACTTGTCAGTGTTACTACACAGAAGACCACAGTAAGGGCACAGTCGGGTTGTAATAGCAGCGACTTGATCACAATGTGGATCCAGTCTTGTCTCTTGTCTCCAGAATAAAGGTGGCCAGCCTGATTGTTTATAAAGGTTGTTTGGAGTGGTTTTCTATCTGTCAGGCAGCTGTAAAATGTGTTCTCTAGCTTACACTTGCCCTTTAACTCCCAGTGCAGGAAACCTGCTGCTTAGAAAAACAGGTAAAGTATTTATGACATTTGAGTCATACACAGCTTTTCTTAGTCTAAAAGAGTGAACTATAGAATTTGCATATGGTGTCCAGCATTGGATCATGAGTTAGGAGACCTATATTAGGTCTTCTAAAATATTGGTTATACAACTATTTGATTAATTTTCTAGCCCTTCAACTACAATGGCTATGTTCTTTTCCTCCCCCCCCCTTTTTAAACTTTTTTATGTATTTATTTATTTACTTTACATCATGATCACAATAGCCCAATGTCCTTTCCTTCCAGTCCCACTCTTACAAACCCCTTCCTGAATTACCAACTCCAGTTCTCAGGGAAGAGGAAGTCCCCTTTGGGTACCAATTTTCCCCAGGGTGATAAGATATCAAGTTACAGCAGGAATAAGGGCATCCTCTCTCTTAAGGCCCAACCAAGTAGTCCTGCTTGGGAAATGGGATCGAATGGCAGGCAACAGAGTCAGAGACAGCCCATGCTCTAACTGTTGAGGGACCCGAATGAAGACCAAGCTGGACGTGCACTACAAATTTGTAAGAAGACTAGGTCTAGCCTGTAGATGCAGTGTCTGTGAGCTTCCATGGGGCCTCTGGCGGTTTCTGTTACCAAGTTTCATATTGGTTAGGTCACCATCAATATCAATTACTGACTTTGTCTTTTATAAATTACATTAAAACTTCATTTTTTTCTTGTCCATTCTGTTATTAAGATGCATAAAGGACATCTTAAGGTTTGTAGGTCAATGGAATGTGAAGTTCTCACATAACCCTTTCTGTTGTTCCAAGAGTAATGAAAAGAGCAAGCCTGGCCCCTCTCTGGTTCTCCTTGCTGCCTGTCCCAGATAAAATCATCCACTTGTTTTTCAAAATTGTTCCCTCATTTCTATTCACATGATGATGTAAAGCAACCAAGAGTCAGCCATTCATGTAGGTCTAGAGATCTGCCATTTGCCATTTGGAATTTAGACCCTCCTAAAATGAAATGTGAACTCAACATAGCTTTTTACCTTCATAAGCACCTTAAGTCAGTTATTTTGCTATAGTGACTGAGCTGATTGACCAATAGAAACAGAGAACACAGGAAGGAATATCAAAGCAACAACTATTCAAGCAAGAAGATAAGGCAGAGAAGATAGTAAAGACAGATTCAACATGCTATTTTTTCCCTAGAAAATAGCACTAAATTTTCATCATTTGCTAGTGGATATGACTATGTTTAAAGGAAAAAAAATCTAGGAAGCAGAATGCAAAAAAGAACTAAGTATGTGAACAGTTCAAACTGGAGCTACCTGTAAGTGTGCCTTCTTGTTTACTTGTTTGGTCATGGAGCTTCCCTTTACCTCTCCTCACATCCTCTAGAGAGACGAAACTTAATGCTGTCCAGGCCTTTAATATTAGAAAATAGACTGTTCTATCAATTCCAGTTTAGAACAGAGTTGAAAGTTCTCATTCTTTAATATTCTATTTGGTAATATGTGAATACTACCTAGAAGCAAATAGACTCCAGTGTTTGTTGTGATCAAGACAATGGCAGACAAACACAAATATAAATAAACACAGTTCAAGTATCCTTCCTTGGGCTTTCCTTGTTACTTAGCTTCCTAGGGCATGTGGATTGCACCAAGGTTATTCTGTACTTTTTGGCTAATATTTATTTATAAATGTGTACATAACATTCATGTCTTTCTGGGTCTGTGTTATCTCAGCATGATCTTTTCTAGCTTCATCCATTTACCTGCAAATTTTGTGATACTATTCTTTTAATAGATGAATAATATTCCATTTGTAAATATATCAAATCTTTATTCATTCTTCAGTTAAGGGACATTTAGTTTGTTTCCAGTTTCTGGCTATTGCAAATAAATACCTCCTCCAGTCTTAGGAGGCATAAGTTTGAATTTTTAAGATTTGTATATCCCTGACAAATTAAAATGTTAAATAGGGATGAATGGAGGGAGGGAACAGGAAAAGGGTTGGAGAGGGAACAGGGGGGTTCAGGACTGGAAAGGACTGAGGGAGAGATAACTGGAACAGGGAACTAAAATTGGTCAGGGCTGGAGA
Organism: Rhynchomys soricoides; assembly: GCA_019843965.1. Lineage (NCBI taxonomy): Eukaryota > Metazoa > Chordata > Mammalia > Rodentia > Muridae > Rhynchomys > Rhynchomys soricoides. The sequence goes on along the minus strand of JADRCH010000018.1, from coordinate 6,996,512 downwards.
TCTCTAGGACAATCCAGAAATTGAAGACATAGAAACTCCCAGGAATCTATGAAATTGGCAAGAGCTATGACTACTAGCCATAGGGGATATGGAACCTACCACATGTAACCAGTAAAACTTCCAATGGAGGGATGGGAATACCAACACAGCCACAAAATCTTTTACGTAAAATTTTCCCTGTCTACAAAATGTGCAGGGATAAAGATGGAGCAGAAATAACAGGAATGGTCAATAAATGGCTGGCCCAATGTAGAACAATACAAAGTCAGAGAGCCCACCACTGACACTATTCATGATATTCTGCTATACTTGCCTTGTATAATTATAATCTTATAACCTCACCCAGAAGCTGTTAGAAACAGATGGAGAGACCAACATGCAACTATTAAGTGGTGCTCTGGGAGTTGTGTGGCAGAGGGGAAGGAAGGATTCAAAGAGCCAGAGAGGTCATAGACACCACAACAAAACTTACTAAATCAACTAATTTGGGCCTATAGTGGTTTACAGAAACTGAACCATCAACCAGAGAGCATACATGGGAAGGACCTAATGGGTTGAGGTCTCCCCATTTCTGAAGAGAAAGAGAAGGATGGCAGTAGGGGATATGAAAGAGTGGGACTGGGAAGAGAGGGGGAAGCTGATATAGAAAAGTAAAGTTAATTTAGTAATTAATTAATGGAGGAAAATAAAGATGGCATAAGATGTAATTTCTCTGTATAGAAAGATATGTGCTCAGAGATTACAGAATCTAATAACTAAGTATGTATTCGAACAGGTAATAAAACATGGTCAGATAAATCTGGAAAAGACCATGAAAAAATTGCAAAGTAGCAGGAATCCTTTTGTGAATTGAAGAACTGATCCTTTAGATTAAGTCTGATGAGTTTCTTACAGAAAAGCCAGAGGGGGGAAAATCTTTGAATTATCAGAGTTGAATTGTCAGAGTACTTTTCTCTGGAAAAAGTTGGCCCAGGATCCGATCAGAAAGGATCTTCCAATGACTCAGTTGTACTTTTTTGTCCTTAGGAGAAGGTCATTACAGTGACCACATCATATAATTTAAGTAGATGTGCAAATATTTTTATTGGTTCAGTAGGTAATAGTGAAAAGTGCTACAGATGATTTTACTATTATAACTTTGACAAAACTCTAAAGTAAGGATTTACCAGGTTTTCAGATACCAATCAAGTTAAAGATAATTTTGGTAATGAAGAATGGTCTCCCTAGGATTGAATTTCTTGTAAGGAATCAGTCATTTTTCCTCCTGGGTAAGGAAAATCAGACATACTTAGGAAAATTAGTTTTTTTTTTTTCCATCCATGTTCTCCTTTCGCCTAGCACATAGCTATTTAAAAACATCCAACCTATTGTTATTGATGGGAATGTGGGAGTGTTAATGCATTCTCCATATGTGTTGGAGAACAATTAAGAGTTAAGAAAATTCACACATTGGGTAAATAGTAAGCACAGAGGGTGGTCCTGGCATTGTATGCTGTCATTGGCATAAAGGAAAATTACACTCACAGAGAGACACAAATTTCATTTAAGAGTTCCAATTATCTAATCAGTGTAAGAATATGTTTCAGTTTTATAATTTATCCCAAGCCAGCACATACACTGCTATAAAGAAAATAAGTCCCACACACACACCATACAAGAGATAATGTTAGCTCCTTCCCTTGACTCACCATCCTCTTTATTTGAATATCATGAACTTACAAAAAGCAAGTAGAGTAGGCAGTTCAATTTTGCTGATGTAGTTGATGGTTATATCAGGCCCGATGACCAAGTGTCTAACTGAGCATGAGAATTTTTATTTAGTTCAAGCTTCTAAGATGCTTCTCCAAGTGCACTGGGAAGGATATTTGGGGAAATCTGTCATGGTTCTTGTCAGACTGTGTATTGCAAGATATGCAAGGAACTTCTCCTACACTCCCTGAAGGTTTGTGTGACACAGAATTTGTATACACTAGCAAAGAATGTGGCATGGTGGACACGAGTTGCTTGAATGATCCATCTAATGAGCCTGAATATTAAGAGTGGGTGTGTCTGTAAATTCTATGGATATTATCTGATTTTAATACTTAATCAATTCGTCATTAGCAGACACACTTTGTTTCCTTCTGGGATTGCAGTGACCATTGCCTCTATACCATGGCTTTACAATTTGGACACTAGTGGAAATTTTAGGCAGTTACTATTTTGGGGGGAGTTGTTCTATGTACTTCAGCATGCCAGGCAGTATCCCTAGTCTCTGTATCTACTTTCTACACTCAAAATCATTCACTTTTAACAACAGCCCAAATTTCTAGAATAATCATCAAAAGACTCCTAGTATCTAATATTGCTCTCCATCTTCTTCTGGGAAACACATCTCTAAGCTCAAACATATGTACCTTAGTGATATATCTTGTGAAAATTACCAAGCCAAAAGAAGTTGCTTCTCAAGAGAATGTAGAGGAGAATCTAGAAATGACAGTGAGTGCCGTTAACAGTGCATTTAAGATATATATAGAATGACAACAGGAAGTATACATTTCTGGACACAGCCTAGTACTGAAATTAGATGAATTGAACTCATTACAATTACAGAAGATGACCATACTCGTATGTTTTCCCCAGTGAATTTCGAACGTAAGATCTTTCAGTACCATGGAGCAGAATTTGTGGTAGAAACCAATGGGGTATTTGAATCAGGAAGTTAGGTGGAAGTTAGGAGAAATGGGACTCTTCTCCACCAGGCTCCATATTTGGCTTCTCTATAACATCCTTGGCTTTGTGTGCCTCTATGTGCTTCATGGCTCAGAGAGCAGTCATTACTCACTGGCAGGCTGTGAAAATATGAGTGGAGTTCACTGGATTTCCTCTGTACAGAGAACAAAGTAGAAGAGCCAAGTGAGTTTGACAAGCTGGAAACTAACAATGTGGCCAGACAAACAGTGGAATCATCATAATAGCAGAGCTCTGGCTCTGAGTTTGCACAGATCCTGAGCTTTGTGGCTTCCTGAAAACAAACTCCTCAGCTCTCCTAGCTTTTGTGTGGTTGATTTCTTAGAATGTCCTGTTACTTGTTGTAAAAATAATTGTGTGGAGGACCTTGTTTTCTGTGCTAGATTTTTATCACTTAGGAAAATTCTGCCTTGTATATTGGTACACAAATCTCACTATGGTTTCTTTTCTATTTTGGACCAATGTCAGTAGGAGGGAGAATGTTTTTGTCACTGCTTTGTCACCTCCATCACTTCCAAACCGGCAGGGTTGATGTTTCTAAAACACGAGTCATTTGCTAAAGATATTTACTTAATGATGACTATAAAGTATATGGATAAGATGAGCTTTGTATGTGTTTTTCCTTAGTAAATTGAGTTTGAAATAAATTGTACATTATTTGAGTATACTGAAGTAAAATATTATTGCAAAGATCTGTTGCTATTTCACCTGACAAGGATGGTTAATGTGACCTAACAAATTAAAATAACCATGACTTTGTGAGGTAGAAACCATATCATGCTAGATGTTCAATCTCTAAAGCTGGTAACTAAGGAACATAGGTGTCCAGTTTAAGTTTTATACCAAATACCTCATTGTGTTTTCAACCCTGGATTTCCCAGCTGCTCTTTCAGATGCAACATAAAATATCTATTTTGTGTGCATGTAGATGGAAATGAAGTCCTCCATTGAAGTTCAAATTAGAAATCTTCCCAAAAGGTTGGGAACGGGTGGTTTAAGGAAGGTTTCTCCATGTGTCCAATGGGTTCGGTTTTCTTTTCAAAGAAAGAAATGTGCTGCAGTTGCAGACTGATTTATCAGAACTGCTGTAGGATTCAGAAGTGACTCACCAGCCAGGACAATACAACCCATCCGCATAAAACACATGCCGTCATTGCCCACATGTGTAAACATCCACAAAGTACATGGAAAATTACAATCACAACACCAAAAATTAAATAAAGAAAGTAAGGTGAAGTATCTACAGAATATCACATTTGTTAATAGAGTCTAAAGTTACAGTCTGGCTTACTCCGCCTACTTTTAAAAAATTAATAAATTAGTCTAAATAGGCATAGTTAGACTAATAGACTAAATTAGTCTATTTTTGTTACCATGATAAAATATTCCAGCAAAAACAACTTAAGGACAGTTCCAGTGGGATAGAGCCCATCATGACAAGGAAAACATGGTAACAGCAACAGAAATTAGGCTGGTCATATTGAGTTTATGCTCAAAAAGCAGAGAAAGGACAAAAAAAAATTAGGACCAGATTATATAAAATTCAAAGATGTCTCATCAATATACTTCCATCTAAAGATTACATAATCTTCCAAAAGACCATTATCAGCTGGGGAACAAGTATTTAAACACATGAGCCATTTCATATTCAATCCACAGCAATTATATAAATTGGAAATGGGTATTCCATGTGGCATTCATCTTGAAATGAAGTTAATCTGTGCTTTTGTAGAGATATCTTTGTAAATTGTTACTCTGATTAAGAATTATTAAAAGACAGTTGAGCCAGTGTTCTCTGATAATTCTCCTCCATGCACCTGTTGATTTAGGTTAAAAATAAATGTTATTAAAAGTAAGATTCACAACATACATTGACTTATATTTTATTAGTATGAGTATTTTATACTTTGTTTGGTGAGAAGATGATCAAGAGTTAAAGGAAATGTACCTGTCATGTGTAAAGTCCTTCCTTGGTATTTCTTTTACCATCTGTGGAAAGAGAATGCTTTTAAGCATGAAATTTGTAGAGGACATGCAACCCATGAGTTTGTAAAGATGGTGGTGTATATTCCAGGGACCATGTTGCTGGCTAGAAATTTGAAGTAATTAAGCATTAGAAGCCCATTTGATTTCACTTTATTACATTCTTAATTTATTGCTTTTCTTTGTTACATAGTTGTGTCCCCTTCTCTGTGGATTCACCTATGTGATTTCAGTCAACTGTGTTGCAGAAAATAGTAAATAGAAATTTTCTGCAATGCCATCTCTGACTCTGGCTTTTAAGTAGCATGGTGGTATTTGACATTGCTCTGCCCTGTTCCGTGTAGGTCACCAGTCGCTGCTTTACCACCTTACTTTACCTTACCCATGCTTTATCTGCCACTTACCTCTCAGTCACAGCCTGTACATTATGAGCTAGAATGAAATAATGTCTCTAATTTACGTAATAATCATGCTAAAAGAAAATGATTCTAGGAGTCATGAAACACTGAAGGACAAATTAACTCTGATAGAATGTCACAGTACTGTAGGACACATCACTTATCACAGTATATAAAGAGTTCTTGAGAAGCCAAGTCCTTTCATCTCCTAGAGCTACTAAGAAGACACAACATGCACCTTCTAGTCTCACTCTGATTGTGTCATAAGACACTCTGACTGAAACCAACTTGAGAGACAAAAGGTCTATTTGGTATACATTTCCAGGTCACAAACCATCACTGAGGTTAAGTCAGGGCAGAAATCTGAAAGCACAAACCATGGATAAGTGTTACTTTCTGGTTCACCTCCTGGCTTGTTCAGAGGCTTATGTTTATTAGGTTTATTTTCAATCCAGGGGTTTCCTGACTAGGAATGTTACTGTTCAAATTGCATAGACCCTAATACAGCCATTAATAATCAAGTCATTCTCCCACAGATATGCAGATAAGCCACGCTAACTTGGACCATTCCTCCATCATACCTCTGTAGACTTTATCAAGTTAACAATTCAAGCTACCTAAGAGTGTAAACTAATTCAGAATTAATTACTTTTTTGTACTTTTGTTTCTATTTAACTCCAATTATTTTTTAATCCAGGGAAACGCAATAAGATTGAAAATGAATTTTGTCTTTGAAGCAATGTTTTAAATTGCTTAAATATGTGAATTCCTCTTGTTAACACTTAACTAGTTGAAACATTATGAGTCATTTTGTTTCAGACTCTTTCCTAGATTGTTGTTCAGAGTATGACACCATGACACCCTCCAAATAAAATCCTGGTGGACTCTTAAAATTCTTTTGCAAAAGCTATTTCTCCCATAATTTGGCGAATATTCAAATGGAAAAACGAAATCAGGTCTTGATTTTCTTCTGCATTTAATTTAGTTTTAGACAAAAGCTTCTATCTCCTTTTGATACATCTTTATTAAAAACCTTTTGTTGAAAGAGACAAAAATACTCAAGTCATCTAGTCCAACAGCTGCTTTACAGAGTTCTAGAACTTACATATATAAACCATTAGTGAAAAACCTAATGATAGAGATATAGAAGAGTAGGTTTGCCTAGAAGGACATAGAACCATCTAAATGTTTGGCAGGGTCATGCATTTTATAGTGTGTCTATATTTTGATTAACCGTGACAATTACTAAAACTTCAGTAATTTGTTTTCTAGAAATAAAGTAAGTTCTTTTACTAGATACATAACCTGATAAATGATTCAGAGACAGAAATATATGCATACTATGGACTATATGCATATTTGTGGAATAGAACCTATGCCTTCTGAAATTTTTAACTCTGCCACATTGATCTAAACATTCCTCAGAGCTCCCAACTTTCTTCTTCCTATCTATCTGTCTATAAGGTGTTGATACATATTTTAATCAATCTCTTACTCAAAAGGTATGTAATTTGAATGAGGATAACCCCCATAGGCTCATGTATTTGAATGTTGGGTCAACAGGAAGCAGTACAATGAGAGATCTGGCCTTGATGAAGAAAGGATCTTAGCGGAGGACCAAGGCAGTCCCCTTGTGCCTCTGTTTTCCTGCTGCGTGTAGATCCAGATCTCTCACCTCCTTCTCCAATACCATGTCTACTTGCATGTCACCATGCTCTCTGCCATGATGATAATGGACTATCCTTTGAAACTTCAAAGCCCAATTAGATGCTGTTCTTTATGAGAGTGCTTTATCGTCATGGTGTCTCTTTTCAGCAATAGAATGATGACTAAAACACAGGACAGCCTAATTTAATGGCTCTCTTGAACTCTGACCCTGAAATCTTTCAATAATTATCAGACTTCTATTCTACAATCTCACTGTATTAAAGAATCCAGTAATCTCTTCAATATCTGTAGAGTTACCCTAGACAGCATAACTCACAATTTTAGGAGGCCCATTTGCTGTGGTGGTTTTACATTAAGCAGAGTCAAATAATTCACTATCTACCATCACTGGCCATATGGCTGTCACATATGGATTTCCACAGCAGTACACGGATATGGCATCAAACGGAATGATTTGATCCCATGCCAGTATCTCCAAATGTGCATGGATGAGAAATCATTGAAATGATAGAAGGTGCTAAATTAATCCAAGTTGACAAATGTCTAAGAAGGTAAATTAGGATAAAGATACCTAATAAGGGATAGGATAGAATAGGAACCAATAGATTGCCTTGCATATTAAGGGAATACATCTCATTTGGAAGACTACTTGATGTTCATATGGGATCTCTAATTGAGTCATTGGGATATATTTATTCCACTATGGCTTGCTTGTTTACTGTTTATTTGCTTCTTTATTTAAAACAAGGCTTCATGTAGTTCAGGCTTGCATCAAAATTACTACATAGATGGTAAAACTCTAACCTCTGACTCCTCTTCTCTCCATCTCCAAAGTGCTGGAATTACATATGCTCAAAATGACAGTGGGCCTTCTTCATTACTTGTACTGTTTATTGGTACAATATAAATATTTTATATCATATTGAGAAAAAATGGTAAAAGGGGGAAAAACTAAAATATTACTCAGAATATTTTCATTATATATCTATTTCAGTATATTTAAGTGTGCAGGTATGTTAAGTCATCTGAATTTCAAACCAACACTCAATAACAAGTCTTTAACAGTATTATTGACATGTAAATGCTGGTTGTTAATAGCTATTTAATGTTCATATCATTGTATCATTGAAGATGTAGAAGAATTAAAATCATATTACATCAAAACCATAGTAGATCAGTATAAAATTAATAGGTATAAATTGGTAAAGATTATACAACAATAAACACAGTAATCTAAATTGCACTTAATTGAAAAACTAAGTGTAGTAACCTGGTTATGGATTTAATAATACTTAAAACAGCTCAGTTCTCTCTGAAGGGGCTAGAAAAAACTTTGTCTTCATGTAATTCCCAATTGCATTTAAATCTAAACTTAGAAGAGAAGTTTGATTAAAAATATGTGTTAAAGGTCTAATATCCAAATAATTAAAATATAATCTGTAAAAATATTGTTTGCATTGCTTCAAGAAAGGAGTAGTAACCATCGTTCTGTATTTACATTGTGAGTTTTAACAAATTCTAAATAGTAAACACAGAGATACAATGGAAAATGACTAAGAACTTGTATGATAGTTTTACAGACAAGAGAGACTATTTGACCTAAGCAAATAGCATTTGCTCAAGGTTGGGCAAGCCACACAAACAGAACCAAGGTTGAAACTCACTTAGTAACAGGCTCTATTTCAGGAAGACCTCGGTCCAGGTGTAGAAACATCAGTGACCATCTATCTGATTAGCACACCACCATGCAGGAGACTCAAAATCCCCTAACTGTCTGTTCTATTGTTCTGTCTTTGGTTTATACATGATATAATTAAAAGCCTGAGGCAGAGTGAACAATGGGCAGAGCACATGCCAGGGGAGGAAACACCTGGGGAACATTACTAGCCACAGCCACTGAACAGAGGGACAAGAACTCACTAGCTTATTTCTGCATGAAGATGTTAGACATCAAGACAGAAAATTACTCTTCATTAAGAAGGATAATGGATATCAAAAGGTCAGAGAAACAATACATCTCATCTCAGAAATGAATTTTCAGTTGTCAACATTAACCAGAAATAAAAGGACTTGCCAAAATTGTTCCCAAATAAGTAATTCAATCTTTCATCAAACACATTACAACCAAACACACAATAGCATGTCATATACAGACTGACTACTGTGATCCAACTTACTTGGTTTATGTCATGTTTTCTTGGAAGTGAAAGACATACAATCACTGAATGACTTCTAGGACAAGTTCTGAGTCAAGCATTTGTGGTTAACAGTAGGTAGTACTTAGTCATATAATTTACATGTTAGTCACTAAAATTTTTTCTTGATAACATTGAAACTTAATTTTCCTTTGTGGCTGACGATACGCTTTTGTAATACTATACACTAAGGAGGAGTCTGAAGATGTTGAATGAAGAATAATGAACTACATTAACCACTTTTGAGAGCATTTATAGACTTTCTCTGTGTATTTAAGATTTTTCACATGCTGTGTAATCATTTCAACTGTATCTTCAAGCTTTATTTAAGAAAAAAAGACTTGACCGTTCCACTTTATAAGGTTATTGTTTGTACATACTGAAATGTGCTTTTTTTCACAGATATATTAAGGAGAAACTGATAATTATGCATCAATTTTCTGTGGACATTATTTGGTTGAAATATATTAGCATAGTTCTGTCTCAAGCAAATGTAATACTGTGTGTTCTTAAACTCAACTGGAAAGTCAAAAGTGTAGCATGTTATTTGTTCATTTTAGCAAGGCTACTGGCTACTTTCGCTGGTTGCTGTTTACTTTTCTGAAGGGGGAATTTAAGTCAATTATTTCAGTTTGGATAATACATCACAAACATTCTCTAATCAATTCTAAAACAGTAGCCACAGGACATATGTAATGGAAATTCTTTAATACTACAGATGGTCAGACAGCCTGTGGGAACAAGTCTAGTGGGTATTCTGTGAAAGTCATTTCTCTAGAACTTAATCCAATAGGACTTCTAGACTACTACAACTTAGAGAATTTGAGAGAAAATTTCCCCCATTTATGTCTGACTTTCAATCCTTTCACAGATACTTTTGCGAATTCTAGAGGACAGTGTTGATCTGTCTAGCTCAAGGGGAATTCATGTTTAAGGCAAACCTGCATCCACAGTGAAGTTCAGTTATGAGTTAGAGTGGTGAATCCATCAATGATCTCTTTACTGAATCTATCTAGTTCGTAAAAGAAGGTATTTTCTTAAAAAATTGGTTCTTATTCCACTTTAGTAAGGAACATTTAATTCCAGAAGCTGTTTGACAAATGGCATAAATGGGGTTAATTAACTTAATGGACTAAAAAAGTTTTTCTAAACTCTATATGGTTCTCTTTAGATATGGTTAATTTCATTCATTCTGTTTATCTCATCACAAAACCAACATCACTATATGAGTAATACTGAAATATGTAATGCAATCAATGCTCAAGAATTAAACTTATATTTTACAAAATACAATCAGCTTAGTTTTGTTATACACTGTAAGAAGGTCTCTGGTTTATTTACATAAATTCAATAAATATTTGAAGTCACCTGGATTGGTAATGGATTGAGCCTATTACAGAGCTTCTCTCTGTCTCTCTCTGTCTCTCTCTCTCTCTCTCTCTCTCTCTGTCTCTGGATCTGAACTTAAGTTACCAGATTTACTCAGCAAGTACCCACTAAGCTATTCTCTTGGCTGTAGAGACACCTGTTTAAAAACTCCCATGAGAATAATTATGATTGGTGTCTTATTAATCTCTGAATCTTGAGGTGTTTATGTCTTAACAGATACAAATATCTCTAGCTCCTAAATGTACAGATCTTATATCCAAGGACTGAAATTACAAACAATTAAAGACCTGCATTTCAGCTTTAAAAAAAAAAAAAAAAAAAAAAACAGTCCAAAGGACCTCAGATAAATTAGTAGTATTTCCTTGCTGCTATTGTGGGCTTATAAATGGAAAATAGTTTAAAAATAAGGATAGCAACCAGACTTAAAAGTACTACTGATTTTGCCCAAATAAACAACCAGCAAGACCACACATGTTTTTCTCCCTGTGGTAGGATTTGGCTTTTGTGCCTAATTCAGCTGTGAATCAGGTGTGGTAAAATTTCCCTAAGTCAGTGACTGTTTATCCTAAAATAGTAATTAGGATGATATATTATCTTTTAATCAAATTGAAACTCAAAAAAATAGATGATGTAAACTTGCTTAACCAGTACTGCTTCCTTTTAACTTTCTTGCTTTGAGTATTTCTTTTCAGAATCGATAAAATATTTCATGGGATCCGGTACTGTGATTATGAAAGCTATTATTAAGTTATAAGTTAGTATTCAAATGCCTGTCTTCTACATTTGGCATGGAGAGTTACTGGAATAAGTAAGCACATTAATACAAATTTTCCTCTATGATGGGTTTTCATGAGGTCCCAAAGATATAACAACATAGGCATATGGTTTTTATATAGAGTATTTCTGTCATTATATTTAATTATAGCTTTTTATAGGATAAGTGTTTTCCCTGAATTAAAATCCAGAAAATTCACTGGGGTATGTCTGATTCCTGGAACACCTGTCATATATTGCCTCAGGATACCAATGTTCATTTGCCTAATTATTCATCCCCATGAGCAATGTAAGAAAAGTTGTTAATCTTCACGTAACCTTTTTCAGCAATAGAACAATTACTGTACTTATAGGACAAGCATGCACTGAGAAGAAGCTTACTTTATGAAAGTAAATAAACTGAGCTGGATATGGTGATGTACACATGTAATTCCAGAACTTGGGGGGCCAGGCAAAAGAGATATTGCCTATCTTGATCTAAAAGTGAGATCATGTCTAAATCAAAATTGTTTTGTTTTGTTTTGTTTTTTTAAATCCAATATCTCAGTTACTTTTTTTTATTTCTGTGATAAGACATCATGACCAGGGCAACTTCTAGAACAGAGTTTATTAAAGGTTTACAGTTTCAGAGAGATAGAGTCCACAACCATCATGACATGGAACATGGCAGCAGTTAGGCAGGCATAGAGCTGGAGCAGTAGCTGAAAATGTACATCTTAGTCCATTAGCACAAGCCAAAGAAAGAGAATTAGTAATGATCTGGGCACTTGAAATCTCAAAATTCATCACCAAGAACACACTTGCTCCAACAAGACTATATTTCCCAATCCTTTCCAATCCTTTATACCAACTGGGTACCCTGTGTTCAAATATATGCACATGTAGGGCCCAACTCCATGCAAACCAAGACACCAGGTCAGTAAAAGTACTAATCTAAAGTCATATGAACCTCGTTTAGAGAAAGTAAAGGACAGGCAAATGCCCCCACAAAGCTGAGTAGAAAAGCAGTGTATTTGCACAGATCTTAACATTAAAATATCCTGAGAACTTTTACAAACAAATCCCAGAAATATTGATTGCAATGTTTCATATTATTGAAGCATCATTAGAGACTTCCAATGACCAGCTGAGGATGGCAGAATGTTAGTCCTAGAAAGCCCATATGGGAACTCAAACATGATGGCCAGGGCTGCCAAGACTTTCCTTCCTATTTCAATATAGTTTAAACTCCAAAAAGCACCATTTAATAGGAAATTAATAATCTACACTCTGGGACAAATGACCAAATGAAAATTACTTGCTTCAAGAGCACACTCATCATATTCACTGCTTTCAAGTCTTAAAAGTGATTGAAGAATGAAAGAGGATTAGACTTGTTATAGGAAAGACATTAGAAGTGAACCATTGTACTGAAGTTCAGAATAGATGAAGGTTAACAACTGGCTCACTGTAAGAAAGAGCTCTCTCTGAGATCTGAGTTAGAAAAGGCTGTGTTGACAAATAGTATTCTCTAACAAGGACAATATGTAGGTTTGTTGTTACATGAATGTCAAGTAGAAGACTCAATGATAGAATAGGAACCGGTTTCCAGACCCTTCAGGTCTGAGACTAGGGTTAATTAGTTTGTGAAGGCAGGCATGCATGTTGGAGGTTACCTGATTGTGTTAATTGATGTGTAAAGATGCATTTAACTTGAATTTGGATGTAACAGTTCCTTGGGGCAATGATCCAAGTCTGTCTAAAGTGGGGGAAGCAAGGTGACAATCGGCATGCATGAAGTCATAATGTGACCAGTTGGTTCAGACTCCTGTTGCCTTAATTTTCCCACTACAATTGATTTCACTTGAACTTTGAACTATTGAAAAAGACCCTTTTCCTCTATTAAGTTTTTTTGGTCATGACATTAATAAAAAAGGTGTATTCAATTATTCATATGAGAATTTTTTTCTGTAGGTATTTTCACACACCAGAAGAAGGCATCAGATGCCATTATAGATGGTTGTGAGTCTCCATGTGAGTTCTGGGAACTGGGCTCAGGACCTCTGAAAGTGCAGCCAGTATTCTTAACTGCTGACCCATCTCTCCAAACACTGGTCAGGGCATTTTGATCATGGCAACAAGAAAACAAAATTATATGGGGTTGTCAGTCATTCAGTCATCAATTACCATCTTGATGTATCTTAGAACATGTTCATTTTTTCTTGCTTAACATACATTGACCTAAAATTCTTAATAGTCACACTTTAAGGGATCATACCTATAGGCCAAATGATCTTAATATATGATGAGGAACTGGAGGCATGGGATGAAATCCTGGAAGCCTTGTGGATTCCACACATTACCTTTGATAAAGACTAGTCATCTGGGTAGCATAAAGGTCCAGGTGAGCATGAGGTGCTGAGATGCATGAGTCTGTTTCTCAGGTGCTAAACTGAAGGGATTCTAAAACATACTAACCCAAATTTAAAAAAAAGTCAGTATTTTAAAAATTAATAGTGATGTGAACTACGCTTCACAAAAAGCAAAGTAACCTGTTAAAGAAAATCAAGAGTATAGCTGCAGTTTTGTTTTTCTTCTGTTTTGTTTTGTTGTTTTGTTGTTGTTGTTATTGTTGTTTGACTCTTTTTTTTTTAGATCTCCGTTGAATGTGAAAAGCAATTTTATTAGTCCTCTTTATAATTGGCGAGTTGGTTTTGTTTGTTGTTGTTCAGACTAGTTTGTTTTTTTTTTGTATTCTCTTAGATGTTGCATTCAGTTCAAGCGCCTTCTTCATCTTGTATCAGGGCTCCATCCAGGCCAAAGAGAGATATACAAAGAGGCAAACAGATCACCTCTATGAGTACACATTGCTGAGTGTGTTTGTGGCATCCCCTGCATGCTCCAATTTAAAGATTCAGTAAGTTTATAATCTTTTCATCATGCTGATAGCCATTTTCTTTCTAACAGAGGGTGATTTAACATGTAGCATATGGCTTAAACTTTTAAAAAATTCATTGTAAAAGGAATCCATTAGAGCCACTTGCTTGGAAATAAATTATTACCTACCCATGGTGGGAGACAAAAAAGGGGAAGATTGCTAAACAGTGTGAATTAAGCCAATGTACTCAGAGGTAGAAATGTGGCTGTGGGGTGTGCTGACCCTTTATTTAAAACCTTAAAGTGAATGGTCTTACACAGAGAATATACTTCAATGTCTCACCATTTGCGACTGGTCTGGCTTCATCTTGAGAAAAAAACGCTATATTACTGGAGTCCACTGTATACTTATTAGATAGGAAAGTAACTGTGCATGCACATTAAGGATTAGAGGACATATTTGCAACTTTTTATTTCTTTAAAATCTATTATTTAAATTTTACCAAAACCAAGTACTTAGAAGCAGAGTTTTCTAAGAACCTAAATTACCAAACACTCTGTCCTTGACAGGTGTATACATACACACTAAGCGTTAGAGGATGAAGGTGCATTCACTCAGGTGATAGCAGACATAGCAGGCAGTGCTTGGGTTTCATCCTGAATTTTGCCATTTATATCTTTTTATCAGTTGTTACAACACTTTCCTCTTTCACATCTGGAGGACTGTTCCTCCACATTTCATTTACCTCTTTTTCATCTGCCTTTGAATGTGCGTATGTGTGTATGTCTGTATATGTATGTGTATGTGTGTATGCCTCTGTTTTTCTATGTGTGTACCAGACACATGCTATGGTAACCAAAAGAGGGTGTTGGGTACTCTGGAAATGGAGTTCCAGGAAGACATGAGCCTCCCTTTTTGCATACTGGGAACTGACCTCAGCAAAAGCAGTTCTGAACTGCTGGGGTAGCTCTTCAGCCCATATAGACATTTTCAGACCCTTTCCATCCTGGCAGAAGCCAGTGGTCACTGACACAACACTACTCTCATTTCACTTTTATCCCTGTGTCTGTATCTTTGATAGATATCTAGGTTAGCTGACTTTCAAACAGAAGAAATCTAGGCGAGAGAGGTGACTCATCCAGTAAAGCATTTGCTATCATTTCTAAACTGAGTTGGATTCCCAGAACTCATATAAGCCCCAGATGAGGTAACACATGCCTGTAATTGAACTGCTTCTTTGGCAAGATGTGACACAGAGAGAGGAGCATCTCCAAAAGCTTGCAGGCCAGCTGCTCTAGCATTTGCAAAGGGAAAGAAGAGACCTGATCTCAAACAAGGTTAAAGGCAATATCCAATACCAGAAGGTGAGTTGACCACCATGCATGTACCCCTGTACACAGGCATGCATTCAGACATGCGCACGAATGAGTGAGTGTATGTGTGCCTGTACACACACACACACACACACACACATACACACACACAGAGAGAGAGAGAGACAGAGACAGAGACAGAGAAAGACAGAGAGACAGAGAAACAGACAGAGAGAGAAGGACTTTAGTGAGAAACAGATTTTTAAAAAGTTGTCACACAGCAACAAAAAATGCATAGTGGACAATTTTATTTATATGAAACCTCAGAAAAAAAAAACTCTCCAAAAATAAATCAATGATGTTTGATTGCCAGGGACAATATATGCTCACAAATGAACAGACATGATTGTATATATACATGTATGTGTGTACATGCACATATATGTACATGCATGTATGTATAAAGGTACATATATATATGTGTCCATATAAGGTTTTACTTATTTTATGTCTCTATCTCTCTCTTTCTGTGTGTGTGTGTGTGTGTGTGTGTGTGTGTTTGTGTGTTTCTCATGTGTGCAGTTGTCCACAGAAGCCAGAAGAAGGCACCAGATACCTCTGAACTGGAGTTACAGGTAGTTGCGAGATACCTAATGTGGATGCTAGAAAGAAAGCTCAAATTCTCGGGAAGAGCAGTAAGTATATTTGACCATGAGCTATCTCTGCAGCCCAGCTCAATATAGTTTTTGAATAAATAATTTACATGTATCAGTTTATGTGCTGTGTGTATGTATGTGACGCCACACAGGTACCATAGCATATGTGTGAATGTCAGATGTTTGGAAGATAGTCTCTTCTTCCATTACTGATCATAGGGATCCAACTCGGGTCCTCTGGCTTGGGAGCAAGAGACAATTTAATCCACAGTAGTGTCTTCTGATTTTCACTTACATGTCTTGCACATTTATTCCCCCACATCATGTACATATGCACACACAATAATAATTTTAAAAAAATTAAAGAACAACAAAAAACTATTGAGAGGAATAAATATTGATGCTCTTTTAAATTATTATGTTCCTTAGCTAATTTACAATTGCTGTAATAAAATATCCAAGCCAATCAAAATTTAACCATCCCTTCTCTTATCTATTGTCCTGGTTTAAATGAGAAACATCTCCCATAGGCTCATGTGTTTGAATACTCTGTCCCCAGTTGGTGGAACTCTCTGAGGTGGTCATGCAATCTAATGGAATTGAACCCTTCTGGAGAAAGCAGACTACTGGGTGTGGGGCTTGAATGTTTATAGCCTGGCCCTTCTCCTTGATTGTTCTCTCTGCTTCCTATATGTGAATAAAATATAGTCAGCCAGCTTCCTGCTCCTGACACCATGCCCTCCTTTCCTTCCTATCCTCTGCCTTCTGGAACCATAATTTAAAATAATTTTTTTTTTAAGTTGAAAAAAGAGGAGTTGGAGCAAAGGAAGAAATTAATTACTGAAGGTGTAGTAAGCATCTTGTGTATTACAAGGCATTGTGTATTACATGTATTACATGGCATAGAGGGTGTGAGCATGAATTAAATAGTTTGATTTCTGTGTGCCTTTCCCCCTGTACTGCAAAGGTGTCATGGCCAGGAATTTGTACTTCCCTAGCAGGAAAGGGCAAGAAGACTTTCTATTCTACTCATCATCATAGAATCTAACCTTGAAGAATATCAGTAGAAGCCAATATGAACCAAAGTAGGCAATATCTATTTTCAATGATTTAACCTAAGAACTCCAGCAATAAATTTAGAAATTTAGAAATTTACATTACCATGAGACAAAGATCTAAAATGTAGTAGCATTTTCTGTTTCAACACTAACCCTGAGGCTAACTTGCCCTCTGACAATCAGTAAATCATTATACTTCCATTCTCATTGTTTATTTCATATATCTGCTAAATGGGTTGGAGTCAAGAAAAATAGATCACTTTATCTTTTTTTTTTTTTTTTTTTTTTTTGTCTAGAGTAAAAAGTTGTTTTATTTTATTCCACTTGAGATTTATTGATATCATATGTTGGGGGGAAAATCACTGAAGGTTCTGGGAATAATTCATTAGCCATTGGTTTATAGTAGACATACAGATGTTTGTAGAATTATAATTTTGAAAGAGTATAATGTTCCCCTTGAGTATTTGTTTTGACCATGATGGAGATTGTAAAATGATGCTCTGAATTCCTCCTGACCTCAAGACTTTATGCTATGATGAGTGTTCCATTGGCCTTTGAATTTGTTTGTGTTGGATAGACAAAATACTGATACCCAGTATAATTTTGCCTTGACATTTAAATATATGCTTATAAAGCACTAGTTGAAAAGTTTAGAAGGAAGTTCACTTTATTTAACAACTATATGCTTTGATCACATTTTCTGCAACTTCTGTCTCATAGCCAGGAGACTTGGCCAAGCTTTTCTTTGATGATCAGTCAGTCGGCATGTTTTTAAGAACACTCACACAAGCCTTCCTAGAACCCTTTGGTTTTTGAAATCTTTACACTTCTGAACCCCTTTCTGGGAAGTCAGTGAATAGATCATCAAGGTTATTTTTGTTTTCAACAGTCTTCTTCTTTTCTTGCAAATAACCAGGCTTCCATAATTTCTAAAGTCTTCAAATTATGAGTTGTTGAATTATTAGCATTGTTTTCTGTATATAATGGATACAATATTTCAGTACATTAATATATCCATTATCTACCATTTCTGCCTTGCAGTGTCTAGCAACTCACCATCCTCATCTTTATAGAAGGCTTTGATATGTTACTTACAAAAATGAAATAGCTTGAGCAAGAAAGTAAGTCAGTGTGAATGGTGTACCCTTTGTTAGCAGAACTCTGACATGACCTCCACTGGTTCTTTCCTCCATGTATTCATACTCCCATATCTCACAGAATAAATAGAGCAAATTTGTAATCAAGAGGATACTGGGGAAATTGTGGCACATGGAATCACAGGTGTTAAGCTGCTTCATGAAAGATCGTGCCATTTCTGCCTTGATATCATGAATCACTGGGAGAAATCTCTTCCACAGGATGAGCACATTCAGGAATATGTGTGTAAAAGCTATATGGTGAGTAACTATATCTTAATATCAGTCATGGATGATAGCTTTCTTTAACCTCAGCCTTCAAATAACTGAGGCTCTCTGGCAACCATCTCTACTGTGACTTAGTGAGGTATGCTTTCAAGAAAATCATTCCTGAATGCTTGTCCGATGAAATAAAATTGTATACATTGTTGTCTTAAGCTCTTATATTTCAGGCTATTTTGTTACGATCATAGTCTCATCCAATAGTGTGTGAGCATACATATATATACACACACACTCACGCACACACACACAC
This sequence comes from Rhynchomys soricoides, assembly GCA_019843965.1. Lineage (NCBI taxonomy): Eukaryota > Metazoa > Chordata > Mammalia > Rodentia > Muridae > Rhynchomys > Rhynchomys soricoides. The sequence continues at coordinate 6,977,820 of JADRCH010000018.1, read as the reverse complement.
ATACACATACACACACACACACACACACACACATAATGCTAAAGATTAACAAGGCAGGCAAAAGCATGGAATTCTTGTTATTGGCATGGATGGGGTGTTTTTCAGAGGATTGAGTCCGAGCTTAGAGGCATTGAAAGTTTATGGCTTCTATTTCTATAAAGTGTCTCGTGGTACTTTGTTCACGCCTCAGCAGATGACTCTATATTTATTTGATTCTACCTGATCAACAACAACAACAATAACAACAACAAAGTGGATATGAATTCTGAGAGGGAATAGGTTGATGGGTCTTGGGAAAATGTGGAGGGAGTATTGTTTAATTCATAGAAGAAAGTATACCATATATATATATGAAAGGATTTTATACGTATTTTAAATGTATTTTAAATGGAAAAGGATTTTAAATGTATTTTATACATTTATAAAGGATGAATTAAAACATTACTTTATAGAATTAATTCATTTTTGGTATTAAACTACGTATTTGTTGAGTTATAAAATGAACATCTCAGATCTTGTGTAAAGTACTGGAAATATATGAACAAAAGTTAAATTGAAAATGTCCTATATAATTCTGGTTTGGTCAATTTTTCCTAGCATTGAGAAAATGGAAACAGCATTAGTTAAGATCTTTTTCTTGGAAACAATAGAACATGAATTTTACCAGTTAGAGCAAAAATAATTTTATTGGAAAGTTCTAGGTATAACTTATAGAATTATAGGAATATTGGTACAATTACTCCTCTAAAAGAAAGGGAGCAGGGCTGCCTCTGGGATTTCATATAAAATTCATAAGCATAAGAGGCTCCTTTTGGGGATTGGCCAAGAACTGAACTTCTGAGGAATTTTCTGAACAAGATTCAGCTCAGCCTATGAGTAAACTACTATGCTGATTCAGTGACTTCAGAGTGATGCACCATCTCGTGGGGCTCATATTGAAAAGCACTTTCCAAGAAAAAGAGTCCTCCTGTTGGAAATTGATCAAAACTTCCTTTTATCCCTCCAGGGTCCATTGTTGTGTTCTCCTCAAGGAAGGCATCTTTTCTCTTGTCTACTTTCCCAAGGCCCCTTGCTTCAAGTCCCATAGTCCTCTATACCTGACTCCAGATCTGTCCGATTTTCTATATATGTAATTTCTCTTTAATTGTTATTGCACTACAGTCTCCATAATGGGGGAAATACATCTTGTTTGCACACCATGGCTTCCTCAGCACTGAACATATTTCAATATATTTACTACAAACTGTTTAACATAACCATCCCACACCTTGTCCCTTAGACATTTAAAAAGTAGTTTTCATGCCTAGCTGCATATATGAATCATCTGGAGATCCTTTATAAAATGTTCATGATGAGCCTCCATTCTAGACCAATTAAAGCAGAAACTTTAGCTGAGTGATCCAGACATTTGTTTGAAAGACACTTGGGTATTTTGGAAAGTAGTACTTTACATACATATGTATTATGCCATCCTGACTCCTGATCTTTGTATGATATGTTAGAAATTTCTAAATGGCTTAAGTATGTATTTTTATTTTTTTAGTCACTGTAAGTTCTATTGATCCTTGTACCTGGGTTTCTGCTAATTCACTGATTCTAAGCACTGCTTACATTACTTCAGAATTGGAACTAGCTGTAAGACAAGCAGACTATTTGATTAAAAGTTTGAAATGTTTCCTTTATCTGCTCCCTGACCCTGTAAGGAAACAAAAACAAGAACTTGGAACTGATCATCAATGACCAGTGCTATAATGACTCAGATACATATAAGACAACTTTTAAAGAACTTTTGAACAAAGGCATGTGTGGGGCTACTGGGTGGTGAATATGTGCTTGTAGGTGGCATAGAAAGAAAAGGCATGAGAAAACTCAACTGTTCTTCTATGTGTTTCTGCTCTATGTATTTCTTCCATGTGTCAGTTTTTGGGATGTAATTATATATTAAAATTATCATAATAAGCATAGCATTTCAGGAATTACATGAGTCAATCTTTTGAATTATGAAACCAAAGGTCAAACAAACCTGCCAATTGGTTGTTAAGCAGAAATTTATGGAGATACCACTTTTCTTTAGTATCTGAAGTAGAAACAAACAAGTGAAGACAATCCTTCAGATCTGTTCTTACTCTGAGCCACTGATATTGACACAGAACAGTACTGTAGACATAATAGATGGTACTGAAGAATGACTTAGAAATCATAACTGTTGCACAAAATTTATTATCAACTGATTAGGGAATTATTATTTCTTTTAATTATCTTTAATCTTTTTTTAAAATACAGTCATTATCTCCTTCCCTGTCTGCCCTCCTACAGTTCTGCATCCTATTCCTCCTCCCCAATCTCCAAGAGAATGTCCCCACCTCATCCCACCGGACCTCCCCACTCCTTCCCTGGGGCCTCAAATCTTTTGAGGGTTAGGCGCATCTTCTCTCACTGAGGCCATACCAGGCAGTCTTTTGCTGTATATGTGTCAGGGGCCTCATATCAGCTAATGTATGCTGCCTGGTTGGTGACTCAGTGTCTGAGAGATCACAGGGGTTTGTGTTAGTTGAGACTGCTGGTCTTCTTATGAGGTCACCTTCCTACTCAACTTCTTCCAACCTTTCCCTAATTCAACCACAGGAGTCCCCAACTTCAGTCCATTGGTTGGGTGTAAATATCTGCATCTCTTTCAGACAGCTGCTTGTTGGGCTTCTCGGAGGGCAGCCATGCTAGAGTCCTGTCTGTAAGCACACCACAGCATCAGGAATAGTGTCAGGCCTTGGAACCTCCCGTTGAGATGTGTCTCAATTTGGGTCTCCTTTCTCTCAGGTTTTTCTTCATTTTAGCCCCTGCAGTTCATTTACACATGAACAATTCTGGGTCAGAGATTTTGACTGTGGTATGGGAATCCCATCCCTCTACTTGATGCCGAGTATTTCCCACTGGAGGTGGGAAAATGGAAAATGGATTAAAAACTGGTTAAGCCACTATGGAAATCAATGTGGAGAATACTTTAAAAATCTCAGAATAAACTTACTACATGACTCAGGTATACCAGTCTTCAACATATGCCAAGAGACCCCTAATCCATAGATGTTCAACCACGTTCATTAGTTCTCTATTCACAATAACTAGGAAGTGAAAATAGCACAAATGTATTCTAATTCATGTATAATGAAAACTATCTGCACATATTATGGAATACTATTCAGGTATAAAGAAAAATAAAATTATGAAATTTTCATACAAATAGATGGAACTAGAATAGTTAATATTGAATAAGATAACTCTGTCCAAGAATAACAAACATGGAGGGCTCTCTATCACTTTTTTCCTAATTCCAAATCTCCAGATGTTACCATATAATCTGGAATAACCAGAGAAATTTGGATCATTGTGCTGGATGAATGAGAGAAATAGACAGGGGAAATAGCAAAAGACAAGTGAGCTGAAGGCACAAATGGGAAAATGGGGGTCTAAATCAAGAGTTAGAGGAAAAAATACAGAAGGAGGTAAAAAAAAAAACAGCAAAATATTTAAAATGCCCAATGAGTCATATTAGTATCTATTTAACTAAATTATACATAATACATATAAGTCTATGTGTCATGTGTCTACATCTACACACACACACACACACACAAATATATATATATATATATATCATATACCTCATATACATATCCAGTTTAAATGAGATTTTTCTACCTGGACTGATAATGCTCCCTTCAAGGCCCATAGACTATCTAACAAAATCCCTAGTGCCAAGCATGAGAATTTCTTTACAAGTTGTTGATCAAGGGAGTCCATGATACTCTAAAGCATAATGGGCTATCAACCCAATCCTTGTTGTCTCCTAGACACAGGACCTGGAAGATCTAAGCTGGTTCTAATTTGAAAACCAAGTTTCATGTTACCAGAAGGTACCATCCAAGCTCCAAGGGGAGGAAGCAATCAGCCATCTTTGTTGGTCATACTATCTATGAACTAAAAAATTACCCAAATGTTATAATAAGTTTAAGGGTGCAGTGGTGACACTGACATTTTCTAAGTTAAAAAAAGAAAAAGGTCTCTATTTGGGCTTAAGGACCACTCAACAAGAGGGAAATAAAGCCTGGAACTAGATACCTAGCCAGAATGAGAGTTGCCCTCTTAAACAGGTACCACTTTTGCTACGCTGATAGAAATCCTGTAAGAGGTTAAGTGTGCCCCAAAATAACTTTGAATATTAAATGAAAATAATTATATAAAATGCTGTGCTATTGCTCTGTAGCTATTACCTTTAGTCTTGCCTTTATTATTAGAAGCTCCTAAGGAACTTCTAATAATAAGCTAAACCATCATATTCATTAATAATAAATTAAGTACTTTGATGGATGTCCTTCAAAAAAAAAAAGCCTTACCTATTAGTTATCATAAAACATTCCACAAACTTTGATTTTCAAGAATCCGTAATTTTTGAAAGTTAGCACACACTGTTGTTAATGTATCTCAAATGTCAAGAAAAATACCTGACGAGTAATACAGGAATTACATCAAATGAAAAGTTTGTGTTTTAAGAGTTGAATTATTTTTTTTTTTTAAAAAAAATGCTCTTAGATTTACTTTCAAGTATTTTTGATAAAACTACAGAAATATAAAGTAGATAAATAAAATGATCTAAAGGCAGTGACTAATTAAATGGACTGGAGAATTATTCCCTTAATGGCCACTGATATTTGCAAGAATGACCTAAAGAACAGAGTAGACTCAGAGTCACAGAAGAGAAAGGTATTTATAAAACTGGCTATAAAATTTCTTTTACTCTGAGATTTTTCTTCTTTCAAGTAAGAAAAAAGTTTACATCACACACAACCATTGAAGAGACAAGATGTTCTTTCATGAGTTTCATTCTTCATATGCTCTGTCAGCTGTAGGGTCATGTCATCAAAATTGCTGTCAAGAGAAACAGTATTAAGAGTCCCAGTTAGTTTATGGACCCTCTGAGAAAAGAAAGTATCTCTTCTGGATGCTTTGCTTTTAGTATCTTCTAGTTCCTTTATATTTAAAAATTAAAACACGTTCTTCTAATTAACTTATTTTGAAAAAGTTTCATGTAGCTAGTTTTAAGAATCCAATCAATCCAGTGTTCAGTGACCTGCTCTACATTTCAGTAAACTTGTTGTAACAATTACCGTGCTGAAACAACAGAGCTTTAGTTGTGGGTTTTATCTTCACTATCAATTACATTTTTATTCTTCTACCTTAACTATCAATTATATTTTTATTTTTGTACTTACTACAAATGCACACACTCATATGTCATATATATACATATGTGTGTGTGTGTGTGTGTGTGTATCCTTATCATATTAGTTGAAACCAGAAGAAATATTAGTAGTAAATATTTCACATATGGCTACCAAGCTATGTAACCAAATTAATTTTGGAAATATATCAGAAGACATCAAGTAGATGCCCTAGGTCTGTCACTGTATACTTAGAGAACACAAAAGATGCTATAGGTCAAAGGACTATTCCATAAATTTGCCCTTATTCCAGATGCCTACAGAAAGCATATGTTTCGATCCAGGCTTACTAGTGGCTATGACTTTGTATTTCTATCTTCACAAGATTTGTTTGAGTAGCTCACAGACTTCTTAGAACTCTTGTGCTTATGATTTAATAGTAAACATTGTACTAAATTGTATAGGTGAAGGGAAAAGGCGTTTAGAGCCGTGTACTCATTAAGTCTACACTCATGCCAGGCTCTCCAAAAACGCCCTAGTCTTAGCTATAAATGTCATTTATACCTTGTACTTTGAGGTTGTCTAGATGTTTCACTATGCAGGCATAATTATCTATAGCACTGGCCATTGCTGATCAACTCATTCTTCTACTTCCCATTCTTCTAATCCCTGTCTTCCAAGAAGTTCAAGAAGTAGGTGCTAAAAGCTCCTATTCATTAAATACATGATTGGTTGTCCTGGAAACCAGCTTCTATCACCTCATCTACAAGCTGTTCTGGAGCCCACCAAGAGTTACCCATTACTCATAAAATTCCAAGGTGCTTAGAAGATGTGTCTGGATCAAAGCTCAAGTAGAAAATAATAGGATGAATCACTAAACTTAAGCTGCTGTCTTCAAACATACTAAGAGACAAATATCTGGTTCAATGAAAAGGACCAAATACTGAAAGAGAATCTCGACTCAACATGCTTGCTATCAGAAAATTACAGAGGCTTTAGGAAGGATATGCCAGGAACCATGGGAAAAATGTGCATATATTTTATTATTTCCCTGTGTCCATAAAGGCTCAGAAGATGAATGTATAAAATATGCTTAGGATATTGTGACTAGCTTGGCCTGACTTCACGAAATAAAAATCTGATAGATGAAAGGCTCAGACTTTACTAATGATTTGGGACAAGTTATAAGCAGAGAGTGTGATTTAATCCTAGATTTGATAGATTGAGAAAAATAGTGTAGTGATTTGATTAACATGTTGGAAAAAAACCTCAATCTAGGAAGTCAGGAAAGTTTTCATCTAGGAGAAAAAATGAAAAATCTTCCTCTGGGATGAGAGAATTTACAATACATTATTTTGTAAAATGAGAGGGCAATTTCTATCTGGTGGATCTCATTATTGGCTTCAGGAACTTAAGGTTGACAAAATCTGACTTTTGAGACAGGCTGGGACCTGCTTTATAGCTTCTTTCACGAAGATTCACAGTGCTGAGTTTTAGGGAAAACACCAGAAATATGCAATATTCCTTTACAATTATATCTTATATTTTCATGAAGAAGAATGTTCTTTTAGCCTCAGTATATTGTTCTGAGTTTGGACAAAAAACAAAGAAAAAAAAATCCTGAAGAATTGGACTGCCATTCATATTCATGCCAAGATATGAAACAGAAATATCACTAATTTTTAATGGATTGTTCAAATTAAAGCATTTATTTTAGTTATGTTAAGCTAGGAAGTCAAGATATATACAAAAATTAAGCCTGATTTCCCAAGGTTTTGTTGACCCCAAGGAATTTTCAGAGCATACATTAGGAGTGTGTTTTACACCAATCCTTTTCTTCCATAATATTCCTGGAAAATTCATTTGCAGTCTGAGGCTTCCAAAAATGATAAATACAAGATTTGCTATGTTAACATCGCCATTTACTTATCGAAGTTTAAAATATTACAGTAAAAGTTGTAATTTTAATGTTTGGAATTAAGTAAAATTTAAAAAAACACACATAATTTAATTTTACATACACACACACACACACACACACTTTTCCTTGGAGTAACATGGAAGAGATTTTAATCTGTGAGCAAATCCTAAGTATCTGAGCATTAGCCTAAAATGAAATAGAGCCAGATTTGAAAGAAGGAATGTGTCAAGTTGTCTTTCCCGCCACACATTCACACATTTTAAGATACATCCCTACATGGACATGAATAAATTCAAATTCTAAAACATGTAGAATTGAAATACTTTGTAAATAATAAAAATATCATCAAAAAAATGTATGTGCGATGACATACAGAAATATAAACTAGGAGCAAGACTTAGACAGAGGTGGTAATAAGTTAGCATGTAAAAAGGTTTCAGTTATACATCTCACTACTTTCGAGACAGAAATTTGTTTTTTCTTAACTTTTGAAAACAACAATATATTCTTTTCAATTAAATCCTATAACTAAACCATTGTGTAGCTGCAAGTTAGAGCTTTATCTTTCTCAAATTTATCTTTATTTAATAATATTTTTAAATCATTGTTCAAAGTCAGTAGGTGGCTCAGTAGGTAAGAAGTCTTGCTATACAATCCTGTAGAATTCAGATTTCCAGCTCCCATGTAAAAAGTTAGGTGTAGCCTCTACCACACCTGGAACCTAAGGAAACAGATAAAGGAGGGCTGCTCTGATTGCTGACTGCTAGCCAAGCTCCAAACTTGACAAGGGATACGCTTTTAAGAGAATAAGACAGAAAGTGATCAGAAAAAGTCTCTCTCTCTCTCTCTCTCTCTCTCTCACACACACACACACACACACACACACACACACACACATACACACAATACTACTACTACTACTACTACTACTACTACTACTACTACTACTACTACCACCACCACCCATAATACTATTTGGCATTTATAATATGTAATTTTCCAAAACCATTATAATAAGAGGTTTTTTTAAAAAAAGAAAAAAAAAAACATTACAGGTTCTTAGGTTCTTGGACACCCAGGCACCACTGGGAGCCACAGAAGAGCTGAGAATGGAGATGGGGCCCACAGGCTGAATCTATTCTGGGGCGATGGGGTGTAAAAAGGGAGGGAGCTCCAGCTGGTCCCACTGGGAGGGAGGAGTTCTTGGCTCGACTGGTGGCATTCATGGGCTTGGCTTGGTTGTGGCCATCTGTGGGAGCACAGAGAGGTCTTCTACAGGAGATTAGACAGAGACTCTATAGGCGAAGGCCTTTTCTATGGTTCCCCGCAGTGGATCCCAATGAAAAGAGGCAGTCCATGCTTTTAAAGCATTTATTATCATGGCGGAAAGTGGATGAGTAAAACCATACCTCACTTCTCAGGGTGTGCCTGAGGTTAAATACCTTCTGTAGGGAGGAGTGTCTGGGAAGGAAACCTTGTTGGCTAAGCCCTCCAGGCCACTAGGTACCTCATTAAAATGAACATCTGTCTTAAGCCTACTTGACTACAGGTCAATTCCTTTACATGTGGAGGGGCTTGAGGCATTGCCCTTATGTTACTGATGGCCACAAATCTATGGGGAGCTGTGGCTAGTGACAAAGGCCTGATGCCTGGGAACAGGCGAAGCACCTAACGTCCCTTCAGGGGTTCCAGAGACTCAAGCCTTAGTTCAACCAGAAATCAGGCTACCTTTCATGGTCCGACACTTGGAGAAACTAAGATTCATGCATAATTATTGTTTAAAGACACTGACCTAGTAAGCTGTATAGACCTGCTCCAATACTCATAAATTCTATTTTTAATGTTGATTGGACCTTTTATGTGTTGTTTACTTCATGAAGGATGCTATTTTCTCCTTTCAATGAAAGAGTATCTGACAAGAGAACTTTAAGAAGGAAAAGATTATTTTCATTCACAATTTAAGGATCCAGTCCATCAAAGTGTGGAATTTGTGGCCAAGGAAGGTGTATGAGATAGCTGGTTACATTACTCCTGGAGCCAGGAAGCAGAGAGTATTGAGTACGGGTACTTGACTTGCTTTCCTAGTTATTAAGACCATTATCACATTTGGATAGTTCTTCCAGACTCCATGAACCCAATTTAAAAGTCCTCACATACATGCCCAGTGGTTTGCCTCCTAAGTGGTCCTCAGTTACATCAAAGTGAGTCACTATTTGTCATCAATAATCCATTAGGACTGCATCTGTGGAATGTTTTTCTTCAATAAAAATGAAAACAAACAACAACAACAGAAAAAAAAAATTGATCCCAGTCCCATGCAAGACACACTGCATCAGAATTTCTAGATCTGAGAAGCAAGGATTATGTTGACTTGTTAAAGTTTTAAAAACAGTGACAACATGCAACCTTCTATTCCTAATCCCCCATTATCTTTGCAGAATACTAGGGAACTGGTATCATTATACTTACATCTCTGATAATAAAATAAAGGGTACAACTTTGTCTAAAGTCATAAAGCCAGTGTAAAAGCCAGTTGTTAAACTCAGTTTGTTGATTCCCACAGGGAAGACATATTTTTATATCTACAAAGTTGCTTCACTTTAAAGAAAACCAGAATATCTTTTGTATCAACAACCCCTCAAATTTTTTAAACAAAAACTTTAATATGGTCAGCTTCCTGAATTTCAAAAATATTGTTCAAACAAGATATATGTTCTAATTATTATTGCAATTAATCCACATATTAAATTGAGTTATGGCATATGGCATTATTTTATTCCTGAAGAGTCTACTTACAACGCCTATGCTACAATGTTTTAAGTTCTACTGGAAATAACATAAAGGACTCAAATCAAACATTGTCTCTGTATGAAATTAGGGAATAAGAGTCTGTGTTATTTTAAAGGCTATTGATTGTTTACGGGTAAAATGTTATCCCATTTAATTTACCTTGTAAGATACAATGTCTAGGCATTTACTTTTTATGGCTTGGAGGCTAGGGAAATAGTGGAAAGCTAACTTTGTGCTTGGGTCAAATAAAGCTTCTTTTCAATCAGGCAATATAAATTTCAGTTGTCCTGTTAGAGTCATTAAGAGAAAAGATGTGATTCAAGGTTATAAAGTTAAGTATTGTTTCCCATCATTCTCAAAAATGCACATTGCATCCTTTTGCCAAATGGAGAAAGGTCTTTACAGTTCTGGAAAGTGCAAGGTTGCACTTCTACCCACATGGTTTCCCCAATTTGTGGTCAGAAACAACTCAGCTACTTACCATAAAATGTGGTTTATTTGCCAATGATAATTGATAAGACTCTTTGAAGAGAAGTGTAGAGTAAACAAATGCCATATATCTCAGGCCAAAAGAAAAGTAGGAATGTGTTTCGATTTTCTATAAATATCCTAGAATTTCAAACTCTCTAGGAACTAAAAGTTTGGGTGCTTACAGTTCGGTTCTATATTCATGTCAGGACTAGAATTCAAAACTCTAGAAGTATTGACTGTCTGGAAGAAGATTTAATATGAGTGATCTGTGTTTCAAAATTTGGCAGAATGCTCAATGCATCCTTTGCATCAGTAAGAGAGGTAACATTTTATGGTTTCAGACCTATCTCAGTCTTGACATGAATCAACTCTGGAAAGTTCTCAAGATGCATACTCTATGTAGCCCTTAATACTAATTGTCATATGTCTAGGACCTTAAATCACCTAGGAGAAAAGCTTCCTGTTATATCTGTGATGATCTAGGCTGTCAGTTTATCTGCAAGCCTATGGGAGATTATCTTGATTTTGTTCCTTGATGTGGAAAAATCATCTTAATTGAGGGCAGTACCAATACATTCACAAAACGTTCTGGACTTCATAAAAAATGATAGCAGGCTGAGAATTACAATGTATTAATCTCCTTGTGTTTTGTGATCGGGAATAAGGTATGGAGAGATGCTTTGAGCTACTGCTGCCTTGACTTCTCTGCTATGATGAAACTAGGAACCGAAATCAAACTTTTCTCCCTTACATTGCTTTTGGTAGAATATGTTTTCATAGTAAATAGAAAACAAAGCAAGAGACTGCCAAGTGAAAAAGTTCTTCTCTGTCCTGTTATTCATCTTATATCCCCATGGAGATAATCTAGATGGTTTCCTCATAGTGAATCTTTACAACATAGAATAAATGTATTAAACTAATTATTTCATCTAATTATTTCTTATATTTATTTCTTATTGCTGTCTCTATCTACTTGCTTCTTTGTGTGTCTTTTTCTGTCCATCCCCCCTCTTTGTCATCTCTCTCTGTCTCTGTCTCATCTCTGTCTCTCTCTCTTTCTGTGTGCACGCACACACACACACACACACACACAATAGCATTCACATAGCCATTAGAATACCTTAAAGGGTCATTTCTCTCCTTCCATCATCTGATCCTATCTCAGTAATCAATCTCATCTCTCTCAAATTTGGCAAGGAACTTTACCTACTGAGTAATTTTTCCCAGCCTCCTCTAGTAGCTACAGATAATTCTCTAAGAAATGCTTATATACTATATGCATATATATGGTTATATACTATAACACAGTTAACAAAAAATGATATTATGGAGCAGAGATTACATTTTATAATCAAATTATAACATCCCTCATTAATTCGTCAGTCTAGAATAGACCTACAAGTAATACAGAATGGATTTCTTCCTCCTCAGAAAGTTGGTTCTAATCAGAAGTAGCTATTTTCCTATCACAACAGTGTCAACTTTTGGTAATACTAAACATAATTGGGCTTGTTTTGCCATGACTGCGAGTTGAGACAACTACAGGGTGGTTAAGAAATTCTGCAATCCATCAGAGGTATAAAAGGAACACAATTGTGTTGTGAAAGACTTTCTATCACCACAATGAAGGGGTGGACATTCCCAGCCTATCAAGAGGAAGCTAAGGAACTGCTGAAGACATTTGTACAACAGTGGAACACATTCCCTCTTTGATTTATTTGTCTCTGACTTGAACTAAAAGATGTCTTAACATGAAAACAAGGATCACAAAGCCAATACCTGGCTCCAGGGTTTGGACAGATGCCATGTAACACTTTAACCCATGCACTTGCTAGATGTGTGCATTGGGGCATTAATTATTTGTCATTGCCAGCTGCAGTCCTAATAATTAGAAGTCCCAAAATTAATAAACATGACCCCCGGCTTTGAAAAATCTCGCCACTTAAGGAGCTGAGAAAATGGTAAACATACCATTAAAATAGAAATGCCACCATAGATTATGTCCAAGGCAGAAAAGGAACACAAAGAAAGTAAAAGGAGGGAGACCAGAGGCACCTTCAGATAAGGACCAGCAAGGATGCTTTCAGCTCTTTTACTAAATATTCCAAAAGGGTATATTCACAAGAAACAGTGACTACGTACTTACTAAGAAGAGGGTACAGTGTAAGGAGAAAGTGCTCTGTTAGGAAATTGTTCAAATTGTTCATTCATACAGATGCATGGCACACACATTTCTAGAACTGTGATATTAAAAACAAAATATTTCTTCAATAATATTTAAAACTTTTAAAATGTTCATATTGCATCAAATATGATTTTTAAAAGTTGAAATGATATTCTTCCATGTCTAGCTAAAAATATATGTTAAGTCTCTTTTAGACCATGACTTTCAGCATGACCACAGTTGTATGGGTCTCACTAACACAAATGAAACCTGGTCCTGCTTTCTGAACTATTAAGAAAACTCCTGTGGATGTCTTTGTCCTGAGCTTGAGCAGTAGGTGCTCAGGTGTTCTTATAGTGGGAAACGAATCAACAGAAATAAAATAAAGGTTTTTTTTTTTTTTTAAAAAGAAATTACGTGATTAGTACAGAAAACTAAGTCAGTGTGTCATCAAATGTTGAGACTGTAGAGTGTGGGAGAGGGAGACAACTGACAGGAGAAGAAAGAGAGCTGCAAGAAGACACTGGGACATCTAAGTGAAAACTAGAAATTCACTTGGGACAAATGGAATAGATTAAGCCCTTATTTAAATGGTTTGCATTGTTTCACTAAAAGCAACGAAACAAAAAAGAAACGGTCCCAAGGGAGGTCCAGGACTAACAAAAGTCAAAAGGGTGGGAAAATGTGTCTAACCACTTATTTGAGCATGTGAAATAGAAAGATCCCCAGTGCTTCCAGTCTTGATAGCATTGTGGATACACAACCTATTATTCCTCATGAGCAAGACCACTTATCTGATCTCCTGTGTTCTATGTAGGAAGCTCTGGGGAAAACGGCATTGATTGCTTTCACACTCAACCTTCCTAGCCCTTAATTCTCAGAAACTTCTATTTTGTTCTGTTGTTGTGTTTCTGAACCAATTTTTAAAAGACACGAAGTTGTAAAATCGTGAGCTGAAGAAAATGCAAATCTAGGGCATCTCGGGTGGAGAAAGTGTGGCTTTACTAGAAAGTGTTTCCTCGGTTTTCTGTAAGGAATGAAGTGAGATAAAAAAGAAAAAAAATGGCAAGGGGCTTAAAACTCCTGACAGCTATCCAAGAGTAGCTATTTTCTTTTAAATAAATATATATTCAAAGTTGTGCTTTAAAATGAGTCATTTGCACCACATGTGCCTTTTACATATTGATGAAATGTTAACACTAAAGCCATTAAAAGATTTCAACCAAAGGGTGCATGAATCAATCTGTTTTGATAGAATCAGAGCCCTGCAATATTAGAACCATTTCTTCACCTCGGCGTACAGAAGGGTTTCATCTTCAGTGATCATCCAGGGGTAGCAAACCAATTGCCTGTTAGTCGCTGCTTGTTTTGTAAGTTTTATTTGGTATGTTAAGGTATTCCTTTACTTATGTAAGTCTGTAAGCGCATATTTGTTTTTATTTACTGAATATCTATTCTTCCCTCATCCAATATTTGTCAACCAGAATTTTCCCTACTTCCACTCCTCTTACCTCCTCACTATCTCCCTTCCCCCCAAGATCAACTTCCCCTCTGTTTCCTCTTCAGAAAAGAGCATGCCTCTAAAAGATAACAAACAGCCAATCAAGACAAAAGGAGATGCAATAAGGCAGGGCAAGAGTCCTCATTTCCAGTCTGGACAAGGCAACACAATAGGAGGAAAAAGGGTCCCACTTGCAGACTAAAGAATCAGAGATAAGCCCACTCCCACTATTAGGAAGTCATAAATTATGGAGAGAGAGAGAGAGAGAAAGAGAGAGAGAGAGAGAGAGAGAGAGAGAGAGACTCTAAATTGGAGATATCCATCTGGTCCCTGCCATCAGAAATCAAGGAACGTTGCAGAAGAGTGTGAGTAAAGATTGTAGGAGTCAGAGGGGATTGAGTGAGGACACCAGAAGATCATGGCTGACCACATCAACTAAGCAGGGCTCATGGGTTCACAGAGACTAAAGCCACAAGCACAAACACGGAACCTGCATGGGTTTGCACCAGGTCCCTAGAGTACCTGTGGCTGTTTTCATGTTTGTATAGCAGAGTATTAACAGAGCATCATAATCATGAAAACCCTCCAACCCTCTAGAACATTTAGTGGTCACTATCCTAGATGACTGTTATTGTAGGAAACACTATGCAGGGCATGTGGAAGAGTCAGCACTTTATATTCTATGTAACCAATGAGGTAGTTGGTAGATGGCCTTTCGACCACTTCACCTATCCAATCCTATGTACAAAGGATATCGTTTTTCTTAAACAAGAAGCATTCTCTAATCTAATTCACTTTTTTGGTTGTTGTAGTTTTCTTCTCTGCTTCTGAATTTCTCATTCTCCAATTTACAAAATCTTCTTTTATAAACATCTACTGTTTCAGGAAGCCTTAAAGGCTAATACTCTTAAATAGAATTCACAGCTACCTCCTAAAGACTGCTTGAGCACTGTAACAACATTAAATAGGCTCTTACCACATTATGTTGTGTTTCCTTTTTGATGGCTGTGCATCCTCTCCTTGAGACTGAAATCCCACCTTTCTTTATGTCTCTTGGGCCATGTAAGGTACCTAGCATTTAGTAGATACTCACATGATAGTATGATGCTGATGCCAAATGAAAATTTAAGCAATTTATATAGGTCTCCTTTGAAGACACACAGGATTTTTTTTTTTTTTAGAACCTGCTTGGGATTTTATTAGTTCAGCAAAAAAACTTGAACCATGATTTAATGAGACAAAGAGAAAATAAATCGAGAGACAGAGGGAAGAGGTTAACAAACATCTGGATCTAGAACTCCTCCAAAGGAGAGAGTCCTTGGAGACAAGCAAAAGCATTCCAGACTGGGTTTGAGAGGCCAACTCTGTGACCTCAGGGCCCCACCCTACTCTCAGCCCACCCCACCCTGAGTTCCGTTTTTACTGGCATTCACATTTTTCATCTTCAGTATCTCAGCTGACATTTAGGACCTTCCTTTCTGCCCAACCCACTCCTAAATGTCATGCTTAACTCACCCTAACAACTGCTGGCTCTTCCTCTTCCACCTTTTCTTATATTGTCTACTTGTTAATAAAGCTCAGTGTGGAGCTCTTCCTATATGCCTCATTCCTTAGGCACCTATTTGTATTTTACTTTATTTTATGCTTAGACAATTTCAGGCCCATATTACAGAGGATTTTGCACTCTTTCCCCCTAGTGTCTTCTGCCATCTTTTCCTTACTCTTGCTAAAACCAGTCTTCCCAATAATCCCTCCACTATAGTTCTCTCTTCCTTTGCACCTACAGCCCCTCAATGAAGTATGGGCCTAATGAGCGCCTCCACTGTGTCCTATACAACTATTATTGGTTTCCTTAACAACCATTTTGAATCCAGAAGCTATTGCTCTACAGTACTTCTTTGTATATTCTATCTCTTAAAATATTTCCACCCCTTCTTCCAGCATGTTCCTTGAGCCTTGGATGGGAGGGTAGAAATGTCCTTTGTACAATCAAGCACTCCATAATCAGTCATTTCTTAAATTCTGACCATCTGTGACCCTCTACATTAATGGCCACCCACTACAAAAAGAAGTTGAATGGTACTAATTTTTGGTATGAAGTTTAGTATTTCAATTAATCTTATATTATTATCTCTGTGTGTACACAGGTTTGTGGGCATGTCTCATGTGAACATGTGAAGGTCAGAGGACAACTTTTGTGGAGTTGGTTCCCTCCATCTGACTTTACATGGGTGCAGGGGATAAAGCTTAGACCACCATGATTGTGGCAAGTACTTTACCCATTGTACAGTCTAACCAATCTGAAAGGTAGGTTCTTAGAAGGCAGTCTGACACCATGTCCACTTATATAAACAATAGCAGCAGGTCCTCTCCTAGGACTTATGATCTCCATAGGCAGAGCTTCTTCGTTATTTTTACAGAACCAGGCATGATATTCCTCATGATGAACAAACACCAAATCCAAACAAAACAGTTGGTCACCCCATAATATTCATGCCACTATTGTACCGGTGGGCACATCTTACCAAGCAGATCATGAGGTAGATGTCTTGGTGGTAAGAAGGCTGATTAATATTCTACCCAAGAAACATCCGTGGTATCTTCTAGCTCTGTGAAAGCTAACCAATAGCAAGAAAAGCTCCACCTCAATTCCAGCTTGGTTCTCAATATTCTGCAGCATAAATACAAAGTGTTATCAGCAGTAGGGTCTTAAAATTCATTCTGGTGTGCATCCAACACCACTGACCCTTAATAGTTGGAGGACTCAGTAGTGTGACTGACCAACAATGTGTAGGGAACTGTTCCACACTTGGTACTAGGATTTTCAACAGATAGCACTTGGCTACTGAGAATGGCATTTTCTACCTATAAAGGATATCTGTATTCAGTGCTTTTTTAAACTAGGTTTTTAATAGATTATAAAATATCAAGTTTCCAGGGAGCATTTTTCATATATCTTTAGTTATTTCTTTTGTTTTTAATTCTTCCCCATACTCAGATATTGCTAAGTCATCCCCACTAAAACTTTCCGACACCGAACTTACATGTTTGTGAGACAATCCCTTTCTTTTCTGAAGTTGAATATTAAAGGGATGTATAGAAATCAACATACACACGCACACACAAAAACACACACACACAGAAAAGGTATTTTAAAAATTCCACAAAGAAAACTAGAAATGGAAACATGGGAATAATTATATATGTACTTGACCTACAAACAAGAGGCTAAAGGTATTTGGTTGAATTTTGCCATTGAAGGGCATTTTTTATTACAAAAGTTAGAAGGTAGACAGTCATCCAGTAATTCCTAGATCTTCAGAGAACAGACTTCTATTTCTTGCCCCACACTCCCAAGAAGTTTTGAAATACAAAGTATTCTTATATTTATGTTTTTCACCTCTCAATTTGGAGTTTCTTTTACATTTCTGTTAAAATATATTTCATTAGCTAAGGAGTCTTCTTGAATTCCTATGTGATAATCAAACTTTACTGCATTTAGATATTCACTTCCAGGAAAATAAGAAGCTGCACACTTCACTCCCATTCTTTTTTCTTGTTTCCCATTATTTATTTTGCAGATAATTTGGTCTTAGTTTCCTTGATTCTGGTTAAACGCTTCAGTCAGTGTTCTTGAGAGACAGAGAGCAGAAAGGACACATAGAGCTATTCTCACTTTTGGTTTTTTTCAAGCCTTTTGTTTCCTCAAAAGTGACTGTCATATAAAATCAGCAGTTAGGTGATGATGATCTACTTAATGTTTATCTCCTGAGCCTGACTGCTGTAGACTCTTTTATACCTCTTCAGGGGCCACTGAGCCTGCAGTTCCCTCCCAAAAGAGTCTGCCAATTAAGCAGTATTCTGCTAACTAGTGCTTGGGGCCTGAAACCCTCCTACAAGTTTTGTAAGTGTGGATTTAACAGGTGCATGCCCCCCAGTCTAATCTGACTGCAATTTTGTCTTCATGGATGGCTGATTCTATAATGCAGGAGTAAAAGCAGACAGTTCTTCTTTTTTATTATTTAAGAAAATATTATAGGCATTAACTCACAGTTTGGCTCACTGGTCGTATACTGATCTTGCCTAGAAAAACACTCTCTCTGCTCTTATTTAATCACCTGCCAAGGAGACCTGCTTTGTTCCCCCTCTTTTCCAAGTACCCACTCTGGTCTATGCACTATGAGACCAGCACACCAGGTATTTTTGGCCTCTAGGTCATGTCTCAAGGCATGTAGCAATAGGCCAAGTAAAGTAAGAATACATGCACATGTATATTGGGTTAGGACTCGGTATACAGTGAATAGGACCACTAAAGCAATTATTTGAAGGAATAGTTCTAAAGAGCTTCTACCTTTTTTTTTTTTTTCTTTTGTGATGAGAAGATGAACACCAGGATCCTATGAATACTTTATCACTAGCTACTGTGACTTCTGAAAATAAAGATTTCTTTTTTTTACCAAGAAAACTGAGGAGAGATGCGAGGAGGGAAGGATGAAGGAAGGGGGAGGAGAGAAAGGACAATAAGGAGGAGGAGAAACTGGGAAAAAGGAAGGGGACAAGGGTGAAAAGAAAGAGATAGAGATAGATAATAGATAGATAGATAGATAGATAGATAGATAGATGATCTCAATGGTTTCTCTGCCTTTAGTATGTGGGATAGTATAGAGTTAGCAGTGTGCTCCCCTTAGAAGGAATGCAACCAGCCATGGGCATCTGAAAACAAAACAAAACAAAAAAACCAACTGATTCTACTGTTAATACTAAATGTCTTTCTAGGGACTTTAAAGTGATGTTTAGAATTGTTTAAATTCTAAACAACACAGCTGCTATTAACAAAAATAGGAATAAAGGATAATGAGAAGAAAAGCATCTTGACGCAGAAATCAAGTCACTGAACAGGCCAGTTGTGAAGTTTACTGTGTTTGGATTAACGGGAAACAAATGCCAAGCTATTATTTTTTTTAACATCTTGAGATTTTAAATAATTTCTTGCAAATGTGCCAGAAATTCTAACAAATGTTCATAACAAAATTTGATGATTTTGTCAGATATGGCCACACCACCAATTACTAGATAAATAATTAGCCATATATTATATGTTTTGTTTTGATAACTGCTGTTGTTTATTTTCCTATATCCATATGTTCCTCTATTTTGAGTGCTTAAAACAGAAATGTAAAAATAGTGATAATTTACTTACAATAAAGTCTTTGTATATGTATGTTTTATTTAAATATAAAAAGATTTTTAAAATCTTCTTCCAGACTTTGTGTTTGCTGTAATTACCAAAATTATTAGGAAATCATAAATGAAGGTAGATTTTGAACAGTCATTATTATTACACATTAAATATTCATCCTGAGGTAACCCAGACCCAAAAGGGCATGAACAGTATGTACTCACTGATAAGTGGATATTAGCTCAAAAGTTCAGAATACCAATGATACAACTTACAGATCAAATGAAACTTAAGAAGAAGGAAGGCCCAAGTGTGGACACTTCAGTCCCACTTAGAAGGGGGAACAAAATAATCACAGAAAGGAAGAGGGACCTTCATGGGAGAAGGGAGAGGGAAGAAAAAAGGGGAACAGGTACAGTTATGGGTGAAGACAGGAGAGAAGTCCAGAGAACCAGAAAAACCAATGGAAATATGCAGCTGAGGAGTTTTGGGGGCATGGAGGACGTCAAGAAATTCCCAGAGTCCTGGAATGTAAGAGACTCCTAGGACTCAATGGGGATGACCTTAGCCAAAATGTCCAACAATGGGAGATGGAACCGGAAGTGACCACCTCTAGTAGATAGACATGGCTCTAGTTGAGGCTGGGGCCACCCACTCATCTTCAAAAATTTTGACTCAGAGTTGTTCCTGTCTAAAGGAAATGCTGGGACAAAAATGGAGCAGAGACTGAAAGAAAGGCCATCCAGGGACCAGCTCAACTTGGGATCCATCCCATGCACAGGCATCAAACTCTTACACACTATTACTGATGCCATGCTGTGCTTGCAGACAGGAACCTAGCATGGCTGTCCTCTGAGAGGCTCTACCAGCCACTGACTGAGACAGATGCAGATACTTACAACTAACCATTGGCCAGAGGTCAGGAAGCTATGGGAGGATTTGGGGAAGTGTTGAAGAAGCTGAAGGGGATTTCAACCTCATAGGAAGAAAAACAGTATCAAAGACCCAGACCCCTCAGAGCTCCAAAGAGTTTAAGCTCCAAGAGTTTAAGAATTTGCGTGGCTGGTTTGTGGCTTGAGGCACATTAAGTAGCAGAGCATTGCCTTGTATGGACTCAGTGGGAGGGAATGTGCCTAATTCTGTAGAAACTTGATGCCTCAGGGAAGGGAAATGCTAGGGAGGCCTGAGGTGGCGTAATACCCTCTCAGAAGCAAAGGGGAAAGGGAACAGGAGGAGAAATCAGGGACAGGGGCAGGGAAGAGGAGCAACATTTGCAATGTAAATGAGTAAAATAATTTAATTAAAAACAGAAAAAATATATCAATTGCCTTAGTCAAAACTCATGTATGTAGTAAGCATTTGGCTCCAAAAACTTCATTGTCAATAAACAAACAAACAACAAAAACTACATTGCTAATATCTGTAGAAAGAATTCTCATTAAAGTATTTGAATGAAAGAAAAATCAGAAACAAGTTCAACTAATTTAAAAGGGTGTTTAAATATTAGTATATGTCATAATTTAAATGTTTTGTCACTTGTATAAGTTGTGGGGGTTTTTTTTGTTTTTTTGTTTTGTTTTGGTTTTTGGTTTTTCGGGACAGGGTTTCTCTGTGTAGTCCTGGCTGTCCTGGAACTCACTCTGTAGACCAGGCTGGCCTCTAACTCAGAAATCTGCCTGCCTCTGCCTCCCAAGTGCTGGGATTAAAGGCGTGCACCACCACTGCCTGGCTGTCACTTGTATAAATTTAAAGATTAACTTTAAAGCCATTAATTGAGCAGAAACAAATTCAGAATACTGCTAAATGGGGGAGAAATAGCAGTGTACAGTGATCTGATGAGAAAAATTGGAAAGGAGGTCTCTCATTAGCAAGAGAGAAAGAAAGAAATGCAGAAGCAAGGAAGAGGGAAAAATAATAGTAAGGATGTCTGAAAAGGTCATAAGGATTTTATCTGTTTACCTAAAATTAATCTATAATACATGTAAGTCTGTTTATATACATACATGTGTAGTTAAAATGAAACTTCTTCATCTGGACTGACCTCCAAAGGCCAGCAACCAACCTAAAACAAATCAAAACAAACAAACAAAGCCAAAAACCAAAAAGAAAAAAGAAAACAAAAAACAAAAAACAAAAAATCCCAAGACCAGGCATGAGTAAACATTTTCTGTTGTTGTTCAGGATTATCCAAGACACTCTTAAAACATTACACATGATTGGATTGGTCTTGCCTTTGTTTTGTAGTTATTTGTTGTTTATTATTATTTTTTTAATTTTTGTTGTTGCAGAGAAGGAAGGTATTCTCCAATTGCTGATTACACTAATGCATTTCAGAAACAGGTACCAGAAGCCCCTGAACTGTAACTGGCAGAAATGTCTCTCTCCTGAGAACTAGCTTTCATTGTAACAGAAGGCACCATGTAAGCTTCTAATAGAGGGAAGCAACCAACAATCCTACCAAGCTATGAACAGAACAACAACCTACATGTCACTACAGTCCTACGGGTGAAGTAGTGGCATGTATAACTAGGAAGTAACCAACAGCTCTATAATTATAATTAAGACATGCTCAACAGGAGGGAAATGATGCCTCTTCCAGTGTTAATAAATTTAAAAGATCTTGGTGGAAATTCTACAACCCCCACTTTACGAAACCAGAATTATCTTTAACTACAATATAGATATTTGTTTTTATATCCATGGATTAAGTTAACTCTTCACCCCTCATCAAGGAAACTGCTCTTTGTAATAGATGGAGAGCATTTCAGAAAACCACAATCAAACAAAATGCGGAGTTGTAAGGCCCAATGCCAATATTACAACTCCTGCACCCAAGCATATTGCTAAAGATAATGATGGGGCTTTAAACCAAGAGGATCAAGGAGTTTGCTTTAAGACTGTGTCTTCTAGGAATTTCAAAAGCGAAACACATAAAGTATCACCAACATGGCTGCCTAAACAGGAGCAGAAGAAGGAGAATAAGAGACAAGGCAACTAAGAAATGCTTAGAATAGGAAACAACATATTCTTCAAGGAAGAGAACACCAATTGGCTATCTAATATCAAATGGTCTTCCCTCAAAATATATATGCAAATAATTTCATACAAACTGAGCAATTAAATGCAGCAACAATTATCTTTTAAAAAGAAGTTATGGGTTTGAAAGAGAGCAAAGGGGGCACATGGAAAAGATTGAAAGGAAGGGAAGGTGGAAATTATTTAGTTATCATATAGTATCAAAAATAAAGGATTAAAACAAATAAGTAAACAAGTAAAATACATGTCATCTTTACTCCTTGTAATAATTGACTGTACCCTGGATTTGTGGGTTCAAATGAATCCTCTCTCCCCTAAGTTGTTATTTTGTCAATTTTATTTTACCAACAAAAATGAAACTAGGGCCATCATTGGAACCTATGGTATTTCCATGACATGAGATGAAAACTCCTTGAATGGTGAAGAGCAGGGACCTTATACTAAAGACCACTGAGCTCATGGGACACAGTACCTGCACACTGTTACCCAATGCTGTCTCCTTGCTGGTTCTCTTTAATCTAGAAAATATTTATTCACAAGAGAAAACAGAGTACATAAAAGTGACACGTTCTGCTCCTTTGAACATTATGCAGTAGAGGCAATTGATAAAAATAAATTAATTTAATTATTTAGCTTAAATCCACCAAAAAGTGAAAGAATATTTTTACTGAGAGTGGGATGACCAAGTAGGATGTAGAATTTGGTTCTCGGGCTCTCAACTTAAAGCTCTAGTGGATAACTAGTTTTCAAGGTGTCAGCCATTGAAAAGTGTGTATTTAAATACTGTGTTAGTGACTTTCCTGTTCTTGAGCTGAAATACTATTACCAAAGAAAATTTTGATTCCAGAGAGTTAACAGTGCATCATGGCAGGAAAGGACAGACATGGTAGCAGGAGCAAGAAGATTAAAGATCACAACTTCAATTTCTAACATGAAACAGATAAATCAAATTAGAAGTGTAGGCAGACTATGAGCTCACTAAGCTACACCCCTGTGATACTTTTCATAGTGTGCCAAACAATACCACCAACTAGGGATGAAATTATTAAAATCTGTGAGTCTGGGGTGGGGCACATTTTGCATTCAATCCATTGCAGGTACATTTACAGAATCATAAACATGCCCTCCTAAAGCTCCTAGGCTTTTAGGAAGTTTCTAGATACTCAGATTGCCTGGAATGAAACAGAGGCATACTTTTCAAAAGTGATTCCAAAGTGTAGTAATAGTAACAGTATTAAAATAGTTGGTGACAAGAATGAAAAAAGAAAGAAAGTCCTTCTCTTAGGTTTGCTGAGAAGACCCGAGTCATCCATCACACTTTACCGAATCTCACTTGTGTATTCAAACAGGGAATACCATTCCTACACTTAATGCCTTTTCTAACAGATAGACCATGGAAACCACGGCCACCAAATTTCTGGTGATTAAGAATAGCACAAACAATTTCTAAAGAGGTCGATAACAATGTACCTGAGATTCCTAAATTCCCCCCAGTCAAATCCATTTCTTGCAGTTTATTATGGCATTGGCGTTTATCGGAATTGTTCCATCCAAGCAGTGAATCTGCCTTTAATTGTTTTTTGGATTATCCAAGTTTGTTGATCCTCTTATGATATTTATCCTCTTTGCACATTGTTTGGATGCACCATAACGGCCTATTAACTCTTGTGGCATCTTGCTGCCTGTTCACAATATGGAAGGCTTAATTTGACGTTTACTTCTTCGAGTGCCTGGCAGTACACAGGTGAGAATGCATGCGATTCTAATCTCTTTTTATAAGCCTTAGCTAAATTAGCATTTCATGTTGGTATTTTTTCTTTTTTTACAGTTTATCATTTTTCAATCAGTTTGCTATTTCACCTTGTTAGTCCTGACAGAGGCAAAGTGGAAACACTGAAAGCAGTTGAATAAATGTCGCACTGAGTCATATATATTTTGGTTGCAGACAACATAGTTCAATTGCTTTTGTGGATAATGTGGCTGTTCATTCTATAGGCCTTAATTAGAACCAACATTGCTTATTTATCTGAGATGCTTTAGTATGAAGATAATGCTCATTTTTAGAAGGGGGGGGGAGAGTTACATTTAATCAGTCTAAACAAGCCCTTTAGACAATTTGTTTAGAAATTTCTCTAATTAAAGACTGCCTCCAGGTAATGTGGTGATCAGATCTACCAGCAGGCATAAATTAAGGACATTATGCAATTAGCACTAAGACCAGAAATGGAAGTAACAGCTGGTTGGCTGTAATCTAAGGAAATAAACAGTTTCTAGGTGCCACCTTAATATTAAGGAACAGATCTCCTGTTTGAACGTGTTGCAGTGACAGCTTCTTTAACTCATTTAAGGGGATACTCTGCTCCTCTCTGAGTATGTGTCAGAAGGTAAGACCTGAATATATTGAAATTTCTTATTCTTTTTTTTACAGATAAGATTGTTCTACTTCAATTTGGAGATGACTCTTGGTTACTATTCATTGCTGCATTCTGAATGACATCCAAACTCATTTCACTCTAATACTAGAAAAGTCAGAAGATCAACAGCTATTCAAAGGGGAACCAAGAGGATGATAGATATACAGTTCTTTACCTCAATCTAAGTTTGAAAACTAGTTGGTGTTTAAAAAAAATAATAAAATAAAAATAAATAAATAAATAAATAAATAAATAAACGTGGCTTTTCTCCAATACGTGTTTATCTTCCGAGATTCCTCTGTGTGCTGAGCTATACTCATTTCACTGTAGCCTCTTTCATTTCGTTTTGTTCTGCATTAGTAATCAGGATTTCTGATTTCAGCTCAACTATCTGCTTTGGGAAATTAAAAGCATACTGCCTGAATTAGATGGTAGCCTTCTATGATTCCTATGCCCAGTCCCACCCTAGCATCACAGCACTTAATGGGTGCTCTGTGTACAGAAGAGGAAGCACATTTTCGAACTGCCTCTTTGAGAGCACATAACACAGAGATCCCTGGGTATAAAATAGTTCTCCAACAATCTTTTGGTCTTTTGTTGAGCAGCTCAGACATGAAGGGGAATATAGAAACAGGGCCAAGTGGATGGCCTCTTGTTACCAAAATGGAATGCTCTTTGCACCTAATAAAATTGGCCATGATTTACGAGGAATTGAAAGGAAGAAACACTGTAAGTTTGAAAGAAATTCAGAGGACAAAAAGAAAACAAAAACCCTAAACTAAATGCTCAAGGGGCTGTGTAGGCCACACAGTCAATAAAGTACTTGCTACAGAAGCATGAAGACCCTAGCTTGATCCCCAGAACCCTAATAAAAGTCAGATGTGATGACCTGTGCTTGAACTCTCAACAATGCAGAGAGGGAGACATGTGGATCCTTTTCCTTTATTTGCGGAATAGTAAGCCTAATCTAATCAATGAGCTCCAGATCCCCATGAGAGACTCTGTCTCACAAAATGACAAGCTGGAGAACAACAGGAGATGTTGATGTTTTGCCTCCATACACACGCAAATGTGCAAAGGCATGTATGTGCACATACGTACCTATACAGAAACACACACACATACATGAACATGTGCACATATATCCAAAAGGAACGTTCAGAATTAATCTTTATGAAAAGTAGAATGTAGTACTTTACTGTTTTCTTGCTCCTAAAATAGATTATTAAGTAATATTTCTGTCTCAGTGGTTAGAAATCCATTTAGTTTAGGTTGGTGGTGAGTCACTTAACAAGCCTTATGTCATGGTGTCATCTGCTTTTGCCTTGTGCTCATGGAGCATCCATTCTCATAAGCAAAAGGGAGAACAGCTCTTATGAGACATTAGGATAAAATCACTCAGTCCAAGTGCACAAATCAGATGCTTGTTAGAATTTTTATCAGAGTAACTGAATGCAGGAAGCTTCATTTCTTTCTTTCTTTCTTTTTTTCTTTCTTTCTTTCTTTCTTTCCTTCTTTCTATTAGATATTTTATGTATTTACATTTCAAATGTTATCCCCTTTCCTGGTTTCCCCCTTGGAATCCCCCTCTCCTATCCCACCTCCCCCTGCTTCTATGAGGATGCTCCTCCTCCCATCCACCCACTCCCACCTCATCACTGAATCAAGCCTTCACAGGACCAAGGGTTTCTCCTTCTATTGATACCAGACAATGCCATCCTCTGCTACAAATGCGGCTGGAGCCTTGAGTCCTTCCATGTATTTTCTTGTTGGGCTTTTCAGCTAATCTCATCCCCATTGGGTCCTGGGAGCCTCTTGCTTTCCTGGCATCTGAGACTTGCTGGTGGCTACCCCCAGTTCCCTATCCCCCATTGCTACACACCTCTGTTTAAATTTCTGATCCTCTGTATATCATCTGTCTCATTTTCATGCTTTCTGTTCTCTGACCCCTTCCAAGTTAGTGGGACAAACGATGTGCACTCGTTTTTCAAGAGCTACCATTGATATTTACTGTCAGATGACATGTTCTAAAGGTTCCAAAACTGTTCTCTGCAGGATATAGAGTTTAACAGAAGTCCTGGCCAAAACAACAATTGTTTAGAAACCATAAATAAATCTCTGTATAAAACCAGCTATCCTATATGTGGTATAAATGGTTGCATATGTGATATATATACTATGTGTTCTATGTTATTGAATGATTATGCCCATCTATAGATCTGGATGTTTTAATATGTGGTCCTCAGTTCATGGAACTGTTTGGGAAGGCTCAGAAAATATGGACTTGCTGGAAGAAATGTACTTATGGATGTAGTCTATGTGAGTTTATCTACTGTGCTTTCTTTCTGACTTCTGTTTGTGGTTCAAGATGTGAGCTTTTAGTTGCTGCTCTAGCTGCTATCTATGTCTTTATGATATCATCATGGACTATAACCCTCTGGAACTATAAGCCCAAATAAATCCTTTCTCTACAATTATCATGGCTGTGGTGTTTCAGCATAGCAATAGAAAAGCAACCAATATTCCACTGGGAGAGAAATGACCCCCAATTGAGCAACAATGCACTGGGCATATAGGTTATGGGCCAGAATATTTCAAAACTTAAGTTTCTTTGAAAGAAACAGAGCACCTGTGCTACAAACCTAAGAACTTGAATTTGGCTCATAGTAGGCACAAAATCTTTTAACAGAAGTAAATTCTCACATGTAGAGCTGCATATTTTTATGTTAGTCACATATTTGAAATCATTTAAGGTTCATTGAGACTTAATGTCCCCCTTTAATTGGTTGTATTAATTTGCAAATAGATTTATAGAAAGAAGCCTTAGTCTTCGAAAGGCTTCGTCTACTTTCATCTAATTTGCAAATATCTTTTGTATGTTTCTGAAGGTAATTAAAAAAAAACAGAAATTACTAAGGAAATTTGAAAATTACTTAAAGTAAATCACAATTCATTACATATCTTTGTGTACAGTTTATAACATTCATCTTAGCATTTTGATTTGGAAGGAGTGTGAATTCGAGAGACATTATGTTGGACCTATCCTATCTATAGCGTGAGATCTGTAGCTCTTTGGACTACTGTCTTCTTGCTGTTTAATAAAAAGAATAAAGTAAGGAAAAGTCCCCAGACGGTCGTGCAGTGTTGGCATCCTGAGCTGGAGAGAACAATATCCCCTTGATCGTTAACCCATATCTCCTCTTTCTTTCATCTTTTGATCCTAGGTTACAAGTAGGCATCGTTACAAGTAGGCTTTTGAAAAGCTACTGAGATGATATTTAGGAAGGAATGGGAAGAGAGAAATAAAGAAAAGATGGGTTTTTTTTTGTTTTGTTTTGTTTTTGGTTTTGTTTTATAATTTATTTTGTTGTTGTTGTTTTGTTTGTTTGTCTCTTTGGCTTTTGTTCATTTTATGTTGTGGTTGTTCTCAGTTTGGATTTGTTTTTATTTTAATTGCAGAGGAATATGCAACCAACTTCATCTGGTTCTTTCACTGAAAACCAGCATTGAGAAGATGCTTACTAAAGGAATTAAATGATTTATAAAGATAACTTGCTTAATATACAAGTTTCTTTGCCCTCTACTGTAATCCCAAATATCTAAATCACTTTCTCTATTAGATTTCCTGTCATATTTCACCTGTACCAGTACAACAAAATATGGAGACCAGGAAATTTATATATGATAAAAGTTTATTTCTTCCCATACTGAAGTCTGGAAACACTGAAGTCATGTGGTTAGGTTGTTCAGTTGGCTGGTGAGGGCTAGCCTCTTCTTCTGTGATGTCACTATGTCCTCTAAAGAAGATCAGTGTGATCATATCACAAAGAGAAGCAAAGCATGAAAGCTAGAAATCCAAACACTGCAGGAAGCCTGTTTAAGAATGCAGTTAATTAGCAAGTGGCTTCTTGCAAATACATTCTCATTCTCTGCACTCCCACATATAGTCCACTGTCATATTCATTTTTTCTCTTTCCTGACATTAGTTAAGACTTAATTTTCCAGTAAAAATGGATGCTACACATCATGAATATATTACCAGGGTTTTTCCAAGTTAGTCTGATCACTATGTCAACATTTTAAGTTGTTACCTGGTTTATATTCTTCATGATATTATAAATGTAGAGGGAAATGCTATCTATGCTATGGTCAAAATGTATTCAAAAGCATTCTCCATTCTTTATTAACCAAAGTTAATAACAGTAATGAGTATGTATTCAAGAGCAGACTTTATTAACTGAACTTCTTTACTAACTGAAGCTATTCCTAAAATTGCAGTGATTGTAATCAAGTAAAATTACAAGAATCATTAACCAAGTAGCAATTAATTTGAGAGATTCTAATGGCCATCATGTTGAACACAGAAGTCCCTCAATAATGCATGAAGTGTGAGCAAGATGAGTTTGGGCTGGCCATTCTTAAGCACCTTTTATCAAGATGATGTATGTCAGAGGTCTTAAAATTCACTGAGAAACAACTAAACTGACCAGTCTATTTAGACACAGCATATTAAAGCCATCCTAAAATGCCTGCTACATTTTATCCAACTGTCTTCTTTTTAAAAAGTAGGCAAAATCCATAAAACTGTGCATTGTACATACTGCAGAGACAGGGCAATAAAGCATTGTGATGAATAGTTCTTGTTGTTAGCTTGATTGAATTGAAGGGAATCTAGCAAACCGGGTGAAAAATGGAGACTAGGTGTTGTCTTGTCTATGTTTTTTCCCCCTGTATAAGATTAGCGTTTTGATCAGCAAACTAAGTGAGAAGGATACATATAATCTCCATGTGGGAAGCACAGCCAAATATTTAAAGAGCTTAGGTGGATCTAGAAAACTCGGAATAATGAACACTTTTTTCTGGTAGCTCCAAAGTGGCAAAATTGCTCCTGTTTCTGCCATCAGACACCAGACTCCAGGTCCTTTAAACCTCAAAGTTTAGGTCTTACCCCAGTGAGTAACCTCAGAACAGAAACAGCTAGGCTGCCTCCTGATACTGCAGCTCTCACCTTCTAAGAGCCAGACTATTGGCTACCCACTCTTTCTCTCCAACTTACAGATCACCCTTTATGCTAGATTTCAACTTCAGTCATGTTGTGTGCCACTCTCCTAAGAATCCCCCTTTTATATATGAATATTCTACTATATTTTTTTTTTTCTGGAAAGCAGGAGTAATGTAGCAATCAAACCAAAGTACCGGGTTTGAAATTACTAATAAATAGATTGTCAGTGACTATTCTGTTTTCCTCACATTTTAAAAATATTACAAGGATTTCAGTTGATTTTTCAATGATTCTCTTACTGAATAAAACATTAGGAACTATTGCTTTTTCTAAGCATGCACTATTGCACGAAGAGATTATATTTAAATAAATCCAATTGGTGGTTGGGTAAATGATTAGCACACCCTGGGAAAATAAATTGTCAAGTAACAAAAATTTGCCTAGTTCCTGCGGTGTGGGGGCTTTACTTTCCGACTCTGAGAGAATTCTGCAATTATAGAGTCACTTAATCAAAATAATAATCTCTTCTTAGGCTCCTGTTTCTGAAAAGGCAAGCACAGTGTACAGGGAAAGCATTGCTTTTAGCATTTCAAATTAAATTTACCATGAAGTTGTAATATGATTTTCCTCAAGTTCTTTTAAATTAATATTTAGTATTCTGTGTATGGTGTTAAAATTGGTTGTAATATAAGCTTATGAACAGATAATAGGAAAAAAATAGAACTAAAGTGTTTTGGTAGTCAATTTTGCTTTTGCCCTCTCTGAGCACAAGTTGTATTCAGGACTCAAGTAGCCCTTCTAATCAGCTGCCAAAAATTCAGCTGTCACCTCTCTGCCAATGTATGTCCTGCACATGTTTTGAAAGCCACAATATTTGGTGTTTTAGTGAAAGCTGCAATGGTATGAAAATAGCTCAAAAAGAATGAGTTGTTTTTTTGTTTTGTACTGTTTTCCTTTGTCATCTGAAAGCCAGCATTTCTACTAACAGACAACTCATACTTGGTTATGACAAAGGATTAAAGGTGAGCATCCCTCTGTGGACACATCACACTTGTTGCTTGAATCAATTTAGTGAGCCATTCCATCCTGTGCTTGTATAATATGAATGAATTACATTAAAATATGAAGCTGCGCATATTTCCATTGTCCTGAGGATGATCATAAGTCTATTTAAGATGTAAGCACATGTGCTAACAGGTGTAGGTATTTCATTACAAGGTTTCCAGACACAATGGGGTAGATGTTAAATTTGATAAGCAGAACCTGTTTCTTAGGTGGTATAGGTAAGAGATGGGCATAAAAAATTAGCAATTCTATTTACTTAGCCTATTATCTGAGTGCTGAGTGTGGCAGGGTAGAAGTCTTAGAAATGAATAGTCATGCTTCTCGTCTTGCTGTGGGTGTCCTCTCAGGAGAATTGAGATTTGTTTGAAGGAAGCCCACATGCCTCTTGTCTTGATAATGCTATAGATTCTGTTTGTTTTATTTACTGTGCTTTTGAGTTTTGTTGTTTGGAATTATTTAAATTCACATTCTAGTTTACAGACTAGATGGAGTCTTTCTGTCAACAGGTATAGTTAAATTTCCCTTTCTGTCTCTAAAAATAAGCACAATTTCTATAGCATAGGAAAGAACACATACACATTTCCATTGACTTCGTTCCAATGGAAACAAAACAAATATGCTCACATTCCTATGCATAAGAACAGATATTTCCGTTTTGTTTGTTTTTGTTGTTGTACTTTTTGAGAAAGTCTTTTATGGAGCCCAGACTGGCCTAGAACTTGATATGTAACCCACGCTGGTCATGATATTGTAACAACTCTTCTATCTTTGTCTCTTAAAGTCTGGTATTACAGCCATGCAGCACCATATTGGGATAATATTGTGCTTTAAATTACTGCACACCTAAAATCCAAATCCTTTTTTTTTCAGTATGAGTAAAGAAAAGAAAGGAAGCAGGGAAAGGGAAAGATGAGAGACAGAATTTTTGTTTTTGTTTTTTTGTTTGCTTTTTACATCTTCTAAATGCATCTTTAACTAAAATACTACATGCTTATCTTTCACTTTGTTAGTCTTCCTCAACTTAAATTTGACTTTAGCATATGGATTAACTGTCCTGAAAATTATCTGTAAAAATGAAATTTCCACCTGAGTTAGCTGAATGCCATGAAAGATAATATTTTGCTTCTCTCACACACACAAATATACACATACTCATGCAACAGTTAGAAGTGGATGAACATTACCATTGGCTCTGTCTTCACAGGAAATTACTCATAGAAGGGTCTGGTTGGAGAATGGGATTTCAAGTCACACACACATGGATTAACCTGTTACTGCATCAATTGCTTCGAACTTTTGTAATCTTGGGAATGCCATTTTACCTCTTTAAGTTTGTCTGTTTCTCCTATGTAATTGATAAAATAATATGAATCTATAGGGCTGTGGGCTTTGGTGATTTAACGGTATGCCTAGAAAATGTGGCACACCTCATAGAAAATCATAGAAAATCAGCTGCTCAACAATCTTTAGAATTAATTACTTGGTAACTCACCTGTGATAATGAGGTGGTCCTTTGTGGTTTCTCTGTGAGTGTGTTTTCATAGGCATGCTCTAACGGGCTTTACATTTGACAACAGATTACTGTCAGAGTCAATAAATCGCAGCCTGGTGCACTTTGTGTTTGGCAGGTGTGCAGTGGATGAGAGACAGTGCTGTCAGACTAGAGAGGAAGCTGTACAACAGGAAAGAGTGAACTCAGGTTTACATCTCTTGTCTGACATGCTTTCATGATATGAACTTGAACCTGTGACCTAAGAACCTTCACCTGTAAAGAAGAACCAAATGATCTCACTGAAGGAAGACAGAAACGTGGCCCAAACTTTTTTATTTTTTGCCAGTCCTTTGAAGATTTAATATCAAGAATGTCACTTTCATATTGATTCTTTACATTCATTTCATTTTTTTCTGGTTTTTTTTTTGTTGTTGTTGTTGTTGTTATTGTTGTTGTTGGTTTGGTTTGTTGGTAGCATTTTATAACACAATGGCCTTGAACTCTATAGGTAGCAGAGACTAACCTTGAACTCCTAATCCTCCTACCTCTCCAGAGGACTAGGATTACAGGTCTGGACCATCTCACTAGTTTATGTGGTTCTGGGGATGGAATTCAGAGCTTTCTATATGAGACAAGCCATCTAAAATTCATCTCTATGCTTAGTCCTCATACATATTTATCTTTTTCTTCTGTATTGTGTTTCAGATGAAGTCATGGTGGACCATATGGAAAGAAGACACTTAGACAGATAAACACTGTCCTATAGAATTTACTATAATTATCATCAATAAAATAGCAGTAATCACAGAAGGTTGGGTAGTAAGTCCTAATATATTGTTGTGGTGACTGTGGAGCTAAGTGAATTTTATCTTAATTAATTTGTATTTAAATACAAATAGAGGTGGCTGGTAGATATAATGTAGAGTAGTACAAGAGCAGCAAGCTAAGCTAACCCTCCAAATCTAGCACTGTATTTGCATAAACTTGACATATCATTAAGAAAGATCATTCATGACAATATATGACTTCTGGAGAGTACATAGATACTTATCAAATGAAATCAAGCCATATGGATGCTCTGACATGGGGAGTGATAACATACATTTATTACTTAATGTTTCATTGAAAATTATATATACACATATATATATGTATATATGCATACTGCTGTTATCTTGAAATATGTAAATACCTACGTTTATTAAATTTATATATTTATGATATCTGATGGAAATATTTTAAAGCTAACACTAAGTACTGCCTAATAGTATGATACTATATTCATCATGTTGTATATTAACTTATTTCTACAGATTTATTTTATTATTTTCTTATTTTATTACTATTTATTCATGGGCATATATATATATATATATATATATATATAATCTGCATGAGTGTAGGTGTCCATGAAGGGTAGAAGAAAATGACACCTATCCTGTCTGCTCGAAGTGACAGTTGGTCCAAAACATCTCAACTTAGTACTGGTGACAGAATTCAAGTCCTCATCACTCACAGCAAGCTTTCTTAATCATTGAGCCATCTCTCGGCTCCATTATTTATTTTTTAAAATATAGTTTCTTCTAAGTTTCTTTCTGTTCCCTTAAAAAGGTATGTACCTGATGAAAAACTCATGGGATTGGCTCCTACCACAACCCATCTTGAGTACCTCTTGTCGCTGGTACCTTGGAAAACAGTGAACGAAAGGTAAGTGTGGGTTTATAGGTGAGTTGCTACACATCTGTAACAAAATACCCGATAAGAGCAACTTGTTAAGAAAAGAGAGGACTAGTATGGATTATAGTTCCCAGTACTATACTCCATCAGAGAAAGGAATTTATGATGGCGGGAGGGCAAGGTAACATTGCATTTGCAGTCAAAGAACAGGGGACAAAAAGAAGGTTTGTGCTCAGCTTGTATTTCACTCTCTTTTTTTTCAACAGTGTGAGAAGTCAGCTTGTGGAAATTTAGAAACAACATTTAGGACTGGGCTTTCTATGTCATTTCAAAGTTCTCTGGAAATGCTCTCACATACGTGCCAAGAACATTGTTTTCATGGTGATTCTAAGTCCCATGGAGTTGTCATTGAGGACCCAGCATCACAGTAGGGATTATTTTAGGGAAGTGTTTGGATACTTGTAGCCTCTATACCCAACGTCCTCAATATTGATTAAAAAGAAGAAAAAAATTGGGGAAGGGTCCCTTTGCAATTTTACAGATTATTTAAAGTGACAGTGTACAAATTATCTTTAATAACATAAAAGACAATATATGAATTCCTGTGGTAATACTTTAGCAGTTTACTTAATAGTTTCACCTATTTATAATACTTACTATTTGACAGTTTAATCAGGAATCAAGTGCAAACTACAGATTTTCTTTACAATCTTTGTTTTTTTCTACAACATTCTAAAAATCAGAGCAATCATTTTATAGTATTGTAGATTTTAAAACGCTCTCCTATAAAATATATACTGCATGGCTTTCACAAGAAGATAGACCTACGCCTTGGGTAACTGGTGTCTCTGGCTGGGTTTCACATTATTTTAGAATAGTGGAAGTTAAACTGCTTTGATGTGCAATAATGGTTGAATGATTAAAAGTTTTCTAAGCAAAAGTCCAAGGCTCTTTGGTAATATACTCTCCCCTATGTGCCTATATATGCCCTGAAAGGGTTACTTTTCCACTGAATGAGCTTCTGTTGTGCAGGCTCATACATGATTTTGGCAGTTGTACAAATACCTTGCATCTGAAAAGCCCCCTTTTTGAAACTTTGCAAGGGATAAACACACACACAAACACACACACACACACACACACACACACACACAATGTGATGTATGGCTCCAAGTCACTCCTCATTCTAACCATTCCATAAATCATATTTGGTTTAGGGATTTTTTTTTTAATATTTACTTTATTGAGGTTTTATTGGGTTTCACTCTTGCATCCAACAAAGTTTGCCTAGTAGGAGGTTGTCTAGTGCAGATTTTCATTTAAAACTGTATTAGAAAATATATTTTCCATTGGAGGTCAGGCTGAGATGTCCTTTCAACAACACACATGCAAGAATGTCCACTGATCACTACAAGGGGTCGCTTTTATTGATGGCTTCTTGGGAATGGGGGTTAAGCTCCCATAACTGTGTGCCTTCAGAGGTGTAGAGTCTGCAGCATGATGTAATAGCAAGCACTTGATGCTTTCTTCAGATTTTTCCTTGTAAAAGAAGCAGGCCTTACTGGAAAATCATTCTAAACAGATGTTCTTAAACTCATGCTCCAGTACTGCTTCAGCTTGGAGTACGATAGGTCATTAGACATTCTTCACAGGGTGCCAAATAGAGTCCTGACTTTATGTTCCATGTTTATACTCACGTTACAATGAAACTACTTACGGGATAAGTTCTGACATTATTCACAGGGTCACCAAACTTGAGAACATTTAATATATCCAACTATCAGTGAATTATGTATTTCTTTAGTTTTTCTTCCTTGTGCACAAAAGACAATTTAATTATAAGAATAAATACACTCATAAAATGTGACAGGTTGAAAATTAACCAGAAGTGCCTGTCACTATTTCCAGACTGTGACACACAAGTATATCAGTGAACCCACATGTGCATCTTTAAATCTGTAAGTTGAAAGCTATCTAAAAATCTACTTTGATTGCAAAAGGGCACACCATATAGAAAACCTGCCGACAAAATTACAGAAAATCTTTGTGGTACAATGGCTACTCTTGATTCTCTGCATAAGAGAAGGTGCTATTATTGTCTGTGATAAAAATAGTATTCCGGTTTGAATAATGTCAAATAAGAGTTGTGAGAAGAACATATGATTATTGGTTATATTTTCAAAAACTATGAGTATATACTTTATATTGCTGAGTTTGCACTAGACAGTTAGAAAACAGCCAGAAGCACAAGGCGAGAGATGGAAAACAAGAGGCAAGGGCCAGGCTGCTTGAGTTCTGCAACAATCATGAAGACATGGGTACATAAATGATAAGAATTTCTACTAAATAAGCGACTGGAAGTATGGAAAAATGTGGACCACAAGAGCTGATGTTTTGTCTTTGCTGAGGAGTCAGCACAGTGGATGCAAAAAACTATTGCTGATTCATTGAGTCTTCTTTTTCCCTGATTTTCTCTATAAAGAAAGTGACCCAACTTATAACCAACCTTTGGGATTCCTCCAGGATTTCTAAGAAATATTTTTGCTTCCAAACACAGCACCAGATCTTTCTCCACCTTCCTGTTTGGAGCAATATGTTGATAATTTGACTTATGGTCACACATATGAGAACAGGAAGGAAGGGAAAATACAAACAAACAAACAAACAAACAAAAATTAACAAACAAACAAAAAAAAGTTGGAGACCAAAACTCTGAGATAGTTGGTCATAGCAGAGCCCTGACCACCTCCCTTCTTCATCACACATTACAAATACCAAACCATGAGTCACAGTAGCTATGTCTTAAAGGTTTATACTTAATAATCAAATATACTCACAGACATAGTTCTGAATAAAGACCCATAAGAGAAAGAAAAAGTAAAACAATAAAAAAAGGATGGAAAGGAAAGGTGCATGGAGAGATGTATGGAGGGAGGGAAAGAGAAATGGAAGTATGTAGACAGAGACGGGAAGCTATACGAGGGATATAAAGAGCAAAGGAGAGGAGAGAGGCAGGGAGGGAGGGAGGGAGGGAGAGAGAGAAGGCATGAGAGAGAAGGAAGGAAGGAACGAAGGAACAAAGGAAGGAAGGAAGGAAGGAAGGGAAAGTAATGGAATTGAGAAAGGTAAAGAAGGAAAAGAGGAAGTGAGGGAAAGGGGGAGGAATAGAAAGTTGAAGGGGATAGTGAGAGGAAAGGGGAAAGGGAAAAGTCAAATTTCTGTTACAGAATTCATCAATACCCATGGAAGTGGAGTGTATAAAGTGATAAACAAAACTCTCTACGTTTAAAAACTGTACCCACCTGACACACCAATTGTCACCATAGCTGTGTATCTGAACCACAGTTCGTATAGCTAACTATTCTCTCAAAAAACTTTTACTTCAAAATGGGGGAATCACATGTCAGGTTCACAGAGACAATCTCAGAATAAAAAGGCGATTTAACTTGAGTGTGGTGAATGGACTATGGGAGGCAATTTGACAAGTGAGTGGACAAGAAAATAGTCACCAAGTGCTTCAAGAGTGGCAAAGAAAAATTCAGAAAGAAGAGCAGTAACCCGAGATGCTGAAAAGATGAAAAGACAGACGGGCCTCAAGGTGGAAACTAATAACGGGGCCTTGAGCACAGTAGGGAAGCCCAGTAGGGAAGATCACTCTTAGCTTCAAGGTCAGCAGGGCGATGACATGAGAAGCCCTGGGAGCTCTCCATGTACAATAAATACCAGAGATTTAGAGCAGAGACAGTGCAGTCTTAAGGGTCTCTCTGTGTTACAGAAAGTATTCTGTGGCTCTGCTCTCTAACTCAGACCTCACAGCCACATCTGTTATCTGAGACGTGGTTGTACAAGTGAGAAACTCAATTCTTAATGAATCTGAAATAGCTACAGTGACATCACTATTGTGTTGGGCAGCACAGTCGGAGCAGGAGGGCTACAGGAAGAAGCGGTGTAGGGACTGGCTTCAAATTGGCAGCAGATTCTAAGAGAACAATGATCACACAATTTTAGCGATGAGGCTTTGGAGGACCCTAGCCACCATCAGGGGTGGAATAAACTGGGTAATCTACAGAAAGCCACTGTTCCTGAGGTCTTTTTAAAGTTAGTGAAGCAAGGAAAATTCTTATTTCTATTGTGTGAAGTTTACCTGATGTATTTATTCTCTTTTGTGTATTTCCAAGCTTCCTGTCTTCTTGCTTTTACAAGCATAATTATGTATCCCTCAAAGCAAAGGCAACACTTATTGTATTAGCATTCCTTCCTCAATACTTCTTAGTCCTCTTGTTTCCTGTTTATTTCCCCCTCCCTCACACTGCCAAACTTTTTGAAAAAAAAAAAAACCCATGTAAGTATTTTCCCATCTTTGTCTCCAATTTATTCTTCTCCCATTAACCATGCTTATTTTACTGAAAACATATTCATTTCAATAAAAATACCAGAACTGCCAAATGCAAAGACTCTCCTAAATTTCAATTTTAATTGAATTAGGAGTTGGCATTTGCCTCTGTTAGACATTCTTTGGATGGCTTGTCTTCATTGTCTTCCAGGGAGTGATTCTCTTGAAGCCTTCCTCTTCGTCTCTGCCTCTGTTTCTCTTATGCACTCTTCCAGTTCATTTTCCACAGTTCTATGTTGGGGCTGCCTACAATGCTTCCTAAACTCCCTTTCAAATCGCCTGTCTGTGTGTCCTAAGCCTGTTCATTCAGTATCTCTCAGTATTAATACTTGACTTTCTTCCTTGCTTGGAACAAGCTTTGAAATAGTATCCATTTAATCAACATTCATAGGACTGTTGTAAGGTAGATTCCATGTTGCCTGGACTTTGCTGAGGAGTACACGGTGCTCAGAGATGTGGAATCATTTGCACAAAGGTAAGCAGCAGGTACGTTATGGAGCTGGGATATTGAGTTCAAGCACTGTAGCTCTGTGGTCTCCTTATGAGCCTCTATGTTATTCTGTCTGCATTAGGAGTTCAAGAAGCAATTGCCTTTCTTCCTATGGTTGTATTAAGAAAACATAAACTGAAACTTGCTAGATCCATCCTCTTAATTCTATATCCAGAGAAAGCCTTCATACAAGCTTCCATTATACAAGCCTGAGGGACCACCCATGTGTGTTATCAAACTGAACAGGAGCTTAATGACAACTTTTCTCCCCACCTAACCTTTAATTCCTGGGTCAGGGAATGAGCACCCCAACCCACCTGAGAACACAGATCCGAACCTACATGGACTTTGTTGAGTCCTATTACACTTCCCACACTTTCTTCTCTCGTGTACTCTCTGTTTCTTATGAGAGATAAGAGTTGTGTTACTCCTCAGTAGAATGATTCTTACACTATCCTAAATGGCCTGCCTTTCTCAAGACTCATGAACTTTTCAGCCATATTTCCACCCAGCATTAAAACTCACTATACTCTTGTTTCTAAGATGCAAGCAATTATATTTATTTATTTTTGTTCAAATGTCTTTAAGAGTTTCCCAATGCACTAGTTTTAAAACTCTGAATAGTTTTAATGAGTTAAGTGAGCTCTTCATCTTGGCCAGTGCCTAAAGTCTTAACCTTGTCACATGATCTACATCAGTGCATAGCCTCCTTTAGCCTTCACACTATGTTCTCTTAGATATAAGCTACTGTAGTATTCCTTAGCTTTCCAGTAAGCATTCAAGCATGTTCCTTCTTGCATGGTTGCCTCACCCAGAAATTCCTAGAACTTCCTATACCTTATTTCTGTCTTAATACATATTTTAAATATGTAGCTATTATGCAGCAATTACATAACTTGGCCACCATCTCTACTTCAACAGAATGAGTGTTTTTTAACTCCTGTGATGCTTAACTTCTAAGTATATGCTTGATGAATGATGAATATATGCTATTATCTTATCCCAGGACTATCATGTCAATTTGGTTAAAAGCTAGACTGTAGAGCAGTCTCTTGGGAACCCACATTAAGAGGTTAAGAATTGTTTCCTGCATCTCACACCTTCCATCAGTCTTGAAAACCCTCTTTCTGCCAATGTGTTTTCTCACATTTTGAAAGAGGGAATGCCACCCTGGAGACTTATTTCCCTTTTGTAAAATGCCCTTGGCAAGTCTTCTGGAGAAGGGTGGAGTCTGTGGGAGAGGCAGGACCACCTACATGCAGCAGCACTCAGAGATGTTCATTCCTGTCCCATCCCCTACTGCACCCACGTCAAGAATGTCCTTATGCCTGGCAGAAGCTGTAGACCATTGTTAAGAGAGTATGTAGAAGCCCCAGAAAAGGGGTGATCTGTGTGGTAAGAAAATATAGTCACATTTTCTGAAATACAGTGAGAGAATGGAAATTATTTTCCCTCTTTAGGAAGAATGAGATGAGGAAAAAGTGGAAATTCCATTTCTTCATGAATAATTTTCAAATAAAATAAAAACACATTTTATAATAGAATAATAATAATAATAATAATGATCATGTAGCTGTTATCACACAGATAAGGAAAGTGATGCCATTACTTCATGAAATGGAACCCTTCTTCAAAAGTGAGCCACAGTGATATGCATAGCATGCCTCTCCTTGTCTGGACTGCATACATATGAAGCCTACTTAATACAGCTAATTGTCAGATCAGAGATTATATTACAACTAATTATTATGTTTAATTAATAATAACTATTACTAATTCTTAATCATTTTTAATGTTATATACATAATCCTATAGCTTGATAATCAAATATTAATATACAACAGTCTTTTCAAATGTAGACATTTTTAACACATGTTTTATGAGTATAATAACTAATGCCTGGAGCATCACAGGGCATATGTAAAGGTTCTGCGACTAGAAAATTTGAAGATGAAATGAAAAATGAGATGTATCCAACCTCCATTATGAAAGGCTCCATGGTGTACAGTGCCCAAGCTAGGAGTACTGTCTTACCATAGATTAATTCCATACAAAGCATCTGAATTCCATTTCTAGACCTTTGAGCTACAAGTGTTCTACCAAGCCAATATGTTGGTTCTCTCTCTCTCTCTCTCTCTCTCTCTGTATATATATATGTATATATATATACATATATATATAAATATACATAAATATATTAATATATAAATATATATTAATGTGTGTATCAGTTAGCCAGACTACATATGGGTTGTTTACTCCGGTAACTAGATATAATTTACTAAGAAAATGATCATGTTCTTTTTTGAGAAAATCCTTCAGAAATTCAGGGTGAATTACACTATGAAAAACATGAGGAGAGGCCCTTGGGCCGGAGGGTGTTAGATGCCCCAATATAGGAGAATGCCAAGGAGGAAAGACAAGAGTGGGTTGGTGCGTGGGTCAGGGAGTACCCCCATAGAGGCAGGGGGAGGGAATAGGGAGGTTCCAAAGAGGAGATCTGGAAAGGGGAAAACATTTGAAATGTAAATAAAGTATCAAAAAAAGAAAGAAAGAAAGAAAGAAAGAAAGAAAGAAGAAAAAGAGAAGAAAAACATGTACTTTCAACAAGTACCAAGGTGAGAAAAGTCAAGGACATTAGATAGAGTTTTTAAAAGTTACTTTTACAGCAGGAACACTGGAGGTGTATTAAAATAAGAAAAGATTTGTTTCACCAAATTGTTTTATTTTTTTGTAGTTTGCTTATTGTAAATAATGAGTATGTGGAAGATTATCCAAGCGTGGGTGGTGCTAATCATAAAGACTGAGGACCAGAGAAGAGTGGATGCTAGAAGCAGAGACATTCTTGAGGAGGAAGATGATCCTGAGGTCATAGCTGCATATCAGAATGGCTCAAGATCAATTAAGTAATTGAATTTCATGTTCACATGAGAACAAGCAAAATGCCAGAGTTGTGTTGCCTGTTGCACCTTGGAGGACTCCAGTATAAAGTGAGAAAGCTTTCTATACTCTGCCTTTAATTACTGCTTAGAACACAATTTGAGCTGACAAACAAATTGGACATTTCACAGAAATCAGGAGAGCCTAGAGGAAAGCCATGTATTCCCTCCGACAGGGAAGCTTCTGCTCTATGATACCCCTTCTATCAAACAATAGAGCCAGTTGTGTGAGTGCACTCAGAGAGCCGCAGTCCTTTCCAGTTAGAAGCCTCAGAAAAATTATAGCAAAATACAAATCTAGGTTATTTTCAAAGTAAATAGAACTCAAGCTAAAATAGAATTCTCTTCGCTTTCATTTGTGCAGAAGCCTCAATAAAGTATAAATAGTTTCTTAGGAGAATTATCAGCGTGTAGAGCAAATAAATGTGTTTCAATTGTCGGAAAGGAGAACAGTGGACAAAAGAATAAAGTTAAGGAGAAAAGGGAAGAGGACAGAAAAAATACAAACAAGAGTAAGCAGCAAAGAAAGGGAAAAGACAGTAAGGGAATGGCTCCAGGTACTAGGAGGCTTTGCATACATTAATTATGACATTTAATTTCACAGGTCAAGTCTGCTGGGAACTGAGTTCTATAATTACATCCACTTTGGCAAGGACAACTAGGCTTTGAGAAGTTATGTTACCTAAATCTCATCATTAGCCAA
The DNA here is from genome assembly GCA_019843965.1 of Rhynchomys soricoides. Taxonomy (NCBI): domain Eukaryota; kingdom Metazoa; phylum Chordata; class Mammalia; order Rodentia; family Muridae; genus Rhynchomys; species Rhynchomys soricoides. The sequence goes on along the minus strand of JADRCH010000018.1, from coordinate 6,935,370 downwards.
AATTGGAGTCAGACCATTGCCACAGGTCTACATAGCATCAAATCTCATACCACCAAGCAAATTTAAGTGTGGGGGGTCCAAATTATTTCCATCTATGCCTTAACTGCCTACAATAGACGTACTGTTGCCGAATCTGGAGCCCACCAGAACACCCCCAAAAACTTGCTTTCTTGGGAAGGAATAATTTTGAGACACAAACTTTGGCTGAGTATTTTACATATTGTATGTGAATAGAGGGAAAAGTCATTTTAAGAAGACTCCCTCTTTTGTTTCTCAACCTTAATTTCATGTCTACAGAAAACTGATACAGTTGTGGTTCTCATAGAAAGAAATGAGAAATATACAAGCCCTTGAAGAAGAGTTTAAAGGAAGAGAATTTTAGGAAGACAAACCTCAATTTCTGTGTCAGAACTGTAAAGAGAAAGGAGTCTCTTTCCAGAAGCTTCCCAGACAAGACTCTGATTCCCACCGTTTGAGAAAGATTAATGAGTGACACCCCACCCCCGCCGCTGTGCCACTTTGAAAACATACTAAGTGTGCTTTGTTTGGCTCTCCAACAGAGGAAGAACTGCTCACACAGAACAAAAAGGGCTGCTGTTGGCCAGGAGCTATTAAGTTCTGGCTATGTCAACATGTGCACTGTCAACAATAATCTTCTCCAAGAGTCTATTCTTGTGGAACCTTGGGGGCTGAAGAAATATTTTATTGGCAGTCTCCCTAAGCCTATAAGTAGCAATGTGTTTTGACAGAATGAAGCTGCGCGATTCTCACCTTCCTTTACTTTCTTAGATCTAAGGCTAGAAATAAAAAGCATGGCCCACACCAGCTTTCTTCCTTAAACATTGGTGCTTCAACTTCCTTTAAGATTTTTTTCCAGTTTCTTTAAATGAGTTACTTCTAGGCTTCAGAACTGAACCTCTTCCACCCATACATTAAAATCACAGCCAAACAACTGCTTTGTGCCACAAGATCCCATCTATTCTTGTGTGAATGACCATCTACTCTGGTGACCATACACCAGCTTTTAGTTTGAAGGAGAAAAGAATAAACCTTTTTAAAATTGGAATTGTTCTGATCTTCGAAAAATGCCCCTAGCTATATAAAGGAAGTTGGAATACCATAGGAAATTAAATGTGTAATGGATGGCTGAAACAACAGCCCAGAGCACAGGTAGAAACATTCTACCGGGAATAAATCATTTCTGTTCATTGAGCACAGTAGCAAGGGTGAAAGGCTGGAACAAGCAGTAGTCATTCTTGGCTAGAAGTTGCCTCTGTGTTTTGATCATGTGATTCCAAGTTCTATGTCATGGTAGCATGTGTCCTCTGCTCTTCACATCTATAAAACAAATGTCAATATGTGTATATAATTTGGCAAGAATGATGCTAGAATCTGTAGTTACGAACTTGAGAGTGTGAGTACCCTGTTCTCCCAAAGAGCATGTGTCCTATGTAAAGAGGTGAGAGCAGAACATTCTGAGAAGATTCCAGTAGTATCGTAGGAGCAAAGGTGTGAAGCATGTCACCCATAGGTGGCTATAGGGAAGGGTGAGGTACCACAGCAGTGTTTGAAAAGATGAGATGTCAAAGCAAATATATGAAGGAAATGCATATGAGATTTTTTAAAATTCCAGGTGACTCTTAGTAAAATCTATGTTCTCAGCAGTCTAGAAGCAAGCCTGTGTAGACCAGCTGTGTGCATGCATCATACTGTAGGCTGTACCGAAATGAAACTCTTGTGAGAACCAAGCTAAGGCCTTACATTCATGGTAGTGTTCACTTTTTCTGAATGTGTGATCTCAGGCACATTACTCACATTAAATATTCTTTCTGTTGTGAATACCCACAGCAAGTATCTTAGGTCACAGTGCTGACGCTAATGACATAGTTATAAGACAAGTATTAATTAGATAAGAAACACGAGTTGCAATGTCCCCCACATAAATGTGATGCTGTTAACCATAGTTCTGTGTCTTGTAAATTATAGATTTCAACGATGTGGCTGTTGCCACTATCTTCACCCTGACATGACATCTGGTAATAGTAGAGACCTGACCCAGCATAACATTGCAGATAATTGGCTCCTACAAGCCCTGACTGTGTGACCTCACTGTCATCTCAGTGGAGTTGCCCCTTATGGATATATAAAAAGGCAAGAGAGGGGCAAGTTCAGGGTGACAGTGCTGGGAGTTGGGTACTTCTTTTGTCATATTAATTGATCTTGCAAAAATTATTTGATTTTCACATTTGTTTGCATTCCTACTTTTCCAAGAAACGGATTGAACCTGATGCTGTTTAAGATTAACTCAGCTTGTAATTGCTTGGTGCATCAAAGGCAAACATATGGCTCCACTTTGGTTAAAGTGATAAGCTTTTGCTGAGCACTGGATATTTGCACAGCATGAAGCTAGATACTCTGAAGACAAAGCAACCTGTAAGTTTTATCCTTTCCCTGGAGTAGCTGAAAAGTCCAGGGAAAGCATTGGTGGGTTTATAAAATAACTATATCTAATAAGTCTATGCATACTCACATAAACAAAAGGAGGAATGAATTCAGATGGGGAAAACAGGCCAGATTTTCCAATAGTAGCATATAAATTGGACATTAAAAGAAACCTAGAGACATACCAGAACACAAAATACTCAATTAAAAAATATTTTAGCTATTAAACTTCCAGAGAGATATTTGTTGAGAAATCAACAATAGCTGAATTTTTGCTGAACATTGAGAAAATGCTAGAAATTTCTACGCCTTTATTTACTAAAATTCTTAGCATAATGATTGAAGAGGCACCATTTTTTTCCATTTTTCAAATAGAAACCTAAGCACATTAAGAATTATTCAGTGTCCAAAGGATTAAACCCAATAAGAATAAATATTAAAAGTGGCTTCAAACAGTCTAGGTCCACAAAATGAACCCCAGTCCATGCTGGAGAAGCAAGTGGTGAGGTATGGCTGGGACACAAGGTAGGGAGAAGACAGCAGAGAATAATAGCAGTTCATGTGAGCCTTGAATGCTGGGCTAAGAAATGCTGTGTATAGATGAAGAAACATGTTGGACATAGAAGGAACTACAGCAAAAATGGACAAGTTACTGATGTATGATACTGCTGTTTTAATGACATGGAGACAAGAGAGAGCATTGGGAACTAGAGGGGTGGAGAAAGCGCGTCTGTTGAACGACTACATGAGAACAGAAGGTCAGTCTGGCTGGAGAAATAACAGTCCCTGGCTCTTGGTTTTGTTTTGTTTTGCTGTTGTTTCCTTGTTTTTTTATTGTTCTTTTTTGTCAAGAAAACCAATAGAAATCCAAAATTAATCAGCTAAATTATTGAATATTGACCAACCAAAACATATAAGGAAATGAACCCCAGTGGACCAAACAAAGCATGGCTACCAATATCCAGATTGCAAATAAAAAAAGTAGGTGTCTTGAAAACCACTTGATTGCTATTTTTGTTTAGCCTGGTAAGCTGTTTCAGTGTGTTATTGGTCTAGCAATATTCAGCCTTGTATAATTATAGAAAATAATCAACATGTAATCAAGAAGCAAACAGGTAGCTTGAAGTTTATTGCAGTAAGCAAAATGAATGACTGAAATCCGGATTAGCAGCAGTGAGAAAAGCAGGGTTCTCAGAGATTATATGACCATTAGTGCCAGACACTGAAAAGAAAGAAGACATCAATGAAAACAGAGGGCTGCCTGACTTTGGAGATGAGCAGAAAGGAGGTCTACTGATAGAGACAATAAACATAAAGAATGATAATATTCCTTGGGAGGAGGGAACAATAAGTTCAATCTGCCAATTCTTGAAATAGAGTTCAGGAAGCAATCCAATTTCATTCAGCTCTTTACAGCTTTTCTGTTACAAATGAAGAACCATGCATGCCATTAATCCAGAAAAGAGACAATGATCCTTATGGCTTCCATAAACGCGCTAAGAATTTCAAGGATTCTTAAGCCCTATCTATTCTTAAGAGACTTAAGTAAAACAACAACAACAACATTAGATTATTCATAATACAATGGCAAACAAGATTCATCTTGGAAAACAAATTTGTCTCAAGGAACTAGTGAGATGAAGATATGAAATAACCCTTTTTAAATAAACAACTCTAAAACTTCCTTTTACATTCTCTGTTGTCCTACAGATACACAGGCAGTTTTCTGAGGATTTATAAATATAATGAACATACTGTAGAATTACTCAATCACTCTTGGTGACTACAAAGTATTTGTTCAGTTGACAGAATTCAAAGGACTCCATAATCAAATACATCTGTAGATAATATGGATGAATTAGAAACTGACATTATCTCATTTACAGTTCTGTGTTCTCTCTCTCTCTTTCTATCTCTCAGTGTGTGTGTGTGTGTGTGTGTGTGTGTGTGTGTGTGTGTGTGTGTTTGATGATTTACATAAACATGTGTAGAGGCCACAGGTTGATACTTAGTGTCTTCTTTTGTTGCTCATTTAGTGGCACAATTGAACAGTAAGCTTCTATCTCTGCCTTTACCACAGCTATGAGGTGACAGATATGTGCCACCATGCCTAGCCTTTTAATGTGAATGCTACGAGTCAATTCCCTCTGCATCTGTAGTACCCTCTTCACTGACTGAACTATCTCTCCAACCCCTAGAATGGCCTTTTAGGCACTATCAAGTACTATATTACAGAGTACTATTGCCACCCTTGAAAGTAAGTGTGTTGGGAAAATATATTATCCTAGATATTTCAAGATCAGTTTGTAGCTTTGAGCCTGCTGTAGCCAATTGGCATGGGAGTCTTACCACAATCTTGTTCATTGGAAGTATTTGCACCTTATCTATAAAGACTACTGGATGTAGCTACACTTAAATAAACATCCATCTAGGACTGCTTAGGTGCACCTTTACAACTATATAATTTTGAGAATTCTCTATGCCTGAGGCTGCTTTGGAGGCTGTTTTTAGAGATTTTTAACTCTTTTTACAGAGACAAGACAGATATGAATGTGGAGACAGTACTGGAGAAATGCTCCATGGTAACCAGAAAAGGACCTAAGACATTCTAACCTATACACATGTGCAGAGTGGCCTCTTTCACTATGTAGAGGGACATATTCAGGAGTCGGCATGTATCTAACAGATGGGAAGATGGAATGTGACATTTCTATGAAAAATAAAAGCATGTTGGAGATTCTCAATACTTTAGGATGTTAAAACAACATTCAAATATTATTTTTGAGCTAACAGTTAGAGATCATATTCAGGTGAGTCTTCTATGGTTACCTTGTACATAAAATTTAATTTCATTCATCTTAATATGAAGTCTAGCAATTATTGTCTTATTTTTCCACTGTCTATTAAATAAGTACTCAAATATGAACCTACTTGACCCATAGAAGAGCCTGCATAGAGATCTATTTTTGACCTCACAGACAAGGAAAAGTAAATATTTAAAACCCTGTAATGCAGACACCATTCCTGTTACTGCAGATAAGTGAATGAGGCACCTGTATGAAGTCATGTCCAAAAGCTTAGATTTTAGCTTAGCCCACAGGTTCCTGTACAGATCCTTAAACTAAGAGTTGGAGGCTGGATCTTAGAGGGGAAACACAATGAACAGACACTGATTCTCACTCCATGGGGAAGGGCAGTAGATGAAAGATGAAGCCAAAGAATATGAGATGAACCTAAGGTCCAAGATGAAACAAGATAGAGGGTGTGGTAAGTTCTATTCCTGCTATGCAGATTCAGGGGCCTGAGTTGATAGGGCTACAGAGAAAGGCTCTCTGGAAAAAGAACAGTCAAAGGAAAACCATGACAAGTATTCAGAGGTGGGTGTTCAAATAATTTCATAAAGAAAAAACTGTGGACTTTCCACATCTCACTGGATAGAGCACAGAAAGCCAGCAAGGTCATCTGTCCCCTATGTTTTCTCTCTTATCTCCCTCTGGCTCTGTGAGTGGAGAGAAGCTGAACAGAAAAGCAATGTCAGCAGCAACTGCTTAGGGGAGGAGACTTTCTTTAGGAGGAAAACAGTAGATTCTCATTTTCTAGTCTAGGGCATTTTAAGGTTCAGATCAAATAATTTGGTTTTTCATCTTAAAGTGAAGAAAGGCTATTTATTTCCAAGAAGAAAAAGTCATTGCAATAGTCTTTGCAACTCCAAATTCTTTCCCATGAATATAATAATCAAATCATACTGAAATGAATTTTAAAAGGTGAGATATATATATATGTGTATATTCCTGGTCACATCTTAAAAATTCTGCTGGCTCACTATGCCTGGTTGATAGATGCACTCCTATATGGTTATATTTTAGTTCATAACTATTAAGGAAATAACTCAATTATTTAATTATAAAAGACTATTTCTCTTTTCCTTTCCACCTATAATTCTATAATATGAGCACATACACTTGGCATTAAATTCTTTTCTTTTTGACATTAAATTCTTAAGTACATTTTAAAATAATCTTATCAAAACTAAAAATGCATTTTAACAATTGTGTCATAGTTACTTATTTAATAAAATATATTAACATAAAATACAGGCTAATCTGATCACAACGATTATTTACTGTACTGTATTTAGAGAAAACATCACAAGACTAAATACAGCATATACATCAGTAATTATGATAGTATAGATGCGCACGAGGTCTGACACACAGAGAGCATGGTACTTCAGTGAGTAGAGTGTAGAAAATGAATTGCACACTCTTATCACGTTTTTTGTTACATTTGTGTGTGTGTGTTATATGTGTATTTACATGTTTTCATATGTGTATATGTGTATGGGAATATCTGTATACCTGTGTGTATGTACATGTGGGGGCCCAAAATGGATGTCAGGAATCATTCTCAATTGCTTAAACAACTTAGTCATGGAGGCAGAGTCAATTAAACTCATACTGATTGCAGATGGATACATTCAGTCTTGCTAGTCAGCTTGATCAGGGATTCTTTGTCTCCAACTTCAGAGGTGGTAGTTACAGGAAACCACTGTGCCCACTCAGTATTTACTTAAATCCCATGTACCTGAACACTGGTCCTCAAATTCAACCAATGAAACACCTCCACAACCCAGCACCACCTACTGATTTGTCAGTAACTACCCTTGTGATCTTGGACAACAATAACATTTATGGGTACCATGTCTTTCATATGTAAGTTTGAATTGGTAGTCTTAAAACTTATACCTTTTTTTTTGAAAAACATTATCTATGACCAAGGGATGAATGCTTAGAAACAAAACAAAATAAAACAAAACAGCATACAAAATATTGTAACTGCAAAACAAGAATAATTTACTACACATGGCCTTGTTTGCACATACATGAGGGAACATTCACTCTGTTTTCACAAATATAGATTCAGACACCATCTATAAATAATTGCATCTGTCAGATGGACAAATGGTTTTAGGTTTATGTACTAGCATCTAAAGGCAAAAGTTTAAACAAATAATTAAATAAAAAAACACGAATGATTTTTTTTCCAGATTTTGATAGTAAAGTACACAATGGTATCATATATTAAATTTTCCTAGTAATTAGTCTTTTAAAGACAATGTTCTTCCTGGAACTATAGCTGCTAAATGCATAAATATTGAAATGAAGTCAAAGATAAGCTCTCTGGAGTTCGCAACCAATTCTGAAAAGAAAAAAACAAAAGGAAACTGGGAAAAATATTGTAAGATGATTATTAAAGGAGAGAAAGTACTATTTTTATATTTATTTGTATGTGTGCGGGTTAATGTACATGTTATGGAGTTCACTGCAAGCACAGGACAGCTTGGGAGGTTTGCTTCTCTTCTTCTACAATATAGCTCCCAGGCATGGAACTTGAATGCTTACACTTGACAATAAGTAACTTCACCCAATAAGCCAACTTGCTGACCTGAGTCCTATTATCCCTTCTATCTTTTGAACAGTTCGATTACTTACAAAGAAATATCTTTAGTTACAATGACAATCTAAAAGATTGGCCAAGGACATGGACATGAACGCTAAATCTGCTGGTAAGACTACACACTTGGAAAAATCTTTTAACTTAGTTGTAAAAAGCAAAAAAAAAAAAAAAAAAAGAATTCTCCATTTTGCTCATATTGGATGTTTGTTTCTGTTTGTTTTGTTTTTTATTTATTTTTTTAAAGTAAAAAGAGTAAGTAAAAACGTAAGTAAAGTTAAAAAAAGTAAGACAGGATCTTACTGTGTAGTCCTATATGGCTTGCAACTCAATATGTAGAACAGACCAGACTTGAACTTACAGTGATCAATAGGACTCTTACCTCTAGAGAATTAAAGGCAAGTACCACTATACCACTTCAAAAATCAATATTTTGACTAGAATATTCCCACAAACAATATTCATGTCAGCAGCCTTCAATAATCAAAGAACCTGAACCCCCAAGAGCAATAATGACTCTCACCAGAGGAACAGCTGCACAACTGTGATAACTGTGTCCACCATGCTGTGCTATTCTCTACCTGACCAAAGTATTAATATTATATGACATAGACTTAACCTGGTCCAGTTGATCTTTGCAAGACTTTATAATTTCACATTCTACCCAATCAATTTTATTGCAATGTTAATGAAACAGAGATTTAACAGTCAGAAGATGTATTTCTAGAACCAAGCAGATTTGAAATTAGATTAGCTCATTGAATGTAAGGTTTGCCCTCTTTTCCTTGTATAAGGTTTAAAGATTTTCTTTAATGAATGACACCTGGTTTAATCAGTCACTCAGACGCCTAACGCTCAGGAATAGTCAGGCAATTACAAACTAGATTAATGGGTTAAGAATCAAAACGTGGAGGGAGGGGGGAATGACAAAGATCATGAAGGTGGATGGGCAGAGAGGTGTGGAATCAGAAAGGAGGTAAAAGAGGGGGATGAATTTGATAAAATTTGATATGAAATTCTTAAAGAATAAATAAAACATTCCTTAAAATACAATGTTTGAAATTCTCAAAGAATTAATAATTTTTAAGAATATTTTTAAAACCCTCATTTTTCTTTTGGCTTCAGACAGAGAAAGATCTAGTTGACATCAAAATGAGCAATTTCCAGAATGTCTAGTGGTCCATGCCTCTAATCCTAGCTGCTCACAAAGATGAAGGAGGAAGATGGTAAAGTCAGGACCTTCTGGACTAGAGAGTGAGGTCATTCAATGACTGAGAACTGGCCCTGCCTAGAAGATATGAGGTACTAGTTTCCAGTACCCAATATCAAAAGGGGGTGAAGTTCAATTTCAAGTTGTAGAGGTTAAAGAAGGAAAACTTGAACTCTCTAATAAGAACTGAGATGTGCAGAAATAAAGAGAAAAAGCAGGCAAACCTTTCCCAAAAGGAACACAACACATGCACATCAAATCCGAGCACATGCACATCAGACCATAAATCCATGAGCTATTTACAGTGAAAGCAAAACAAGAGAATAAAAAAATAGAACTAAAATATGGCTAAAGCTTGGTTGCCTTGACTGAACTCTGTGGGAGAGGAAGAACCTAGCCTCAGAGACTTGAAGTCCCAGGATAGGGGAATACCCAAGGCAGGGGAGACACCAGCTCAGAGGAGAAGGGGAAACATGGATGGGGGAAGGATTGTGGGAAGCAATAAAAAAATGAAAAGAAAGAAAACCCAACAAAGTCTAACATAAATAAAACTCAAGTATGAGGCAGGCATGGTGGAGCACAGCTTTAGTCCCAGAGTCTGGAAGGCAGAGGGAGGAAGATCTCTGTTACTTAGCAACCAATCTGGTTTACACAGAAAGTTTCGGGACATCCAGGGCTATGTAGATAAACCCTATCTCAAAATGGCGAAATAACATCCCATTGAAAACAAATAAAAAGGGCTCCAGTTTAAAAATCAATTTAAGAAAGAATTGCTTAGAATATTGTACTTGCATGAATGTAAATGATTCAAAGATTACGCAGTAAAAGATCTGTATTCAATAAAAATTTTTGATGGGTAAATAAAATAAGTATATGCATTTCATAGACAAAGTGAAGACAGTCCAAGCAGACAATGAAAAGAGTAGCAATCAGAGTTGAGAGCTCTGTAACTCAAACCAATCAACCAACCAAACAAACAAATAAACAAAACCAACCAATCAAACAACCTTGGTAGATTGTATCTGAAAATTGGAAAATACTTGGTACGGGTATATCTGGAATGACCAGGGTGTCTGTAGTCATGCAGGGCATGTAGACAGTTGAGAGGTAAATGAGTCATATGTAGATGTGAACAGAAAAGAAAAAGAGACACTTGGTTATGTGGCCTGCTTGACAAATGCCTTTATGGCCCCTGTCAACAGCTCTCGGAGATATAAATGGATAGGTTGCTTAAGGATTTGTCTCCTTCCTTTAAAGAAGAAAAATGGTCACATTTGGAGAGAATATAACATTTATTTAGAAAAAAAGAATGGAAAGAATGAGAAATAAATAGAACTAAATAAAGAACCACCCGGAATTTATAGATTTGGCTAGATATGAATCCAGCATTTACAGTATGTCTACATCCATTTATGCAGAAGAACTGAAAAAAATCACAAGCAATGAGCCATGGTATAGTTAGCTTCATGAGGTAAGAAAACAAAACAAAACAAAACACAATAGCTTTACATTTTAAAATCCCCAATGCCTTCCCTAAATGCTGGATGATTTGGACATTCTTTGTGCAAGATCAGCTTGTTCCCACAGAAGAGAAAGTTTGTTCAAAAAGCAGAAAAAATATGAAGATAAGAACTTAGATAAAGTTCAGGGCCTACATGGATATGCACCAGGTCCTCAGTGTATATATTATAACTCTTAGCTTAGTATTTTTATGGGACGCCTGACTATCTGAATGAGTGGAGCTCTGACTCATTGCCTGTTCTTGGACCTCTTCTATTTCTGTTGCATTGTCAAATCCAACCTTGATTTGATAGTTTTTGTTCCATCTTACTATATTTTATTTATAAAGTCAGGTTGTTATCTCTTAGTACTCTGGTCTTTTCTAGTGAGAGTCTATTTTCAATTAAAGAAAAATAATGCAATAAGATTTTCTTAGTTCGTTAGTCAGGACATGAGAGTGCAGAAGACAGCTAAAGAGAGTTGTAGAAGTCATCTGAGAAGGCTCAGCTTAAGGAACTAGTAGTGGGCAAGGCATCACCAAATCAGACTTAAAAAAACCAGTGGAAGAAAGCAAAGGAAAGAATTTGCAGTTAAAATCAGATAAGATAATATAAAGTTAAGGAGGCATCAGGAAGAGAGGCTCATGGGAAACAACAGGGACCTACCCCTCCCCTATTGAACTATTAGATACTGTTGATACTGAGAGATGCCCAATGAATATCTTCATTTGTGCACCCATTGGATAATTCCAAACCCACTGTCATAGACATCCCTGGTTAAATCAAAGATGGGCTTAAACAAGAGATCATGAATATGGGAGCATCACAGATCATCACATACATGGAGGAGGATCATGAAAAGAAAGAGGGAAATGAAAGTAATCAGAATATGTTTTAGACATGTATGATATTATCCAAAAAGAAATTTAATTAATAAGCAATCAGTATGCATTCTATCTCAGTTTGTTTGGAAAGAGAGGTAAAAGAGGAGGGTTGTGAAATTAAAATGGATGTTTCAGAAAAGGTGTAGAAAGAAGAATTATGTAGTTGAACTCTTCCAATTCTAAGGAAAGCACTCTAGAGGAAATTATGTGAATTCTTAACAGAAAAGAAGCAAAAGTGCAGAATTCAAGGATCCAGTACAGGAGAGCACTTCACAACACAGAGATGGGATAACCACTAAGCAAATGTGTCTTTTATGCCCCTAATCATGGGCATGCTAATGTCATTAAAAGAAAATCAGAGTAAGAGCTAATCCAGGATGATGTCTACTGAGGCATGCTGAAATGCACGGGGTTGAGCACACCACAAAGAACTACAGGCAATTAAGGAATTCTGAAAGTGGGAGATAGAGTGTTCTCCGTGGAAAAACACAACAACTGAGTATCCCAATACCAAATAGTCAGCCCTGAAAACATACACATAAGAAATCATACAGACCGAGTAGGTTATATTCAAGAACATATACATAAATGCTTATGCATGTATAGGAATTAATGACTAGAGGAAGTGAATTTGAAGAGAACAAAGAGGGGTTTGGGTGGAAGAAAGGGAAGTGAGAAATGATGTTATATCATAATTTCCAAAATTAAAGAAAAAAAGTGAAATAGCTATTACTATAACCCCATAGGAAGAACAACAATACCAATCAACCAGAGTCCCAGAGCTCCCAGGGACTACACCACCAACCAAAGAGTACACATGGCTTTGTAGGGCATCAATGGGAGGAAAGGTCCTTAGTCCTGTGAAGGTTAGATGCTCCAGTGTAGGGGAATGCCAGGGACTAGAGGTGGGAGTGGGTGGATGGGAGGGGAACCCTCATATCAGCAGAGGAAGGGAGGATGGGATAGGTGGTTTCCAGATAGGAAACTGGAAAAGGGGATAACATTTGAAATGTAAATAAATAAAATATTCAATAAAAAAGAGTTGTGCCTTTATTTATTTATTTATTTATTTATTTATTTATTTATTGTAAAGTCCAGATTTTATTCACCTCCCAGTCCACCCTCCAACTGTTCCTCATTCCATACCTCCTCCCTGCCCCCTGTCTCCATGAAGATGTCCCCACCCCTCGCCCCACCCCATCAGACCTCTAAACTCCCTAGGGCCTCCAGTCTTTTGAGGGTTAGGTGTATCATCTCTGACTAACCCCAGACCTGGCTGTCCTCTGCTGCATATGTGCCTGGGGCCCCATATCAGCTGGTGCATGCTGCCTGGTCTGTGTCCAGTGTCTGAGAGATCTCTCAGGTCCAGGTTAATTGAGGCTGCTGGTCCACAGGGCTGCCCTCCTCTCTAGTCTCTTGGAGCTTTCCCCTAATTTAACCACAGGGGTCAGCAGAATCTGTGCATTGGTCGGGTGCAAATATCTGCATCTGACTCTTTCAACTGTTTGTTGGGTCTTTTGGAGGGCAGTCATGATAAGTCCCTTTTTGTGAGTGCTACATAGCCTCAGCAATAGGGTCAGGTCTTGGGGCCTCCCCTTGAGCTGGATTCCACTTTGGACCTGTCACTAGATCTACTTTTACTCAGGCTCCTCTCCATTTCCATCCCTGCAGTTCTTTCAGACAGGAACAATTATGGGTCTGAGTTTTGACTGTGGAATGGCAACCCCATCCCTCACTTGATGCCCTGCCTTCTGCTGGAGGTGGGCTCTACAAGTTCTCTTTCCTTAATGCATCACATTTCATCTAAGGTACCTCCTTTGGAGTCCTGAGAGTCTCTCACTCCCAGGTCTCTGATGCATTCTGGAGGGTCCCCCCAACCTCCTACATCCCAAGGTTGATATTTCTTTTCTTTCTGCTGGCCCTCAGGATTTCAGTCCTTCTCCCTCACCCAATAACTGACACAAAGCTCAAGTCCAAGTGGATCAAGGACCTCAACATAAAACCTGATACACTGAATCTAATATTAGAGAACGTGCGAAAGAGTCTTGAACTAATTGGCACAGGGGGAAATTTCCTAAACAGAATTCCAATGGCTCAAGCTCTAAGATCAAGAATTGATAAATGGGAACTAATGAAACTGGAAAGCTTCTATGAGGCAAAAGACATAGCCAATATGACAAATCCTCAACCTACAGATTGGGAAGAATTCTTCACTAACCCCACATCCAAAAGAAGGCTAATATTCAAAATATATAACGAACTCAAGAAGCTAACCACCAAAAATCCAAGCAACTCAATCAAAAAATGGGGTATAGAACTAATCCGAGAATTCACAACAGAAGAATCTCAAATGACTGAGATACACTTAAAGAAATGTTCAAAGTCCCTAATGATCAGAGAAATGCAAATCAAAATGACCCTGAGATTCCACCTTACACCAATCAGAATGGCTAAGATCAAAATCTCAGGTGACAGCATATGTTGGTGATGATGTGGAGAGAGAGGAACACTCCTCCATTACTGATGGGATTGAAACTGGAACATCCGCTCTGGAAATCAATCTGGAGGTTTCTCAGAAAATTGGAAATAGATCTACCTGAAGACCTGGCTATACCACTCTTGAGCATATACTCAAAAGATGCCCCACCATGCCACAGGGGCACATGTTCCACTATGTTCATAACGGTCTTGTTTGTGATAGCCAGGGGCTGGAAACAACCATACACAATTGAAAATTGAACACATACACACACACACACACACACACACACACAGAGACAGAGACAGAGACAGAGACAGAGACAGAGACAGAGACAGAAAGAGAGACAGAAGATAACCTTGTCATATATTGCATAGCTGAGACTATTCTGGAAATACTCAAAATAGAGGAGGTGAGAATTTTTAAATTAAGGGAAAAGTACATAGCAAAATAAGAAAACAACACTGTACAGGGTAACAGACAACCTCTATGTCTCATATTATTTAAACTTGATAGTGAGTTTTAAAATATCCCATTACCCCTTTTTTACAAATTAAGGAAACTGGAATTAGACAAGGTAAGTAAGATGTTCAGGGTCATACCTAAAGCAAGCTGTTGAGATGTGATCCACTCCATGTCTTAACTCCTCAGCTTTTATCTGTACACCATTGCCTTTCAAAACAAAGACATAAACGTGAGAAATGAGGGGAAATACAGTGAGATGAAGCTGCTTGGTTGAAGGATAGGCATATTGTCTGCAGAGCACAGGCTGCAACAGAGCTTTGAACAGGAACAAAGGGAATGTTGGCATGATTTCTACTCACTTGTCAGGTAAAAGAAAATCTCCAGTATTATGCAGAGGTGTGTCAGCCATGTGAGATATGAGTAGAGTGGAGTGCCACGTACCCCTGATAACTGCACACACACAGAGCTGCAATTTTGAGCTGGGTTTCTTGTTACAGAAATACTCCCTTCTAAATAATACATAATCAACATGGACTAGGTGGGACTTGACTTTTCTTTTGTTGCTATTCAAATGTATTTCATTAGCATTCTGCATAATTAAAGTAGCAGTTATCATTGCTGCAGGCCATGTAGCAGCTTCAGGTGAGGTTGCTGGCTGTCTGCACTGCAGTGTCACTCTGGAGACCCTGTACTGGGTTGTCTTGGAGGAAGACTAGACGATCACACGGGTGTACTTATTTGGAAAATAAAAATACTCTTGTTTTATTCTGTGATTAAACAGTGCCTCTGTTTTGGCTGTAAAGGCCCATTGCGTTTTAAATATCAAGGGTAACACAATAGAAAAATAAAACATACATTTTGAAATATATTTTATCTAAAAAATAATGACTATGTAGAGTTTGGTGATATTTTAATGAAATTTTCAAAAGTTGTATGCATAAAAAACAATTCAATTTTACTCAGTTATTAATAGCTTACATAAGAATATTTTAGGTAATATTTCTTCTTTATTTTCTCTGACTTTTACAGCAAAATATATTTTAAATGAAAATGTATGTATTTTTTAAAACTTAACTGCATAAATGCAAAAGAAATACTTAGCTCGTACTTTTACAAATTAAAATTTTTATCCTACCGAGTGAGGGTGTCTATGAACCTCAAAGCATAGCATGTTCTAGGCCTAGGGGGTCTGAACTTTATGGCAGTTTGGTATCAATTTATCCCCCAAACATAAACTGTATTCAGAAAATCAGGGTGGACTAATAGTATGGAAAAATGTTAAATGTCTACATTATTTCTTTTGAATCAATAAGCCTTAGTTTCTGAATTTTTTTATAAAGCTGAGATTACCACAATATGCTGAGACTATCGTAGGCTGAGATTTCTCCATGCAGATTTTCAGTGATTTTTATCACTTAGCTCATGTGACTCTTTTGGGGACATAATGTACTTCTGCTATGACATTTAGGAATGCTCATTCAATGATAGTACATACCTTCTGATAACATGAAAATGATTGAGCCAAGACTACACTTCCTAAAACTTGTTTTTGCTTCATTCACCAGTCACAAATCACAAATAAGTTTGAAAATCAATCTGTGTACTCCTAAGAGAAAATGGGTGCTGCTTCATTCTTAATGAAGATGAAATGGAATGTTCATTGTATTTAGGACATGGTCTGCAATTCAGTGTACTGGACTATCTTGTCATCCCCTGGAGTCCAGAGCCTAACTGCCAAGGCAGGGCTAAAAGTCTTGTGCTGTTTACAAGTTTCTGGAAGATGTTTTTCATGTAAATCCTAAATGACTTGTGAATTTCAGTGACAAGTGATAAATTAAAACACAGGAACAACAATATACAGTTTCCTGACTGGTCTATCTAGCTCTATCTGATTCTCTTTCAATATGTCACTAAAAGTGGAAAGTTTGGAGCTACAATTTTATTGTTTGCGCCACATATTCTTACTAGCAGGCTTAGATCCAAAGCCACACCATTACTGTAGTTTTTCACCATTCTTCAACTCCTCAGCATTTGCAATGCCAAGGATCATGAGAGAGTACCTCTGTTGACCTGGGTCAAAGATTTCTGTGTTTGGGTATAAGATAGCCTCCCATATCTGATATTGTTTGTCATAGCAAGAGAAGTAAGTGTGCCACATGGGACATTTTCTTCCCAATAATATGGTGATCAGAATGTTAGAACAGAAGAAAAGGGCACTAACTCCCATTCTTCCTGGAGCCAAAAGTCTGCTGGGAAAAACAAAAACAAAGCAGTAGAAAAATAAATACATTTTATTCAAGGTCAAAGAATATGAGCTACACAGAAAAAAATACAGAAAGGTGCAGATATAGAAAGTCAAATACATTCCAATACATTTTGAGATAGCAGGTAGTGTGTTAAAGGATAAAGGTTCTCAGGCAGATCTGGCATTTTATCTGGAATGGGGTGCACAGAAGAATGAGCCTTCTAAAGTCTAGGAAAGAGAGGTAGAGACAGAGGAAGCATGGTGTGCAAAAAGCCCTTGGTAGGAATGGATGTGATTTGTTCATGGACATCATGAAGGGCAGATAGTATGGGTAGAGAACACTATGAGTAAGGAGAGGATTAAACCGGAAGAAACAGGGAATTTTTTTTTCAGATGACATGCTTGTGTTTCATGCTGACTATCATAGAGGCTATTGGGGTTTCCCAGAAAGCATGAGAAGTCAAGCAAGTTACATTTTTCAACATCGTCGCAATTGGCCTTGAGACAATTGACTAAATGGAGGGAAATGTGACATTAGTCTGTTAGAGCCCATCCCTGTTAGAGGAGACTGCGCGTTAGCAGATAGAAGTTGAGACTTGGCTGGGTTCTGTGCAGACGTGTTTGGCGGTGAATATAGAAACCTTAAGAGTTACAAACAGATTAGATGAGGAATGTGCGAGATAATGAGGGATTATAGATTCTTACAAGGCTTTAGATCCATGTGTTCAGTATTGGAGCTTTGTACTGAGATGGGGAAAACAGATTGCAGATCCACATGTATCACATGAAAATTCAAAAGGAAGAGGCAGTGATTCTGTGTGAAAGAGAAAGAGCGGAGGAAGATAGAGAGAGAAGAGAAGTTAGGGAGGGATCTGAGACAAAAAACAAATGAAGGCAGTGAAACAAGGCAATGGAAATCACAACTCTGGATGAGCTCTTCTGAGTGGCCTTGTGCAAGTAAAGAAAAAAGACAGGACACTTGTGGCATGGTGTTCAGTAGAGAACTAGCTCAAGCCAGCAGTTCTGTGCCAATGGGTGAGGTTATTGAACTCTCTGGAAGTAACAGACAGGAGAGATCTGGCAAGGGAGCCCCAATTTATAAGACAGGTATGTGTCACCGTAATTAGGTTAGAGAATTAATGTTACTAGAGATATCACACAATTACCCTAAAATTTTGATTATTGACCCTCTTATCTCAGTCCACGTGAATTGAGGTATGACTACAATACCACCCTACACTGTTAGATTCATTTTCACAACCAAGCTTCATTTAATCCCGAGAGGCTGGCAGATTCCCTTTTAAAAACTGTGTGGTACAATTGGGAAGAAAAACTATCCTTTTGAGTAAGTGCATTATAAAGGCAATTAAAAGAGAAAGATGTGTTTATAGGCTTCCACCCTTCAAAATAGCTAGAGATCAAATTTATTAAAAATGTAATTTGGAAGAGAAGCTCAGAATACAGTCATAAAAGTAAAAATGAAACCAATTCATCTTAGAACTATGTGATGCTTTTAGCCCCAGTCAACCTAAAGACTCTGTTATCCAAATTCAAGCAGGAATTAGAAATTGCTTTTTTTTCCCCTGTGCTAGTAACTGATGTTTATATGGCCATGTGAGATGTTCTTCTACAGAGCAGACAATATAGAACTAATTTGTATACTTCCAAAGTTCAAGGCAGATAACAGGACTTTTTTAAAAAGATACATAAATTCAACACAATATATAGTGTCTGAGAACATAAGTGCGACATAAACAAGTGATAAAAGAATAAATATTTATATATTTAAATCCAGAAAACTCTTTTCTATTTCACCAAACATTTCTTCTTTATTTGCTAAGGTTTTTTTTTTTTTTTTTGCAATGAAAATGCAAAAATATTTCCTTAGATTTATCAGGATAGAAGATTTATATGCTAGGATAATTTACATAATCATTTTTCTTTAGATTTCTCTCATTTTATTATTGTTCTATAGTGCTCAATCCCACTTTTACAAAGTGAAAATTCTGTCAGGCTCCAGAATAGTATCCCAGTAGATGATGTGAGCTTACCAGACATGATGTTGATGATGGTATAAATCTTAGTACCCTACATTGTAAGAGTTGAGTGAACGTGAAGTGGTCAGTCCTTCTCTCTGATGGGGCTTCCCCTGGGGCTCAGGGGATGCATCAGTGGGTAAAATGCTTGCTGAGTAAGGATTAGGACCTTCATTCAGATCCATAGTACTCCCATGAAAATGGGTATGCTAGCACCTTCTTGTAACCCTAGCAATGAAGGGCAGAGGTGAACAGTCTTTAAGGGTTCAGTGGGCCAGAGAATAGAGAAAAGATCACAAGCCAAGCAACAGGTTTATTGAGAAACTTGTCTCAAAATATAAAATAGAGGGATTAGGGAAGGCATCTTGATACCAACCTCTGAGTTCTGCACACACACACACACACACACACACACACACACACACACACACAATTGATGGTTTGCAGACAAAGATCTATTTTACTATGTGGAATATAGAATGCCTGTGGAGTCTGAGAACGGAGCCTAGTACATTGACAAGAGTGGATAAGGCAGGGCATGGCCTTCCTGAGAGACTTGAGGAACATGGTATGTGAGGATGCCAGCAGCTCTGTTTCAGGTGGCAGCCTTGCTCAGGGTGCTTTCCCCACCTTTGTTCTGCTGAACAAGATCTACACTGTTAAGAAATGTAAATCCCCTCATTTTCTTCCTTGCCTCCTCTCAGCATGCCTCAAAGATTACACATAACTTCCATGCCAAGAGCCAAGCAGATCAGCATCTTTCGCTTGTTCATCATGGAAAATTGTTATTAAAAGCACACAGAACAAAAAGCAATCTCAGAGAGTCCTTGTTATTAGGATGACAGCCTACCTATAAGGTGAGCTCTGAGTAAGAAATGAGATATGTGTTATTTTGGCAGAAAGCTGTCCAATGCTTACCTTTTATGCTCTAATGTTGTATTTATAATGATAGTGAAATGTTTTCACTGGCCAGTTCATCTGGACACTAACCTGAATTATGTAGTGAGGCAAAGATTATAGAAGGTTAAATGTTTCCATATCAATTATCCTTGAAACATATCTCCTTTTTACAAATTATTATCAATCAGTATAAGCGCTAGTATTAATTTACGAAACATAAAGAGCAAAGAATGTATTTTCTCCTAATTTAGCAGTTCATACTCTATGTAAGAAAAAACATTTTTACACTGCACATAACGACACAAACACTCACACACTTCATATACACATTGTCTATGTATTTCTTAGTTCATGAAAGTAACTATGGCTTCTTAACACTCAAAAATGGTTCTCCATGCACAAATATCTGCTATTCCACTATAAGAATTAAAGGCAGACTTTCAAGAGAGGGCATTTTAAAAGCAACAAATACCACCCAAGTCACCGCTTAGCTTCATATTTTCAGCTACAAAACATAAAATAAAATCAGAAGGATTTTATGAGGCCTAGTGATTTTCCATCTCTGGGCAAAGGAGAGGAATAAATGATTTGCTTTGTGAATATATTTCACCAATGTCTATATAGACTATGACAGTTACCTACTTCACAAACTGTATCCTTTTAGAAATGTAGTAAATTTAAAGCTTTTTATGGGACAGAGTGAGCCAGAAGCGTGGTAGCTGGAAAAATAACATGTTGAAGAGGAACTTATTTAAACTTCAGGCTCTGCCTAATGGTGCAAACGATACAATTGCCTAAAGGCAGTAGATCTGTCTAAGTGGAAATGTTCTGACAGTCTCTTAATTGGACAGTGAGAAGGAGTCTTCAGTCTGTTAATTTTAGGTCATTTTCACATGATATGTGAATTAATAGAAGTGTATTGATTGCTCTCATTTTTACTCTCTATACTCTTATAAAAATGTCTAAATGTGTTTAAAGTTAAATTGCTATGATGTTTTACTAAGGGCTTGGAAGATAGCTCAGCCAATACATTGCTTGCAAACAAGCTTTAGAACCCAAGTTTGGTCTTTAGAAGCCAAACAAAAACAGTCAGGCATGGTGGTATGCTTGGTTGTAATTTCAGCATCAAGAAGAAAGGGAACAAAGGACCACCAGGGCTCACTAGTGATGTAACCTAATATACTTGGTGTCAGGCCAGTGAGAGACCCTACCTCAAGGTAAACAAAAGGTAGAGGGCTCCTGATAAAGCAAATGTGTGACATTTTGATCTCTGACTTCTACATATGCATGAACATACATGTACTGACATGAACGTGCGCCCATGTGGACACACATTTTCATGTGCACACACAAATTTTTTTTTATTTTGCTATCTGCTTCTAATATATGGATGCATGTAAATAGATTTACATGAATCAGGTAATATATGATGGTAGGTACATAGATGGGGAAGGGGGAATAGAAGTAGATGATCAATAAACAGACAAACAGTTAATCATAG
Organism: Rhynchomys soricoides; assembly: GCA_019843965.1. NCBI lineage: Eukaryota > Metazoa > Chordata > Mammalia > Rodentia > Muridae > Rhynchomys > Rhynchomys soricoides. Next base: position 6,914,255 of record JADRCH010000018.1, on the reverse strand, counting down.
ATTTACTTATCATCTATAATGGTTAGATGCTTTTGTCAACGTGAGACAACCAAGAATGATTCATGGAAGAATGAGAGATTGTGCAGATCGAATGGACCTATTTTCAGGTCTTTGGGGAATTTCCCTGCTTCTCGATCAATATGGGAGACCCAACAAATTTGGGTCTTGATGATTCTGGACAGCTATCACTGGGTTTTATAAAATAGATGGCCAAGGAGAACCCGTTGGTGGGGCTGGGGGTTTGTATCCTGAGTAAGCAGAGTTTCACTATGGTTTCTGCCCAAGATTCCAAACATGACTTCCTGCCATCACTTCTCTGAGTGATAAACTGAAACCTGGGAGTGAAAGATGAAATAAACTCTTCCTCCTTAAGTGGCTTTTGGTTACAGTGTTTCTCACAACAACAAATGTAGGACACCATCTCTTGTTTTTAAAATTTATATGGAGCCAGACAGTGGTGGCGCACGCCTTTAATCCCAGCACTTGGGAGGCAGAGACAGGCGGATTTCTGAGTTCGAGGCCAGCCTGGTCTATAGAGTGAGTTCCAGGACAGCCAGGGCTATACAGAGAAACCCCATCTCGAAAAACAACAACAAAAAAAAAACCAACCAACCAACCAACCAAACAAAAAACTATATGGATATTGGGGAAAGGTTGGAACAGAGAGCAGAGGGAGGGGAAAGAGGAGACAAAGGCCAGGAAACAGTTTATGTAAAAGATAAAGTGGTTGATAGTTAAGATTTTATTAAGCATATTGAATTTTCCATGAGTATTCAACCTGTTTTCTATTGTATATAGAAGTTGTAAATAATATACAAATGTGTCAATATACATATACTCTAATAAAACATTGTAGACACTGAAAATTAAATTGTATAGTCTTAATATCTTTGACGTTCACAATGATGTTTTAAATTTTTGAAAACTACCCTTGTTTTCTATGCAGAAAGAGACTTCAGTTTAGAAGCCTGAGTCCTTGTTTGCACGCTCATGTACAAATACAATAACCACTAGACTAATTCTTTTCTAACTCAAAAGTCCCTAGATCATTGCTGGATTTTCATCTTATTCTGATCAGCACTCATTCCTAGAATAATTTTGGATTCTATACAAGAAAAATCAAAGTCAATTTAGAAGTAGGGGATATTTTCAGTGAAAATGTAATTTTATTGCACAAGTTGGAACACAGCCAAAATAAAATCTCACACCTTCACTTCAAAGGAAAGTGCAAAACAAGAATATGTCTGGGCTGAATGTTTCATTATAGGATAAGTAAAGATGTATAATTAGTCAAAACATGATCCCTACATTTTCACAGTACTGCAAACACAGCACAATATTAATTTCCACATTATATTTTATATGCAAACAAATGTGTTTATCTTTTTTAAAGTGTTGCCTTTCTCTCAAAAGCTGTCTTTGACAAAATACTCTATTAAAAATGGAAGTTTTAAACATGTGAAAACTTTTCAAGATGCAAATAATAAAAGCATAATCCTTTCTTAATTACACAATTTTACATATACTGTCTTAAGCATATACTGAAAACAATCTGAATGCCCAACTCTAGAAGTATAAAGACATAGAAGTACTGAAAGTAAGAACTGCAGACAGGTGGTGGTACCCTGCAGGGACTGAGCATAACCCACAACATCCTCTTCTCTTAAATTAGTCTTATCAGTATGTTTAATCATAACAAGAAGAACAAAACAAAGACAGCATTTTGTCATTTCTCCCTCTATTCTGTTATTCAAACAAAAGCAATACTATCCCATTATAATGAAGTTGCAGTTATAACAGATTAGAATAAAACAGTGGGAAAATGCCCTCCAGAACTCTGATAAAGCAATGTCCACAGATTGTGTTTTCTAAATGATCAGAATGTGTACTTGCTTAAAATAAGCATTAAAAATATTATTCACGGAGAGGTACATGGTCCCTTGATCCTGTTTTCTAGCTCTGGGCTTGAGCTTCTGTCCAGAGGAATGTTGCAGGACCCCAAGAGTGTCACACCTCCTCATAGAAATCTTCAGGGGCCCTAATACCAACCAATCTGGAATTCTGCTCCGCCAATCCCATCTCAGTCTGATTTGCCAGCCATTCCAATTTGTTCCCACTGGGCCACAACCTGCAGAGTGGGGTCCACAGCCTGCCGAGTGGGGTCTTCCCAAAGAAAAACCAGCAGACTCCAGCATTCTGACCTCTATTTTCTGGCCTAAGGCTCCTTCCATCTTTCTGATTAATGTTTATAAGGGAAATTGGTCTGAAATTCTTTCCTTGTTGAGTCTTTGTGTACTTTAGGAATTAGGGTGACTGTGGCCTCATAGAATGAGTTTAGCAGTGATCTTTCAGTTTCTATTTTATGGAATAGTTTGATGTATATTAGAATTAGCTCTTCTTTGAATGTCTGGTTTAATTCTGCACTAAAACCATATGGTCCAGGGCTCTTTTTAACGGTTGGGAGACATTTATTGACTGCCTCTATCCACTTAGGTGTTATAGATATCCAGATAGTAGTGTTATCCAGATAGTTTGCCTGATCTTGATTTAGCTTTGGTAATTAGTATCTGTCTAGAAAGTCATCTATTTCATTTAGATTTTGCAACTTGAAGCAAAAATACTCAATAAATTACTCACAAACTGAATCCAAGGCAACATCACCCACCATGATCAAGTGGGATTCATTTCAGGGCTGCAGGAATGGTTAAATATGTGAAAATCCATCAACATAATGTACCATCTAAACAAACTGAAAGAAAAAAAACCATATTATCATCTCACTAGATACTGAAAAGGCATTTGAAAATATCCAGCACCCTTCATGGAAAAGTCTTGGAGAGATCAGGGCTATAAGGCACATACCTAAGAACAATAAAGACAATATACAACAAGCAAACAGCCAACATCAAATTAAATGGAGAGAAATTTAAAGCATTTCCATTAAAATCAGGTACAAGGCAAAGCTGTTTACTTTCCCTATACCTCTTCAACATAGTACATGAAGTTCCTGCTAGAAAAATAGGACAACTAAAGATCAATGGGATATAAATTGGAAAAGAAGTTAAAGTGCCAGTATTTGTAGATGATATAATAGCATAATAAGTGATTCAATGCAATCCCCATCAAAATTCCAACACAATTCTTCAAAGATTTTGAAATAACAATTCTCAACTTCATATGAAAAAAACAAAAACCCCCGATAACTAAAAGGATCCTGAACAATAAAAGATCTTCTCAAAGTATCACTATCTCTGACTTTAAGCTGTACTACAGAGCAATAGTAATAAAACCTGCATGGTATCATTACAGAAACAGACAGATTGATCAATGCAACCAAATCAAAAACCCAGAAATAAGCCCACACAACGATTGACACTTGATTTTTGACAAAGAAGTTAAAGCTTACAATGGAAAGGGAGAACATCTACAACAAATGGTGCCTCTCTAACTGAATGTCTGCACAGAAAATGTGTTATATCTACACAATTGAATACTATTCAGCTATTCAGTAAAATGGCATCATGAATTTCACAGGCAAATGAATGGAACTATAAAATATTTTCCTGAGTCTGGTTACCAAAAACAATGTGCATGGAATGTATTCACTGATAAGTACATATTGTCTATAAAGTACTGAATAACCATGGTATAATCACCTGACCAAAAGAAGCCAAATAACAAGGGCCCAAGGGAGGATTGGTGAATCTTCAGATGGGGAAACAAAATAGACATTGGAGGTTGATGGAATGAAGGAACTGAGGGGGAAGAGGGGATAGGCAGGGTGGAGATCACATGTAGGGAGATCAGGGGAGAGAGATGGGAGACCACCTGTACAGGGGTCAGTTTTAGGCTGTGCCAGAGACCTGAGATAGGGAGAGGCCCCAGAGGGTCTATGATAGCAACTCTAGCTAAGACTCCTAACAGTGAGGGATAAGGATCCTGAAGTGGCCACTTCTTGTAGCTTGGCAGGACTCACAGTGGAGAGATCAGGACAGCAACCCACCCACAAAACCTTCAACCTAAAATGTGCTCTGCCTACAAGATGTGCAGGAACAAAGAGAGAACAGAAACTGAGGGCATGGTCAACTAAGGACTGCCCCAAAGTGGGACCCTTCCCATGGACAAGACCCAATTCCCGACACTATTAATGATACTCCATTATGCTTGCAGACAGGAGTCTAGCATGGCTGTGCTCTGAGAGGCTCCCTCCAGCAGCCAATTGGAAGACATCTAAAAATTCACACCCAAACATTTAATAGAAGTCAGGGAGTCTTATGGATGAATTGGGAAAAGAATTGAGACACCCTAAGAAATCGGGGACTCTACAGGAAGATCAACAGAGTCAACTAACCTGGATCCTTGTAGGCTCCTGGAGAAAACTGAATCACCATCCAAAGAGCAAGCATGGGCTGGACCTAACCCCAAACCCCTGCACATATGAAGTAGATGAGCTGCTTGGTCATCATATGAGTACCCCAATAAATGGAGCAAAAACCGTCCCTGTGCCTGTTGCCTAGTCCTACAGCAACTAAACGTGGGGGTTGACACCCAGAGTGGGGGCTTCCCTTTATCAAAAGGGAAGGGAAAGATGGAAGGGGGAAAGACTTGGATGAGGGGAAAATGAGAAGGGGAAAAGGGCTGATATTGGGTTGAAAAATGAATAAATAAATAAATTTTAAAATATATGGAAAATATAATCTAATTTGCATTTGTAGACCTAATGAATGTGGGCCTTCATGCTGGGAACTTTCCTCAGAAATCTCTGGCCAGGACAAATGGAGGGTTTAGGCAAAGAGGAGAGCATGAGCAGGGACAGAGTCTCCTCCGCAATTGCCACCTCAGTTGCTCCAAGAAGTTGCCACCCTGCACTAAGTCAGGCCTGGGCTCAGCCCAGGAGAGGCCAACTAGCAGGCGAGGAGTGCGGAAGCTTCTGGTGGTGTTCGGGAGGGCAGACCTCTTCCCAAGCAGCAGTGTTATAGCTCTTATGATAGAAGCTCTCAGAGGACAGAGAAGTTCTTACACCTTTATTCCTTCTGAATGGGGATCTCTCCTATACAGGTTAGGATGTTTGGGATGGGTCAGGGGCCTGACAACAGGTACTTCCCATTGGCTTGGTCTGAGAGTTTAAGGGCACCTTACCTGCACATGGGAGGGTTTGGTGTTGCACCTATGTGACAAATCTCACATGACAGGCCTCTCTACAGGGGGCTGTGGAGGTTGTTGCTGTTTGACAAGAGCCTTCTGGGAGCTTTGGCAAAAAAAAGTTTTCTGGTCCCTTGCGAATTACTCCGCCCGCTGGGTCTCCCAGAATTTTCAGTCTGTGCTCAACCAGGTTCCAGACTGCCTGCCACAGATCACTGCCCCACAAATGAATAAATCCATTTCAGTTTTATATAAGAACAAATTAAAATAAATTAAATACATACCTTGATGTTTCCTGCACTTATATGAATCCATATATTTGTACAAAAAGTTTGCTTATTGTTAAATATATTTCTTTCAAATTAAACTCTGGGACTGGGGAAAAAACTTAAATAAATAAATAATAAATGGTGGAGGGCGTTTGAGGATATTGTGGACATTGACCTCTGATCTCCATCTGCACACATATGATTACACTTAGGTATGGACATATAGATACATTCATATACATACACATACACAAAAATAAACATACATTCATATATTCATAGGTATATACATTCCACACAGATATTCTAGTATGGCTATCAATGCATGAATAATATAAATATGAATGAGAAGAAAAGAAACTAAGGAAGTTTAAATACTGTTATTCAACCTCTAACATCAATTTTTTTGTTCCAAGCTAGTTTTCTTGTCAATAATGTAATGATTAGCCCAAAACTCTTAGTCTGTACTGATTTTAACAGGCTTTCTTGGCTAAGAGACTTTATTGCTTTCTCTGTGACATTCATATCAGTCTTCAACACCTCAAGTCTGCTTTTAAATTTTTTGTGCAAAAAGGCCTTTAAAAATATTCTAACCAAGGCATTTCATCACAAAATCACAGAAATGTAAAGAGCTTATCTTAGTATAAGCACCACTTAGTACACACACCTGTAAATCTCCTCAGTCCTATCAAGTATATTCTATGATGCATACAGGCCAGCAATCTACATGTAAACTCAGAAGAAGCAATCTCATTCTAAAATTTCATGCACTCAACATTTGAATGGCATGAAATGATTCTACAAGAAGGGCCACAACTGCACTTCTCTTCCAGAAAGCATGAATTTAATCCCTAGGTCAAGATTAAATTGTTGCTTCCAATTTATCAGGAGCCATTATATTAGAATTCATATATGCTAATTATCTAATAATTTATATAACTCTACCTTCAAATAGTAATTCATTCTAAAAAATGTGCACTAAGTGCCTATCATGTATTCGTTAGCATCAATTGCAAGACGTAGATGATTTAACAATAACAGAAGAAACTCTTGAGTGTTATAAGAAGATTGCTTTCGGTTGTAGGGTACTGGCTACATGAAGTTTCAGAGCAGTTGAACATAAGTTGTCATAAGTACTCTACAGTTACCTGTGAAATTAGAAATGATGATATTGCTGTTGTCTTTGCTGGAGGCCATGTTGTTTTATGCTGATTGTCTTACTTGAAAAAATATTTTGCAATTACAGTAGTAAAAATGAGTAGGTAAGATACATGACTGAATGAGTAACATCAGCAAAGCAGGCCACAGTATAAAACTTTGCTTACGCCCATGCATGCATTGTCTGTGTGTCTCTACCCAAGGCACTTGGATGACCCAAAAGAATCCATTGAGCCTATAGACACACTGAAGAAAAATGTGCTCACTCTCAACCATTGACTGACTTGGAGTTGCTGTGAAATTTTTCAAGCTACCTCAGCCCTCACAGACAATGATTTGACATACACAAAACTCTGTCTTCAGAAAGGCCTATTAGGGCCAAAAGACAATCTCTCATGGAAAGTTGTTTTGCTGTCCATATTTCCCTATTTTTTCCTATACTTAACCTGCTTGTTTCTAGGGATCATGTGCCAAACAAATATCTTAAAGACCAATCCTTGTCTCTACTTCTGTTTTACTCCCTGGTTAAAGCCAAACTAAAACATAAGATATCTTGCAATGTCCCCTGAGAAATTTTCTATCGATTATTCTTTCTTTTTCTTTTATCTAAAAGTAACTCTTACTTAAATGGGAGTGGAGTTGTTAAAACAATTTTTGCTACTACAAAAAGAAAAGAAAAAAAATTGCCCAAGCATATAACCTATTGCCAGAATTGCACACATCTGGGACAAGTGAGAATATAAGGAAGCTCGAGTGAATTTTATTATTATTATTCTTTATATTTTTTTAAAAATATATATATTTTTCATGTATCCCCTTTGAAAACCCTCTATCCCATCTACTCTCCCCCTGCTTCTATGAGGGTGCTCCTCCAGCCACCCACCCACTCCCAGTCTTCCCTCCCTGGCATTCCCCTACACTGGGACATTGAACACCCTCAGATCCAAGGGCCTCTCCTCCCACTGATGACCAACAAGGCCATTGTCTGCCACATATGCGGCCAGGGTCATGGGTCTCTCCATGTATATTCTTTGGTTGGTGGTCCAGTACCAGGGAGCTCAGGGGGTTCTGGCCAGTTGACACTGTTGCTCCATCCCTGGGGCTGCAAAACCCCTCAGCTCCTTCAACCCCTTCTTCAACTCCTCCATCCGAAACCCCATGCTCAGTCCAATGGTTGGTTGCAAGCATCTGTGTCTGTATTTGTCAGACTCTAGCCGAGCCTCTCAGGAGAGAGCTTATGATGCTTCCATCAGCAAGCACTGACCAGTATCCACAATAACATCTGGATTTGGTGGCTGTATATGTATCTCTAGGTGGGACAGTCTATGGATGGCTTTTCCTACAGTCTCTGCTCCACACATTGTCTTTGTATTTCCTCCTGTGAGTATTTTGTTCACCCTTCTAAAAAGCACTGAAGCATCTTAATCATTCAATAATAAGGAAGTTTAAGTGAATTCTTATTCATGAATACAAAAAGATTTTGTAAAAGTTCCAAATATATTGAAAGATGGTATTGTTAACCCTTACTATTTCTTCTATGAATCTTTTTATTTTTGAGATTATAATATAATTATATTGTTTCTTCTTTCCTCCTTTCAAACAATTCTGTATACTTCTTAATTCTCTTTCAGATTCATGTCATCTTATTTTATTAATTATTGTTACACATATTTAAGTATATTAAGTAAAAGGTCTCCACACATATTCCAACAGACATGCATAAAGGCATGGTAATATGGAACTGAAACACACCAAATTTTCCTTGAAAAAGCACCAGATTGTAACTAAATATGTTGATTGCTACAGGGTAATGTAGAGTCAGGAGATATAACTCTCTTAAATTATAATGAGTACATGAAACATAATGTATTAACAGAAGATCAAGTGCTATCAGAACTAAGGTGTGGTCAATTCCTCCTGAGTGATGTTTCATAGAGGACATGCTCCATGTTCTGAGACTGAAATGAAATTGAGATGCCTTTAGAAATAGAAGGTCCAAGGGGATACATGAATAAGAAGAAAAACAGAAGGAAAGTATTCAACTTACCAGTCCATTCAGTATATGAATTATCATAAGGACTCAAGTGGTTGTGTCAACAAGTAAGAGTAGAGAGACTGTCTGGGAGCAAAGCAAGTATCTAGCTTTCTTTATCCCACAGAAAATGAGGGTCCAACATTTATATAGAGAGGAAGGATGAACAAAGGAATAAATAGATAGCAAATGTTGTTTAAAAATACCAAAGGGAAACAGAAGCATAGTATTAAAATGAATATAGCATGAATGGTAAGGGTAGAGAGCACCCAGTCATTCAAGATGCAACTGCAGATATTTCTATGACAACTTCACTGCAAAGGCTAGAAGTCACTGCTGGCAATGGGGGAGAACAGAAGAGCCACATTAAAAGGAGAGAATAAGCCATATTATTATCAGATAAAATCTAGCCCGGAAAACCTCTGACTGGTACCTGACACATCTCATTAAACATCAGTGATTTCTCAACACCATTCAACATCCCTCTCTCACCCAGAAACATAATTTAAGTAATCTTTTGTTCTACATAACAATGTTCACCTGTATGAAAGATGAGGACATTTTAACGTCTATACTCAATTAAACACATGAACATGTTGGTGTTATATTCAATACACACTCTCAGCTTATATGTGTGTGGGGGGAGGAAGTACCATGCATATGTTTCTTCAAACTCTTGATGTCTTTAACTTCATCAAATTAACCTGTACAACTGCTAGTGTGCAGAACACTGCCCATTCAATGGAGCCTGAAAATTATATATTATCAAGCACCTATCACTAATAACTATAAATTATATACATGGCATTAAATATGCATAATGCTTTCAATCTGATTTTAAAGCTGAGATAACTCTCATACAGAGTGCCAAACTGCTGAATGATCATTAGCTTGCCCGAATCTGATACAGTACTTAATTATTTTCATTTTTTAGAGGATGAAAGTTAAACTAGCTATTGGAAATGTCATCATGACTCTGGATACATCACAGGTCCAGGATAATCTCCCTGAAGTAATAATATCAAAATGGATATATCGTACAATGAAAGAGACAGAAGGAGAATTTTAGTATGTTGCTTTGCTTTAGAGTAAAACTATCAGTAAATAAGATAGTTTTTAACTAGAGAAAAAAAGTATTAGTATTTAGTATTTACCTAGAGAAAGAGATAGTCTTTCTCTTCATGGCTGTAAAAGACAATATGGAAGAGATCTTTACACCAAGAATCTAGTTTCCTTTATCCTTAGTCATCTCTCTCATTGCCAGTTGTCAACCTGCTTTTTGAGTAGTGGTTCTCAAACTATGGGCCATGACCCATTTTGGGTGGTCAAACGCCTCTTTCACAAGGGTTGTCTAAGATCATTGGAAAACACAAATATTTATATTATCATTCATAAAAGGAGCAAAATTACAAGTATGTAGTAGCAAGAAAAATAATGTTACAGTTGGGGGTCATCACAACGTAAGAAAATATATTAAAGGCTCGCAGCATTAGGCAGGTTGAGAACCACTGCTCCTGAGTTCCCTACCTTTTCAAGTGGATTTTCCTTTTTGTCTCATCTCTTTAGCACCATCAGCTACATAGCACAAGTGCAAAGGACTTGACCTCTGCCATCACAAAAAGAAAAAAAAAAGTGACATCATTTTTCAAATGGGGGTCAGATTAGTCCTAGTAAGAAGGAAAATAGAATAAAAGAAATCCTCACAGACATAAAAGCAGACTCACATTTTTTTTTTTTAACAAGCTCATACTTCCAATAGTGGCAATAACTCATTACAGAAAGCACAATCACCTTTGAACCCCACTTCTTATCATGATGTATTAGAAATTGCTTTCCATCACATGGACACTAGAGATGAAGTCTAAATTATGTGGATTTCCATACTTTTCTAGCACTGACCTTAGTGTCACCTGGCTACCTAATCTGGCATCTACTCAGTGATGTACCACCTCATGTGGGTACCTCTTTTCCTGCCCCAGCAAGATGTATAATTTATCCTAGTGTCTCATTATTTTAGTGTCTTTGTTCCATTTCTAATGAATAAAAATTTGAAACACTTATGGGACTCTCCAATAGACCTAAATTAAGGTAAGAAACAGTTTCTTAAGAACTGCAACTGCACTGCTCTGGCATGGCAGAAGATAAGGAAGTAGAATCTAAGAGGTTTTCCCTCCCCAATTCCATTCAGAGACTGAAATGGTCCAAAGAGCACCTGATAGCCCTACCTCATAATCAGCTATCCAGTATCAGGAAGCCTGTAGCAGAGCTCAGGGCCCTCAGCTATCCCCCACAAGCCTCTCATAACTGCTCTCTTTGATGAAGGTTTTCCAAATCTAGATGCATAGTCTCCTTTGTAGATGAAAAAGCACAGAACATATACCCCCACTCTAGTATATGAATATTACTTCATCATGCTATGATTTTTATTATCACAGCTTTAACCCCTTACTCTAAAGAAAAATGTAATACTTTTAATTCTTGTTACTACAGTAAGCTTTAAGAACATGCATTTACATTTTTAAAAATTAGGTTTTGGTTCATAGCTGGTTACAACTGTTGGCCATTTTCTTATTTTTCTAGCTTGAATGACACCTTCTAGTACTAAACAGACACTGATAAAATTAAATTAAAATTGAAAAGTAAAGTAAGTTTAAGTCTCTTCTTTTAGGATTTGTAATGGATGAGCAAAAATTTCAAGTTCATTTTATATGCTATATTTCAAAATCTTCCTTATATGAATAGAAAAAGATGCCTAACAATTACTCCAATTACTTTCTCCAGAACAGTAAATTTTACATGGAGCAAAATATAATGTATGTCTACAGTAGGACATACTATTCTAGAGTCCTATAGATGTGTCCACAGTAGGATATACTATGCCACATAATTGTCTAAAACTATGCCAGTAGAAGCTATTTATTCTCTGAATAGCTTTCTGTAGATAAATACCAGGGTAGGAAAGGCATTGTTCAAAGTCCAGTGGAATCACTCACAGCCTCTCAGGAATCATCACTAAGATAAGCTAAAGTTAAACTTCACTTAGTAATAGGTACTTGAGTTAAATGATTATGTGGGTTCAGATAAAGTGGACACAAGGCCAGAATACACAACCCGTGAACACAGCAGAGAGAACTGAGTACAAAAATACACAGACCAAGAAAAAAAACTGGAAGAAGCCAAAAATGGAAAAATAGTAAATGAGGTTATGAATGTGGTCCAGTATCTTTCGAACTGTCTCTCCTGGCTTCAGTCCTCCATAGATTCTATCAGTTATCACAACATATATAATATAAAATTTTATTTATGGTCTGTTTCTAAGTGTGTGCACTATGTGCACTCACATATCAGACTGTAGAATTGATCCAAGAATTACTTGTTTTCTGTATTGTGGCTGCTATGTATTCTCAACCCCTATAAGTATGATACTATTCCCAATAAATTTATATTTGATGAAAACCAACAAGGAAAGGGAAAGGAGGAAAGAAGCAAAGGAGTGAGGTAAGAGGAGGATGTAGAAAGGATGTTAAAGAATGCTTAGGCTCAGGCAGATGCAAGAGAGTCACCCAAGTGCCAGGCCCCGCCCTATGGAGCTCAACACTGTGTATAGTAGAAAGAAGGGAATGGTGGAGTGTGTGGTGGAGAGACAGATGAAAAAACAAAGCCAAGAAGTTCACACACTGTAGAGAGAAGTGGAACTGGAGACCCTATACCAGTGAGGAGCAGGCAGGTATGAGGAGCCAGGCCAACCACCAGAGGCCATAGTGATGTTTGACCCTGAGCTGCTGCTCTGGTTCATGCCCAGATCCATGGCCCTATCACTGCAGGGATCTGTACTGATGTCTGAGGCCAATGTTGCCACCAAGAGGTATCTGGATATCAATAGTCTGGGCTGCTGCTTCAGATCATGTTGATGGCCCAAAGCCTTATTGATGTTGAGGATACAAACTGACCTGGGTTGTCAGTGCAGTCACCTGAGGCCATGGTAAAATTCTGGCCTGGGATGCCACTAAGAGTCTTGTCTTGATCTGTGAATCTCCTGCAGCTAGGCTCTAAGTCAAGTCCTTGACATGAATTATCACCAAAGGTCATGCAGTGTCAGTGGTCTGGGCTGCCATCTCAAACCATGTGGATGTCTGAAAACTGTGTTGCCAATGGGTTGAACGTACTGATCTGAGTGGCCTAAGCTGCTACCTGAGGCCATGATGACATCTGAGTCCATGCTCCTGCCCTGGGGCCATATCTGTATCTATGGTCTGATCCTGGACAGGGTCTGTGTTGATGTCCAAGACCTGTGTCACCTGGGAAGCACGGAAGAGCTGAATCTGGTGGTGTTCCTGCTAGAGAGCTGCCCTTGTGGAGTGAATGCAGGAGATCTGGCCCCACCCTTCACCAGCTGCAGCATTTGGAAGATGTGACCCCACCCCTCACCTGAGCAAAGCAGGACAGATAGCAGCACTGGTGGCATGGGCACTGGAGAGCTGGTGAGCTGCCCACCTCAGCTTCACCCAGGCCTGGATCCAGTGCTCTGAGTTGGCCACTCCAACATCAACCCCATCTATGAACCCCTGGAGCAGGTAAAGGCTCATGCCCTGCAGATTCAAAGCTTCAGGAATTCCATGACACAGAGCAACAAAGGGATATGTGAGAAGAGTCCAGGTGAGGATCCGCTACTGATAGTGTATCAGAAGCCACAAGCCTTGAACCGAACCAATGACTCATTGCAGTGAACATTTGCAAGTAATGCTGTTTAGACAAAAGAGTGTGCTGTGTGACCCACTGCAGTTTCTGTGGTGTGATGTTTTTGGGTTTGGTTTTCTTTGGTGGGAGGAGGGTTCAAGGGCAGATATGAAGGGACATGGAGATGTGTGGGTTTGGGGTGGATGACATGCAATTCACAACGAATTAATAAGAAAAACTTTTTAAAGGGATGTTGAAAATTTTCTGTATTTTCTGTCCACTCAGGAGGCCTGTCTGTACTTCTATCTCCTACTGTATGTTCCATTTCTCATTTTATTTCCATGTGTCTGCTTTCTTCACTTGAGAATGCTCAATGTATTTCTGTTCTCCATGGCCTCACAATATTAGGTAAAATAAGTAGCCCTGGTGAATTTCACAATCTTTTATTCACTTCAGGTAATTAGAAGACCAAATGTTTGTATTTTAAATATCTTGAGGAGGGGGAAACAGATCACCAAATAAAGAACTTGCTGCATGCTGTAAGGACTTGTGTTCAATCCTCAGATCTCAAGTAAAAAAAATTGTTGTATGTATGCATGGAATTCTCCATGAATTAATAAAAATGTTCATTTGAAGAATGTTGTACATGGTATCCTGTGCTTGTAATTCCAACACTAGTGAGGTAGAGAGGGGAGGTTTCTTGGGGCTCGTTGACCAGTCTGTGTCGCCTAAATGACAATATCCAGGCAAACAAGAGACCTAGTCTCAAAAATAGTCAAATAGCATTTTGAATATGACACCTGAGTTTATTCTGTAGTCTTCAAAGATACATTCATACATGTACACACATGCACACATACACAATACACTAAAGAGATAGGAGAGGAGGAAAAACAGGAGAAGGAGGAGGAAAGAGAGGGAAGGAGAAAGGAGAGAGAGACAGAGAGAGACAGAGACAGAGACAGAGAGGAGAGAGGAGGAACTGTTCTTAGTGTAGATTATCCCCAAGGGTTTAGCAGTGATCAGCAGTTCTTATTCCTATTCGTCTCTGAATCCCATGTGTTCTCAGGAATTCATAACTTATAATTCATAACTTATAATTCATAACTTATAAACAAAATGTACCAAGGTGAGTCAGCTGTGCTGGCACATGTCTCTAATCCCAGAACTCAGAAGTCTAAGCCAGGACGATGATTATTTCTAGGCCAGCCTGGGTTATGCAGTATGACCCTGTCTCCATTTGAAAGAAAAGAAGGAAACAAATAAGAACAAATAATATGGGAGAAAAAAAATTAGGTTAATTTCTATGTTGAGTTTTCATGATTTTCACATGACTTTCCCTGGGGTGATATGAAAAATATCTGTTTATCCCACATAGAACACTAGCATCAGGTCAAAAAAATTCACCCTAGTGTATATTGAGGATTAATGTATCCACTGGGCTTTCTTATTGGGTCATCAATGAAAGATTACAGACAAATGAATATTTCAAGTCTGGTGAATCACCAGAACCACCATCCCTGTATGGGAAACATCAGGGAAGCTTGATCCCTAGACGTTCCTGTCCATCTCAGGAGCATATGAGCTATAAAATGTCCCTCCCAAGCAGCAGCTCTTTTCTGCTAATACAGCTCTGGGAATTGTCCTCATGATTCTAACAAGTTTCATGTGCTTTTTATGTTTCTTGAGATTTGTGGATCTTATAAACCCCCATTTTCAGCTAGGAGGGAATGTTTTAATGCTGTAGAATCAGTGATACTAAACAGCGCCCTTTCCTGAGTGAGATAATAATGAATTAACAGACATGCTTATAAACATTTAGGCATCAAACTAAGGGGAAAACCTTGAAAAAAAAATCTCTGTTAGATTTCACCAAATTTCACAATATACTTTCTTAGTTCTTTGATTCATTTTCCTAGAACTGTCTGTCTCCTACTGCATCTGTGTCTTGAGCACCTTTATTCACATGGGGGAGGGTGATGGTTGTTTATGTGTACATGCATATGTGTACATAGGTACATGTATACATGTATGTGTATATGGAAGTCAGAGATTAATAGCGATAATCTTCCTAAATCACTTCTCCCTTGACTTGGATACATTTTCTTACTGAACCTGGAATTGACTAAGCTGTCTGCCCCAAAGTCTCCAGAAACATGGAGATTATATTCTACATAATCATGCCATTAAACACCTATAATAATTCAGTAATGTACTTTTTTTGGAAGAAACATTACTCAAACCCAGATAATTTAAACTAAGTATTTTACAGTTTTTAATGTAGCTTTACTTCCAAGACAAAAAAAAAAAAAATTCCACAAAGAAAAAGGAAGGAAACTGCCTGCTCCTCAATGAATTTCTTATCAATACTACCAAACACAAGTATACTCACATGTGTTTTAAACAAGATTGTTTTAAGGGGCTATACATTAATTTAATTTGTAAACACAAACATCCCAGTAAGATACCCAGGAAGTTGTGGGATATCATTTTCATTCCTAGTTCTCTCTAAAGAAAGTATACAATGTGGCATTGTACATACTACCAAGTAATCTTAATTTATTTTATTAGATTCTACTATATGTTTTAAGGAAGATATCATGTAAGAAAGACTTTCTGTTTCTTATTTAATCTCTGTGCTGGATAATCTCTGCCATGGTTCAACAGTACTTTGCAAGCCACAGTAATTGATATTACTGTTTTGGTTTCCTTACCAAATGCTGATAGTTTCAACTAGACTTAGATTTCATTTGTTTTCAAATATTTACCACATTAGAGTCATATATCAGATTAAGTTATGTGAAAATGGCAAGACTATACTCAATTATTTTAATAGAACTTAAAGCATCAACTTACTATTTTTAAAAAAGATTTACTTTTTAATTTTTGTGTATGTCTCTGGATGTGTGTGCATTTTCAAACATGTGCCAAGGAGACTGGAAAAGAATATCAGACACTCTGGAGCTGGAGTTATAGGCTTTTGAAAGAGGTATGACGGCTTCTGAGAACAAAAATCAGGTCCTCTGGAAGAGCAACAAACGTTCTTAACTACTGTTCTCTTCACTTCCTGATCTACAAAATTGAATTTGCTTCTATTTGCTATGTTTACATTGTTACCTTGGTTACAGTTGCTATCACAGAGTCACTACTCCAGCCCACAGCTGCTTAGAGTTGATATATTTACTGATTTAGAATTATAATTCATATTATAATTCATAATAATTCATAACAAAAGCTCAAGTATAAATAAATACAGATAAGGTAGATAGATGATAGATAGATAGATAGATAGATAGATAGATAGATAGATGATAGACAGATAGTTGATAGATTATAGATAGATAGGTAGATAGGTAGGTGATAGATTATAATGTCAATTTAGAAGTTCTTTTGGTGTTTGATTATGTTTTTTTATTATTGATCATTCTATTTGTTCACATCTCAAATGATATCCCACTTCCTGGTTAACCTTCCACAAACCCCCACTCCCACATTTGCCCTCTCCCCTTTCCCCTTTGCCTCTATGTGGGTGCTTACCTACCTGCCCCACTGATCCAGCATCCCCCTATTCTGGGGCATAAAACCTCCACAAGACCAAGGACCTCCCCTCCCATTGATGTCAGACAAGGCTATCATCTACTAAATATGAAGCTGGAGCCATGGATCCCTCCCAGTACACTCTTTGATTGGTGGTCTAGTCCCCGGAGCACTGGATGGTCTTACCAGCCGTCATTGTTCTTCTTATGGGGTTGCAATTCCCCTCTGCTTCTCTGGTCCTTCCACCAGCTCCCCTGCTGGGGTTCTTAAGCTCAGTCTGATGGTTGGCTCCAAGCATCCACATCTGCAATGGTCAATTGCTGTCAGAACTTCCCAAGGAACAGCCACACCAGATTCCTGTCACACAAGCAGCTCTTGGTAACAGTAACAGTGTCTCAGTTTGGTGTCTCCAGGCAGGATGGATCCCCAAGTGGGGTTGTCCCCCGATGGCCCTTCCTTTAATCTCTACTCCATTTATTTTTCCATGTTTTTCCTTTGGACAGGAACATTTCTGGGTTAAAAGTTTTAGATGGGTGGGTGGCCAGTGGCCGTGCCTATCTACTGGAAGTGGTCTCTACAGGTTCTATCTACCCTTCAATATGCATTTAGGCTAAAGTCATTCCCAATGGGTCCTGGGAGCCTGTTGCTTCCCTGACATATGGGATCCTCCAGTGGCTATCCCCAATCTGATCAGGAAATAGATTATGTTTTAAAACAAGGTCTCATATGCAGCTCTGGGTTACTGGTGCTCAATATGTACACTAGGCTGGCCTTTAACTAAAAGAGGTCCATTTGCCCCTCTATCCCAAGTACTTGATTTAAAGGCATGTGCCACCAAGCCTGGATACATTCTTAAAATGGAAAGCGGGGAGGTCTATATTACTTCTATAAAAAGAAAAACCTGTTTGATTAACTTGTGACTAGTCATTTTTAGTATGGGGAAACTATTATTCTCTCCTTTCCCTAAACTAGACCAAGTTTGCTTTTAGTTGCCACATTGAAAATCAACACCTTGGTTAGAGTTTTCACATCAGAATTAAGTTGTTAGTTTGTAATGGTTAAGTATTTTACAACAGGAATGAATTTCAATAAAAGAATAAATCTGTGAGTATAGGTTGAAATGAGTGTGGTGTAGTGACATTTGGTGAAAGATAATCCTCAAAAAATTGGAGATAAATGAAAAATAGTAAAAGGGAAAGGATCCCAAGTCTCAAAACCCCAATATTTAATGCTACATGGTCAATGAAAGCATTTATCGAAAAAAAGAAAATGCATATACCCTTGCATTTGTTTTCTAGACCAAATTTAAATTGTATAATGTCGTTCATAAACCAATGCAAAAACATTCTTAGGCATTTTAAATATAAGGAAATTGTCTTTGCATAGTAGGCGCTACATGTTAGACATATTTAATCATAAGAGTTATGCACACACACACGTGTGTGTGTCTGTTTGTGATAAATGTGAGTGTGTGTGTGATATGATAATACATGTCTTAAGATGGTGATTGCACTCATCATTATTTGACAGCTAAGTTTTAGGTACTCTGGCATTCTTAATATGACAGAGAATAATTTAGAATTAATCCATCCATGCATATGAGGTGTTTGCTAGCACTGCATCATGGGTAAGACATGGGCTCATTTATTAGTCTGAGTATTATCAGGAGAAAGTCTACTGGCTGACTTAACAGAGGAATTGGAAATAAAGAATGATTAGTTGAATATTTTAGGGTAAAAAAAGACAAAAGGAGTAATCTACCAGTGGTCATTCCTAAGCAATTACTAATGGAAATCACTGTCACCCTTGGAATTCAGAAAACAAATGTGTGAGGATTGCAACAGCATTTCAATGTGGAGAGAGTCCCCAGGATGGGATTTATCTAATTGAGTTTGTCTTAGCTGGTTTGGAAGAAAAAAAAACTAAAAAGGTTTTAAGACCCTTGTTATAGGGTACATTAAACCTATGCACTGCTATCAATTTCAGTTCTTGGAGTCCATGACGGATACCCCTGAATGTCTATTTCCAGGGTGGCACTAAGAAGATCATGTAGAATATTTTCCTTCCTCCTCCTCTTCCTGCTTTCCAATTTCCCTACAGTGAACCTTATTTTCCGAGCCTAAATGAAGATACCTAGCCAAGAAGATGTATAGTTTACCATAGAATCAAGAAGCAAAATAATCAAGGAATGAATTTGAAGCTGAGAGCTGTGATGCAGTAGTGAAATAACTGGCACAGATTGCAAAAACATGTATTAATTTGTCTGTCATAGATCATCATTGTTTGCAAAGCTAATGGTTCTATAACAGAAAATTAAAATTGGTAAATTGGTAGCATTTAATATACACTATGTGTTGTGCTAAGAATTATGTCTCTGCTGTCCTATTTAATTATTAAGACATATCTAATGAGACAGGAGTCATTATGAACCATGAAGGATATTATACAAACTGATTATTCTCATGGATTTTCAGTCAGTAGTTACTTTGCATCATCATTTGTTTTATGCCTCTCTATAGAAACACCTCCTAAAGCTGTATTTATCTACCAGCTAGTGCCGCAAACTGCCAAACCAGCAGCATTTGGTTCCTAGGACTATGGACCACAGACATATAAGCATTGTTCTCTATTCTCATAGCCACTGTGAAAGATAATAATATTCAAGAGGAAATAAAGGCAAGCTAGATATTTAATTTGGTTGACCTTTAGAATACTTTAATCCAGTTCTTTTCCTTACTCAAGCCAAAAAGAAAAATGAAAAAAAAGACTGTTAATAAATCTCCCCAGCTAAAAATGAAGCAAAGAAAAATCACTGAACTCCCAAGAGAGGTAAACAATGGCCATAGTAGACAGGTGAGACTTGAAAGGCTAAATGAGTCATGGAGCAAGCCCCATGCTAGTCACAGCTGATAAAAGAAAGCAATTGTGTTATTGTAACAATTTTGTTTACAACTATCTTTTCCATATCTCTGCCCAGCATTTTGCTGATCAGTATATACATAGACAACTAGAAATACATATAACCCTACTCAGGGACACTATAAAATATTCTTATCATAGTTTTGTACATGAGGGAACTAAGACTTGGCTACAAAATGCCTATGTGTTGTTTAAACCTGCATTTATCTGATCTTGAAGATCCTGTTTAACCTTTCTCACAATCCAACATACGTAGTTGATACACCACGAGGAAGATTATGTTGCGTATTTTATTGCTTCCTTTTTCTTTATGCACATGTTTGTATAGGTCTTCATTGCACATTGGGAAGAGATTTAAAACAAAACAAAACAGGAAAAAATGCCCTAAAATTGAGCAGTACCCTGATCTCTGGTTGCACCTTGCCTCTCATTTCTACTATATGAAAGGAATTCTTCATTTCCTTTCAGGGGTAAGAACCTGGAAGCCTTGGTGTCTGCAAGTGTTTTCTGTAAAACCACAGTAAGACTTACATCACAATGTGGTTGCATTAATGGATAAATATTTCCTTTGAAATGATTGAATCTCTAGGACTCTCCTCTACAAGATTAAGAAATTCATGGAAGACTTGGGGAGCAGTAATTTGCCCTTTTTGTTCTTCTACCATGAGAATATACATTTTTCTTGACCTAGGTGCCATGTATGGATAGCCCAGCCTATGTATTATTCCACTCAGTGTGATCAGACCCTCACTCAACTATCTGTGAGCAACTTGATTTTGCTGTCCCTGGGTACAGAATTATGGGAAAGTAAATATTATTTGTAATTTAATCAGTCTGAGTTCTTTGTTGCAGTAACATGAGCATATTAAAATGGAATTAGTTACTATGATGTCGAATGTTGCTGTAGTAAATACCTAAACGTGTTGACATGTCACTGACACTGGGCAGTGGATAAAGGTTGGACCTGGGGTTCAGAAGAAGAGAAGAGTTTCTAAGAGGACCTCAATCACCCTAAAGTGTAATTATACTACATGATCAAGACACTGGTAGAAATGTATATGGTCCTGATGGTGTTGGTGAAGGCTCAGCCATAAATAAGAAGCAAGAAACATACAGGAGCAAACACCACACTTGTTAAAAGGTGAAAAAGAATTTGGCTGCTTTGGACTCATCTCAGAATGATTGATAGAAAAAAAAAAAAAACCTGTGAGAATATAGAAGAAAATGAAATAGGTTGTTTGCTGATATGTTGATTGAATTAACTAAACAAAATATTAAAGGAGCTCATGGGCTTCCAAGATTGCTCATAGTAAAGAATATAAAGTAATAACTCAAAAACAGAAAAGTCTTTGCCTCCAAAATTTAATTTTAATTCTGTTTAGAGAAAAAAGGTAAGAAAATGGCTAAGGCAACATTTGTAAAAGACCTGTTAAACACAAGGAAGGTTGTCACTGCCCATCAGGACACGGGAAAGACAACCATAAAATATTTCAGAAGTTCTTAAGGCTTACTTCCATCAAAGAACAAAAAGACCACAGTTCTTTCAAAGGAGCAATCTCACAAGTGATCACTAGATATTGTGGTCATTGTGTCTCACGTCTCTGATCCCCACACTCAGTCACAAAATTCATTTGCTACCCTGACCTAGGGCTCACAAAGACGAAAACACATCTGAATTCATCTCCCTAAAAAGCATGGATATTAAACTTTGGTATGTTTCATGAAGTGCTAATTCTGATGTTATAGAGAATCAAAGGGATACAGAGTTATCAGTACTTTTCTCTATATCTCAGAGAATGACCTATAGGGCTCTGGGGCCCAAGAACAGAACAATATCAATAAATCCTACAACAACTCTAGGGCCACCATCCTGTGACTCCGACCACAAGAACTGCTATGTGGATACCCATAAAAGTTGCGGTAGTAGGGCTCTTCATAATATCAGGAAATAATGCCCGCATACACGTGTGTCCAAAGCAGGACATAGACAGAAAGGGGGATACTCTCAAAACTCGCTCTTTAAGTTTGTTTGCTTTGCTGAATTCTTGGATGTATCCAGTACATGTTACTCATTTCTTCTCTCCTGTTTTCCCATATAGGGAAAGGAATGTCAATCTAAACCTGCCTCACTGTTGTATTTTAGAAGCAAATTAATTTCCTTGAGTTCAAAAGCTCACAGCTGGAGGATGATTTACCCGGGAATGAATTATTCTCAAGTCTTACTCTCATCTGATTTAGGTGGTATTTGAAGGAGCTGAAGGGAATGGAAGAACAACAGTATCAGCTAACCAGACCCCTCAGAGCTCCCAGAGACTAAGCCACCAACTGAAGAGCATATGTGTGCTGGTTCAGGCCTGGCACATATGTAGCAGAGGAATTGCCTTTTCTGGCCTCAGTGGGAGAGGATGTGCCTAGACCTAGAGAAACTTGATGCCCCAGGGAGGGGGAATGCTGGGGGGGGGTGAGTTGGGGTGGGGGACGGCAAAGGGGATATGAGATGGGGTCAAGAACTCTGGGAGGGAGGTCTGGGGAAAGGAGGAAATATTTGGAATGTAAATAAATAAAATATTTTAATAAAGACAAAGAGAAAAGAGTAGATATACTTTAGAGGAGAAAAAGGTATACATTGTAAAAGGTCCAGGTGAAAATTCTGTGGTCTGAATATGCCACCCTTTTCATAAGAGTTCTATTAAAGCAATATTCATTATGATTCTTTTAAGAGTAGACACCTTTATCAATTGAGACAGTCATAAGGACAGCATCCACATGTGGGATTATTGAGTTTTCAGAGATACACAAGGAAGGTACAGGGTCCCTTTGCACTACTAAATGTTCTACAATCTATACACTACTCATTGCCTTTTCCTCTCTAGGCTATGAAGGTAGTGAAAGAAGATATTGAGCCAGCTGAAGGCTCTCATTATATATTGGATCTTCTGGTGCCTTTGTCTTGGAACTCCAAGATTCTAGAATATTAAGCAATAGATTATATCATTTATGTATTCATAAATTCATAAATAATTGCAAATAAGTATAATTATTATTTATAAACCTTCTGTCTTGTTCTAACTTCATTAATCATCTTTCTTATATTGTCCCTGACCACCTGCCTAGATAGAGTACCACTGATCTTAGGTTCTGTTCCTGTGAATCAACTAATAATCAATCTAGGGAAGAACACTCTTCCCTAGATATACCTACATATAAATGTGATCTATGTAACCTCTCAATAAAGACTTTCTTCTCACATGACTCTAAATCATGTCACATTGGCATTATCACATTTTGTTCGATCAGCTATAGTGAAATGAGACTTTGTTTCATCTTCAATCAAGACAAGAAAACACAACTGTCCAAGATGTACCAGCATTACACAAAAGTATCACACTTCAGCAGAGAATGATTATATAGATAAAATTTCTAATTTTGGTTGTCAACGTGACAACATCTGAAATCAACTATAGTCCAACCCTATAGGTATTCCTGCCTGTGAAGTTTATTATTAATTGTATCATTTGAAATAGGAGACCCATCTGGATATCTGGATATTGTGATATCAGAAAACTCACTCTAAATCAGGGCAATATCTTCTTGTAGCAGCCCACATGAAAGAACATAGAAAAAGGAAGGTGTTGCTTTTGCCTGCTTTCCCTCACTTTCACTAGCAAATGGGTCTATCATGTTGCTTAGCCATTGCTTCAATACTATTAGAGCCTATTTGGGGATTCCAAGATTGAATGAAGACCAAGAGCTCTCAAGGAATTCCTGAGAACTCTGGTACCAAATTGGGACTGCAGAGACATATAGTCTTGGAGACTGAACATCTACAACTATGAGATTCTTTCCAGGAGACAGATATTATTGAACTAACAAGAGCACAGCCTACAAACCATTTTAATAAATCCCATTTCTATTTATCATCTATCAACCTACCTATCATCTATCATCTATTTATCTTCTCTCTCTCTCTCTCTCTCTCTCTCTCAGAAATCTGCATGTCCAAATACTGAAGGTCCTTTTCCCTAATTGATTTTTGATCCATCAATAAAGATTCCAGCAGTCAATGACTGTACAAAAGGAGAAGAGATGGGACATTTAGATTTCCACTGGCGAGGAACTTGGGAAAAGGAGAGAGAATTGCCATGACTCAAAGGAGAGAGATGGATCAGATTTAGAACTGCAGAGAGAAGATCATCCAAAATGTAAGTGTAAAGGGAAAGTAAGCCCATGAATGGGCTGCCCAGAAGTGTCTTGGGCAGCAAAAACCAATGGGCCTCACAGAAGGTAACAGGGCAGTAAAGTGAGAAGTAGATTTAGAAAATGTTGAGCTAAGAGTGCCAGAGGGAAAGCATGCTAGCCACAGGTTAGAACTGCCAAGCCTTTGAGTAGCCAAAGCTTTTCAAATTTAAGCTAATATGTGTGTGTGTGTGTGTGGTTCTGTGTGTGTGTGTGGGGGTGTGTTTGTGTGTGTGTAAGTCTTTCATTCCTGGATTCAAAATGCTGCTAGGTAGACGGCTGGAAGCATGTCCAACCACAAGCATAAAGCAGAATAGACAAAAACTCATGCTACATGAATATGCATACATATGTATTCATTTGAACAGTTTGTTCCTTTAGAGAGCTCTAATACAACAGATAATATAAATTATTTATAAGGTGGACATGGTTATGCATTATAGCTGACTAAAGATAATAAAGATTAAGTCACCATGCTGCCCAGAGCCCAGTCCTAGATATTCAATTAATTTTGTTTGTTTGTTTGTTTGTTTTGTTTTGTGTTGTTTTGCTTTGCTTCACTTCTCTAACCTGGAAAGGAATTTCCCTCAGGATTAATCTTACCAATGGACAATTCGGTGACTTAGATTAGATTCAAGAGTAACATGTTTTCCTAAGTAAAAGGGATATTAAGATTCCTATCTTTCAAGAACAGAACTGTAGTAGGGTAAGACATGAATGGCACTTATAGTAGTACTTGGAAAATAAGTGCCAACCAATATCTTATCTAATTATTGTCAAGGAATATATTTTCGTGCGGTGTCACATCTTATTTTCTATTCTATGACAACTGTTCACTAGATAAATCTAATTATTAGTGTGTTAATATTGGTATCCCAGGCAACAGAGGCCAGCAGGGTGTTTTTAATGTAGAAAATGCAATAGAATGACATTGTGAATCACTTATTTTATATGGCAAGTCATCAACCTAAGCTAGTCATAGTGCTCGCTTAGGCCCTGGGTAGGTCCCCTAGCCTCAGTTCTCAGTGACAGGGATTGCGAATGCTTCCACCATCACCAGTGCCTTCTACAACACTTTCCAAAAGTTGTTGTGCTTGGAAAAGTGTTACAGTAAGGGAATTTGTACGGATGTCTTAGAGTTTCTTACCACAGATCCTACTTTATACAAATCTGAAGCAGCCTCCTTACACCTCAGAAATTGGAAGGATGTACTTCAGGAGTAGTGCATTTTAGTTTCATTCCCTATTTCCATCTGTATTACTTGACTCTATAAGGACTCTTTTATTGTAAGCAAAGAACTACTGAACTATTGAGTTAAGTAAACAATAATGCCATGCAAATAACTTGCTTGGTGTTCTTGGGATTGGATCAAGGACTTCAGATGTCATCAAAGACCCGGCCAGTTTTCAATCCTTTGTCCTGCTCTTAGTATATATCTATCTCACTTTCAACGTTAGATCTGTATTCATCATACCTATTACATGGTTGCCATCTTAGATACTGTCCTCATTGTAGCACCAAATGAAAGAAATAAATTATAGAAGGAAAAACTTATCTTGGGTCATAATTTGAGAGTGCATTCTACAATAGCAATGAAATCACAGAGGCAGAGCCTCTCCATTGCTGGTCATATTGCATCCATAGTCAGGAAGCAGAGACTGAGAGAGAGGGGGTCGCTATGGATGGTGATTGTTTTTTCTCTTCCACTCCCTTTGAGACCCAAGTCTGTGGGATAGTACCACATTTAGAGTAAGTATTCCATCCTTACTTAAATCTTGACAGAAATACCATCATAGATACATCCAAAGGTAGGTGTCTTAGTTTATTTAAATTCATTCAAGTTGACAATAACGATTGACTATCACTATGGCTCATCTATATTCCCGAATATTTCTGAATGATAAAATTAAAAATTAAAGCTAGGTAAGAATTTCACAGGGAATGATCCCAAAGATGTTAAGCTTAGTCTCTAAGAAAATTAGCAGGCTGACTGGAAGAAAACATGTATCCTACCTAGATCTCTATTTCTTCATCAATATGTCAATGTAAATATTTAGAAATCATCAAAAATGCATAATTTGACAGTTCTCACAATTTAGTCATTTAATAAACAAATAGAATAAAGTAATATGAAATATATGATAAATACTTAGAAATATATGTGTGGATGTACCTGGTGGAAGAATCAAATAATAAAGTTTCAAAGGAGAGAAGGTAGGACTTGCCTGACTCAGTCATTGGTGTTTATGTTTCCTGTGGACTCCTGATGGGACCTAGCTAATTCAGACGAGCCTATGTGTGAGTAAGCCTTCATCCCAAGACTGTCTCCAGCTCATCTACATCTGTCTGAAAGGTAGAGTCAGACAACTGAGTCACTATGTAACAACTGCCAAGAGGTAAAAAGGTGACAGTATTGTAAAGCCAGACAATCTTATTACTTGGTTATCCCTCCCTTCCCATAAAATGTATACGGTATATTTCCATCTACTGTGCGTCATCAGTGCTGACTCTAAATATTAGAAAGATGAATGTGTTTTTCTTTAAATGTAGAGGCTGGAAAAAGCCTAAATTAGTAAGTAGTCTACTAAGAGGCATACCATATCATAAGTTTGCCAACAACAACAGAAGCTCCAAGTTCATGCTGGGCTTCTCATATAAGTGTGAGTCAAGAGAACAGACATCTAGGGCTCCATGGTGAGAGACAAAACCACCGATGGCCAGAAACACACAAGCAGTTGCTTGCATTCCCCGCCCCCACAGTTCTTCCTTTATGTTTTGTGCATCTTTTCTTATAGGCTCTTTTTTTCTGAGGCAGAGACAGAAATCTCTGCTACCAGAAATGTGCCAGGTTCTGGCAGTTCTAGTATGGCTCTCTACTGTTCCTAGTCTCCTTGATGTAGAAAAGGAAGAAAGAATAGAGGGCCCATATTTTAGAGAAATAAGCCATAGATTGTTAATATCTACTAATAGTAAAAGGACAAAAAGAAAATTCCAGCATTGTTCTGACATTAATAATATTTTTATGCAGTAATATTTGTCTGTTACTAATGTATGCTAATATTTACATTTACCTTCATAATGTTTATCAAAGGTATTGTTTCTAATATAATTTTTCTTCCATATTTATAAAAATGTAGTTGGCCAGGGAGAACATATAATTAATGTTTCACTCAACTCACCTTAAGAACATAAAACTACTTCAAATAAAGTGGTATCTTTATCACATAAAATAAAATGATAGTTTAATAAGGTTTCATTCAAATGCATAGGGATTTGTGGAATTGTTCAGATTATTAACAGACTTGAAAAATAAAGACTTTCTAAAGAACGTTACCCTAAGCATGAGTTATAATTCAGTATTTCTTTGCAGACATTCAGAAAATTAGCTCACTCTTGAGTGTATGTGATAAACTGTTAACATTCCATGAAATAACAAACAGCAATCATTACTAGCCAGACAGTCTGTTAAAAAAAAAAAAAAATGAGAGAGAGATGGGAATCAAAAGTTGGAAGTTATGTCTCCACAGACAAGAACAAACGCTCTATTCCACATGATGTGGTATTAGTCATTAGGACTTTCTGGTTGCAGACACTTCAGTCTTAATTTAAAATGTCATCATTTCTTATTTTTATAATTACGTGGTGCAATTAGTTAGAATTAGACATTGTTCTGTTATTTTTAAGACTTTAGGAATTTCACACTTACCTAAATGAGGATGGATGTATATTACTAGAACTTTTCCAGTGTGGGTCATACCATTCCAGGGGCATTTTCTACATGCTTGAAGTTGACTGCATGCCCAGGCAAGTTTCTAGCTATTCTCCCATGATTTTAATGCTTAATTTCTTAGTCTCTGGTGTTGAATATTCTTTAGGTTCTCCATAACTCCTAGAGAAAACAATCCTTGGAAAACACCATGGAAGAGTCTGTAGATTTGGGGGAGATTGAGGCAAAGCATGATAGTAAATGGTACTCTAGGCAGCAACTCAAGCTGCCTCTTTAAAATGAAAATCAGTGGATGTACAGGCACTCTACCAAATGACTCAAATGTAGATTACTATTTTTAAAACCATTATAAGTGATTTTCTACTTTTCATTGGACTGGATTTTAACATTTACATGTTGAAACTCATAACCTCAATATAGCTGTTTAAAAATAAGACATTAAAGATGACACTTGAAATTGAATGAAATAATAAATATATGATTTGTAGGAGAAGGGAAATAGACATCCATAAAATGCATGCTCAGAAGAAATGTCATGAGACAGAATCACAAGAAGTCAGATTCAAATAAGACAAAAAGAGATCATTCAATAGGCCCAGACTTTCTGGCTTCTTGACCTTGGACTTCCATCCTTGGGGACTGAGTCACTTTTTACTGAACCCATGAACTCTGTGTTTATGTTATGGTGGGCCATACTGATGAATACATACATATAGTCACAACACAAAAATCTAAATATTAACAAATATCCATGTTTTAAGTTGTACATTTTTATAAACCATCTTGCCTCATGTTCATAATTACAGTAGCAACAGTTTCTAAACACTATTTTAAGTATCCTAATTCCAGTTTCAAAATACTGAGTCATTATCTCTATTTTACAAAGAAGGAAAGAAGCCAAAGCCTTTATAAAAATATATGCAAACTACTCTGGGTATACTAAGTTGAGCAACAAAATAAAGTGTTTATAAACCTTACTTTTTTGGAGAAAGCAAAATTAATTTCTGTATTATTGTATGTTTGAAAACTTTCTTTGCAAATTATAAAATGTTATATGTTCCATATTGTTTTTGGTGTAATGTAATCATAGTCTGAGGAATCCATATTCCTCAGATCAGCCACTTAATCCTATATACAAACTAAATTTACTTAGACAAAAGGGGATGTTTTATTTAAAAGCCACTGTAGATGTATACAGTTAAAGACAATATTTTAGCAAATTTTTAATACAGAAGATAATTGCTCTTACATGTATTTGATGATTGTCAAATAGCTACCTTTCAAAGTTTAGTGGCAACATTTTTCTTAGAGTTTTATGGTCATCATATATACCACCATGTTTCTAGGCAGAAGGAAAACTCCTAGAATCTCATTTTTAACTTGTCAGCAAGTAAAAATCTAACTAATGTTGATTGTTCTCTGACAGCACTTGCCTTAGAAGGTTCCATGGCCTTGATTAATATTTAAACACTAGGGCTTTCAAAGCAAATTTTGAAGCTGAAATTATTAAAGCTACAATAAATATAGAAACATGTTACTACTTTATTTTCTGTATGTGCTGAAAAGCATGGCCATTGGGGATAAAGAAGTGAGGAGAGATGAATTTGTTTGCACTGTGGCCTCCCCATTGCCCATTAGCAATTCACAGAAGAGGGTATGGCTTGCCAACCCTGCTCACTGCTCATGGAGGTAAGCAGCTTGGTTAGGCCCTTACCAGTTTTATGACAATGAACAACTTAGTTTCATGGCTCAGTCTGTCTATGAAGTTGCAAAGCCAATGTTCTGAAGAACTCTAATATACATTAAATGATATTATAAGGGGCAAGATGCGTGGAACCATGACTGACATACAAGTGCTTCATATATGATAGCTATCACTGCTCTCTATTAACACAATATTAAATAAAAATCATGGTTTTATAGTATTTAACTACTTAACAGATATTTATTCATTCAACAAACATTTATTGTCCACAGCAAGAAGATATTCACAGTTATATAGTTCTCAGGACTCATGTTCCACAAGCCTGGATTCTCATGAGTAAATCTGTGCTTCAATGACAGGAAGAGGTCTTCTATTAGACTTTTTATTAGAACATGGCACTGGGAAGTTGAAATAAATCCAGGTAAGGCGTTCTGAAAGTGCTTTCAGCAGATCTGAGTTTTGATTCTATGGTGACTGTAATATGAGGAGAGAACAGCAGAGGCTGATCCCAGGAGAGAAGAGTAGGGCCTATAAGTCAGGGCTGATTTTTCAAATAAATTTATCAGTGAGTGGTTTACAGCGGGTACCATGACAAGCCTTGTATAATAATGCTTTGTGATTGTCAACTGGCTTCAGCACTCTAATTGTCCCTTTCTTCTGGGAGTAATCCCTAAGTTCTGGCTAAAGAGGAAAGCCTAATTCACATACAAACACACACACACACACACACACACACACACACAAATATATCCTCAATTTCGAGTCAGGTATAAGGTCAATTACACATTATTCCTATGTAATAATACTAGAATTAGCTCATTTCACTTGAAGTTGAAATGGTTTTCCAGGAAACATTAAGATATCTGGGCAAGTATCAGTTTAGAGAGTATTACATTTTGACTTAAAGTTCAATATTAAATAGTTTCCTTAAAGTATAATTCAATTTCAATTCTGGCTTACAATATTGATATTTTTATTCTATGGAGGTAAGAAGTCACAAAATAAGTCTTAAAACATGTTAACGTCACCACGGTTATCTGTAAGATGGTCTATTTATTATATGTATAGAATTATTAAACAGGTTGTATTTAAAAGCCTGTACAACTGCAGGAAGCTTTGAGAAGAAGGAAATAGTTAATGATGCCAGTTTTACCAGAGGTCAGAAAGGCCATCTCTGTACATGAGCTTAAATCAACAATATTAGAATAAATCATTTACCTAGGTCTCACTTGATGCTGCCTTACTTTTATACCTTAGGAAAACTAACAGGGAGCTTTGTAGCATGCTACCCTTTTGCTTGCAATGCTCATTGATTGAACAGCAAACAGTGCATAAATCTGTCCTTTTGCAACAGAGGCAAGGAAAGTGTCGATTAAAAATGACCGAGAAGAAATTGGAACATGATTACCAAATCCATAGAACTCAGCACCATTCATTGATTCACACAGAGCTAGTCCATTGAGAAGAATGGACTGAATAAAATGTTCTTTCAAAATATTGAATTGTAAGGGACATTTTATGAGATATTTGAGAGACAGGTATTTTTTTCCCCTAAGACAAAATGATACATTTGTAACTGGCAGCTGCGAAAGTTCACTACATACTCCTTCAAATTTTTCTTTCTTCCTTTAATCAAAAAGTTCATAGAGCAAAATTGCACTTGCCAGCACTGTTGACAGCTTGTACCGTAAACCACTGTCTTTAATGTTACAGGAGAGCAATTCAACAAAACCAGCATCCATTCTTAGGGGGAAATCAAAGACACTCATCACATTATTGAGTACAAAGTGTATCAGCAAATTAGATCTATTACATGAGTTATATAGTCCATCACTGTTTGCCAGAAGATGATGGAGAACAAGATGATGGGGATATTTCTACAAAATAGAAAGCTGAGACAGGAAGTAGTTTACCAGTTAGGCCACTTGATTGATACCATACCAATCATTGTCAAAGCTAATAGTAAAATTCCAGTATAAAAATGCTTTCTGGATCCATGGTAATATGTACACTTCTTATTGCCCATGTGGTCAGGAGTGGCAGTAAGTCTATCAACCAATCAGGTTTAAGGACAGTGTCACACGAACCTTTCAGGATAAAGCATTTGAATGTGAGAAGAACTCTGTCCTTGTCACCTCTTGTCTACAGGATTATCCATGATTTTACTAGTGGCTTAGACAGTGACACATTGAAACAAAGCAGAATAGGATCCAGCCAGCTCAAGATGTATTATTGGAACACACATTTGTTGCTGCTCAGTATCCGGTATTTGGAGAATATTGGTTAAACATCATGATCTCATCTACCCTAAAGAATGTATATGAAAAACCTAATCATGCTTCTATAAAGGGGCATACCAAATAGAGAAACCATTGTGACGCTCTGTGGAGATGAGCCCAGATAAACTCTTATCAGGAAGGTGATATAAAAACTCAGTGTCAAGAAAAACTAAGACTTGGGCAAGACAAGAACTATTTGAATTTTCAGGTATAAAGTATATGTAGACATTAAATATACTTGATATTTTTGGAGAAACATGACCACACAACATAAGATTTCAGTAAATGTATAAAAAAAATTGAGCTTAAAAATTACTTATGGGGAAGAAATGGAGAAATGAGAATTTTGTCAAAGAACTTCATGTTAACATATAAGGAGCTACTTATAGATAAGTATGCATTTTTATGACCATAACATCATTTTGGAACATGCTACCCAATGCCAGAAACCCCCATAATTCTTAAAATGAGATAATAGAGTTCTAATTCTTTGCATGTGTTGCTCAACAGACCTTCTTATAATAAACTAAATACACATGATGTCTTAGGAGCCTTCATTGGGCTATAAAATCTCTGAAGAAATGTTTGAGTGGAAATAACTCTATCTTTACATAGAAATATCATCCCAGCATGTGTCAAGCGATGTTTTTAAAGAACAATTGGGGGAAAATTTTACCAGGTTTGTGTTGTATTTTCCCTACCTGTTCAGGAGTCAAAATTGCTTTGTAATGGCTACTTGCAATAGAGCCATATCCCAATTATCAGGCAGCTTTGTTGAAGGGACACATAGAATTCTGAAGTTAGATACTTTATCTGATCACTTTTACTGGAAAGTTCCAAAGTCATGGAACCGGAGAATGTGTCTGGGATGGTTAATTTTGACTGTTAACTTGACTGTATCAGGAAGAAAGTAAAAACAAACCTCTTGGAATTCCTGTAACAGATTTTCTTGATCCAATTATTTGACTTTAGAGAATGCATGCTACATATGAGCAAGACTTTCTGGTGAGAGCCCAGGAAAAAGAAAGGTAAATGATGGAAAATTTGTCTTCATGCCTTGTCTTCGGCAAATAAGTTCATCTGTACTCTTTCTGCACTGTGCCATTTTCACCAAGATATTAGAATCAGCTACTTCTTGGTGCCAGAGAGGACAGAAGAAGCCCAATCTCTGCCAGCATCCTCCAGGCCTTCAGTACTGCATTAGATATACTGAGATATCTAACCTTGTGGACTGAGCAGCTACTGAATTCTCAGCCTCTTCAGTGTGACACAACCATTGTTGGTCTCCTCAGGCCTTATTATATAAGCCACTATAATGAATCACCTTTTAATATATAGTCATTCTGCTTTGCTGTTCCTCTAGAGAACTCAGAATTATATAGTGGCCAAAGGGAGAAAGTTACAAAGAAATTAAGATAGTTTTGTAATTTGTATGGTTAATGAAGTATACCAGCAGAGGAAAAGATTAGAGTATTACGCTTTTGATTACTAAAGTCATACTGATTATTGCTCTGAAAATATCTAGAGGTACTCCCTTTACTGTGAATTTTCCCATAAATCTCTAGACTAATGGAATCTCCTTAATTGGGGTTAAAATTAAATTTTATATGTTCCAGTCAGTATGTTTAATATATTGCTCTAATCTGTGTTTATACCCATGGCTAACTCTTTTAGGAAATTGAAAGTGTTCTGAGGGACATCTAAAGTTCACCACTGTGCCCTAGTGACATTCAGAATATATTATTTTAAAACAAGTTTTCCAGAGAAAAAATATGTAGTGAAGAGATACATAACATTCTTGACGCCAATAATAGGTCCAACAAGGTAAAATGTCTCCTTCCTTCCATCTCATTACAAGTAACACCAGGGTAAATTCCATCATCTTCCCTCATGAGTATCACAATTAACTTACTCTCCAGTGCCAGTTTTATTTCACATGTCACATTTAGACTACACATGCCACTTGCTCTCAACTTATCTTGCTTGATAACAAGAAATTATCTTCTTTCTTTCAAGCAGATGAAACACAAAATTTCAAACTGGATTTACTCTAAATTTAAGTGAAATAATCATGTGAGTCAAAAATGTTCTTAAGTGGGATGAATTAATTACAAAATTAGTAATTATGGTGATTCTGAAGCATGAATGGTAAGTCTCCATGCTTTATACTTCATATTTTCATACCATATTTTTGTGGTGATATTATTTTATGTGAAACTGTGTAAATTGAGAACTTGATAAAATCATGTATTCTATAATGTATATGAGAAAACACATCAGAAACAGAGTATGTGTGCTCAAAGTTCAGTTCCTCTGTCAGCACACGTAGACATTATAGCAGGATTTTTATTCCCCAGTTTTATCTTTTATCATATGCAGAAACCAATACCTACCAATGAGGTTGGTAGAAAAGATAATTAATAAATAATTATAAAGTACTTGGAAAAGCTGTGACATAGATAATGTTTGAAGGCTCTGTCCTGGACTGAATAACAATGAGAAAACAAGCTGAGCACTCCCAGTCATCATCTGTCTCCCAACTGCAGATGTAATATGATTGACTCTGTCTATATCCTGCTGACATAAATTCACCTTTATGCCAGGCTGCACTCTTGAACTCTGAGTCAATATGCACCCATTCTTCCCTAAGTGGTGTTGTCAGTATGTTTTATCACAGTAACAGAAAATGTAACTAGTAAATGCAGATAGTAAGTAAAGTCATGACATCTCTGCTTGTGTTGATGTGTAGTATAAATACATTACGCATGCATATGTGGGAGCTGTTTCCTATTGCAATTACTCTCTGTCTTATTCCAGTGAGAATGACTCTCTCCCTAAATCTGGGAGTATGCTGATAGTCTGCAGGTCAAAGCCTAGCTATCCTTGTTTCCCACAATAGAAGACTGAAGAATGTGTGTGATGAGCTTGGCTTTTTATGTGGATTCTATTCAGTTCTCATTCTTGGACAGGAACCACTTTTACCTACACTGCTATCTCTTCAATCCCTAGAATATTTTCCATGGCATCAAGCACTCATTACATTGCCTTGCATAGCACTTTTCAGGCATTTTCATGTCAGAATACATAAGTGCAGAATCAAGAGAGAGAAGGTTTAAAGCTAAAAGTCAGCAATAGCCTGGAGAACTGATGGTGTAGCCATCATCATACCTTGACAGTGATGGGTAAACCCTATATCCTAAGTGAAAAAACTACTTAGACCACAGAAATGGATACTTGAAATTTCATTTTTCCACTCTTTAGCTAACCACATGGTGTTCTTCAGAAAACTGTTTTTAAAAGATGAGTTCATGCCCAAGCAAACATAAAGATGGGTTACTGCCTAAGCATCAAAAGGCATAGTATCTAGTACTCTCTCTGGTCTGAAAGAGTCACACCTGCAGAACCTTGCCTCTTGACAAATAATTTTGCTCCTCATCATAGACTGATAATGATAAAATCCCATGATTTTAAGAAATACAGTAGAGAGCTGGGACAATGGTTCAGTCAGCAAAACAACCATTGTAGAAGCATACTGACCTGAATTCAGATTGCCAGAACCCACATTAAAAAGTCAGGCATGAGGGTACATACCTGTAACCCCAAGTAAGTGGGAGCTCTTTAGCCAATCAGCATAGCCAAATCAGTGTTCTCCTGACTCAATGGGAGATCCTTTTTCAATAAAGAAGATGGACAATAACAATAACTTCTGGCACACATGTGCACACACACATAGTTAATAAAGAAGAATTGGCAAGGGTGGTGGTATGTGATTTTAATCTCAGCAGTCTAGAAGCAGAGAGAAAGAGAGAGAGAGAGAGAGAGAGAGAGAGAGAGAGAGAGAGAGAGAGGAAAACCATGGGACATGCTTCTGGCCCACAGGCTTATTGAGGTAGCCCAGCATGTGTGGGTGCATTGCTGTTTCATGACTCATACAGACTGTAGTGACATAGTGATAACTGATGACAGCTAACTCCTACTTTCCCAGGGCATAAACGAAGGCAGTTTTAGGAATGACCTCTGACGGGCTCAGTGCTAAAATGATAGAACCCAGTTTTAAAAAGAATAGGTTACTACTTCCCATATAGATCCAGCTCCCCAGACTGGCTATCAAGACTATCTTTCCAGTACTTCCACAACCAAGCATGCATCTGAGCTAATGATCATGAGTCATGCTGTACTATCCCAAGCATATTTTGTCTCTTCTTAAGTTAAAAGTTGTTTTCTACTACATGCAACTGAGACCTAGAAATATTCTAAAGAAGAAAACTAATTTAATAAATAAAGTAATAAGGAACTTATTTTCTCTGACTTGTTTACAGTTTGAGAAAAAGTTGAGACTCAAAGCCAGACATACCACTCTAATCTATAAAGTATCTGACTCAGCACAACTGTAAACACATTGGAGGTAACCAAAAACCAGTGTAATTTACTATTTGTGTGTCACCTTTTTTTTGAAACATGCGTTCTATGGGGCTGAAATTTGAATCTGGTGATTCACGAAGATGTTCTCATATAATATAATGCAATCAATCAAGTTAACATTTAGGGGATTTTTAAATTCATTTAAATATTACAAAAAAAATTTCATGGTCTTTGTCTTTCACAGGAAAAGCACTTTCTTTGTATTAGAAAATAAGCGCTTTTGGTTATTACTCTAAGGTTAGGACTGTGCGCGGTAAATAATAAAAAATGCATCCCCAGAAAGGCAGCAACAGTGACTGCCTGGAGACTGATCCACGAACCAAAGAATACACATGGAGGGACCCATGGTGCTGGCCACATATGCAGCAGAGCATATTTCTTGTTAGACATCAGGAGGAGGAGAGGCCCTTGAGTCTGAGGGTATTAGATCCCCCAGTATAGGAGAATGCCAAGGAGGGAAGACGAGAGTGGGTGGGTGGGTGGGTGGGTGAGATAATACCCCCATAGAGGCAGGGGAGTGAGGAGGGAATAGGGAGGTTCCAAAGGGGAGATCTAGAAAGGGGAAAACATTTGAAATGTAAATAAAGTAGAAAAAATAAAAATTAAAAAAAAAAAAATGAAACTGGCACGTTCCCATGCTTGTTCCAGCAACTCTCTTTTCCTGGAGAGCTGGCTGGCTATGCACTGATGGGCAACGGCTGACCTGTTCTTAGATTAAGAACCAATGCAACTAACAAATGTTGAGAGCAGGAGAAATAGGCCTCCTTTGGAAATTGTCACACTGTTGTTTATCCAATGACAAGGAATCAGTCTCAAATATAAATTCATAGAATTAACATTGTAGATTTGGCAAGTTGTATTTATATATTTAGAAATTATACTTTTGATAAAGAAAAAGAGGTTATGAATTTTAGAAAGATCAGGGGCTTCATTGGAGAGATTAGTGGAAGGAAAGGGAAAGGGGAATAGATATAATTGTTTTTTAATTTCAGATAATTGTGAATTATAATATTTGTAAAGGAGTATATACTTAATGTTCGTCAGAAGGGATTCTTTTGGAGGGGGCTAACAAAGACATAAGTAGACAAGCAGACCATTGACTGAACATTCCAAGTCAGAGCATCTGATATCACTCTCTGAGCATGTTTGCATTGCTATTTAGCCATAACCATGTAAACAGGGACAGGGAGAAGACAGTTATGACTGGATATTACTTATGACTACCTAAAACATAAAAGTCTATAAAAGTTCAACTTAGTATTAAAGATAATATTAGTTTGCCCATATATTACATATTTGAATATTTATTATATATGAATAAAGATATTATTCCTGTGAATTAAAAAAAAAAAGAATTGCTAAAATTAAGCTGTGTAATGAAAGGAAACTTTTCTCGCCTTTAGATGGGTAACTGTCTAATCTCTATCTCTGTCAAGGAATTTACCAGTCTCAGAAACACATTTTATGAGGATGTGATTTGATTGCGAAAAGTGAATAAACTTGGAACTTACATCATCGAAAGGCAACACCACCAGGATCGATGTTCTTTTCCATTTGTTCTTGGAAAACACCCCTTTGGTAAGATGTCCTAAGATAATTTATGATGGGTGAATCCATTTCCTGTAATTATGTCTTCCAGGACTGCTCATATTCCAGAGGGATAGCTTTAATATGTCATTTATGATTGTCTGGAATACTTCATCTTCATTTCATTGCTCCCTTTTCTTTTCTGGGGCATCAAACCTGCTGGCCAATATACAAACTCTGACTGAAGCCATTCTAACCATCTAGTAGTGTGCATATGAAAGCCCATGCATTGTCTTCCCATTGCTTCAGAAAACTTGGCTTTTCAGAGCCTCTAAAACATTTGGATCACTCTGCCTTTAAAAACCAAGAAAATAACTCATATGTCTGCCCCAGCTGTGTTTCTCATTTGAACTCTGAGCTCCAGAAAGCACATGAACTCACAAAGCTTCCAAGATACATATTCACAAACTTGGGATTTGAGTTACCCTGGAACAGTGTCTAGAAAAATCCCTTTGGATTTTTGACATCTTCCAGTATCAAGAAAAAAAAAAAAAAAAGGAGAACATATGACCATTAAACAAATTGGCCTGAAATATGTTTAAAGGCTATGAAGTCGTTGTCACACATCTGGAGAAAGAATGAAGGATGGAGTGTGTTGCAAAAGGAAAATGGTAATAGGGTAAGTAGTTCAAGGAAAGGGGAATAAGAAAACATCAGACTACATGGACACAATGTCTTAACTGCTATTTTAATATTCTTTTATTTTATCTTCATTTTATAGACATGGAGAGCAGAGGCCTTTACCATACAATGACTCCATCCAAGACAGAGATTCTTGCACTCCTGCCTGACTAGTTTCAGCCCAGTGTCCAGTTCCTTCCCCTCTCGGCAACATATTCACATCACAAAATATCTCCACTACAGACAGTAGTACGGACAAGTTCAAATAGCCACAGAATGCTATAAGGTAGCTTCTTCCTTTGGGCAACATGTTTTTAAAGTGCCACAGCTTTTAATGCTGTTAACCAGTTGGCTTCAATTTTGTGAATGTCAGCTGTTCCTTTATCGAAATTTCACAACTAAAAGGTTGGTGATGGGAAGTGAGAGGGATTCGGTAGAACTGTGGGTTTGAGAATAAGCATCTACATTTAAAGTTTACTATCAAGAGCTAATATCTAAAGTATATAAAGAACACAAGTAAGACTTCAACCCTCCCCCCCAAAAAAAACAATTAAAAATGGGGTACAGAGATAAACAGAGAATTCTCAACAGATGAATCTTAAATGCCTGAGAATCTGAAATGCACTTAAAGAAACATTCAACAGAGGGCCTTGTTGGCCATCAGTGGGAGGAGAGGCCCTTGGGTGTGAGAGTGTTAGATGCCCCAGTGTAGGGGAGTGCTAGGGAAGAAAGACGGGAGTGGGTGGGAGGGGGGGCACCCTCATAGAGGCAGGGGGAGGGGAAAAGGAATAGAGGGTTTCCAAAGGGGAAAACATTTGAAATGTGTATAAAGTAAATATCAAAACAAAAAACACAACAAAAAACAAACAAAAAAAAGAATTGGTAATTATTAAAAGTGCTGCTTTGTTTGTTGCTACACTGGTACAACTAAGAATTTAAACAGGTCATGTGAACCCAATTTTAAATTTTCACATTTTAGAGGTAAAAGCTCATGTGGTTTTAAGATTATTTCATGTTCAGATGAAAATTACTCATACATTTATAAATCTTTGTGGGATCTCACTACTGATTGTTTCATGCTTCTGAATTGCATTGTTTTCTGTTGTTTATGAGTATCTATTAAAGGAAGTGTTTTCTTCCACAGTAAATCTCCAGCATTAGAATTATAATTTTGTAAAATTCTTTGTACAAAGATTCATCTATTATGAGTTGTGACCATCGATATAGCAAAACATTGATGTCTGTTGTACCTTAAAGAAGAAGAAGAAGAAGAAGAAGAAGAAGAAGA
>JADRCH010000018.1:6859382-6872294 GCA_019843965.1 Rhynchomys soricoides | reverse complement strand
TCTCCCTCTCCCCATCTGTCTTGCTCTACATATCTCTCCCCCTCCCTTCCTTTATGACTCATTTACTTATCTTAGATATAGTAACACAATTCTCTAGCTAAAACTCAGGGCTTAGGACTTCAGCTGGTACACTTGAGAGCCATACTCAGGTATTTTCTGGACTAAAGGACACTGAAAGTAAAGAATCTCTTAGAAGAAGATTTGAGAAATATGAAATTCATCAACATTAGTTAAACACCAGTGTCAAGAGAAACAAAGTAAATTATAGATGGATCAAAAGATGCAGCATTCTTTTGCTTTTTAACGACAAGACAGAGCCAGGTCTTGCTAATGCCAGTCATTCAATGAAGAAGTCTTAGTAAAGGAAGCCACTATAACCAAGAGCATACGCAGTTTTAACAGGATCATTACTTTTTAAAGAGCAGAATCTACATGATTATAAATAGACAGGGTTCACTAGCTTTGGTGGAGGTTGGGAAAACCGAGGAAGATGAAGGGATGGAAAAAATAAACCTTATCTCTTAACAAATGTGATCAGAACTTTCTTATTTCCTTTTCATGAAGAGTAGTACTTCAAAAGCCAGTTTTAAGGCACTGTTTCTGCAAATCATGTACTGTATCCAGCATCACAATTTGAATTTGGGTAAATTGTGTTAATGTCCAAAAGGCAGCTAATCATACTTAAATGTGTGAAAGCATCATGAGTAGCTGTTTGTTAGCAGTCACAGTAAGTGCAGAGTAGAACCAGGACATTCAGATAGGACCGTAGTGTATTTGATGTTACTTATATACAAATTCCATTCCTCCTTGAGAAATAGCAACAGATAGAAGACATATTTTATTTTAATGAATTAATGAATTCATCCATCTTTAAGACTTTTTTTCCTTTTAAAATAAAATGCTAATCTATGTAAGTTACTATAAGTGGCTTCTTCAACACTTTCATCTAGTTAAGACAGATGGTGTTCCATATTGCCTAGGCATAGTGTTTTAAAGGAGTTGAAAGGTGGCCTGGGTTCACTGTAAATCTCCTGAAAGGGCAGGGATACAGGAAGGCAGGGATATAGGGGCTGCCTGCTGAAGACTCATGAGGATGCACAGTCAATGCTTCTGCTCTGTTAAAACCACCTATAAAGCAGGTCTCTCTCTCCCCTAAAGGAAGATCAGTCTTTCCAGACATACAGAAGCCAAGGTGGCAAGAAACTGGGATTTGCTCTGAGTTAATGTTTACCTGAATTATTGATTGCCACCTGAGACATGAAACTGCTGGTGATTCCATTTGTGAAACCCCTTTTCCCAGTTACCAAAAGCCCAGCTATAAATCCTAACCAAAGAGTCTTACTTCCATTTATTTTCTACTTGTGAACTATATCTCTTCTACAGAGCTGACCCAGGGTTATTTTAAATCAATAATTAATAAATCTAGGGTGCCTTTTCTCTGTCTCACTGAAAGAGATGGCGGCATTGTAGGAATTAATTTTTTGTCTCTAGCTTACTGTTGTATAAACCTGTATTTATTCTACACAGTGACTTGGTTTTAAAAGTTTACAGGACACTTAGATGCTGAGAAGTACAGAGATGTTAAACTGGCTGATGACACAAGAGTTTCAAGTGCTCATGCAGATGTTAAAGACCATCGTAAAGAAACTGTCCGACCAAATAGAGTGGATTACTGTATCATTATTTATTTATGTCCTTATAAGTCCTCTCACTAAAATACTTCACAAGTGGTAAACAGTAAAATGCATATTCAACAAGATAATTCTCACCAGAATAAAAGCAGGAAATGAAAGATATAAATTCAGATATAAAGAATAGTGTGAATACGTAGCCTCTGTCAGACTAAAGAACTAACATTCTCTCATCCACCTGATAACAGAATTTGAGCTTTCTGGAAGCTCAAAGGGAAAATAAGTCATCTAATTTTATTATTCAGATACTAATACAGCTTTTACTTAAGAGATATTTTAGAATGCATATTCTAAAAAGAGATGCTTTTTATACATTACATACTCCTAACATATATACAAATAGACATGATCGAAATAATGCATCTTTAAAAAATGATTGCTTTTGACTATTAATCTTAAATTTTCAGATATATGTGTGCCTGGTTTGAAAATTGCACTCAAGAAACATTCATTTTTATATGGAATCATAATTCTGAGGCTTTTTTAATAGAAAGATTTGTCACTAGCGTTAATTTTATGAGCAAAACAAAAAGTCCTATCTGAGAGAGAGGTGGGTGGGAGAGAAGACATGAGGTTGAGTGAATAGGGATATAGGAAGGGCTTGGTAGGGGAGGGAAAAGCATCATGAAAATATAGTCTATGAAAAAAATAATTTTAAAGAAGAGAGACATACACACACACGAAGAAGAAGAAGAAAAGGAAAAATTATATAGATAATGGAGAGAATATTCTATTTCTTTAATTTTATGCAAGGATATGATGACATATTTAGAAGAAGAAGTAAAATGATCTCCTGAGCATCTATGAAGAGTGCACCCTTTACTGTTGGGGTATTTTAAACATATAACTTAAGAGCTATATTCCAATCACTGTACAAGCAAGTCCAAATAGCCCTCCGATCTGAGATATTGTCTGCTTTTCTACCATATAGTTTCCGGTGTTGGGTAAAAGGAGGAAGTCCACACTAGGAGTTACATGACCTCTGTTGAGTTGTGTTTTATTATATTTTCTCTTTAATTACTTTTAAAAAAAGTCTCTGAAATTACAAAATGCAAAATACCTTTGTGAGGGGTGTGCTCAATTTTTTTTGAAAGGTTTAATTATTTCTGATCTATAATAAGTCACCATGATCTGACTGGCTTTCATGTACTTACCAACATAGATGAGATGTGACACACTTTCATAAACTCACTGTTATAAAGAAAATCTTTACTTGTTTTTAGTATGTGTTATCTCCAGAGCATAGTAAGTTAAATATAATTTGATAATAAGTTATCATAACAGAGAATTGTCACATGTTCATGAAGTTATCCATGATATACAGTATCACTGTATGTTCTGAGATTTTTATTCATATAGCAGATCCTGTCTTTGTAGCAACTATGAATTATTTATAAAAAGGAAATTACACTGCCTAAGCATGACCTGAACAAGGACAATAATAGGCATGCCAAATGGTATGGTTTAATTAGCACAGATACACTTTCCAAAGAAATGATACATATTATATACAATAATTTGTATGTGTACAGCAAATTATCTCATTGTTATCTAAATAACATCCTATAGGAAGAGATTAACAGACTCATTATATAAATGATATACATTGATCCGCCTGGGTTCTATCCAATGTCACTGTTGTCTTAATGATGGGAACAAGACCAGAAGAGCAGCTATAATCTGTAAAATCGCAGTTGGCTATTGCCAGTAAGAATGCTTTGAATGATCTCCACCGATAAACAAAGGTTTTATCCCAGAGGGTGGGGGACATATATATCACAGTTCTCTACAAATTCGACGGGGACAGAAAATACCCTACTGTGTTCCAGGAAATAACACACTGATATTACATTTTTGACCCTCTACTATTCTCTAAGATCTTCTTATCATATAGAAGTCTCTTATTTCTAAGTGCTCTAGGGTAATACTTAAAACACAGCAGTACAGAGAGGCCTTTGGATAAATGCAGCAGTGAACAAGCATGCTTGTACACTTGATGAGGCAGTTTTAAGAAAGATAAGTCTATGATCTATAAAGGCAGACTAATACACCCCTGTGCAGTCTGTGACTTGCACAAGGATGCCAGACCTGCCTAAGGAGTCTTTCATTTTTATTTATTTATTTATTTATTTATTTATTTATTTATATTTATTTTTGTTTTTTTTTGAGACAGGGTTTCTCTGTGTAGCCCTGGCTGT
This sequence comes from Rhynchomys soricoides, assembly GCA_019843965.1. NCBI lineage: Eukaryota > Metazoa > Chordata > Mammalia > Rodentia > Muridae > Rhynchomys > Rhynchomys soricoides. Next base: position 6,868,405 of record JADRCH010000018.1, on the reverse strand, counting down.
CCTGGAACTCACTCTGCAGACCAGGCTGGCCTCGAACTCAGAAATCGACCTGCCTCTGCCTCCCAAGTGCTGGGATTAAAGGCGTGCACCATCACTGCCTGGCTCATTTTTAATTTTATATGCTTTTTATTTTTTTTTCAATTTACATATTAGACTATGTGTGTCTATCTTATGTCATTACACACAGCACTACAAAGTATTACATTCCATATATTTTCGTCTTTGTAGCACAGTTATAATTCATTGAAACAATATGTATAATTACAGAATAATATCATTAATATGGTTAGCATTAGTTTATGTTACTTATATATGTACATTTTCTTTACATTTACATTTAAATATATATAACTTTTGCTATTTTATTTCTCAATGACTCTCCTTATAAATTCTAATTTATTCTTCAGATAGTGTGAATTAATATTTTTTCCATTACTTTTCTTTGTTTTTGCAAATTTTTTATTAGTTATTTTATTTATTTCCATTTCAAATGTTATCCTCTTTTCTGTTTTCCCCTCTGCAAACCCCCTATCTCATCCTCCATCTTTCTTTTTCTATAAGGGTGCTCCCTCACCCACCCACCCACTCCCACCTCACCACCCTAGCATTCACCTACACTAAAGCATTGATCCTTCACAGGACCAAGGACCTCTCCTCCCATTGGTGCCAGATAAGGCCATCCTCTACTACATATGCAGCTGGAGCCATAAGGAGTCTTTCTAACTGCTTAATTGCCCTACTGTGTTCATTTAAACTTGGTATTTTAACCCCCTCAGTTCTCCTTATCTCTATTGTTGAAGTTGGTATACAAAGGATTGTCTTGTTAGAGGCTTGCTGGGAACCATGTTAGAGGCCATGGTAAGATAAGCCAGGCAGGGCACTTTTCACAGTCAATAGCACCCTCTTAGTAAAACCAGTTCCTAGCATTATCAAGCCCTTTCCTATTAGTTTACTCCTCACTGTAAAGCTGTAATTCCCCATAATTTTCATAATTTCCCAGGTGGATTTCCCTAGAAGTAGAAGAGCTGTGTGATATAGTAACATGCTAAAGGAGGGTTTGATTTCCATTTGCATATGGAAGTAACCACAGCAGTGTATACACTGTCAACAGTGAGTGCCCTGCTCCAATAGTCTCCGGCTCTGCTGGCCTGTGATTCTCCAGATTATAACACTGGAGTCATGACTGTGTTTGTCTCTTGCAAGGAAATGTTTTCTTTCAAGGGGCAGGGTGCCACTGTTTGTGCACTTCCGTCGTATTAGAATAGGGAAGGTAGATATGTAGTCTAAGAACACACAGTTCAGGCTTGTGAATACAATGCATACATATTTACTGAGGCAGAATGGACTCTGAAAAAGTTTAGGCAGAGGAAGGAGTAATGCTGAGCACTGATTAAGACACAGTGCAACTATCAAGATCCACATTTGTAGGTGATCTGCATCTATGGAACAACAGCAAGCACCACTGGATGTCTTCTTAGGGTTTGTTTAAAATTCTAAGGCTAGCAAAGAATAAGTGGTAACCCATGTGTGGATATATGGAAGACTGAGGGAGATATGAAGGTACTGCTTTGCTCACTGTTGATCTTTAAGCAATGACAAACAAAGCAAGCAAGCAACCAACCAACAAACAGAAAAACACAAAAGACAGAAACCTTAGAATATATCATTTTTTCCATTTTGTGTAGTGATTCTGGTATCATTCTGAAGGAACTGCTTCCAGATTCTCAAAATGTAGGCAAATTATCTACATAAAAGTATAGCTTGAACCCTATAGACCCAAAATATACTGTGGATGTTTTCCTTGGTGGCAAACATCTCAGGACGTCAGTTACTATGTAACAGGAATGGGGTTATTTTTCACAGTGATTTGATGAATGATGTTTCACCTCTTCAAACTGAGCACCTGCTGGAATTCACTGCGTATGTTAGAGGATCTTGCTTTGGAGAAGAAATACACTCATGCCTATGCTCAGTCTGCTCAGCATAATTATTTTTCTGAACTCCCTTTGTTGAGGAAATATTCCTGTTACCCTTTGCCACCATTTTAAAAATGAAACTTTTAACCTTTGAGAATCGAGCTCAAGTGCAAATGTTCCTTCGGGTCACTTGTCTGCGCCTCCTGTGTTTAAACAGCTGTATATCAAACCAGGGCAGCAGTGAAACTATTGCCTTGTGAGTATAAGCCTTCTGACTAACACATCTGCAAATGTCATAACATTTCATATTTAATCTGTATATCATCAAAAATTAAAACCCTGGGTCATTACCTATCATACAGTGTTTCCAAATGTTTTCCTATTTTGCTTAACAACCGAAATCACTCAGAGAATTGAGATTCCAGCACTTTCCAGCATTTTATTTTCTAATATCTTATTATTGATGATGCTCCATTTATTATATGCTCACAAGTGAATGCATACATTAATGCATAGTGATGAAAGGGAGGGAGCTAGGGAGGGAGAGAGAGAAAGAGAGAGAGATGGTAAAAGGATTAAAGTCTAAATGCTTTTCACAGAGTCATGCTTAAAATCTTGTATTTTCTTGGATCACAGAATGAGTTCTAAAATTAAGCCTGACTCTCTATTTGGATTCTGAGATATTATGCACGTTTATTAGCCCATCTGCTTCTGAGAATGGCATCCAGGGAGACTCAAACTATTAAGTCTATGCCTTGAGTCATTCACAGGAGGGGAGTGGAGATGTCAGAGATGGAAGAATTTTAAATTGTAGCAAGTTTGTTGATATGGGATAAAAATGAGTTTATATTGGCCAAATACTGTGGGAGGTTTGCAAATCTGCTCAGGCTATTTCTAGTTGTAGGAAGTAAAGAATGGGAAACTAGAGAACTGGTGGGAAAACAGTCAGAGAAATACCTTCCTGAGGTGTTGTAAATCCATCTGTAAACATCCCATTAGTTGCGCAGCCCAAATGGTAAGGGAAGTGGAGGTATACAATAAGCTCTTAACTGCTTTCTACACTAAAAGAGAAGACTAAATATGAAACACTGAAAACAAATCACAATGTACAGAAGCCAGGGCCTCCTGTGGTTAAATTAGGGAAAATCTCAACTGAGGTGGACTCCCGGGATCTCTCAAACACTGAGCCACCAACCAGGCAGCATATACTAGCTGGTCTGAGGCTCCAGACACATATACAGTAGAGAATTGCCTGGTCTGGCCTCAGTGAGAGAAGAAGCACTTAACCCTCAAGAGACTTGAGGCCCCAAGGAGTGAGGAGGTCTGGTAGGGTGAAGGGGTGGGGACTTCCTCATGGAGACAGGGAATGAGGAATGAGTTGTGGAACTGCCAAAGGGCTGACCTGGATGGGGTAACAAGTGGACTGAAAAAATGTTTAAAGATAATTTTAAAAAAAGAAAAGAAAGGCATGGATAGACTACAGTTGTCATTCATACGTATTAAAACTCATAGAAAGAAAAAATCTACATAGGACAGTATGATTGCAAGCTCCTGCTGGAGAAACTGACGTCAACAGTAAGAAGATTTGGACGTGAGAGCCAGAATTTAACAATTTGATTTCTTCACATGGAAACATGTAAGGGCCAAATTCCAAACTATTGGGTATCTTTCCAGTTTGTGTTTTATTTCTTCTCCTATTCTTATTTCGTCTGTTAGAGAAATAGGATTTGCTGCTGAAGTCAAAATAGTAATGCTTTAAACCAGCTTATGGCCTTCTAGTACCATTAGTGATAGGAAGCAATGGCTGCTAAATGTGGTTGAGAATCTTCATTTACTTAAGTCTTCTGTAGGGTTTTACCAAGTACTAATCATGTGTTTACCAAAGACAGAATGACTAAAATAGTTTAAACTTATTTAAAAATTCAATCAAAAATAGTTTGGGATATCTATGAATATGGACATAAGTATCTACCCACATGAGCGTGTACACACACAGTGCCTTATGAATATGGACATAAGTATCTACCCACATGAGCGTGTACACACACAGTGCCTTATGAATATGGACATAAGTATCTACCCACATGAGCGTGTACACACACAGTGCCTGATTGACATACAGGAGAAAATAAACCTTTTTGATTCTAAGTAGAATCACAACTGTGTTGAGGTAAACACAGTTTGAAATATATTTTTATTCTTTTCATAGATCCAGCTCGATTACAATGCTAAATGAATATATGAAGGTACCTCAAAGATTTCATTTTCTATTGCATACTCCATTTCTCAGCATCAAGGGCAACACAAGTGTTCGAGAAGGAACATAGATAAAGCAGTAGCATCACCTGGTAGCTTCTCAGAATTTCTCTGCTCCCATGTTTTACTCAATAACTTTTCAGTGGGAAAAAACTAAAACAAAGAAACAAAAATCCCAGCATATTCTTCATCTAAATTCTGCTCAACAAATGATGTGATTCATTGTGAAATTGGGGCATTTTTTGTCTCCCCTGACTGAATAATTAAGAACAATTGAGCTGGTAGTGCTGGTCCTTTTGGTGTTCAAAAGCCTCTCAGGAGTCATATATGATGCAATGGCTGTAATCCTAACACTTGGGAAACTGAAGCAGAATGATGGAATTGTTTTAAAATTAATTAATTTGCTTATTTATTGACATAAATAAATCTGTTCTGCTTCCAGCATTTCTTTCACAGAGTCCCTCCTCCCATTACCAATTCCCTTCTATTATGAGAGGGAAGGGCACTCTAGGTATGCCCCCACCCTAATGCATCAAGTCTCTGCAGGGTTAGGTGTATCCTCTCCAACTATATCCAGACAAGGCAGCCTTCTTGGGGAACCAATTCCCCAGTCAGCTTTAGGTACATCCCCCCTCCTCAGTTGTTGAGGTACCCATATAGAGACTGAGTTGCACATCTGCTACATATATGCTAGGGGATCAGCACAGCCCATGTATGCTCTTTGATTGGTGGCTTAATCTCTAAGAGATCCCAGAGATCCAGATTAGTTGACTCTGTTGGTCTTCTTATGAAGTTCTTATTCACTTAGAGCCTTCAATCCTTTCCCCAACTCTTCCATGAGAATCTCCAGCCTCTGTCCAATGTTTGGTTGTGGTTGTCTACATCTTTTTCAGTCAGCTGCTGGGTAGAGTCTTACAGAGAACAGTTATGCTAGGTTCCTGTCTACAAGCATAACAGTGTATAATTAATAGCACTAGGGATTGGGGCTTGCCCATGAAATGGGTCTGAAGTAGGGCTGGTTATTGGTTGGCCATCACTTCCATCTCTAACTTTGTGCCTGCATTCCTGAGGGACAGCAAAATTTTAGATTGAATGCTTTGTAAGATGGCAAAAGGGCAGTCAGGCTGGGTTATATAAAGAAACCCTATCTCAAAATATCTAAAGGAATGAATAAATATCTTCCTATGTCACATTTCATCTACTCAATTTACAAGTATGTCATTTCTTTTCAAATTATACAATACTGTTATAACTAACTCAATCTCTCTATCTCATCTCTAACAGTCAGCTGGTTTCCGCATTTAAAAACTTAAAATTTTGAAAAGGTAGGTCATGGCATTAAGTTTTCTATTAATCAAAACATCACCATGAATATATTTATCAATTGATTCAGTACATATTTCAAAAATGAGCATTTCAAAGCCACAGAGCTAGGAAACAATCTAGTGTAATTACAAATGATTCTACAGCCCTAAACAATAATATGGAATGGTTAGAAGGTTCTTACTTGCCAATAGGAGCCTAGGATTTGGCAGACTCTGATGTATCTGTCTTATGTAAAACTCATGGGTATGGCTAGCTCTGGTTTTCCATGTGTGGGAGCAAAGTGTACCATAATTTTTACTTAAAGTGAGAATCTGGACTTTCTCTTGACATGCTACACAAATCAAGACCAGAAACGAACAAAGGAGATGAAAGAAAAAAGTCCAGCAATCTAAGCAAACTTAGCTCAGCGTGCTGCTGCTGCTGCTGCTTCTTGAGGCATTAGTAGGAGAAATGGGAACTCCTGTCTTGTCTTTGTTTATACCTTTGCAATTTCAGAAAGTTTAGTTCACTAAAATGTTCATAAGGGAAGAGAAAGATATACTAGTTACAAGTTGGACATTGTTGTTAAGTTTTAACGCTTAGCAACAAGCTGAATCTCTAGGACTAAAACATAAAGGTATCAAGGTAAGAACTCTCAACATTAGCTCTCCTAGTGTAGCCAGAGGATTTGGTTCCTCCATTTATGAAAGCACTGCACTCATGAATTCTAGTTATGGTCTCCTTCCCTCCTTACTCTGTCTCCTTCCTTCTTTTCCCAAGTTTTCTTCCTTCTCTCTCTTCATTCCATCCTTCACTTCTCACTCCTATAAATGTTTTTATTTGCCAGATGAAATTGTCTCTGAGGCTTACTGCTGAATAAGCTCACCCTTTCTAGTTCTTTCTAAATTCTGGCTAGCTGGTTCACATCACTTGTTCTGGCTCCAAACTCCTCTCCAAGATGACTGCTTCAATCTGGCTTCTTTAGGCTTCTCATTGAGTTGCTCTGCATGGCCTTAAACTAAGTCTGGCAATCTATTAAAATCATCTGGCTCTTTCTTATTCTCTGACTTCAACTACAATTCTGCTGACTTGTGCTGCATGAACTTCACAAAATAAACTGAACTGAACTCTGCTGCATTGCCTGAACTCAACTGAACTGCATTCACTGACTTACCTTTCTCTCTTGCATCCCATGTTCTCGCACCCACTGTCCTGTTCAAACTGCCACTCTACTCAATGTCACTTTTAAGCATTGCTACTTCTATAAAATAAACTTATCTACATTGTTTAGGATTAAAGGTGTATACTAAGAATGTGTCTGTATTCCAGTCAGATCACACATACCTAAAAGGTCTTTGGATGTGATCCTTTGCCAGGACAACCATATTGCTGAATTAAAATTCTTCTATATCTTCCCTTCATTCATCCCTTTCTTTTATATCTGCATTCCCTCCCTCTACCCATCTTTTCATCCTTCGTTTATCATCCTTCATTTCTTTCTTGCTTCCTTCTTCCCTCTTTCTCCTATTCTCTGCTTTTATACATATGATATATATGTGTGCATGTGTAGTTATACATATCACCATAACTCTGAGATTATCAAGACTATTTAGATAATAATCCATGACTAATGTCCTAGTGGATTTCTTACTCTATGTGACATTTTTCAAACATTAATGTTTATGAGTATGCATTTTAGGTATTTCAATGTAAAGACAGGTCCTGAACAGCCATCTGAGCACCAATGTTTCAACTGGGTACCCTGCATATAGGGCTATGGAACACCCTCATAGGCTCACATCTCTAGTTGAGTTCTTAGAACCTCTATGTAATAGTGACTGAAAAATCTCAGCACCACAGTCAAGTTCCCATGTTCTACACTGGACTCTCAGGTAATAAGAAAAGAAAACAAAGCTAACAAATTACTTCAATTGCCAAGAAAATTTCACAACATACTGTCTACCCAAGCAAATGGATTACTATAGTACTGAAAATCAGTGAAGAAATCATTAGCAAAATAGTGAAGAACCCATTAGTAAAGAAAATAGCAAAAGACCACGAAGCCATGGTGAAGGTTAGGGAGTTTTAAGTAAACGGGAAATCCTTGTTCTAGCTTTAGGCCTTAATAAAGTTTCAATAATGAGCGGCATTTTCCCATTTAACCATCCCTTGGGGATTGTAAAAGTTCATGGGATCATAGGACAATGAGATGTGATGATAAACTTGTTTGATTGCACTTCCTAGGTGCTGCTGGCTCCAATTATCTTGGTGCTAAGATACCCTCTAATTGGGTGTAAAATGCATATCACAGTTAATTACCCTCTACAGCATTATATGGGCTTGAAATAATTAAGAATGTTTTCATTTCTCAACTGGCCCAGAAACAAGCACACATGCATTTCAAGTTTCAGTCCTTAGAGAATTCTTTCAAACTCATGAGATTAGCTAGGTATGAATTTATGCAAATGTCTAAACCAAAAATCTGGTTGAGATCATACACTTCTCTCTTATCATAACCTAGATGCTTTGATGTATGGAAATGTATCTGTGTTTTATTAGTGCCATGTGCCCTTTGAAATGTGAGAAACAAAAAATATTCTGGAAAGGACAGTAATGTCCTTTTTATTAGATTATGGAAGGCACTTAAATTCACTAGTCACTTGAAAATAATTTGGAAGGAGCTCACCACAACAAATACTGGATTATCAAGGACAAATTCATTATAAGTCACACTGTTTTTGTAATGAATAGATAGTATTTAATTGGAAGGTAAAAATGGAAATGACACTCAAGATTAAAAAGAAAATGAAACCTTGGAACCGTATTAGAGTTGAGCATGAATATGGAAAGATATATAGGCATTTTATATATAAAGCAAACTAAAAGGCATACCCACTCATGTTGCTTGTGTGTTTGAGAGTATGAACTCATGAAGCATTGAGAGTAACATCCTGGTTACAAGGGGATGGAGATAGGTAAAGACTAGAGAGTTGCTAGCCAAAGTATGTAAAGTACCTTCAAATTGGGATAAGATTTTAAGACTAATTTTCTATCAGGACTGTATATGGAATGTATCATACTCAATAAAGTAGAGTATTCTTCAAGTATTTTACATTAATTAATATTGAAATCTGTGTGTAAGTGCATGTGTGTGCACATATTTGTGTATGTGTGTGCTTGCTTGCGTGTGACTATACATACAAATGCATGCTAAGACACACATGTAGAGGTAAGAGAACTACTTACAGGAGCTGTTTCTGTCCTTCAACCGTATGAGTCATTGGAATGAAATCTAGGTCATCTGATTTGGCAAGAAGCACCTTTACCTACTGAACAATTCACTGTGGTTTGCTGCTGGCCAACCTTGCTGCAGGTTCAATGAGAGATTTTATCTTAGGGCAAAATGGGAGAGAGTGATAAGGCAAGATACCCACTGTCATCCTCGGTCTTCCTTATACATGAGATTATACATACATGTCCACACATACCACACAATCACACATGAGATTATACATACATGTCCACACATACCACACAATCACACAT